>OX451741.1:812730473-813388357 GCA_948472305.1 Vicia faba | reverse complement strand
CATAAAGAATTTTTTCAACTCACTTTTAACTTGAATCAATTTTATATAATTTATTTGATTCATAACTAAAAAATGATAGGTGGAATAACGATATGATACCTTGTTGCGGTAGAGTTGCACGTCTGATGTGGCGGAGATGGGGTGACTTGTAAGGTTTTTTTTTCATAAGCAAGATATTATATAAAGGAGAACTAAGGGTTCTCAATCCTGATTACAAAAGGCCTCGAAAAAGAGAGACGATACAAAGAAAAATTACAAACTAATTCCACTTACATAAGATAGTACAAAAGGCGCTTGTTGAATTCGTAAAAACTACAATTGGGGTGTGTATTATCTCTTATAAACGACCATTTTCAAACCATAATCTTAATGCTCCAAATGACATCAAGCACGCTCCAACCGTCATTTTGGAAAATGATCTTATTCCTTAAAATCCTAAGATTCCAACAAATTGCCATCCAAATGCTATCTTCTTTACCTTTCCCCACCTTATTCGACTTGCAATAGGAAAACCAATTCATATAACTAGATTTAAAGCCTTCTCTCAAAAGCTCCATTAAACCAATCCAATCCGTTATCTCCCTCAAAACCAACAAGGCCACATGACAGTGTAATAAGACATGAATTGATGTTTCATTATTCCAATCACAAAATACACATGTTTGGGAAACCAAGTAATATTAACCCCTCTAATAATGAGAAGATCTCTCGTCGGAAGCTTATTGATGAAACACCGCCAAGCGAAAGCTTTGATTTTAAAAGGCACGCCGTTCTTCCACACTAAGCACAATGCCTTGTCAAAAACATTGGGTGGGCCGAAAGGAACAAAAAACTCAGCCAACAATTTGTAACAAGTCTGAACCGAGAAGCAGGCATGCGGTTTCTGCCATCCAGCAAACCTTATCAAAGTCGACAGAAAACATACAACAAAAACCAGTAATTCATAGAGTTGCAGTAAAATGGTAGTAACATCAGGTCTGACCAAAAATGAATGAGCATAATCGAGGTCTCCCCACAACCATATACCATCCACCCACCCATTCCCGCAATAGAAACCGACTATAAACTCGAGGCATTGTAGAGTTACGAAAATAAAAAATTCATAGTCGAGTCCTTCATCCATCTAGAGTGCCAAAAATAAGTAGAGAATCCATTGGAAATAACAGACCTGAAATTGTTTAAGAAAACGTCGTGGCCTGATTTCTTGTTAAGAGAAATTAAATTTGTCCACCACACCGATTTAGAAATTCTCTCTTTGATGGACCGCTCCCTATTCACCATGTGAGGACAAATATCCCCATATCTTTCCTTCAAAAGAGAAAACCACACTGAATCCGATCCTTTCAAAATCCTCCACTTCCATTTGTGAAGAAGAGTCGAGTTAAAAACCTCAATCCTTTTTGATTCTTATACCACCTTTATCTATCAGTTTACAAACATCCTTCCAACTAACCCAATGAATTTTTCTCCTCCCTTCTGTTCTGCCCCACAAGAAATTACTTTGTATTCTATAAATCTCCTTAGCAATCTTCACCGGCATTTTGTAAAAATAAAGCAAGAAAATGGAAAGAGTACACGAAACTGACTTTAAAAGAGTAACACTCTATGATACGGTGGTAGAACCGACTGTTTAATACTGGTTTGCATTTTGCGTTTGTTCGCAAAATATCGCGGTAAGCAAGAGTCACCACCGACTTTTATTTTATCCAATCATGGAAAAGGAAAAAGACAGAAAAAACCTTTTTCGAGATATTCTGAGTACGGGGGGTAGATTATAGAAGGGGAAGGTGTTAGCACCCTTTCTATCCGTAGTTATCTACGGGCTCTTAGGTACTTGCTCATTTTTTCAAATTGCTTGTATGTGCTTTATTTTGAAAATATTTTTACTTCGTGATAACCCTTGTATCAGTCCTCAAGGATGTGACGAAGTTTGTTTTGAAAATTTGTTTTGAAAGGTGTTTGTGTGAAAAGTTTTTATTGAGAAAATACTTAAGATTCTACCTACTAGAAAAAAGATTGTTCGTTCTATTTTCCTTTAGACAGCGATATCCTACGATTAAGGAGTAGGTAGCACCGTCGTTGGAGTTGTAAGGGATATTCGAAAGGGACAAGTAAAATCACCAAAGCAATAGTTAGAAAACTTTAGTAATAACCTTAGAGTCTTAAGATCTTTCCGAGGCAAACATTTCCGAGGCAACATTCAAATGGGACAATTTGATCTCTTTAGACTAGAGGGCAACCACTAAAATCTCCTATGCTTAATGATTGTTTACCGAAGGCAACCGAAGTGAGGTAAACCCTAGGAGTGAATATGTGCACATGATTTGTTTCAGTTATTTAATCTTTGCACATTAGGTGATCTACCATTTTAATTTCCAGACATTCTTGCCATACAATCCTATTAGCCATGCATCTAGACAGTTAAAGGTTGCAGAAATTAAAAGTGCGAGGAAATAAAACCTAGCTATTACAAGGCTTCGGGGAGGGGGATTAATTATATAACCAAAAATGGGGAAAAAACGGTAAATAAAAACCCTATTTAAAGCTATTACATACCCTTAGCAGTTACAAAATAATGGCCAAAATAATTAACAAGCGCGCGGCGAATTAAGTACGAGGACGGTTGAAAAGATAACCTAAAACTCTAATTGAGAGAAAAAGATTTTTGTTCTTGTGGATTTTTATTTGAGAAAACATTTAATTGCAAATTAATTAAACCTAATTTTTAATTGTTTTTAAATTGTGAAAGAAATTAAATTAACCTAATTTTATAACTAAATTAATTAATTAAAGGAATAAATATTTATGAGAAAAAATGATTTTTGATGTATTTTTTAAAGAAAATTAATTAAATTATGCACAATCTCAAACCCTAATTCTAATTGTTTTTCATTATAAAAAGAAAATTAAATTGCCCTAAATTAATTAAACTAATTAATTCAAAAAATATTTATTAAGAAAAAAAATCTTTTTTGTGATTTTTGATTTGTTAATTAAATAAACTACTTTTTGTATTGATTAAAAAAATAATTAAAGAAAAGAAATTAAAGAAAAATAGTAAAAATAATCAAATGGGGCTGTGCTGTTAGCAATTCTGGGGGGTGGGAATTTGAATTTCCCAGCCCATTAAGCTCCAAGTCCAGTCAACCACGCTGGATCCTGTGCCAGCGTTGACTTAAGGAGCACCATGGACCTTCAGGGGAGAGACGTTAGATCTGGCTAACTGGGCATCCATTGAACAAGCGTTGAGGGTGTATGATAGTCACTTGGAGAATTGATACGCTGGATATGTGAATAGAAAATAAGAAAATATGGAAAACGCTGGGACCTGGGATCGAACCCAGGTCCTCACGCCTAAATCCAATGCCACGCTGCCAGCTGAGCTATGCTTGTTAATTGTTAACATAATAAAAACAAAACATAATAAGGAAAATAAAAGAAGCTGATTCCAAACGCGCGAAATTCAAACAGACGAATGGTTGGCTGACACGTATTGTCTTCTTCCCTGGAACCGTCATCTTAGATTTATGAACCTTTACCTACAGACGCAAGTCTGTTGCTAAAAACCTGTGTCATTCAAAAAATTCCCTACAAGCATGATAAATCAATTGTGATGATACCAATCAACTCGTCTTGGTCTCACGAGTATCATGGTATCATTTTCTTGGCCTAATTTTCCCTGTATAACAAAACCCTAAAAACATCTCAGAAACCCTAACAATGGCAATTATGTATCCTTGTGATGTAAATGCAATTAAAGGGTACAAGTAGCTTGCAAACAAGATGATAAACAAAAATATATGATTAGCATGCGTTTAGGATGCATAAAACATTGAAATCGAGTTTGAGTTTTAGGGAAAACCGTGATGCTTTTGGGGATGATTTCTGGATGCTTTGGGGCTTGCAAATGATGCTGTTAGCTTCCTGGGATGTCCAGGAATCGATTGGAAACGTTGGACTGGCTTGAATTGGACTGTAGACAAAGATAGGTCTCACACTTTTCTTGCAAAATTTTGGTTTCTTTCTTGCTGTTTCACGCCTCTAATCCTTATGCTTATGGTCTGGGATTATTGTGTATATGTAGTAGACTGAATTAGGTTAATAAAATTGTATCATATCTTTGAGAATTATGAAAATTGGATTTGATTTGCTCTTTGTATGATATCTTCCCAAAACAAGCTTCAATCCAATCTTTTCCAACCCTAATGAGCCTTGCACGAATTGATCATCATGCTAGCTGTATATGGACTCCAAATGTTCACAAAAATCTCAAGATTTGATTTGTTTTCATTATTTTACCATTTAATTTGATTTATTTTGATTTAAATGAATAAAAAATCAAAATAAATGATAAAATTAATAAAATACTAGGTGGAAAAGCTCAGGGGTCGTGGGTCCTATTAGAAACATGTTTCAAGCAAGAAAACACGGGCCCCTTTGGAAAAAAAATGCAAATTTGATCAATGTTGACTTTTGACAATTTTCCAAAAATTGCCAATTTTGACAATGCACAACTCTCTAAATTTTGACCCTAGGAGGGTGTTCTTGGACTTTTTAGAAATCTTATGATGTCCCCTAAACAACCTTTTTGGTTTCATCTCAATTGGATCTTCCATGTTCATGTATGAAGCTTTGACCCAAAAGGTGTTTTTGTTGACTTTTCAAAATGACCCATAATGTATAAATTCATATCTTTTTGTGGGTGCATATTTTGAACTTTTGATATGAATATGAGTTGTAGGTAATGGAATCCTCTTCAAAATGAGCTTTGGATGGAAAATTTCTGATAAAGCATGTGGAAGTTATGCTTGGTCAAAGTTGGGTTGACTTTTACTAAGAAACCCTAATTTAGCAACTTTTGGGTTTTGATGAATTTGGAGAATTCCTTGAGGAATCATGATCAACCCTTGATAAAATTATGGATATAACTTCAAAATGTTCATGTTGACCAAAAATCTTGAAGTTTGACTGTATTTGGGTCACAGGTGACTTTTGACCTAATACAGTCGATTCTCAAGCCTCTGAGCAGTTGCCTGAGCAAACTTCTTATGCATGGCATGAAACTTGACATTGAGAATCTTGAGAACATATTAGGACCTTGGAAAGAATTTTAGGCCTTTGTGGTTCACCCATCTTGATGAAAATAGAAACCCTAATTTGGGGTATACTGCCTTAGGAGAGAGCTTGTCTGGTCCACTCTTGGGCAACCTTGGGAAAATTGAGGATCTCAATGGACATGTATTGAGTAAAATGAGAGGGAAAAATTTGGGGTACAACAACTTCCCCTTTTCAATCTTCTTAAACCTGAGGATGTAGATTGGATCGTCCGCCTTTCGTAATCTGAAGGTGGAAGATGATTGAACACTAAAGTGCCCAGAAATTTGCACTCGCATGTAGTGGCACTCGACTTGTGACATCGGGAATGGGCTTACATATGCCATTTGGAGGTTGACGATAGAATATTGTCGGAGATGGGCTTAAAGATGCCATCCTGGATGCGAAGGTGAATTGTCGGAGATGTGCTTAAAGATGCCATCTAGAGAATGTGGATTTCCTGAGATATTCCTTTGACGAGAGTCCCTGTTGCTGTTGTTGAGGAGGAATCTGCTGAGGAATGTTGGTATTTGTTTCGAGAAATAGAGTTTTAGGAGCTTCAGTTGTCCGTTACTCTACTGGGGAAATGCGAAACCAATCGTGTTTGATTAGGTCCCGATCTTACAGTGTTGTGGACTGCTGTCTGGAGATAAGAGAGAAGGAACCTGGATAGTAAGGTTATAAGAAGGGACCTGGGTAGTAGGGTAACTTCGATATGAAAAGCCTGGATAGTAGGGTTGTGAGAAGGAACCTGGGTAGTAGGGTTACTTTGATATGAAAGCCTGGATAGTAGGGCTGTAAGAAGGAACCTGAGTAGTAGGGTTACTTCGATATGAAATCTTGGATAGCAGGGCTGTGAGAAGGAACCTGGGTAGTAGGGTTACTTTGATATGAAAGCCTGGATTGTAGGGCTGTGAGAAGGAACCTGGGTAGTAGGGTTACTTCGATATGAAATCCTGGATAGTAGGGCTGTGAGAAGGAACCTGGGTAGTAGGGTTACTTTGATATGAAAGCCTAGATAGTAGGGCTGTGAGAAGGAACCTGGGTAGTAGGGTTACTTCATGATAAGTTCATGTAAGAATTCAAAAGGAACCTGGGTAAGATTACTTTGTGATAAGTTTGTGTAAAACTTCAAAAGGAACCTGGGTAAGGTTACTTTGATATGACAGCCTGGGTAAGGTTATTTCGTGAGGAGTTTGGGTAAAACTGCATCTGAACCGAGAAGGAACCTAGGTAAGGTTGCTTCAGGATAAGTCTTTTAGAAGGAAACGGGGTAAGGTTATAAGTTTGTGTAAAACTTCAGGATGAACTGGGGTAAGGTTATAAGTTTGTGTAAAACTTCAGGATGGACCGGGGTAAGGTTTTAAGTTTGTGTAAAACTTCAGGATGAACCGGGGTAAGGTTTTAAGTTTGTGTAAAACTTCAGGATGAACCGGGGTAGGGTTATAAGTTTGTGTAAAACTTCAAGATGAACCGGGGTAAGGTTATAAGTTGTGTGAAACTTCAGGATGAACCGAGGTAAGGTTATAAGTTGTGTAAAACTCCAAGATGAACCGGGGTAAGGTTAATTTGATCTGATGATGTAGATTAGTTGACCCGTTTGATTTCGGGAACTGAGTTTCCATTAATTGTCTATAGATGTGATCTGTATAACTGCTGGATTTGTTGAAGTAAATTGTTTCTTCCTAAAAAGTTATCAGGGTTAGTTGTATGTGATGCATGAAATGAAGGGTGAGATGATCTTCTCAAAATAAATGAGATTATGCTATATGTGATATGTATGTGTATGTCATGATGTATGTTCATGAAACGCCGTCGGGGTATGCTCGCGTCCGGGAAAATAAATCCCTGACTGTTGCTGGAGATTCACAAATATTCTGTCGGGAAGAGATGCTGGAGAATAACTCTGCGGGGACCAGACTTTAGGGGAAGAGATACTCTGTTGGTAGACCTGCTGATCTGGAGGAATAAACTCAATTGGGGATGAAATTCTGTCACTGGCAGTGATGAGCTCTGTTGGAGATTGAGCTTCAGTATCCGTAGAAATAGACTCTGCTTGGGGGATGAAATTTATTGACTCGCATGCGATTACGAACCTCAGTTGGGGATAGTTATGTCCTATTTCAGGAAAGCTGCTATCAATGCCTTTGGATACTTTTACTCTTTGGGGAGTGCATATACCAATAATTATGTTCCCAAGCTGACTCCATCCCTATGCTTGCTGGACAGAGGAACTGTAGGGTTTGGCACTTCTTGTTTTTCCTTTTTCTGGAATTACGAGCAATTAACGTTTGTTTCTTATGTAAATATTTATGAGCAACAATCATTTTCAAATGCATATATAAAAAATAAATCATTGGATGTTCTTGTAAAACAAAACAGAAAAAGAAAAAGAAACAAATTGAAGTTTTGTAAAAATGACTTGTATTGATTTGGAAATTGGCATGTAATAGGCGTTTTGTACAAAGAGGCTGATGTTCTAGTAAGAGAACACTGCCGAAATAAATTACAATTTGTGCAAGAGAAAGAAAAACAACTATGTGAAACAACCCCATTGGGTTCCAACTCTGCTATTGTCTTTATATTTTCAAGCGTCTCATCACTTTGCTACTTGGCCGAAGGTTGATCAGATTGATTGGCGCCGTCTGAGCTTGATAGCTGATACCAAAGTCTGGTCGCAAGATGATCCAATGAGACGTAGTGATACGCTTTAATCCCTAACTTTTGCCTGGATTTCCCTTTTGGGTTTTCAATCCACCGGGATACCCTTTTTTTCCCAAGCCTCCCTTTCGGGTTTTTGACTTGTCGGGCGTACATATTTTTTCATTTTCATCCCTAACTTCTGCCCAAACCCTTTTGGTTCGCCAGGAAGCCCTTATTTTTTGCCTAGGCCAGTCAACCTAGCGGGTCTTTGATCATGCGTAGTATCTTTTCACTATGTTTGCATTTACAGGATGAGGAAGGTCGTCACCATCCATGGTGGTTAGAATCATAGCTCCTCCCGAGAAAATGTTAACCACAAATGGCCCTTCGTACGTGGGAGTCCATTTGCCCCTGGGATCACCTTGCGGCAGTATGATGCGTTTGATCACCAGATCCCCGACTTGATATTCTTGACGCCTGACTTTCTTGTTAAAAGCCTTGATCATTCTCTTTTGATACGTCTGACCATGGCATATAGCAGTAAGTCTCTTTTCATCGATTAGATTTAACTGATAAAGCCAAGTTTGGACCCAGTCATCTTTGTTCAAACCCGCATCCTTCATAATCCTGAGAGAGCGTATCTGGACTTTTATGGGTAAGACTGCCTCCATACCATATACCAGAGAGTAGGGTGTTGCCCCTGTCGACGTCGGTGCTGAGGTACGGTACCCATGAAGAGCGAACGATAACATCTCATTCCAGTCTTTATATGTCACCGTCATCTTCTGTACAATCTTCTTGATATTCTTGTTAGCTGCTTCAACAACGCCATTCATCTTTGGCCGGTAAGGAGACGAATTATGGTGCTGTATCTTGAACAGTTTGCAGAGCTCGGTGATCATTATGTTTTTGAGATTCATACCATTGTCAGTGATAATTCTCTCTAGTAAACCATATCGACAGATCATATTGTGTTGGATAATTTGCGCCACGACATTCTTGGTCACAGTAGCAAAAGGGGCTGCCTTAACCCACTTCGTGAAGTAATCAATAGCCACCAAAATTAAACGATGTCCGTTAGATGCAGTAGGTATGATCTCGCCGATCATGTCGATGCCCCACATCGCAAAGGGCCAAGGAGCTGTCAGGACGTTCAAAGGAACTGGAGGTACATGCACCTTATCAGCATAGATTTGGCATTTATGACAGGTTCGAAAGTGCTGATAACAATCGGCTTTCATTGTGGACCAGTAATATCCTGCCCATAGGATCTTCTTAGCCATGGTATGTCCACTTGAATGGGTTCCGAAAGTGCCTTCATGTAGATCTGTCACGATCCTCTCGGCTTCGCTCTTGTCTACACACCATAGTAGTGTGGAGTCATGGTTACGCTTATAGAGGATCCCATTACTAAGGAAGAACTTTGCAACGAACCTTCTCAGAAACTTCTTATCATTGACAGATGCCCCTTCGGGATACTCTTGCACCTCGAGATACCTTTTGACTTCGTGAAACCAGGGTTTGTCTGCCACTTCTTCAGTATCAATCTCACAGCAGTGTGCTGGTTCATCCAACCTCTCAATGGTAATCTGGGGAGCTTCATTGTCCCACCTAACATAGAAGATATGGTAGCTAGCGCGTCCGCCAACTGGCTCTTCTCTCGTGGGAAATGTTCAAAGGTTACCTCCTCAAAGGGTGGGAGAAATGTCAGTATATACTCTCTATAAGGAATAAGGTTCGGGTGCTTCGTATCCCACTCGCCTTTGATCTGACTTATCACCAGAGCGGAATCCCCGAATACATTCAAGAACTTGATCCTCAAGTTAATAGCAACTCGAATACCCATGATACATGCTTCATACTCCGCCATGTTGTGGGTGCAGTTGAAACATAATCGGGCGGTGAATGGAGTATGACAGCCCTCGGGAGATATGATTACATCGCCAATGCCGTTACCCAATGCGTTCGAGTCTCCATCAAAATACATAGACCATCGGGATCCCTCCTCGGATCCTTCATCCGGTCCAGGTTCTTCGTAGTCAGTCACTAACATGATATTCTCATCCGAGAACTCAAAATTCATGGACTGGTAGTCATCCATGGCCTGATGAGCCAAATGATCAGCCAATACACTTCCCTTAATTGCCTTTTGGGTCTTATATTGTATGTCGTATTCGGTTAAGATCATTTACCACCTTGCTATTCTTCTAGAGAGAGCGGGCTTCTCGAAAATATACTTGATTGGATCCATCTTTGATATCAATAAGGTAGTGTGAGTCAGCATATACTATCTCAGCCGACGAGCAGCCCATGCCAAAGCGCAACAAGTTTTCTCGAGCAATGAGTATCGAGTCTCACAGTCGGTAAACATTTTGCTAAGGTAGTAAATGGCGTGCTCTTTTTTGCCAGACTCGTCATGCTGCCCCAGCACACACCCCATTGAATTGTCTAGCACTGTCAAGTATAATATCAAAGGTCTTCCTTCAATTGGAGGTATCATAATTGGCGGTTCTTGAAGGTATTCCTTGATTCTTTCGAAAACAGTCTGGCATTCATCATTCCACTTTACCACTTAATCTTTCTTCAACAACTTGAAGATTGGCTCACAAGTAGCAGTCAGATGTGAAATGAACCTGGCGATATAATTCAGGCGTTCCAAGAAACCTCTAACCTCTTTCTCTGTACGGGGAACCGACATCTCTTGTATGGCCTTTACCTTCACAGGATCTACCTGAATACGCTTGTCACGGACGATGAAGCCCAAAAGCTTACCAAATCTTACCCCGAAAGTGCACTTGTTCGAATTCAACCTCAACTTGTACGTCTTCAACCTATCGAATAACTTTTGGAGATGATCAAGGTGCTCTTCCTCAGTCTGGGACCTGGCGATCATGTCATCAACATAAACTTCGATCTCATGGTGAATCATATCGTGGAACAAAGCGACCATGGCGTGCTGATAAGTTGCCCCAACATTTTCCAACCCAAAAGGCATCACTTTATAATAGAAGGTGCCCCACTGTGTAACGAAGGTTGTCTTCTCCATGTCTTCGGGAGCCATCTTGATCTGGTTCTAGCTAGAGAAACCATTCATGAAGGAGAAGATTTTGTGCTGCACGGTGTTATCGACCAGAACATCAATGTGAGGAAGTGGGAAGTCATCTTTGGGGCTTTCCCGATTCATATCTCTATAATCAACACACATCCGTACCTTATCGTCCTTCTTAGGTACCAGAACAACATTAGCAACCCACTGTGGATATGAAGTGACAGCTAAGAATCCTGCATCAAACTGTTTCATGACATCTGCTTTGATTTTCTCTAACATTTCAGGGCGCATACGACGGACCTTCTGTTTAACCGGAGGGCAGTCTTATTTAGTCGGTAGGCGATGTACCACAATATCAGTGTCTAAACTAGGCATGTCTTCATAGGACCAGGCGAAGATCTCAACATAGTCAAGCAACATCTGTATCAACCTCTGTTTGACGCTAAGCTCCAGATTTGCACCTATTTTAACCTCTTTTCTGTCTTCCTTAGTACCCAAATTCACTGTCTCAACTGGCTCTTCATGGGGTTGTATGGCCCTTTCTTCCTGCTGTAGCAGTCTAGCAAGTTCTTCAGGCACCTCACAATCATCCTCACCTTCGTCCCCGGCTTGGTTGATCGGATTTTTAAAGTCGTAACTGGCAATAACAGAGCTGTTATCAATGGGATCCAGAGTGGATATGGATCTGCATCATGATACGTGAGTGTGTGTAAGAGAATAATTGTTTTGATAAAGTGAAGACATAAAAGAAAAACAGAGAGTGCAAAATTTATATGCAAGAAACGTCCAATGCTTTATTAATGATTATGAAATGAAAAATAATAGCCCTCACAAGCAAAGCCAAGGTGCCTCGGGCAAGGCACCAGGCCGTAAAGTTTCAAATTGTTTATTACAAATCTTAAAACAAATAGGTCAATTACTGCGGAATAAAAGAAACAGGTATGAAGTCCCTAGCCGTCCAATTACTCGGTCCACCGTTGGTAGTTGGGTAGATCCAGCTGTCAATGTCTGAGTCCTCTTCACTGTCTTCAATGGCGTTTATCCCACGATTGCTGATGCGTAGGGGAGGTCCTCTAGCCCGAGCGCGTCTAACAGCCCTTTGAGCCCCTGTAGTAAAGCCCAAACCAAATTTGTCAGTTTTCTGAGTGAAATCAGGGAGCCGACCCAAATTAGTACACCCACCTTCTTCAACCACGACCCTGGCGTCTTTGAGAGAAGCCATCTTCAAAGGAGGTTTGTTGGAAGTAGTTTCAGTTGATTCCAAGATCTGAGGGACCTCTTCGAAGTTCTGACAAGGAGTTTCGATGAATTCCTCGTCCATCTCTATGTAGCGGAAAGAGTTGAGGTGACTCATCATATATTCTTCTTCACCCCGCACTGTGACGATCTTTCCTTTCACCGGATACTTCAACATTTGGTGGAGTGTGGAGGTGACTGCCCCAGCCTCGTGGATCCAAGGACGACCCAGCAGACAAGAATATGACGGCCTGATATCCATCACATAGAAGGTTGACCCAAAAATTTGAGAACCCACTTTGACAGGGATGTCCACCTCCTCGTGCACCATTCTCTTCGATCCGTTAAAAGCCCTTACCACAATGTTACTAGGCTTTAGAGTTAAACCCTTGCAATCTAAATGGTCCAACACCTTCTTCGGCAGAACATTCAGTGAAAACCCGGTATCTACCAGCACATGAGTCATAGTGGTGCCCCTGTATTCAATCGATACATGTAGAGCATCATTATGCTTCCTTCCCTTTGGTGTCAAATCTGCATCTAAAATACCCAGCCCATTATCAGCAGTCAGGCTGGCCACACAATCTTTGAACTGATCAGTTGAAGTCTCCTGCGGCACATGCGCAGTCTTGAGAAATGTAATCAAAGCCTTCACATGGGCTTGAGAACACAACAACAAAGACAACATGGATATCTTCGATGGGGTCTGCCCTAGCTGCTCGACCATATTGTAGTCGCTCTTCTTAATGATTTTCAGTATTTCCTATATTTCTTGCTTAGAGGCTTCCACAACGATTTTCTTAGGCGCCTCCGTCCGGGCAGGCTCACCTACAACCTCTTTGCCGCGGGTATCAGATGATTCATCGACTGGAGTAAGAACAGGAACGGTAGTTGATGTACTAGCAGGAACGACAGATGGAATGACAATAGGCTTGTTAACAGTCTTAGGGGAACTCTCGAGAGAGAAGACCCTTCCGCTCCGGGTGATTTTGCTGGTTCCGACAATGTTATCAACATCAGGATCAGCTTCTTCATCTTTCAGATCTTGTTTGATGCCATGATAGTACACATCGGTACCATAATGCCATGGGACAACTTTATCCGAGACATACGGGACAGGACCAAGAGCAGTGATTATTAGCGAAGCAATTCTTGGAGTAGATGTAATCCTAACAGGTCTTCTGGAGGAAACCTTGGAAGTATTGGAGGAAATGGTTATAATGTCAATGTCTTCAACTGGAACAACAGGAACCATAGTTTTCTCAAATAGAATTTCTTTGCTATCTATCAGGCGTTGGACACCTAATTTCAGCAAACGACAACCAGAAGTTAGAAGCGAACACATATGGCAACCTTCACCATAACCCAAAAATAAACTGGCCAACAACAAATTCTTCTTGACAGTCATGAGAGGAGTAGACACTTCATCAACAGAGGTAACAAACAAATCAGTATCAATAGCATTAACTCCACAACCATGTTTAGGCATGGGAGCAGTTATGACATTAGGCTTTTCCGGAGCATCAAAATCTATCTCCTTGGCTTCAATCAAGTCTTGTATTTTGTTTCTCAGAATGATAGGCACACCGGGCATTTGGATTATATCAGGGAGATGTAGTATTTGGATTCTTGGAAGCCTCTCTCAAGGTTTCCAAGTTAGATCTCAGCAGGGGAGGTAGAACTTCAACCAATGTCATGTTGATGCGGGTAAACTGCCATTGCGGTCTTTCCACCCTTTGTTGATTGTTGCATTATGGAGAAACTGCAGGTCTAGGTATCATTACAACACTTACTGTCTGACGTTGTTCAGCCCTGTTCTGACCCCTCGAGCTAGATACGACACTGGCTTCCTTCTTACCAGTAAAAGGCTTCTTTACTGAACTTGATGAGGCATCCTTCTGTATTTTTCCACTTCAAATCCCAGCTTCTACTCTTTCTCCAGTTAGAATCATCTCAGTGAAACCAGCTGACGAGCTGCCGATCAAATGATTGAAAAATGGACCAGATAGCGTCCCTAGAAACATATCAACCAACTCCCTATCAGACAACGGGGGTTGGACTCTCCTAGCCAGGTCTATCCATTTTTGTGCATAATCTTTAAAACCTTCACTTGCACCCATGGACATACTCTCGAGTTGAGTATGAGTGGGAGCAAGGTCGGCATTATACTGATACTGCTTGTAAAAAGCAGCAACCAAATCTTCCCAGTTTCGGACATTGGCTCTCTCCAGCTGGTAGAACCATTCAAGCTGAGTCCCTGACAAACTATCTTGAAAGAAATGCACCCACAAATTTCTATCAACTGTGTGGGGCTGGATCTTCCTGACATAAGAACCGAGATGGAGTTTTGGGCAGGACACCCCATCATACTTGGAAAAAACTGGAGCTTTGAACTTCTGCGGGATGACCACTCCCGACACCAAACCCAATTCTTCAAAATCCAATCCAGGTATCCTCTGAACTTCCATGGCACTCATACGATCTTCCAACTGTTTGTATCTATCCTCAGTAGGAGGATATTGCTCATCGTTATAATTAGTATCATTGTCAGAGACTGCAGGACTATGGTTTTTCTCTTCTTCTTGGTTCTCCCCTTCCTTAGATGAAGAGGTCAGATCGACCTGTTCCTTCAACCGCTCTCCAAACCTTCGACACATGTTCAAAATACCAGTAGCCTTCTTCTGTTTCTTCTTCTCTTTCAGAATGAGAGCTTTCAGATCCTCCTACCCCTTTGCCAGACTAGTAAACATTTGTTGGAACTGGGCGTTCTGTGCCTGCGGGTCCTTAATGCTTTATTCGAAAGACATTTCTGCTGAAATAAACAGCGAAGGAGATGAGAAACCTGTAATGGTACCTGTAATGATATGTATGATAATGGGATGCGCATGAAATGATTTCAAAGACTTCAGGAAATTTAAATTTGCAAACCAAAATAAACAAAGATTTTATTAACTGAATTTGAAGTTCAAATGCCTTTTAGGCGTTACAATAAAAAATCTAAAATTATAAAAGACATCAAAATTCCCATGGATGCTTCCTCTTTGCGCCGAGATAATCATTCAGTCCTTTTTCCTTACGGAGTTGCTTTGTAAGCTCTAAAACCTTCTTCTCCTGAGCATGGAACTGATCCTGTAAGTATCCCGCTCCTTCATCATCTGGATCCAAGACCTCTATAATTCCCCAAGATCAGTGGGCATGTAAAGATAGAGAACCGTGTAAGGAATTCCTTCTTCAGTAGTGGGTTCCACAATCACTGGAAAAACAGCCACATAGGGCATCATAAGCTGCTGAGCACGAGCTCGTACCCATTGTAGATAAGGTTCCATTGGAATGGAAGTCTTTGGCCCCAAAGCCCTGACGCTTGATCTATTTACCATGCCCCAAGATAGTATGAACCTCCGGCGATACTCTTGAATATCATCCTCATAGTTGAATACAATACCCTCGATAAGTAACTCATGGGACCATCCCTTCGAGCGTGACCAAATTGTCGTAGAGCTAAACAAGGATTGTAGGTTATACCCCCTCTAATACAAAGCAGTGGGACATTAGGGTACTCCCTGCAGCGGTCAATGATAGCAATGTTTTCCATAGATCGAGAACACCAAAGAATATCCGTATGAGCGAGTGACATTATCCTTTGTGACCAAACCAAACCTTCTTCATTCTTCAGTATGGACTTAGGGAGGTGAGAAATAAACCACCTCGACAGCAACGACATGCAGCACACAAGAATCCATCTTCTCCTCATGGTACGAGTATGGAGAGTGTGCAAAATATCTCTGAGCAAAGTAGGCATCGGGTTGCGAGAGAGAAAGATATTGATAGAATTCACATCTATGAATGAGTCCGGGTTAGGAAAGAGAACTAAATCATAGATAAGAAGAGCCAAGACCTCCTAGAAAGCCTGAAAATCCATATCATCCCAAAACAACTGGGATTTATCTATCAGAAACTTAGCTAGAAAACCCTTGACTCCACTTCTTGTTTCCCAATTGGATACCACGTCGGCCCGTTTCAGATGTAAAGCTGAGGCAATGACTTCTGGCTTAGGAAATTCTTCTATACCTGTGAAAGGTACCTGTTCAAGAATAAGTATATCCAATAGCTGAGAGAATTCTTCCAAGGTAGGCACCAACTGATAGTCTGGAAAGGTGAAGTAGTGGTGCTTGGGATCAAAGAACTGAAAGAGTACACTCATCATCTTTTCATCAAAGTTTGAAGTAACCAGGTTGATAATTTGACCATGTCTCTTAGTGAACGTAGAAGTTTTAGAAACCCTTGATGCTAGATCCTTGAGTTGGGAAGGTATCTTCACAAAGATGATTCGGATAGTGTTTCTACGAACGGAAGCCATGATCTACAAAACAGAACAAAGATAAATTCCCTTGGTCTTTGAAATGGTTAGTGCAATAAGCATGGATGCCATGTTATGATTCATGATGTTATGATAAACCACAGGTATAGCAAACACAGGTATAGAAATCACAGTCAAATCACATAAAGTCCTTAGGTTTAAGGCTTGCACGAGGTCAAAGGTAGTACCCTCTTAAAGTTTAGTTGGTTCAAACCTGTCCTAAAAAGTAACCGGGTTCTAGAGATTCTCAATATCACTGACCATCCTTTATCGGACATTGTTTCAGCTCTCAATCTTTTCTTGCAGCTAAAATATCCCGAAAGTTTGGTCTTAATGAGTGTAGCATCGAGTATCAACTAGTTCTCAGCTCTACACCAAGGTCGACTATCTCACTACTTTCTAATGGCCAAGTTGTTCAACTAAGGTTCTAAGGTCCGTTGGTGCTTCACGACACCACGCGGCGGCCCTGTATTCTCCTCGTTTCCCCATAAAGGATACCGGTACCAACCAAAGTGCCACACCAACACAGACATCGCTTAAACCATATCGGTCTACACTGTACAATCTCCACGATCTATTGCTGTTTACCTAATGAGTGCCCCAGATCCGGGTGTAGGATCTATAGTAACCCCAAACAAACCCTCAAAAGTAAAGCAATCAAGAAAATCAAGAGAAGCAATTTTTAATGACCTAGATCCTAAGGTAAACCCCACTTTATACTTCTTCCCCAGCAGAGTCGCCAGTTATATGATACGGTGGCAGAACTGACTGTTTAATACTGGTTTGCATTTTGCATTTTGTGTTTGCAAAATGTCGCGGTAAGCAAGAGTCGCCACTGCCTTTTATTTTATCCAATCATGGAAAAGGAAAAAGAACTGAAAAAACCATTTTTCGAGATATTCTGAGTACGGGGGGTAGATTATAGAAAGGGAAGGTGTTAGCACCCTTTCTATCCGTAGTTATCTACAGGCTCTTAGGTACTTGCTCATTTTTTCAAATTGCTTGTATGTGCTTTGTTTTGAAAATGTTTTTACTTCGTGATAACCCTTGTATCAGTCCTCAAGGATGTGACGAAGTTTGTTTTGAAAATTTGTTTTGAAAGGTGTTTGTGTGAAAAGTTTTTATTAAGCAAGTACTTAAGATTCTACCTACTCGAAAAAAGATTGTTCGTTCTATTTCCTTTAGACAACACTATCCTACTATTAAGGAGTAGGTAGCACCGTCGTTGGAGTTGTAAGGGACATTCGAAAGGGACAAGTAAAATCACCAAAGCAATAGTTAGAAAACTTTAGTAATAACCCTAGAGTCTTAAGATATTTCCGAGGCAACATTTCCGAGGCAACATTTCTGAGGCAACATTCGAATGGGACAATTTGATCTCTTTAGACTGGAGGGTAACCACTAAAATCTCCTATGCTTAATGATTGTTTACCGAAGGCAACCGAAGTGAGGTAAACCCTAGGAGTGAATATATGCACATGATTTGTTTCAGTTATTTAATCTTTGCACATTAGGTGATCTACCATTTTAATTTCCAGACATTCTTGCCATACAATCCTATTAGCCATGCATCTAGACAGTTAAAGGTTGTGGAAATTAAAAGTGCGAGGAAATAAAACCTAGCTATTACAAGGCTTCGGGGAGGGGGATTAATTACATAACCAAAAATGGGGAAAAAGCGGTAAATAAAAACCCTAATTTAAAGCTATTACATACCCTTAGCAGTTACAAAATAATGGCCAAAATAATTAACAAGCGCGCGGTGAATTAAATACGAGGACGGTTGAAAAGATAACCTAAAACTCTAATTGAGAGAAAAAGATTTTTGTTCTTGTGGATTTTTATTTGAGAAAACATTTAATTGCAAATTAATTAAACCTAATTTCTAATTGTATTTAAATTGTGAAAGAAATTAAATTAACCTAATTTTCTAACTAAATTAATTAATTAAAGGAATAAATATTTATGAGAAAAAATGATTTTTGATGTATTTTTTAAAGAAAATTAATTAAATTATGTACAATCTCAAACCCTAATTCTAATTGTTTTTCATTATAAAAATAAAATAAAATTGCCCTAAATTAATTAAACTAATTAATTCAAAAAATATTTATTAAGAAAAAAATATTTTTTGTGATTTTTGATTTGTTAATTTAATAAAATAATTTTTGTATTGATTAAAAAACAAAATAATTAAAGAAATTAAAGAAAAATAGTAAAAATAACCAAATGGGGCTGTGCTGTTAGCAATTCTGGGGGGTGGGAATCTGAATTTCCCAGCCCATTAAGCTCCAAGCCCAGTCAACCACGCTGGATCCTGTGCCAGCGTTGACTTGAGGAGCACCATGGACCTTCAGGGGAGAGATGTTAGATCTGGCTAACTGGGCATCCAGTGAACATGCATTGAGGGTGTATGATAGTCACTTGGAGAAATGATACGCTGGATTTGTGAACAGAAAATAAGAAAATATGGAAAAATGCTGGGACCTGGGATTAAACCCAGGTCCTCACGCCTAAATCCAATGCCACACTGCCAGCTGAGCTATGCTTGTTAATTGTTAACATAATAAAAACAAAACATAATATAAGGAAAATAAAATAAACTGATTCCAAACGCGCGAAATTCAAACGAGCGAATGGTTGGCTGACACACATTGTCTTCTTCCCTGGAACCATCGTCTTAGATTTCTGAACCTTTACCTACAGACGCAAGTCTGTTTCTAAAAACCTGTGTCATTTAAAAAATTCCATACAAGCATGATAAATTAATTGTGATGATACTAAGCAACTCATCTTGGTCTCACGAGTATCATGATATCATTTTCTTGGCCTAATTTTCCCTGTATAACAAAGCCCTAAAAACATCTCAGAAACCCTAACAATGGCAATTATGGATTCCTGCGCTGTAAATGCAATTAAAGGGTACAAGTAGCTTGCAAACAAGATGATAAACACAAATATATGATTATCATGCGTTTAGGATGCGTAAAACATTGAAATCAAGTTTGAGTTTTAGGGAAAACCGTGATGCTTTTGGGGACGATTTCTGGATGCTTTGAGGCTTGCACATGATGCTGTTAGCTTCCTGGGATGTCTAGGAATCAATTGGAAACATTGGACTGGCTTGAATTGGCCTGTAGACAAAGATAGGTCTCACACTTTTCTTGCAAAATTTTGGTTTCTTTCTTGCTATTTCACGCCTCAAATCCTTATGCTTATGGTATGGGATTATTGTGCATATGTAGTAGACTGAATTAGGTTAATAAAATTATATCATATCTTTGAGAATTATGAAAATTGGATTTGATTTGCTCTTTGTATGATATCTTCCTAAAACAAGCTTCAATCCAATCTTTTCCAACCCTAATGAGCCTTGCACTAATTGATCATCATGCTAGCTGTATATGGACTCCAAATGTGCACAAAAATCTAAAGATTTGATTTGTTTTCATTATTTTACCATTTAATTTGATTTATTTTGATTTAAATGAATAAAAAATAAAAATAAATGATAAAAGTAATAAAATACTAGGTGGAAAAGCTCAGGGGTCGTGGGTCCTATTAGAAACATGTTTCAAGCAAGAAAACATGGGCCCCTTTGGAAAAAATGCAAATTTGATCAATGTTGACTTTTGACAATTTTCCAAAAATTACCAATTTTGACAATGCACAACTCTCTCAATTTTGACCCTAGGATGGTGTTATGTGACTTTTTAGAAATCTTAGTATGTCCCCTAAATACCATTTTTGGTTTCATATCAATTGGATCTTCCATGTTCATGTATGAAGCTTTGACCCAAAAGGTGTTTTTGTTGACTTTTCAAAATGACCCATAATGTAGAAATTCATATCTTTTTGTGGGTGCATATTTTGAACTTGTGAGATGAAGATGAGTTGTAGGTAATGGAATCCTATTCAAAATGAGTTTTGGATGGAAAATTTATGATAAAGCATGTGGAAGTTATGCTTGGTCAAAGTTGGGTTGACTTTTACTAAGAAACCCTAATTTATCAACTTTTGGGTTTTGATGAATATAAAGCATTCCTTGAGGAATCATGATCAACCCTTGATCAAATGATGGGTATAACTTCAAAATGTTGATGTTGACCAAAAATCTTGAAGTTTGATTGGATGTGGGTCACATTTGACTTTTGACCTAATACAGTCGATTCTCAAGCCTCTGAGCAGTTGCCTGAGCAAACTTCTTATGCATGGCATGAAACTTGACATGGATAATATTGGGAACATATTAGGACCTTGGAAAGCATTTGAGGCCTTTTTGGTTCACCCATCTTGATGAAAATAGAAGCCCTAATTTGGGGTATACTGCCTTAAGAGAGAGCTTGTCTGGTCCACTCTTGGGCAACCTTGGGCAAATTGAGGATCTCAATGGACATGTATTGAGTAAAATGAGAGGGAAAATTTTGGGGTACAACACACTCCATCATCCACGTCAGTGAAAGTGTAAAGGTTAATGTGAGAGTGAGAATATTTGAATATCTAAAATGGCATGCTTTCCTCTTTATATAGTGAAAGTTGTTAAAATCGTCTGCGTGAGGTGAGACGTGTTATGTGTGTAGCCATTGGTTCTAATCAGGCGGTGAAAAACGAGTCTATAGGGCGAATTGCCTGTTCTTGGATGCATGAGGGATCACTTGCTTCACACTTTTTACCAATTGATTGTGCTCTTTGACCTTTCGCTTTGGGACTTGCAAACAACCCATAACAATTTCCCCCATAAGCCTTTGTCTTTGCTTTATAGAACAAGGATTTACAACGTATGCCCTAAAGTTGGCTTCTTGGATGAAGAAAACAAATAACGTTAATGAAGCAAGCATTAAATATTTTTCATATAATGGGTAGCATGTTGTATGGAGTTTCTGATGTGTGTCACGACACTAGTTAGTAATGATATCTCTTTAACCTTAGGATACTCGGGTGTACAAATGAATCGCGAAGAGATATGGACCATTGGTGGTGTGGTTTTATCTTTCTCATATGGTGGACCGTACGGTCCCTTATGGCTTAAGGAACATGTGAGGAGTCCCTAAAGTAATGTTTTCCCATCTTTTTTCATTTGTAGAATGCAAAAACCCTTCTTCTTTTGTGCCATCAACCTTCCTCTTTTTTGTGAGCTCTTCTGTATTGATTTTCTAGTTAGGTTCGTTTGCAACGTCTCGTTTGGAGGTACTTGTTACACACACGATTAACTAATTTCTTTTAAGGTAAGCTCAACATCTTTTTCCTAATTTTGCTACCATTATTTTTAGGGTTTCTAGAGAGTAGATTTCTAGGGTTCATGATGTTCAAACTTATGTTATTGGTGTGCTTCAACAGAGAGTTGAAAATTAACCCTTCTTGTGTATTGTGTTGTTTCTTCATATTTTCCTTTTTGGTATTAAAATATCCTTTAGAATAGAGATCCCCCTATTATGCTTCATAAGGAAAGAGGGGACAACTTGTGAGTGTCAGTGGATCAGGAGACGTTGGACAACGCCTCTACTTTCGTCCCTGATGGTAGTTTGGATCATGCTTTCACTGAGGTGGGACCTTTATCTGACTATGGAGTGTGATTTATCGATGAATAAAATAGGGTATGTAGCTAGTATGACAAATACATCATTCCTTTTCATGAGTGTTTGTTTTCTTAGATAGTTTTTTGTCTCCCTTTCAATAATTTTGAGGTTTTCATTCTTAACCATTTGTTAATTGGGCTTACGTTAAAGTCTTAGAATACTAGTGTAAATATAACAAGAGTCTTCCAACCTTGATGCTCTTCTTCCATCTTTTCAAGGCTCAGTTTAGTTCGACTACTTCAGCAAAGGTGTATGGCTTGATATCTCTTTGGTAGCGATCTAAGATGTTTGATGTTTATCAGATAGTGTGAAGCATTTCATGGATCAATTTTTCCTTACCACTCCCCTCAACAAAGAAGCTCACGCTAAAATATGCTTTATAAACCATGGGCTGCCTTATCAGTGATCATAAATATTCTCTAAATTCTAGCGCCAAAGTCACTTTTCGAGGATATAGTGAATGAGAGAAAAATACACAAGAAAGAGGGGTTGACTTATGTATTGTGGAATCTTTTGCTTCTTTAAAAATGACTTCTGAAACTGAATAAATTCAGAGTCTAATCAAGAGTAGATAACAACGGGAATGATAAAGTATAGAAGTAATAAGTAATAACACACACATAAGTGTTGTACCCCAATTTTTGCCCCTAAGATTCCTCTATCATATCATATCAACTCGATCACAACAAGATCACATTAGGGTTGATTCTTCCTCTTTTTTCCTATCTTTAAGTTTTCTCTTGAGGAATCTCCAAGCACCTTGGTTGTGTATTTTGTATATGTGTTGTTGACCAACTTCTAATCAAAATACAAAAAATATTTGTCTTTGTCTTTGTATATTTTTGTTTTGTAGGTACCAAGTCGAAGCATCTGACAAATAAGGATTTCTGGTATTATTTTCCTAAAATCTCTATTTGCAAAGAAAAAGAATTAAAAATTTTCATTTTTTTCACTGATGCAATCGATTGCTCTTAAAGTGCAATCGAT
Organism: Vicia faba; assembly: GCA_948472305.1. Classification (NCBI taxonomy): domain Eukaryota; kingdom Viridiplantae; phylum Streptophyta; class Magnoliopsida; order Fabales; family Fabaceae; genus Vicia; species Vicia faba. Next base: position 813,365,415 of record OX451741.1, on the reverse strand, counting down.
TGCACATAGTGTATTTTGCGCCATTTTTGAAAAAAATACACCGTGCAATCGATTTGCACTGTAGTGCAATCGATTGCACAACGTGAAAATTAAAAAAAAAAGCATTTTAAACTTGTCAAATTTTGACTCCAATTTTCCTTCACTTTTGAAAGATGTATCATTAATTCAAATTTTAGTGCCAATATTTCATTTTTAAAAAGAATTATCATTAATTCAAATTTTGGCTCTAATATTTGAAAGAATTATCATTAATTCAAATTTTGGCTCTAATTTTTGAAAGAGTTATCATTAATTCAAATTTTGGCTCCAAGAATCAATTACCAAATTACCACTAATCCCAATCCTAAAACTCTATAAATAGAGCTCTCATTTCATTCAAATTTCAAGCTTTTGATAGCCAAATCCACCTTGCTAAAAAATCTCTCAATTCTCTCCATCTACCAAATTCACTCAAAACTCCATTTTTAAAAAGTTAGTAAGCTTTGCATTGAAGCTTACTAATCTTTGAGCTAAACCTTCATCAAAACACTTTTTCTCCATCAATTCTCTACATCCAAGCTTGGTCAATTGATTCTTGTAGTTGAATTGAAGCAAATTCTTGAAGTTGTTTTGAGAATTCTCTAGATCTACCTTTGGTAAGTTGGATAATTCATCTTTCACAATGTGATCTATTGGTGATCTTTGGGATTGATTCTTTGAGCATTATTTTGTGATTTCAATGGTGTTATTTTCTCATAATTTGATGGAATTTTCGTGCTCAAGTGGATCCATGATCATAAGGTGTTTGATGGAAAGTTTGAACAAGAAATTGCCCTTTTAAAATGCTGTTTTTGCTACTGTAACTGTGTGCAATCGATTTGCACTGTAGTGCAATCGATTGCACAGAAGCAATTTTGCATAATTTTTAGAAAACTGTACTGTGTAAATCGATTTACACAATAGTGCAATCGATTTACACAGGGACAAAATGCAATTTTTTGCCTTGTTTTGGGGCAGCTTTGATCCAAAATGCTTTTTCTACTCACTCCTTTTGATTGTTGGTTTGGATTGCAATTTTAAATGTCCAATTTGTCTTTAAACTCAATGGAATTTGTGATGTAGATGAAGTTAGATAAATGTTCATCAATTCAAATCTACCTAAGAGTGAATTATTTGATTCATTTTTGGTGCTTTGGATTAATGATATGTTTAGTGCTTTAATCCATCTAGAGGAGTGGTTGAATTTAAAGATGAAAGAATTTTGAAATGGTGATCCAAATTAGCTTATCATTTCCCTCCCTCTTCATCTTATCCCTTTATTTTTTTAATTGTGCTACATATTAAGGGATGGTGATCTCTATATCATTTATCCAAACATGAAGTGACACAAACAACTATACTTCTACAATATGTAGTGAAGTGAGATATTTTCCACTTGGGTGTTGAGTGAGACATTGTTGATTTTAAAATCCAAGCCATATCCTCCACTTTGAGATGATGCAAATTCTCCTTTCTCATGATTGCGGGTAGTAAGTATATTTTTCACACGGACAATTGCGATGATGTCTTATCTCATAAAATCAATCAACACACTTGTGTTTCAAATTTTTAAAAGAGGAACTATGTGTACCCTGATCCCCTATTGCACGAAAGGTGGTACGTAGGCACTAAAGGTTCGCAACCGCGGCGGGTGCAAAAATCATAAAAATATTTCTTTTCTCACCTCCACCAACAATTTTATATACAATACATTTTTATAGCCAAAACATACAGATTTTTTTAAAGAGGTTCCTGCGGAGTACCGTAGATGTTTAGGGTGCTAATACCTTCCCTTTGCATAACCAACCCCCTTACCTTGAATCTTTCCCCCTCTTTTTGGGTTATTCGCTCTTTTCCCATTCCTTTGGAAACAATAAAGCGCGGTGGCGATTTTTATTTTGATTTGTATAAAGTCTAGTCAATCCAATGGATTAGTCTTGCACATGTCTACCGCCACAATAAGTTATCTTGGTTCCTCTACAACCGAGAGTAGTCCAGTCCCCTTCTCCCACAGAAGATTTTCCACTATAATAAAAACCTGATTACAAATTGCTTAAGAGACCACCTCAAGACTTTCTTTCTCAATAAACCTAGAAAGAGTCTTTATTTACTCAAGCAACCTAGCAAGAGACTTCCTTGCTCAATAAAACTAGAAAGGGACTTTCACTAAACTTCTAAACAAACAATTTTGATGAATAGACAACAAGATGCACCTGATATACAATCAGTGTTGCACAAAGAATACAACACACATAAATACTTTGTCACTTGAGGTTTCTAAGATATATAAGGATAAAAATCTCAAGACTACGTGCAATAAAACAAATATATACGAAATCTTAGTGTGCGGTTTCCAGTTCTTGTTGTAATTCTTGTGGTTATCTTCTTTCAAATATTTAGCTCCTTATATAGAGGCAACTAAAGATCCATATGAATATGACTTGCACAAGTGTCTTTGCTGAGAAGAAATTTCCAAGAGAGGGGCATTGAAAATTGGTACTATGAAGATCTTCATCTTCTGAGTAAAAGATTTATCTACGGTGTCTTTCTCAAGCATGGTGAGCACAAGGATATTGGGGCATACTAAAGAGGTTGTGTCACAAAACCTTGATCCCTTCCACTAGTAAGCCATAGTTGAATTTCTCCAAGAACATGGCTTTTGATAAGATAGAACTGCTTTTACATAGAGTATAAACTAGAGGCATTATACTTCGTTTTCCCAGATCATTAGAATTTGAGTTGTCATTAGAAGCTGAGATTTCTAGTGATGAGTTATCAGATTCTGATCCATCATAATATGAGTCATTTGCAAACTTCATAAGCATTTGAATATGGTCAGAACCAAGTAAATTTAGATCTTATGATTCTGCACACTTAAACAAATGTTAGTGTACCCAATTGCTCTTTAAGTACTTTGTTATCATAAAAAATCAAGGAGTATGAACAAATTTTGTTCCAACATCTAGGTTACATTGGGGTCATTGTCCCTTTTGATGCAACATCGAAGAAGTGAATAAAGCAATTCATAGAGACGCATCTACAGGTGCATGTCAGCTGAAAGATACCAGTAATTTTGTTTTTGGTGAAAGAGTTGGGGAATTTTTTCTTTTCGAACATTTTTTGGTGATTCCTTATGTAACTTATTTGTTTTTGTCTCACAAATAAGATGAAATTTGAGAAAATAATGTAGCAAATGAGAAAGATGTTGGACATATAACTCCACACACAAGAGGAGAGGTGAATTATGGGGCTTTGAAAAACTGTAGTTTAAAACACTATTGTTTTCATTTTTCAGAGTTTAAAAACATTTTCGAAAAAAAGTATGAATAATAGTAGCAGAAAATAAATATGAGAAAAATAATGAGATAAGGGTAATGAGATGATACTGGAAATTATAGAGGTTCAGTCTAAAAGAAGTAACCTAATCCTCTCCCCCAAGATTGATCTTGAGAGTATCCAATAATGCTTATGAGATTTTAGTACTTTAAACTCATGAACTCCCTTATACGATCCATTTCTTGTAATGTCTTATTCTTCCTCTCTACAACCCCATTTTGTTATGGAGTTCTAGGGCAGGAGAAATCATGGGATATACCATTAGAATAATTTTTTTTCTTCAAAATCTTTGTTTTCAGATTCTCCACAATGATCGCTTCTGACTCTGACTATTTTGCAAATTTTTTCATTTTGTACTTGAGATCATAAAGAACCAAACATATAATGTGACTCATCCTTATGTCTTAAGAATTTTACCCATGTCCATCTGCTGTAATCATTAATGATGACTAGTCCATATTTCTTTCCATTGATAGAAGAAGTTTTCACTGGTCCAAATAAGTCAACGTGAAGAAGTTCTAATGGCCTAGAGGTAGAAACAACCTTTTTAGATTTAAAAGAAGTTTTTGAAAACTTGCCTTTCTGACATGCTTCACAAAGAGCATCTGAATAATACTTCATATTGGGGAAGCCTCTGACTAATCCAAACTTATTTAGTTGAGATATCTTTCTCAAGCTAACATGGCCCAGACGTCTATGCCAGACCCACTACTCTTCTTGAACAGTCAGAAGACATTTTACATTCTGGTTTTTCAAATATGATAACTTGATTTTGTAAATGTTATTCTTCCTATTACCATTAAACAGAACTAAGCTATCCTTCTGACTTACAAATTTAGAAGATGTTTGATTAAAGATGATGTCATAACCATTGTCACTAAGTTGGCTAATTGACAATAAGTTATGCATCAGTCCCTTAACTAAAAGAACATTGTTAATAGAAGTAAGTTTACCATTACCAGCAGTTCCAGAGCCAATGATCTTTCCCTTCTGATTGCCTCCAAAACCAACAACGCCTCCAGACTTATGTTCCAAAACTTGGAACATACACATTTCGCCCGTCATGTGTCGCGAGCATCCAAAGTCTAGGTACCATGACTAGTGTTTCAGTGGAGCCATCAAGGATATCTGCAACATAGATTATATCATCCTTATGTACCCATTTTCTGGGTCCTTTCTTGTTAGAAGTTCTAGAGGTTTTTACACCTTTGGATTCTTGTGCAACAGGATAGTCAAGTGGAATTTGTGCATGACATTTAGGCTTAGAAGTTTCCTTCTGTGTTTGTGGTTGTGTTTCAATAGAATCAGAACCTTCTTGTTCATAACATTTCAGTTCAGTGTCAGCAAGCACGAAATGTTCAAAAAGAGGTTTTGGTTTGACAATCATAGTCTCATCAATCATTTTTTATTTTCCTGAGTATCCCAAACCTCTCCTTTCATTTCCAATGCCATAAATCATTGAATTCATCTTGCTTCTATCTATGCATTTATCTAAGAAGTGTTAAAAGCTCTATCATATATGATTACTTCATCTGTAACAGATGTGCTAGAGATGATCTCTTCTTCCAACTATTAAACTTTACTTTTAATAGAAAGATTTGATTTTTCTAAAGCAAATATCTTTTCATTTAAATCAAAACTGTTTTTCTCACTCTTAGTAAAGTTCTCAGAAGTAACTACAAAAGTCTTTCTCAGAGTTTTGTGTTTACTTAGAAGAAGTTGATATCTTTTCATCAATTCTGATAAAGAAGTCTAAAGTTCAGTACGAGTGTTGTACCCCAAAATTTCCCCTCCTATTTTTATTCAAGATATCTCCCCATGCTTCTAAGATTTTCATTGGCTCAAGTTTGCTCAAGTGTTGATTTGCCAAACTTCCTCCTAAGCAAATGGCCTACAAATTAGGATTTCACTTTTCTCAAAGAAAATTGAACTTATAATGCCTCAAGTGGACTTCATGGTTTCTAATAGGTATTCAATAGTGCTCATGTCAAATTTCAAGCCTTGCATCACAAATTTTCTCAGTCAAGTGCTCAGATGACTAAAAATCAACTATATTGGACAAAAAGTCAACTGTGGTCAACATACACTCAAACTTCAAGATTTTTTTGCTAACATCAACATTTTGAGGTGATATTCATAATTTGAACAAGGTTTGATCATAATTCCTTAAGGAAAGCACTCAAATCATCAAAGGTCAAAATTGCCAAAATTAGGGTTTTGACTGAAAATGACTGATCATTGAATTTTGACCTAGTACATGACCTAATGCCTTAAATCATGATATCAAGGATTCAAATACAACATCTTGACCTAATTACATGGCTCAAGAAATTTCCAAAGATACAAATGACTGATAGTTGGAAAATTGAATTGATTGATGAAAACGTCAATTATCACACAAAAGTCAAACTTTGACTTTTTGGTCAATGTTGAACTTCAAAAATAAAGAATCATTAAACCATTAAAAATTATAAATCTTGATCAACAAGAATCAACAAAGTCAAGAAAAGTCAACAAAAAGTAAAAATTTCCAACACTTAGAAAAAATTCTAAGTGTTTAGTCCTTAATAAAGTCACTACTTCATGACCATTTTTCACTAAGATGCAAGATGATTCAAGGAAAACATTCAACATGAAAGTTGTAGAGCATGATGAATTCTACAAATTTTTCCTTGAGGGTTGATATCTGTTGTAACCCAAAATTTTCCCTCTCATATCTCAAGAAATATCTCATAAGATCTCCATTGATTCAAGACTGCACAAAGATTGATCAGCTCAAGACACCTCCTATAGTACTGATGACTGGAAATTAGGGTTTGAGTTTTCACAAGGAAAAATGGAATTTTAATGCCCTATATGACTTTAATGGATCATTTTGGACCTTCAAGATTGCTCATGTCAAGTTTCAAGTCTTGGATCATATTTTTGCTCAGTCAATTGATCAGATGATCTAAAATCAGTTGTATTGGGGAAAAAGTCAATTGTGGTCAATTTACAGTAAAACTTCATAATTTTTGATTCATATGAATATAATAAACTCATATATGTCATTTGATCAAGTTTGGATCATAATTCCTCAAGAAATTTGATCAGATCATCAAAAGGGCAAAATGATCAAAATTAGGGTTTTGACTAGGAAGGTTCAATTTCTGATTTTTGACCTAACAAATGACTTATTGGTTTAAGAAATTATCTCAAGGATTAAAATGTTTCATTTTTGACCTAATTTCATGGCTCAAAACATTTCTCAAGTTCAATTGATTGATAGTTGAATTTCAGTCAACTAATGAAAAGTCAAATGTACACAGAAAAGTCAAACTTTGACTTTCTGATCAAAATCAAGTTTCAAAGATTACAATTCATCAATACATGTCAAAATATGAAACTTGTTCATCAAGAAATCAAAAAGTCAAGATTTCATTTTGAAAATTCAAAATTTCTAAACTTCGAATTTTTTCTAAGTGTTGGAAATTCATATTTTTTTCACAACTTTGAGCCAAATTTACACCATGATGCAAGATGATTCAAAGGAAACTTACAACCTGAAAGTTGTAGATATCAATGAGATCTAAAACATTGTAGAGCAGAACTTTTTCTAGAAATGCTTGGATTTCAAGTTATGATTTTGTGAAGACATGCTCATGAAACTTGAAAACTTAGTAAAATTTTGCCCTAGCTTAGGCAGGATTTTGACCTAACTTCATGACAATTTTTCACATAGTTCCAAGATGAATCTCCAAAAATTTCCAACATAGAGGTTGCATAGGTGTTATAATATTTCCAAAATATCCATGAACTCATTAAGATGATGCTTGAGCTAGGAGAATCGAAGGCAAAAAGTTAGGGTTTCCGACTTGAATTACAAGCCATTTCTTAATGAACACATAATCCAATCTCAATGTTAGGCTGCATAATATTGCTTTGCAGGTCTTCTAACTTGTGTATCTATCCATAATTAATGGATTACAAAAAATTTTGAGCTATAATCCAAGTGGTTTAAGCATTGTCCAAGTCCATTTTCCATTTTGGGAAGAAAGCTAACATTGCCATTCTTGAAAAGCAAACTTTATGCACAAAGTCAATTCTTGAGCCTCTCACTTGTTCCCTCTGATCACACTCCATCTACAAAGTCATAAGCAAGCTTGTTTAAAGCATAACCACTATACAATAGCAAGTACAGAGGCATTGAAACTTGATTTTTCAAGAAAATAACATGTTGAGCTTAAACATTTGATTTTGACTTCTGATCAACTACAAGTCTAAAAAATTGTTGCTTATAAATAGAGGCCATATTTGTAAGCTAACACACGAGCTTAAGCACCCTGAAACTCTCCCAAACTCCCTCAAATCAGAACTTGCATCAAAACTCCATTTATGTGCACATTCTAACTTTGAACTGGTAACTCACAATTCCCTCGTGCGTTTTCCTTCCTAATCAATCACAAAGCTCATATACTTCAAATATAGTCCATCCATGTCCCTGTTTTGTAACTGTAACTCCATCTCCATCATCCTCCATATCCAAAAAATAGAGCTCTGCAACTGGACTTCTCCAGGCCATTCCAGCCATCCATTACTCAAGTTAATCATTGCATTAGCTTCATGGGAACTTGAGGAAGCTAACCTGATCATTGCAACACCTTAAATCAAGCTCATTTGCATTTCATGATTTCCAGTTTTGAGGTGTCTTTTTTGAACTTCTATCTTTTCATTTAGGCATTGTTAAGCTTGCATTTGTGAAGATAAAATGTAGATATCATTGCCCTGAAACTGTACATGTCCATAGATTTCATTTATATTGATTGAGCTTAGAGAATTTTAGGTTTGAATCTAAGAAAAAAGTTAGGTCAGAATTTGGTACTTTTAGAAATTCTCATTCATCTTTGATTTATTGCTTATGATATTTATATGGTTGGATTCGTATGGAAAAATTGAGTAACTTTCATGTTTGCTTCTTTCATTTTTGTTGAGAAATGAGCAAGTTACAGGAACCATGGCTAGAGGTTGAAGATGAAGTCATTTTCAGGGCTGGGTTAATGTTATGTATTTGTTGTTTTGCTTATGTTAACGGATGTACAACCACCCCAGTGGCAAGGTAGCACGCGTTTCATGTCTAGGGCATGAGTTCAAGCCCCAGTACTGCCACTTTTCACATTTTTCACATTTTCTTCTTTTTTTGTCACAAACAGGCGCGCCTGGGCCTTAAGTTAACGGGCTTTGGATTTTTGCTAACTTCTCACTCCTGCCTTCACTTTCACACACTTGGCCCAAATATTTTTTATTTTAATTTAATTTAATTTCTTTTTCTTATTTTCTTTTATTTAATTTTTCTTTATTATTTTTTATTACTATTATTAATATTATTATTATTTTTATTAATAAAAAAATCCAATAATATTTTTATTTATTATTTACACACTTATATTTTATTTTCTTTATAAAACAAAAAGACAAAAAACATTTTCTTAAGAAATTAATTTCTTTTTTCTTAATAAATTAATAATTAGATTTAGGTTTAATTTTTTTTCTTTTTTAAAAATTAATTTAGAACTTATGTTTCTTTTAATTAATTAATTACCATATTATTTTCATTAAGTTTAAACCATTTCATAAAAAACCCTAAAAATGCTTCAAACTTAATTTCTTTTTTTAATTAGTTAGGTTTAATTTTATTTAATTAATTATTTTCTTAATTAGGTCAAAACTAAACCCTTTCAATAACCAAACAAAAAAGTCATTTCCTTTCCATTTATTTTCTTGCATATTTATTCAATTCTTGTACATTATTCAATATGGTTGTAATAGATAATTAGGTTTAATTTTCTTGCAATCCCCATTTGTAAATTTGTATACCCCCTTCTCTAATGATGTAATAGCGTAGTAATTTTACTTTCCGCAATTTATCACTTTCATATAAATGTTAGTAATTAGGGTTTGTATAACAAGACTAAAATCAACAATTAGTAAACCCTAATTCAAGATAAACAATGCATATAAATCAAACACACTTGCACACATGCACCCTTAGGGTAATTCCACTTGTTTCCTTAAAAAAATGGCCATGTTATGCATGTGAGATATCTTAGAAAAAGCAATAAAAAATACAAGATTATAGTCCCTCGATGACGCTACAAATGTTGCCTTTCAAAATTATCTTAGTCCCTCAAAGAGAAATGGTAAGACATCTTACAACATTGTTATCATGACTATACGATGACCTACGTCCGTCCCTTTACATCTAAAGATAAGGCTTCTTACCAAATTAATGGTAAGATAGAAATATCAAAGGAAGGAAGAAATGAACAAAGACTTTTGAGTAGGTAGATTGTTCCTAGTTGCTTGCTCACTTTCAAAGCAAACATTCTTGCTTATTTTTAAAACAAACACTTTCAAAAACAAACTTTCAAAACATGAAACATTTTCAAAAGTCCAACACTTTGTATACGTTCTTACGAATGAGAACCATTACAAAGTTTACCTAAACGAAGGCGCCTTTTCAAAATACTTTCAAAACCACCACAAAGCACATTTTCAAACAAAACAAGTGATCTAACAAGAAACTAAGAGCCCATAGATAACTATGGATGAAAAGAGTGCTAATACCTTCCCTTTTTATAACCTACCCCCCAGAAATCAAGAAATAATCTCAAAGGTCTTTCCTATTATTTTCAGCCTTTCCTTTTGGATAACAGAAAAGTCGGTGGCGACTCTTGCTAACTGTAACATTTGCGATCAAACGCAAAACATCTCAAGTCAGTTCTCCCACCGTATTACAGAACTGGCGACCCTGTTGGGGAGAAACTTAAAAGTGGTGTAACCTTAGGGCTAGATCACCTTTACTTTCTTTCATTGTTTGATTTGTTTGCTTTACATTTTGTTCCTTGTTTGGGCTTGTTCTAATCCTCTACTCGGATTTGGGATACCTTATAGGTAAGTAGCAATACATTGTGGAAACTGTGCAGGGTATACCGATATGGTCTAAGAAATAGCCATATTAGTGTGACACATTTGTGGGTACCGGTAGCCCTTGAATAGTCAAGGAGAATACGAGGCCGCTGTGTGGTGTCATGAAGCACTAATTGACTTTAGAACCTTTACTTGACCAACTTGGCCATTAGGAAGTAGTGAGATAACTAAATTTGGTGTAGTATGAAGTTGGTTGATACTCGATACTACGCTTATTAAGATCGGACTTCTCTGGATATTTTGGTCTCCGTGAAAGAGGCTTGGGCTGAAACAATGCATGACAAGAAAGATCAATGATATTGAGATCCTTTAGAACCCGGTTACTATTTCTAGGACATGTTTGAGCCAACTAAACTTCAAGAGGGTACTTACCTATAGGACTCCATGCAAGCCTAAACATAAGGACTTTTTTGTCTTGTTTGTATATGTTTATTTATACATAACATCATAAACATCATAACATTATACTCATTCTCACTAACCATTTCAAGGATTATTGGGATTTATCTTTGTTGTGTTTTGTAGGACATGGCTTCTATCCACAAGAATACTATCCAAGTAAATCTCATAAGAATTCCTTCTCAACTCAAAGAGTTAGCATCAAGGGTCCCCGAGATCTCTTCATTCACCAAAAGACATGGTCGCCTCCTAAACTTGGTTACCTCTAGCACTAATGAGAATATGGTGAAGGTGCTTTTCCAGTTCTTTGATCCTTTACACCATTGCTTCACTTTTCTTGATTATCAGCTTGTACCTACTTTGGCAGAATTCTCCTAACTCTTGAGGATTCCCATTCTCAATCAACTACCCTTCAACGGTACAGAAAGAGATCCAAAACCTGAAGAGATTTCCCGAGCACTACACTTGCAACAATCTGATGTCACGACTAATTGGGAAACAAGGAGTGGTGTCAAAGGGTTCTTAGCCAAGTTCTTGTTTGAGAAAGCTCAAGATTATTGGAACTCTTTGGACTTACAAGCTTTTGAATAAGTCTTGGCCCTTCTCATCTATAGGATGGTTTTGTTTCCAAACCCTGACCAACTTATAGATGTAAATGCTGTCAATATGTAGTGATGCAAACAACTATACTTCTACAATATGTAGTGAAGTGAGATATTTTCCACTTGGGTGTTGAGTGAGACATTGTTGATTTTAAAATCCAAGCCATATCCTCCACTTTGAGATGATGCAAATTCTCCTTTCTCATGGTTGTGGGTAGTAAGTATGTTTTTCACACGGACAATTGTGATGATGTCTTATCTCATAAAATCAATCAACACACTTGTGTTTCAAATTTTTAAAAGAGGAACTACGTGTACCCTGATCCCCTATTGCACGAAAGGTGGTACGTAGGCACTAAAGGTTCGCAACCGCGGCGGGTTCAAAAATCATAAAAATATTTCTTTTCTCACCTCCACCATCCATTTTATATACAACACATTTTTATAGCCAAAATATACAGATTTTTTCAAAGAGGTTCCTGTGGAGTACCGTAGATGTTTAGGGTGCTAATACCTTCCCTTTGCATAACCAACCCCCTTACCTTGAATCTTTCCCCCTCTTTTTGGGTTATTCGCTCTTTTCCCATTCCTTTGGAAACAATAAAGCGCGGTGGCGATTTTTATTTTGATTTGTATAAAGTCTAGTCAATCCAATGGCTTAGTCTTGCACATTTCTACCGCCACAGAAAAATGGCGACTTCACTGGGGAAAGATTGACCTCTTACTGGTCCATCCCTAAGTGGGTTAAACCTATCTTTGTTTATATCTGTATATGTGCTATTGTTTTTTATGTGTTATATTTTGTATATATGTTTGTCTGGATTTTCCTGGTTTACAGGGTGCTTGGTGATTACTCATAAGTCCTATACCCGGGCTTGGGCAAACTTTAAGATAGGACGGGCGGTATAGTCATGTTAACTTTGAGGGAGTAATCCCAAAAAAGGAGGCATGAGATCCCCCACTCAGTGGAGGCCCCTTTATCTGTAGTGTCGTTTACCGAGTAATCGGGAAGACGTACTGCTTTTGACCTGAGAGCCTGCCGAAGCTGAGGAACGTAGATTACCTAACCCCTCTTGGCCTTTTAGGTGTAGTGCAGAAGCTATAACGGAGTAATCCGGAAGTAGTTGTCACGCGATACTATGCTCGGATGAGTCTTTCTTGAGAATATTACTAATTACCGAGTTAATCGGGAAGTTAGTAATATCCGAAGGAAGGATGTAGACTCTGAGAACCTCTAGAACCTTGTTCGGCAGGTGATAACTTTTTAGACCAATACCTTATGGGTAGTACCTTCGACCTCATGCTCGTGACGTTGAACCTATGAACCCTATATGTGTGATCTTGTGTGTGATTGTTGCATCATGCATCCATGCACTCATAAGCATCTTTTGAAAAAACAATATTTCAAGGGATTTAAAGGTTGACTATTTATGAATATCTCAGGTACTTTTAAACCATGGAATCAAGAAAGAGAAACAAAAGCTTTATTACTTAGATGTTTGCAATGTGTCTATAAATCTTAAATCCCTTGAAATATTAAATAATAAAGTAAAAATAATCATGTGCATTGCATATCATGCATCATATTGCACATATTTATTGCATTCATTATGCATATCCAGACATCTTACCCAGCTTCTTTACTTCACTTAGCAAGCTGACTCATCACTACAACACTCAGGCTAATTTAAAAAAGAAGATGGACAACTTGGAACAGGAGAATCGCGAGCTGCGTGAAGAAATTTCTTCTTTGAAGGCTGGCTTGGCCAACTTGACTACTCTGATGGAAGCTCTGGTGGTTTCTCAGAATTAGCCACCGAGTGTTCAACCTCAACCAACAAGGGCAAGTACTGAAGTTCTGACTGTTCCTGTATCCGCTACTCCAGCTGTTGTTCAAAACCGTATGCCTCAAGGTTATCCGTGGGGAATGCCAGAGAATTTTGCATCTAAAGGTTTCAATCTGGGTCCTCAAGATGCTCCAGTGGTTCCAAATGTTGTTACTCCTGCACCTCCTGTGGTGCATACTGTTCCTACTGCACCTCCTTCGGTGAATTTGGTTCCGTTTGTTAATGAAGATGTGTGTCGTCCTTTCCCTCCGCCGAGTGAAGACTTGGGTCTTTATGACATAATGGATGATTTCCAAGAGCAGTTTGATAGAATGCAAAGAGAGATGAAGGCTCTTAGGGGAAAAGAGTTGTTCGAGCAGAATGTGAATGAGCTGTGTTTGGTCCCGAATGTTAAAGTGCCTGCTAAGTTCAAGGTCCCGGAATTTGAGAAGTACAAGGGCAACACTTGCCCTCGTGCTCATTTGGTGATATATGTGAGAAGGATGTCTACCCATACTGATGATCAGCGTCTGATGATTCATTTTTTCCAGGATAGTCTGACCGGTGCTGCGTTGAAATGGTACATGAGTTTAGACAACGTCAACATCCATACTTTTAATGATTTGGGAGAAGCATTCATTAAACAATACAAGTACAATGTGGACATGGCGCCTGACCGTGACCAGCTTAGGGCCATGGTTCAGAAAGACAGAGAATCATTCAAAGAGTATGCGCAGAGATGGCGCGAAGTGGCTGCACAAGTGATTCCGCCCATGGAAGAGAAAGAAATGACCAAGATTTTTCTAAAGACGCTAGGAGCTTTCTACTACGAAAGAATGGTAGCGAGTGCCCCAAGTGATTTTATAGAGATGGTAGGAATGTGTGTCCGCCTAGAAGAGGCAGTAAGAGAAGGCCGTTTGACAAAGGGTGAAGGATCTGGAGGTGTGAAGAAGCCATCTTACGGGTTTACAAAGAAGAAAGAGGGGGATACAAATGCTGTTATGCAAGAGAGAAAGGTAAACGCTCCTAGAAGGAATTATCAGCGTCATCAGCAAGTCGCCTCAGTTACTCCTGTTATGAATACCGCTCCAACTACCGTTGCTTATCAGAGACCATCCCAGCAGGGGAATCAAGGGTATAATCAGAGAAGGGAGAACTATGATCCTATTCCCATGAGCTATGCAGAGCTATTACCAGCATTGGTTCAGAAGAAGTTGGTCCAGACACGACCACCTCCCGCTGTACCATCACCATTTCCGTGGTATTACAAAGCAGACCAGACGCGTGCCTTTCATCAGGGAGCACCAGGGCATAGTGTTGAGAATTGTTATCCTTTGAGGACTGAAGTGCAAAGGTTGGTGAAGTCTGGAATTTTATCTTTCAAAGACGTGGGACCTAATGTGAAAGACAATCCTCTACCCAAGCACAGGGGAGTGAATGCTGTGAATATGGTGGCCGGTTGCCCAGGCGACTTTCGAATTTTTGACATTAATCTGGTTAGAGGGGATTTGGTGAAGATGCACGCAGATCTCTGTAAATTCAGTTATTATACGCATGACCATACCGGTTGTGCTGTTTGCAGTACAGATATACAAGGTTGCGAGAAGATAAATGCTGATTTGCAGGAGATGATGGATGAAGGTTTAATCCATATAATCCAGCCTAGGGCAGAATATGAAGAGGAAGTGAATATGGTTTCTGGATGTCCGGGTGAATTCAGAATTTTTGATGTGGATCATTTGAATGAGGATCTAGTGCAGTTACATGCTACCTTCTGCCATACTGCTGGTCAGGTGGAACACCAATATGGATCTTGCATAATTTGTTGTCGAAATCCCCGAGGATGTTCTATTGTGAGGGAAGGTGTTCAGTTGCTGTTAGACAATGGAACCATCAAGATCACAGGCCAGAGAGATGATTATCATGAGATTGATATGGTTGAAGTATGTTTGATGGAAGAGTCAGAGGAAGAGTATGCCTCCGCAGATGAGTATTTCTCTTCAGACGAAGATTTGTTTGCCGGAAATGAATTTTTGATGGCTGATTGTGTTGAGGAAGGGGTGAATGTCATTGTACCTTGTTTTGGTGCACCCACTCATCTTGAGGTGGAGTACCATAACAAACCAGCTGTTGCCCCATTGGTAATTAGTCTGCCAGGTCCTGTTCCCTATGAATCAGATAAGGCTGTGCCTTACAAATACAATGCTACGATCTTAGAAGATGGGGTGGAGATTCCCATCCATCCGATGCCAGATGTTGGAAATATAGCTGATAATAGCAGAGTGACCCGTAGTGGTAGTGTATTTGCGCCGGTCATTTGAAGAGATGTTGTTGCTGGAAAGAAGATTGCTGAGAATGATGAGCCTAAGAAGTCTGCAGGAGGGACTAGTGGAGCTACATTAGATAAATAAGTGGATGATATCTTGAAGATAATTAAGATGAGCGATTACAGAATTGTAGATCAGCTATTGCAGACTCCTTCAAAGATATCTATTCTAGCCTTATTGATGAATTCCTCTGCTCATAGAGAATCACTGATGAGAGTACTAGACCAAGATTTTGTAGAGAATGACATGCCATTAGATTAATTCAGCAGCTTAATTAGAAACATTATGTCATGTAACAATTTGAGCTTCTGTGATGATGAGTTACCAGATGAAGGGAGGAATCACAACCTGGCCCTCCACGTGTCCATGAACTGTAAGAATGATTCACTGTCGATTGTGCTAATTGATAATGGATCTGCGCTGAATTTCATACCGAGAAGTACCCTCTTGAAGTTAAAGTATCAAGGAACATCTATGCGCCCGAGTGGCATCATTGTGAAGGCTTTTGATGGGTCGAGGAAATCTGTCATCGGTGAAGTGGACCTGCCCATCCATATAGGACCACATTTGTTCTTGATAACCTTCCAGGTTATGGATATTATTCCCACATATAGTTGTTTGCTTGGACGACCATGGATACACGAAGCAGGGGCTGTCACTTCAACTTTGCATCAGAAGCTAAAATTTGTGCGTGAAGGGAAGGTAGTGATCATAAATAGGGAGCAGGCGTTGTTGATATCCCATCTATCCTCTTTCAGTATTGTAGAAGCGGATGAGGCTGCTATTGGAACCCAGTTCCAAGCCCTATCCATTGACAACATAAGGAGGAATGAGAATTCTGTAGTTTCCCTAAAGGACGTGCAGCAGGTTGTGCGTAATGGTCATAATGCAGTTTGGGGACGACTGGTGGATCCACCCGTGAACAAGAATATAACTGGTTTGGGTTTTTCTTCGAGGAATGGAAAAGGCGAAAGTTTGAAGTCAAAGTCTCCTGTGAACAGTTATCATGATGTTTTCCGCAGCGGAGGCTACCTCCATCCAATTGGTTCTGGAATCAATGCTGTTGAAGAAGATGAAGCAGAGCAGGAAGTACCAAATTTTGTGACGCATGGAGTCCGAGTTCAGAACTGGGTCACCATTGATGTTCCTTCTTGCATACATATTTCAAAGTAATTTTTTTTGTTAATTTGTTTCTTTCTTTTAAAAGCTTTCACTCTGCCCAAGGTGAAAGTATTGTATGGGCTTATCCGTTTGCTTTGATTTTTAAGATCATTAATAAAAGTTGTCTCTGCTTCCAAAAATATGTCTTTATTTTCTGCTTTTTCTTGGGAAATGGTAATCAAATAAAAAACCCTTTCAAAATAAATGATAACTAAAAATTAATCTGCATGATCACTTGTTATATGTGTCAGTTTCTAAAAGCAATCATAAATCATATGTGCAGATTAATTAAAAAACCCGTTGAATACAATGACCCTGCACCCTCTCCCAAATTTGAATGTCCTGTGTTTGGGGCTGAAGAAGAAGATTATGATGAGATTCCAGAAGAGGTCTCACGGTTGCTTGAGCACGAGGATAATACCATTCAGCCATATAAGGAGCCTTTGGAAGTGATTAATTTGGGTTCAGAAGAAGATCCGAAAGAGATTAAGATTAGAGCATCGTTGCATCTTGATGTGAAGAGCGGGTTGATTGAGCTGTTGAAAGAGTATGTGGATATTTTTGCTTGGTCTTATCAAGACATGCCTGGTCTAGATACAGACATTATTGAGCATCATTTGCCATTGAAGCCAGAGTGTCTGCCAGTTAAACAAAAGTTGAGAAGAACCCACCCAGATATGGCAGTAAAGATCAAAGAGGAGGTCCTAAAGCAGATTAATGCTGGTTTTCTTGTGATGTCAGTGTATCCTCAATGGATTGCCAATATTGTTCCAGTACCGAAAAAAGACGGAAAAGTACGCATGTGTGTAGATTACAGAGATCTAAATAAAGCTAGTCCAAAAGATGATTTTCCATTGCCTCACATTGATATGTTAGTGGATAGCACAGCAAAATTCAAAGTATTCTCGTTCATGGACGGATTTTCCGGGTATAATCAAATAAGAATGGCTCCAGAGGACATGGAAAAAACAACGTTTATCACACCCTGGTGAACATTCTGTTACAGAGTGATGCCCTTCGGGTTGAAGAACGCTGGTGCAACGTACCAGAGGGTTATGCTAACCCTATTCCATGATCTGATACACAAGGAAATTGAAGTATATGTTGATGATATGATTTCTAAATCCCAAACTGAAGAAGGGCATATAAAAGATTTGTTGAAGTTGTTTCAGCGTTTGAGGAAGTTTCGTCTCCGCTTGAATCCAAATAAATGCACCTTCAGAGTTAGATCGGGGAAATTGTTGGGTTTTATTGTTAGCCAGAAAGGAATTGAAGTTGATCCTGATAAAGTCAGAGCAATTCAAGAAATGCCAGCACCAAGAACTGAAAAGCAAGTCAAGGGTTTCCTTGGGCGTTTGAATTATATTTCCAGATTCATTTCCCACATGACTGCAAAGTGTGAACCGATCTTTAAGTTGTTAAAGAAAGATCAAGGTTGTGTGTGGACGGATGACTGCCAAAGGGAATTTGAGAGTATTAAAGAGTATCTGCGTGAACCTCCTATCTTGCTCCCTCCCGTAGAAGGAAGACCGCTGATTATGTATCTAACGGTGTTAGATAAATCCATGGGTTGTATTCTTGGACAACAGGATGAAACGGGAAAGAAAGAGTTCGCCATTTATTATCTCAGCAAAAAGTTCACTGAGTGTGAGTTGCGGTATTCCATGCTAGAAAAGACATGTTGTGCTTTGGCCTGGGCGGGAAAGCATTTGCGGCAGTATATGTTGAATCACACCACTTGGTTGATCTCCAAAATGGATCCAATCAAGTATATTTTTGAGAAGCCTGCTCTTACGGGGAGAATTGCCCACTGGCAGATGTTGTTGTCTGAATATGATATTGAGTACCACACTCAAAAAGCTATTAAAAGTAGTGTATTGGCAGATTACCTTGCTCACCAACTGGTGGAAGATCATCAGTCTGCAGAATTTGAATTCCCTGATGAGGATGTGATGTTCTTGAAAGTGAAAGATTGTGATGAACCATTGCCTGAGGAAGGCCCTGACCCTGAATCTCGTTGGAGTATGGTATTTGATGGAGCGGTGAATGCTTATGGAAAAGGAATTGGTGATGTGATTGTCACTCCTCATGGATCGCACATTCCTTTTACTGCGAGGCTAACATTTGATTACACTAATAATATGGCGGAATATGAGGCTTGCATCATGGGTCTTGAGGAAGCTATTGATCTCAGAATCAAAATTCTAGATGTGTGGTGATTCAGCTTTGGTAATAAATCAGATTAAAGGAGAATGGGATACTCGTCACCCTGGCTTGATCCCTTACAAAGATTATGCTAGAAAATTGCTACCCTTCTTCAATAAAGTTAAATTCCATCACATCCCTAGAGATGAAAATCAAATGGCGGATGCTCTGGCAACTCTGGCTTCCATGTATCAAGTGGATTCTTGGAATGATATACCCCGTATTACAGTTCGATGGCTGGATAGTCCCGCTCATGTGTTTGCGACAGAGGAGGTAGCAGATGAAAAACCTTGGTATTATGATATCAAGCATTTTCTTCAGACTCAGGAATACCCGATTGGTGCATCGAGGAAAGATAGAAAGACATTGAGAAGATTGGCAGGCAGTTTCTTCCTCAGTGAAAATGTGCTATACAAGAGAAATTATGACATGGTCTTGCTCAAATGCGTGGATAGACACGAAGCAGACATGTTGATACATGAGATTCATGAAGTTTCATTTGGCACTCATGCTAATGGACATTCGACGGCTAAAAAGATGCTAAGGGCAGGTTACTATTGGTTGACAATGGAATCTGATTGTTGCAAATTTGCAAAGAAGTGCCATAAATGCCAGATTTATGCAGATAAGATCCATGTGCCTCCGACACTTCTCAATGTAATTTCCTCCCCATGGCCTTTCTCTATGTGGGGTATTGACATGATCGGGATGATAGAACCCAAAGCTTCGAATGGACACCATTTCATTTTGGTAGCGATTGACTACTTTACCAAATGGGTAGAGGCTGCTTCTTATGCCAATGTTACCAAACAAGTGGTTGTGCGTTTCATCAAAAACAATCTGATATGCCGGTATGGTGTGCCGAGTAGAATCATCATTGACAATGGCTCAAATTTGAACAACAAAATGATGACAGAACTGTGTGAAGAATTCAAGATTGTCCATCACAATTCGTCTCCATACAGGCCAAAGATGAATGGGGCTGTTGAGGCTGCTAATAAGAATATCAAGAGAATTATCCAGAAAATGGTTATTACTTATAAGGATTGGCATGAAATGCTACCTTTTGCTCTGCATGGATATCGAACATCTGTCCGCACTTCAACAGGAGAAACCCCATTCTCCCTGGTATATGGAATGGAAGCTGTACTCCCTGTTGAGGTAGAGATTCCCTCGTTGTGTGTGATAATGGAAGCCAAGTTGACAGAGGCTGAATGGGTCCAGAACATGTTTGACCAATTGAATTTGATTGAAGAGAAGAGGATGACAACTTTATGTCATGGGCAGTTATATCAGAAAAGAATGAAGAAAGCATTTGATAAAAAGGTCAAACCTCGTGAATTCAGAGAAGGCGACCTCGTGCTCAGGAAGATCATGTCTTTTAACACTGATTCTAGGGGCAAGTGGACTCCCAATTTTGAAGGCCCGTATGTTGTCAAGAAAGCCTTCTCTGGTGGTGCATTAATTCTTGAAACTATGGATGGCGAGGAGTTCCCACGTCCCATGAATGCTGACGCAGTCAAGAAATACTTCACCTAAAGAAATAAAAGAACAGCTCGCTAAGTTGAAAACCCGAAAGGACGGCTTAGGCAAAAAGGAGCGTCTCGGTAGGCTGAAAACCCGAAAGGGCGGTCTAGGCAAAAATTAGAGACATAAATAGAATAAATTTCCCGCTAAGTTGAAAACCCGCAAGGGCAACTTAGGCAAAAGTTAGGGATTTTTCTTGGCAAGTAACTACATCAGACAAGACTTGATCGTTGAAGCAACAATCTTCTCGGATCCTCACCATACTTCAACAAAAGCTGCTGCTCAGGACTTCAAAAGTTGTTAGGGGAATGGTGGTCATTGTATCTCAATGTATATTTTCCATTATATATTACCATTTGCCAAACTTTGTAATCATCCATGGAGTCTCACCATTCGCAGACTACCATTCTATTAATAAAATTCGAGCTTTTGCCCAATTCTTTGTGTTCTTATTTTTATTTAGCTTGCAAAGACTTCATTTATTACTGATAATACATTTCAAAGCAAAAAGATTAAAAAAACAAAATTGACTTTTCAAAAAGAAAGACATCTTTACAATTCAATTTACTTTGGGATTTGTGATGAAACAATGACAACAAAAATGGCGATCCCTGGAATGAACAAACTCCGGTTGTTTTAAGAATATTTACTTCCTTCGTGAAGGTTTTTCTCAGGTCATCTTGTTGGTATATGCGCAATCTTTGTGTGTTTCTCAGATAATTAAAGACGATACCAGTTGGCGTAAGGTACAGTATTAGGTTTGTGATCCCATGATCCTCGACCAAGTCTTGGTTCGCTTTTGATTTTGGGTTTGCATGGTCAAAAGCCTCTGTCCTAGGTTCCCCAGCGAAGTTTTCCCTCATATGATGAAAGGTTTTATTCCCTTGGTGTGCTAAGATATCGCTCTTTTTGCAGTATTGGCATTAGTGTTGACTTCTTGATTTCCCAGGAAGACTACACCAGGGCATATTTTGTTGGAATAGGTTTGGTTGATATGAAGACTCAATCCAGTATTTTCCAGTGAAGGCCTTATTTATTTGATAGAAGTCCTTTTTCCCCCAGTGAAGAACGTATCTTGGTTTCCCCTCGATGATGTGGTGTCGACCTCCCCAATGAAGTCAGCATGAAGTCCCCGGTAGAGGTCTCGATGATGAAGTATTGTCTCCCTTAGTGAAGTCCGTATGTTTTTCTTCCTTCGAAGTGGGCCTGATTTCCCCAGTGAATGTTTTGACAATTTGGTTTCCATTTGCCTTATTCACAATCAGTATCGAAATCCCCAGTAGGAGTACGGACTGTGAAACATTTGTTTTCCCCATGGAAGTCTGTGTGTTATTCCCTGGGAAGGTTATCCCAGGGCATCTCTTGTTGGAATGAGTATTCATGATGAAAAGTTTTCAATGCTCAGTTTTTTTCACTCCAGGGAAGTGGGTTTGAATTCCTCAGTAAGGTTTGGTTGTCTCGGCGTCAGTCTGCTTTATTTGAGACTAGTTTTGCAATCTTCAGTAGGCACGTTGTTTTTGGAAAACTGGTTTCTCCGATGAAAACGGAAGAAAGATGTTCTATCCCGGTATCTGTTTGATTTAGCTACATCCGGATTATGTTTCTCCTCAGTGAAGTTAGGACAGACAATAGGTTTGGTTTCCGCAGTTTCTTTTACCTTTCTTGGATTGATCTTTCTGGTTGAAGTTTAGACCAATGTTGTTAGTACCTGAGGCAATTTTGTTCGATTATGTATCCTTTTACCAGCATATGCACGATATCACTCATACATTCATACATGCATCATGCATTGTTACAAATCATTTTTTATTGACATTGTGTTCAAACCTTCTTGCAGCGCTCCTTGCTTAGTTGGATTTGGTTTTCCCTCTTGAGTTTACTTCTCAAAGGATGTATCTTCTTTGGCCGTCTTGCTCCAGTTTGTTTCTAATTGGATTCGTGGTTGCATGACAATATTATTTACTCTGGATTTCTGAGGACTTTGAGCTTTGATTTGTGCATTTATTTTGCACGAGAAGACTTTATCTCTTCAGCAGGAATAATGTGGCATTTCCCCAGGAAGTCATATCTCATTTCCCCAGGAAGTCATATCTCATTTCCCCAGGAAGTCATATCTCATTTCCCCAGGAAGTCATATCTATTTCCCCAGGAAGTCATATTTCTATCCCCAGGAAGTCATATCTCTTTCCCCGGGAAGCCACATTTCTATCCCCAGAAAGTCGTTTCTTTTTGCAATCCTCCATGATAACAAGCAACAGGTATCTTTGTTTGAGCAACTCGTGCTTCCCTGTACAAGTCGACGTAACTTTTTTTGCTATTTCCTCTATGAGTGGTTAGCTTGCAGTCCGTCGTCAGTTTACGCCAGTGGATGGAAAGACTTTCAAATTCACAGAAATTGCTCGTTGTGAAATCTTTGCAAGTGGAAGTCTCTTTATTCGAGACAACTTACATATTACCCTTTCCAGGCGGAATTCCTTGGTTAAGGAAGAAGTTGAGACCTGTTCTAGGTGAAACACCAGAAGTTTGGGGAACATATGATATTTTCAAAATCTACCTCCAGTGAACCTTGGTAGTGCATCGGCAGTGAACGTCAGTGTTTCTTATCTTTTTGCTATCATCAGTGAACGGTGGTAGTTCCTCGTCAGTGAACGACGATGGTATGATATTTTCAAAATCTACCTTCAGTGAACGTTGGTAGTGCATCGGCAGTGAACGTCGGTGTTTCTTATCTTTTTTCTATCATCAGTGAACGGTGGTGGTTCCTCGTCAGTGAATGGCGATGGTATGATATTTTCAAAATCTACCTTCAGTGAATGTTGGTAGTGCATCGGCAGTGAACGTCGGTGTTTCTTATCTTTTTACTATCATCAGTGAAAGGTGATAGTTCCTCGTCAGTGAACGGCGATGGTATGATATTTTCAAAATCCATCTTCAGTGAACGTTGGTAGTGCATCGGCAGTGAACGTCGGTGTTTCTTATCTTTTTGCTATCATCAGTGAACGGTGGTGGTTCCTCGTCAGTGAACGGCGATGGTATGATATTTTCAAAATCTACCTTCAGTGAACATTGGTAGTGCATCGGCAGTGAACGTCGGTGTTTCTTATCTTTTTTCTATCATCAGTGAACGGTGGTAGTTCCTCGTCAGTGAACGCCGATGGTATGATATTTTCAAAATCTACCTTCAGTGAACGTTGGTAGTGCATCGACAGTGAACGTCGATGTTTCTTATCTTTTTGCTATCATCAGTGAACGGTGGTAGTTCCTTGTCAGTGAACGGCGATGGTATGATATTTTCAAAATCTACCTTCAGTGAACGTTGGTAGTGCATCGACAGTGAACATTGGTGTTTCTTATCTTTTTGCTATCATCAGTGAACGGTGGTGGTTCTTCGTCAGTGAACGGCGATGGTATGATATTTTCAAAATCTACCTTCAGTGAACGTTGGTAGTGCATCGGCAGTGAACGTCGGTGTTTCTTATCTTTTTGCTATCATCAGTGAACGGTGGTGGTTCCTCGTCAGTGAACAGCGATGGTATGATATTTTCAAAATCTACCTTCAGTGAACGTTGGTAGTGCATCGACAGTGAACTTCGGTGTTTCTTATCTTTTTGCTATCATCAGTGAATGGTGATAGTTCCTCGCCAGTGAACAGCGATGGCATGATATATTTTCTCTTCTACCTTCAACTATTGAGTTGGTAGTTTACCGTCATCTGTGAGTCGATATATCTTCTTCTCTCTACCTTCAGTGAATGTTGGTAGACATCGGCAGTGAACGTCGATGCTTGTTATCCTCCTCTCTGGTTCTATTTCTTTTGGTCCACCAGTGATTTATTTTCCTGGTGGAGTTGCTCCTTTGTTTCTTCATTTTTGTGGCATCCCCGGTGTTACTTTGCATCTCTTTTGTTCTGTTCAAATGCATCCATAATCATAAGCATTGCATGGCATCTTAGAGACAAAAATAGGGCTTGTTTTATATTTAAGTATCTTCAATCGCGTCGACACGAAGATTTGTAACCTTCGTATCTCCGGATAGAAGACACTTAAATAAGGGCAGCTGTTGTACCCCAATTTTTGCCCCTAAGATTCCTCTATCATATCATATCAACTCGATCATAACAAGATCACATTAGGGTTGGTTCTTCCTCTTTTTTCCTATCTTTAAGTTTGCTCTTGAGGAATCTCCAAGCACCTTGGTTGTGTATTTTGTATATGTGTTGTTGACCAACTTCTAATCAAAATACAAAAAATATTTGTCTTTGTCTTTGTATATTTTTGTTTTGTAGGTACCAATTCGAAGCATCTGACAAATAAGGATTTCTGGTATTATTTTCCTAAAATCTCTATTTGCAAAGAAAAAGAATTGAAAATTTTCATTTTTTCACTGATGCAATCGATTGCTCTTAAAGTGAAATCGATTGCACATAGTGTATTTTGCGCCATTTTTGAAAAAAATACACTGTGCAACCGATTTGCACTGTAGTGCAATCGATTACACATCGTGAAAATTAAAAAAAATCAGCATTTTAAACTTGTCAAATTTTGGCTCCAATTTTCCTTCACTTTTGAAAGATGTATCATTAATTCAAATTTTAGTGCCAATCTTTCATTTTTAAAAAAGAATTATCATTAATTCAAATTTTGGCTCTAATATTTGAAAGAATTATCATTAATTCAAATTTTGGCTCTAATTTTTGAAAGAGTTATCATTAATTCAAAATTTGGCTCCAAGAATCAATTACCAAATTACCACTAATCCCAATCCTAAAACTCTATAAATAGAGCTCTCATTTCATTCAAATTTCAAGTTTTTGATAGCCAAATCCACCTTGCTAAAAAATCTCTCAATTCTCTCCATCTACCAAATTCACTCAAAGCTCCATTTTCAAAAAGTTAGTAAGCTTTGCATTGAAGCTTACTAATATTTGAGCTAAACCATCATCCAAACACTTTTTCTCCATCAATTCTCTACATCCAAGCTTGGTCAATTGATTCTTGTGGTTGAATTGAAGCAAATTCTTGAAGTTGTTTTGATAATTCTCTAGATCTACCTTTGGTAAGTTGGATAATTCATCTTTCACAATGTGATCTCTTGGTGATCTTTGGGATTGATTCTTTGAGCATTATTTTGTGATTTCAATGGTGTTATTTTCTCATAATTTGATGGAATTTTCGTGCTCAAGTGGATCCATGATCATAAGGTGTTTGATGGAAAGTTTGAACAAGAAATTTCCTTTTTAAAATGCTGTTTTTGCTACTGTAACTGTGTGCAATCGATTTGCACTGTAGTGCAATCGATTGCACAGAAGCAATTTTGCACAATTTTTAGAAAACTGTACTGTGTAAATCGATTTACACAATAGTGAAATCGATTTACACAGGGACATAATGCACTTTTTTGCCATGTTTTGGGCCAGCTTTGATCCAAAATGCTTTTTCTACTCACTCCTTTTGATTGTTGGTTTGGATTGCAATTTTAAATGTCCAATTTGTCTTTAAACTCAATGGACTTTGTGATGTAGATGAAGTTGGATAAATGTTCATCAATTCAAATATACCTAAGATTGAATTATTTAATTCATTTTTTGGTGCTTTGGATTAATGATATGTTTAGTGCTTTAATCCATCTAGAGGAGTGGTTGAATTTAAAGATGAAAGAATTTTGAAATGGTGATCCAAATTAGCTTATCATTTCCCTCCCTCTTCATCTTATCCCTTTCTTTTTTTAATTGTGCTACATGTTAAGGGATGGTGATCTCTATATCATTTATCCAAACATGAAGTACATAGATTGCTATTGACCGGCCTCAAAATAGGTGTGACTTCTACATAAGTCCACTTACGATTGCTTAACATAGCACTAAATTTTGTCCCGATTCGAATAAATGATCATTCGTGGCCCAAACTTATAATTGCAAGCCCAAGTATGTTAATTTGATCTCTTTGATCCAATAACCTTGAGATTCATTGTGTGGAGGATTTGGTTCTACCAATCCTCTAATGGATCTACAACACCTTTGGTCAACGCGGATCACTTAAACATCGTTGATCATTACATGTTGCCTTGTGAGAATTCCAAAATGGATGATATACTTGACAAAAAGCAAATGCAACTTGTTGTGTGGAGGCTTTGGTTCTACCAATCCTCTAATGAGTTCCAAATGCAAGTTTCAAGATGGTCATCCAACTAACCACTAATTACTAACAAATAACTTTACTTTACGCTTTTATTTTCATGCTTTATGTACCATTTACTTTTAGCATTTTACATTTCATGCTATTTTCATCTTTGCTCACTTGAGCATTTACTTTTATGTCATTTTTATTTTGCTCACTTGAGCTTTTCTTTCTTGTTAAAGACACCTAATAATCAACATGAACCATAAAAATCATTAATGATACTTGGACTACATGGTTACTATCCTTTGCATTATGGAGTGATGGACTTCTTGGACTTAGGATTAGATACCTTGGCCTATCTTGGAGACTTTGTGACTTTATTTGATATTTTGTCTGGAGTTCTTGAGGTTTACCTCAAGACATTGGGTTGTTTGTTTGTTTTGTGTGCAGGTTATTGAGATTATGATCTTTGTTTGTAATATGGAATTCACCCGTATACAGCCGTTACTCTGCCCAATTTTTGCGAAGACTCAAAACACTTGAAGTTTGGTTCTCTCAAGAGGTCTAGTATCTTTGCTTGCTTGGTTTCAATCCGAAGAATGGGAATTCTATATTGACTCATAATGTCAAGTATTGGCTTCTTGTTGGTTAGATGGTTCTTATCCCTAGCTTTTACCTTATGCTTTAGGATAGCCTCTTCTTCTCCTCCCATCTTCTTTAATTTCAAAAATCTTCTCCCTCCTTAAAAAAAAAACTCTTGTTTTGAAACTCGAAACATTTTCATAATAAACTTGGACTTAGGTCCATGCATCTTCGAAACATTTTCATAAATAAATTTCAATCAATTTAATAATACCTTGACTTTTTTTGTGAGAAGACTAAAAGTCAATCAATCTCATTTCAAACCATTTTGCCACTTTGGCTTTTATCTTTAAACTTTTCTCAAAAGATTAGACTCTTGTCAATCCTTGTAGTGATGCAAACAACTATACTTCTACAATATGTAGTGAAGTGAGATATTTTCCACTTGGGTGTTGAGTGAGACATTGTTGATTTTAAAATCCAAGCCATATCCTCCACTTTAAGATGATGCAAATTCTCCTTTCTCATGATTGTGGATAGTAAGTATGTTTTTCACACGGACAATTGCGATGATGTCTTATCTCACAAAATCAATCAACACACTTGTGTTTCAAATTTTTAAAAGAGGAACTACGTGTACCCTGATCCCCTATTGCACGAAAGGTGGCACGTAGGCACTAAAGGTTCGCAACCGCGGCGGGTGCAAAAATCATAAAAATATTTCTTTTCTCACCTCCACCATCCATTTTATATACAACACATTTTTATAGCCAAAATATACAGATTTTTTCAAAGAGGTTCCCGCGGAGTACCGTAGATGTTTAGGGTGCTAATACCTTCCCTTTGCATAACCAACCCCCTTACCTTGAATCTTTCTCCCTCTTTTTGGGTTATTCACTCTTTTCCCATTCCTTTGGAAACAATAAAGCGCAGTGGAGATTTTTATTTTGATTTGTATAAAGTCTAGCCAATCCAATGGATTAGTCTTGCACATTTCTACCACCACAATAAGTTATCTTGGTTCCTCTACAACCGAGAGTAGTCCAGTCCCCTTCTCCCACAGAAGATTTTCCACTATAATAAAAACCTAATTACAAATTGCTTAAGAGAACCAGCTCAAGACTTTCTTTCTCAATAAACCTAGAAAGAGACTTTATTTACTCAAGCAACCTAGCAAGAGACTTCCTTGCTCAATAAACCTAGAAAGGGACTTTCACTAAACTTCTAAACAAACAATTTTGATGAATAGACAACAAGATGCACCTGATATACAATCAGTGTTAGACAAAGAATACAACACACGTAAAGACTTTGTCACTTGAGGTTTCTAAGATATATAAGGATAAAAATCTCAAGACTACGTGCAATAAAACAAATATATACGAAATCTTAGTGTGCGGTTTCCAGTTCTTGTTATAATTCTTGTGGTTATCTTCTTTCGAATATTCAGCTCCTTATATAGAGGCAACTAAAGATCCATCTGAATATGACTTGCACAAGTGTCTTTGCTGAGAAGAAATTTCCAAGAGAGGGGCATTGAAAATTGGTACTATGAAGATCTTCATCTTCCGAGTAAAAGATTTATCTACGGTGTCTTTCTCAAGCATGGTGAGCACAAGGATGTTAGGGCATACTAAAGAGGTTGTGTCACAAAACCTTGATCCCTTCCACTAGTAATCCATAGTTTAATTTCTCCAAGAACATGGCTTTTGACAAGATAGAACTGCTTTTACACAGAGTATAAACTAGAGGCATTATACTTCATTTTCCCAGGTCATTAGAATTTGAGTTGTCATTAGAAGCTGAGATTTCTAGTGATGAGTTATCAGATTCTGATCCATCATAATATGAGTCATTTGCAAACTTCATAAGCATTTGAATATGGTCAGAACCAAGTAAATTTAGATCTTATGATTCTTCACACTTAAACAAATGTTAGTGTACCCAATTGCTCTTTAAGTACTTTGTTATCATCAAAAATCAAGGAGTATGAACACATTTTGTTCCAACATCTAGGTTACATTGGGGTCATTGTCCCTTTTGATGCAACATCGAAGAAGTGAATAAAGCAATTCATAGAGACGCATCTACAGGTGCATGTCAGTTGAAAGATACCAGTAATTTTGTTTTTGGTGAATGAGTTGGGGAATTTTTTCTTTTCGAATATTTTTTGGTGATTCCTTATGTAACTTATTTGCTTTTGTCTCACAAATAAGATGAAATTTGAGAAAATAATATAGCAAATGAGAAAGATGTCGGACATATAACTCCACACACAAGAGGAGAGGTGAATTGTGGGGGTTTGAAAAACTGTAGTTTAAAACACTATTGTTTTCATTTTTCAGAGTTTAAAAACATTTTCGAAAAAAAGTATGAATAATAGTAGCAGAAAATAAATATGAGAAAAATAATGAGATAAGGGTAATGAGATGATACTGGAAATTATAGAGGTTCAGTCTAAAAGAAGTAACCTAATCCTCTCCCCCAAGATTGATCTTGAGAGTATCCAATAATGCTTATGAGATTTTAGTACTTTAAACTCATGAACTCCCTTATACGATCCATTTCTTGTAATGTCTTATTCTTCCTCTCTACAACCCCATTTTGTTATGGAGTTCTAGGGCAGGAGAAATCATGGGATATACCATTAGAATAATTTTTTTTTCAAAATCTTTGTTTTCAAATTCTCCACAATGATCGCTTCTGACTCTGACTATTTTGCAACTTTTTTCATTTTGTACTTGAGATCATAAAGAAGCAAACATATAATGTGACTCATTCTTATGTCTTAAGAATTTTACCCATGTCCATCTGCTGTAATCATTAATGATGACTAGTCCATATTTCTTTCCATTGATAGAAGAAGTTTTCACTGGTCCAAATAAGTCAACGTGAAGAAGTTCTAATGGCCTAGAGGTAGAAACAACCTTTTTAGATTTAAAAGAAGTTTTTGAAAACTTGCCTTTCTGACATGCTTCACAAAGAGCATCTGAATAATACTTCATATTGGGGAAGCCTCTGACTAATCCAAACTTATTTAGTTGAGATATCTTTCTCAAGCTAACATGGCCCAGACGTCTATGCCAGACCCACTACTCTTCTTGAACAGTCAGAAGACATTTTACATTCTGGTTTTTCAAATATGATAACTTGATTTTGTAAATGTTATTCTTCCTATTACCATTAAACAGAACTAAACTATCCTTCTGACTTACAAATTTAGAAGATGTTTGATTAAAGATGATGTCATAACCATTGTCACTACGTTGGCTAATTGACAATAAGTTATGCATCAGACCCTTAACTAAAAGAACATTGTTAGTAGAAGTAAGTTTACCATTACCAGCAGTTCCAGAGCCAATGATCTTTCCCTTCTGATTGCCTCCAAAACCAACAACGCCTCCAGACTTATGTTCCAAATCTTGGAACATACACATTTTGCTCGTCATGTGTCGCGAGCATCCAAAGTCTAGGTACCATGACTAGTGTTTCAGTGGAGCCATCAAGGATATCTGCAACATAGATTATATCATCCTTATGTACCCATTTTCTGGGTCCTTTCTTGTTAGAAGTTCTAGAGGTTTTTACACCTTTGGATTCTTGTGCAACAGGATAGTCAAGTGGAATTTGTGCATGACATTTAGGCTTAGAAGTTTCCTTCTGTGTTTGTGGTTGTGTTTCAATAGAATCAGAACCTTCTTGTTCATAACATTTCAGTTCAGTGTCAGCAAGCACGAAATGTTCAAAAAGAGGTTTTGGTTTGACAATCAGAGTCTCATCAATCATTTTTTATTTTCCTGAGTATCCCAAACCTCTCCTTTCATTTCCAATGCCATAAATCATTGAATTCATCTTGCTTCTATCTATGCCTTTATCTAAGAAGTGTTAAAAGCTCTATCATATATGATTACTTCATCTGTAACAGATGTGCTAGAGATGATATCTTCTTCCAACTATTAAAATTTACTTTTAATAGAAAGATTTGATTTTTCTAAAGCAAATATCTTTTCATTTAAATCAAAACTGTTTTTCTCACTCTTAGTAAAGTTCTCAGAAGTAACTACAAAAGTCTTTCTCAGAGTTTTGTGTTTACTTAGAAGAAGTTGATATCTTTTCATCAATTCTGATAAAGAAGTCTAAAGTTCAGTACGAGTGTTGTACCCCAAAATTTCCCCTCCTATTTTTATTCAAGATATCTCCCCATGCTTCTATGATTTTCATTGGCTCAAGTTTGCTCAAGTGTTAATTTGCCAAACTTCCTCCTAAGCAAATGACCTACAAATTAGGGTTTCACTTTTCTCAAAGAAAATTGAACTTATAATGCCTCAAGTGGACTTCATGGTTTATAATAGGTATTAAATAGTTCTCATGTCAAATTTCAAGCCTTGCATCACAAATTTTCTCAGTCAAGTGCTCAGATGACTGAAAATCAACTATATTGGACAAAAAGTCAACTGTGGTCAACATACACTCAAACTTCAAGATTTTTTGCCAACATCAACATTTTGAGGTGATATTCATAATTTGAACAAGGTTTGATCATAATTCCTTAAGGAAAGCACTCAAATCATCAAAGGTCAAAATTGCTAAAATTAGGGTTTTGACTGAAAATGACTGATCATTGAATTTTGACCTAGTACATGACCTAATGCCTTAAAGCTTGATCTCAAGGATTAAAATACAAAATCTTGACCTAATTACATGGCTCAAGACATTTCCGAAGATACAAATGTCTGATAGTTGGAAAATTGAATTGATTGATGAAAAAGTCAATTATCACACAAAAGTCAAACTTTGACTTTTTGGTCAATGTTGAACTTCAAAAATCAAGAATCATTAAACCATTAAAAATTATAAATCTTGATCAACAAGAATCAACAAAGTCAATAAAAGTCAACAAAAATTCACAATTTCCAACACTTAGAAAAAATTCTAAGTGTTTAGTCCTTAATAAAGTCACTACTTCATGACCATTTTTCACTAAGATGCAAGATGATTCAAGGAAAACATTCAACATGAAAGTTGTAGAGCATGATGAATTCTACAAATTTTTCCTTGAGGGTTGATATCTATTGTAATCCAAAATTTTCCCTCTCATATCTCAAGAAATCTCTCATAAGATCTTCATTGATTCAAGACTGCACAAAGATTGATCAGCTCAAGACACCTCCTATAGTACTGATGACTGAAAATTAGGGTTTGAGTTTTCACAAGGAAAAATGGAATTTTAATGCCCTATATGACTTTCATGGATCATTTTGGACCTTCAATATTGCTCATGTCAAGTTTCAAGTCTTGGATCATATTTTTGCTCAATCAATTGATCAGATGATCTAAAATCAGCTGTATTGGGGAAAAAGTCAACTGTGGTCAATTTACAGTAAAACTTCATAATTTTTGATTCATATCAATATCATAAACTCATATATATGTCATTTGATCAAGTTTGGATCACAATTCCTCAAGAAATTTGATCAGATCATCAAAAGGGCAAAATGATCAAAATTAGGGTTTTGACTAGGAAGGTTCAATTTCTGATTTTTGACCTAACAAATGACTTATTGGTTTAAGAAATTATCTCAAGGATTAAAATGTTTCATTTTTGACCTAATTTCATGGCTCAAAACATTTTCAAGTTCAATTGATTGATAGTTGAATTTCAGTCAACTGATGAAAAGTGAAAGGTACACAGAAAAGTCAAACTTTGACTTTCTGATCAAAATCAAGTTTCAAAGATTACAATTCATCAATACATGTAAAAATATGAAACTTGTTCATCAAGAATTAAAAAAGTCAAGATTTCATTTTGAAAAGTCAAAATTTCTAAACTTCGAATTTTTTCTAAGTGTTGGAAATTCATATTTTTTTCACAACTTTGAGCCAAATTTACACCATGATGCAAGATGATTCAAAGGAAACTTACAACCTGAAAGTTGTAGATATCAATGAGATCTAAAACATTGTAGAGCATAACTTTTTCTAGAAATGCTTGGATTTCATGTTATGATTTTGTGAAGACATGCTCATGAAACTTGAAAACTTAGTAAAAGTTTGCCCTAGCTTAGGCAGGATTTTGACATAACTTCATGACAATTTTTCACATAGTTCCAAGATGAATCTCCAAAAATTTCCAACATAGAGGTTGCATAGGATGTTATAATATTTCCAAAATATCCATGAACTCATTTAAATTATGCTTGAGCTAGGAGAATCGAAGGCAAGAAGTTAGGGTTTCCGACTTGAATTACAAGCCATTTCTTAATGGACACATAATCCAATCTCAATGTTAGGATGCATAATATTGCTTTGCAGGTCTTCTAACTTGTGTATCTATCCATAATTAATGGATTACACAAAATTTTGAGCTATAATCCAAGTGGTTTAAGCATTGTCCAAGTCCATTTTCCATTTTGGGAAGAAAGCTAACATTGCCATTCTTGAAAAGCAAACTTTATGCACAAAGTCAATTCTTGAGCCTCTCACTTGTTCCCTCTGATCACACTCCATCTACAAAGTCATAAGCAAGCTTGTTTAAATCATAACCACTATACATTAGCAAGTATAGAGGCATTGAAATTTGATTTTTCAAGAAAATAACATGTTGAGCTTAAACATTTGATTTTGAATTCTGATCAACTACAAGTCTAAAAAATTGTTGCTTATAAATAGAGGCCTTATTTGTAAGCTAACACACGAGCTTAAGCACCCTGAAACTCTCCCAAACTCCCTCAAATCAGAACTTGCATCAAAACTCCATTTATGTGCACATTCTAACTTTGAACTGGCAACTCACAATTCCCCCGTGCGTTTTCCTTCCTAATCAATCACAAAGCTCATATACTTCAAATATAGTCCATCCATGTCCCTGTTTCGTAACTGTAACTCCATCTCCATCATCCTCCATATCCAAAAAATAGAGCTCTGCAACTGGACTTCTCCAGGCCATTCCAGCCATCCATTACTCAAGTTAATCATTGCATTGGCTTCATGGGAACTTGAGGAAGCTAACCTGATAATTGCAGCACCTTGAATCAAGCTCATTTGTATTTCATGATTTCCAGTTTTGAGGTATCTTTTTTGAACTTCTATCTTTTCATTTAGGCATTGTTAAGCTTTCATTTGTGAAGATAAAATGTAGATATCATTGCCCTGAAACTGTACATGTCCATAGATTTCATTTATATTGATTGAGCTTAGAGAATTTTAGGTTTGAATCTAAGAAAAAAGTTAGGTCAGAATTTGGTACTTTTAGAAATTCTCATTCATCTTTGATTTATTGCTTATGATATTTATATGGTTGGATTCGTATGGAAAAATTGAGTAACTTTCATGTTTGCTTCTTTCATTTTTGTTGAGAAATGAGCAAGTTACAGGAACCATGCCTAGAGGTTGAAGATGAAGTCATTTTCAGGGCTGGGTTAATGTTATGTATTTGTTGTTTTGCTTATGTTAACGGATGTACAACCACCCCAGTGGCAAGGTAGCACGCGTTTCATGTCTAGGGCATGAGTTCAAGCCCCAGTGCTGCCACTTTTCACATTTTTCACATTTTCTCCTTTTTTTGTCACAAACAGGCGCGCCTGGGCCTTAAGTTAACGGGCTTTGGATTTTTGCTAACTTCTCACTCCTGCCTTCACTTTCACACACTTGGCACAAATATTTTTTATTTTAATTTAATTTACTTTCTTTTTCTTATTTTCTTTTATTTAATTTTTCTTTATTATTTTTATTACTATTATTAATATTATTATTATTTTTATTAATATTAAAATCCAATAATATTTTTATTTATTATTTACACACTTATATTTTATTTTCTTTATAAAACAAAAAGACAAAAAACATTTTCTTAAGAAATTAATTTCTTTTTTCTTAATAAATTAATAATTAGATTTAGGTTTAATTTTTTTTCTTTTAAAAAAATTAATTTAGAACTTAAGTTTCTTTTAATTAATTAATTACCATATTATTTTCATTAAGTTTAAACCATTTCATAAAAAACCCTAAAAATGCTTCAAACTTAATTTCTTTTTTTAATTAGTTAGGTTTAATTTTGTTTAATTAATCATTTTCTTAATTAGGTCAAAACTAAACCCTTTCAATAACCAAACAAAAAAGTCATTTCCTTTCCATTTATTTTCTTGCACATTTATTCAATTCTTGTACATTATTCAATATGGTTGTAATAGATGATTAGGTTTAATTTTCTTGCAATCCCCATTTGTAAATTTGTATACCCCCTCCCCTAATGATGTAATAGCATAGTAATTTTACTTTCCACAATTTATCACTTTCATATAAATGTTAGTAATTAGGGTTTGTATAGCAAGACTAAAATCAACAATTAGTAAACCCTAATTCAAGATAAACAATGCATATAAATCAAACACACTTGAACACATGCACCCTTAGGGTAATTCCACTTGTTTCCTTACAAAAATGGCCATGTTATGCATGTGAGATATCTTAGCAAAAGCAATAAAAAATAAAAGATCATAGTCCCTCGATGACGCTACAAATGTTGCCTTTCAAAATGATCTTAGTCCCTCAAAGAGAAATGCTAAGACATCTTACAACATTGTTATCATGACTATACGATGACCTATGCCCGTCCCTTTACATCCAAAGATAAGGCTTCTTACCAAATTAATGGTAAGATAGCAATATCAAAGGAAGGAAGAAATGAACAAAGACTTTTGAGTAGGTAGATTGTTCCTAGTTGATTGCTCACTTTCAAAACAAACATTCTTGCTTATTTTCAAAACAAACATTCTTGCTTATTTTCAAAACAAACACTTTCAAAAACAAACTTTCAAAACATGAAACATTTTCAAAAGTCCAACACTTTGTATACGTTCTTACGAATGAGAACCATTACAAAGTTTACCTAAACGAAGGCGCCTTTTCAAAATACTTTCAAAACCACCACAAAGCACATTTTCGAACAAAAGTAAGTGATCTAACAAGCAACTAAGAGCCCATAGATAACTATGGATGAAAAGGGTGCTAATACCTTCCCTTTTTATAACCTACCCCCCAGAAATCAAGAAATAATCTCAAAGGTCTTTCCTATTATTTTCAGCCTTTCCTTTTGGATAACAGAAAAGTCGGTGGCGACTCTTGCTAACCGTAACATTTGCGATCAAACGCAAAACATCTAAAGTCAGTTCTCCCACCGTATTAAAGAACTGGAGACTCTGTTAGGGAGAAACTTAAAAGTGGTGTAACCTTAGGGCTAGATCACCTTTACTTGCTTTCATTGTTTGATTTGTTTGCTTTACATTTTGTTCCTTGTTTGGGCTTGTTTTAATCCTCTACACGGATTTGGGATACCTTATAGGTAAGTAGCAATACATTGTGGAAACTGTGCAGGGTATACCGACATGGTCTAAGAAATAGCCATGTTAGTGTGACACATTTGTGGGTACCGGTAGCCCTTGAATAGTCAAGGAGAATACGGGGCCGCTGTGTGGAGTCATGAAGCACTAATTGACTTTAGAACCTTTACTTGACCAACTTGGCCATTAGGAAGTAGTGAGATAACCGGCTTTGGTGTAGTATGAAGTTGGTTGATACTCGATACTACGCTTATTAAGATCAGACTTCTCTGGATATTTTGGTCGCCATGAAAGAGGCTTGGGCTGAAACAATGCCTGACAAGAAAGATCAGTGATATTGAGATCCTTTAGAATCCGGTTACTATTTCTAGGACAGGTTTGAGCCAACTAAACTTCAAGAGGGTACTTACCTATAGGACTCCATGCAAGCCTAAACATAAGGACTTTTTTGTCTTGTTTGTATATGTTTATTTGTACATAACATCATAAACATCATAACATCATACTCATTCTCACTAACCATTTCAAGGATTATTGGGATTTATCTTTGTTCTGTTTTGTAGGACATGGCTTCTATCCACAGGAATACTATCCAAGTCAATCTCGTAAGAATTCCTTCTCAACTCAAAGAGTTAGCATCAAGGGTCCCCGAGATCTCTTCATTCACCAAAAGACATGGTCGCCTCTTAAACTTGGTTACCTCTAGCACTAATGAGAATATGGTGAAGGTGCTTTTCCAGTTCTTTGATCCTCTACACTATTGCTTCACTTTTCTTGATTATCAGCTTGTACCTACTTTGGAAGAATTCTCCCAACTCTTGAGGATTCCCATTCTCAATCAACTACCCTTCAACGGTACAGAAAGAGATCCAAAACCTGAAGAGATTTCCCGAGCACTACACTTGCAACAATCTGATGTCACGATTAATTGGGAAACAAGGAGTGGTGTCAAAGGGTTCTTAGCCAAGTTCTTGTTTTAGAAAGCTCAAGATTGTTGGAACTCTTTGGACTTACAAGCTTTTGAATAAGTATTGGCCCTTCTAATCTATGGGATGGTTTTGTTTCCAAACCCTGACCAACTTATAGATGTAAATGCTGTCAAAATCTTCATGTCTCGCAATCCGATGCCTACTTTGTTGGGAGATATCCTACATTATTTTCACTCTCGCACTATGAGGAAGAGAGGGATCCTCATGTGTTGCACTCCTATTTTGGATAGATGGTTTATTTCATATCTTTCCCGGTCTGTATTGAAGAATGAGCAAGGTTTGAGGTGGTCCCATAGGTTGATGATGCTCAGACATTCAGATATTTATTGGTGTTCTCGATCTTTGGAGGACGTTACTATCATTGACTATTATGGGGAATTCCATAATGTCCCTTTAATTGGAGTTAGGGGAGGTATCACTTACAACCGTTGCTTAGCCTTACGACAATTTGGTTACGCCTGAAGAGATGGTTCGCATGATATGCTCATCCAAGGAGTGGTATTCGACTACAAGAGCGACGATCAAGGTTACCGTCAGAGGTTTATACGAGCTTGGAGGATGGTAAGAAAAATGGATAGTAAGACACTGGGACACAAGAATTCCATTCCCCTTGAGCCTTACCTTAGGTGGGTACGATCTCGTGCTCAAAAACTTGTGATGCCTTATCCCTCTATCTAACCAGTTATCATGGAACCCGTGGTTGAAGGAGATGTCCCGTACACTGTCCTCCATCTCGACATGCCTACTTCTCTTGAAGACTTGCAAAAGGGTTAGATTTAGCTAAAGGAAGAATGATATACCACCGAAGCTCAATTCTACGCTAGTGAGAAGAGAGTCTTGGAGCTTACAAAGCAGCTATGTGAAGAGCAAAGCGTGAACGCTTACCTTGCGCCGAAGAGGATGCGTTCGGTCTTTTTATCTTAGAGATTTATTTTGTAAGCCCAAGAGGCATGTTGTAGTCATTTTGAGCTAATTAATGAAATTTGACGTTTGTTTATGCTTTGTCTATACAAATTTAAATTTCATAAATCCTTGAAATCATTTGTATACATATCTTCCATGCATCATAACATAACAAGTTTTCACACAACAAGTTTCCTTATCTTTCTACTATTTATTACAGCAAGATGGATCTAGAGAAAATAGTGAAGGACCTATAGGCACAAAACTCTCAGTTCCAAGAAACTCTACTGGCCCTAGCCAAGGGGAAACAAGATATGATGGCTTTGCTGGCAGCCAAAAAGAAACCAAAGAAGAAAGCCCTGGTCAACATGGGTAGAAGGTTCAAAGAGTCATTCCGTCAGATCCTGGTAGTGGAAGACTCATCTGAGGAAGATGAGAATCAAATTGGATAGATTAGGAGTACCCAGGCTGGGTGTATTAATGATCAAGCGTCTGATGATGATGATTATTTTGACGAGCAGTATCCTCCCGCCGATGTCAAGTACAAGCAGCTAGAAGATAGATTGAAGGCCGTTGAGATCCAAGCCGTCCCCAGTTTAGATTTTGAGGATTTAGGTTTGATCTCTGGGGTTGTTATTCCCAAAAAAATTCAAGATACCAGTCTTTGCAAAGTACGATGGAGTTTCCTATCCAAAACTTCACCTGAAATCCTATGTGCGCAAACCGCTGATAAGAAACTATGGGTTCCCTTTTTCAAGAAAGCTTGGCCGGAACATAACTAGAGTGGTTCTACCAGTTGGATGGTTCCCGTATCAATACGTGGGAGGATTTAGCCACCGCTTTCTACCACCAATACCAGTATAATACCGACTTGGCGCCGATAAGAGTTCAGTTGTAAGACATGACAATGGGGAAGAATGAAGGATTCAAAGAATACGCATAAAAGTGAAGAGATTTTGCCAGTAGGGTTCAACCACCTTTGACTGATAGGGAGCACATTGACATGTTTATGGGCACCTTATCTGGTCCATTCTTTAACTTGTTGGTTGGCTGTTCTTCTTCTAGTTTCACCGAGCTAATCTTAACCGGTGAAAGAGTTGAAAGCGGCATCAAAAGCGGGAAGATTCCTATGGCATCTGCCTCCACTTCCAATCCTATAAAGAAACCTTTTGCTGCAAAGAAAGAAATCAGCGTTGTGTATGGGGCAAGGGCCTGTACCAAGAAGGATGACTGCCAGTCTGTTAATGCTGTCCAAATTTCGAATCCAACTCCTGCTCAAAGACCATCTGCCAATCACCAACGATTTGAGACTCTGAGAAGACAGTTCAGGAGGATAGGCATGTCACTATCCCAAGCCTTACAACACTTGCTAAAGGTTAATTTGGTGACATTGCGCGAGCCTCCGGCCAATCCAGATACCTCTTTACTAAAGTACAATCCGAACGCTAAATGTGCATCTCACTTAAGTAGTCTCGGGCATGAGACTGACTAATGTTGGGCACTGAAGAAAAAAATTCAAGACTTGATTGATAACAAGACCGTTAAATTTGATCCTCCTCCAACTCCGAATGTAATCACCACGCCTATGCCAAAGCATGCCAAGGAAGTCAACACTATAGGTGATTCTGATGATGAGTGTGCATTTGAAGATTGGGTGTATCCTACTACAACAGAGCTCAACAATTGGAAAGCAAAGGAATTCGTCCCCATCTCCTTAATTGAGGAGTAATCACTTGTTTATTTCTTTTTATTAATTCAAGAACATTTTGTCTGTAATATTTAACAATGACTCTTAAGCTATGTGCCTGACCCGGGGAACTTTGATCCATTTGTCAAGGGTTTTATTTATGTTCATCTTATCACATGATCATTCAATACAAATCATTAGACTTTTTTGCATTCAAATCTTTGTGCTCATTGTCTTTCTTTTTCTTCAAATACATTTTTCAAAATAGCCATGTATCTTACATGCACACACACACACACACACACACACACACACACACAGACACACACACACACATACACAGACACACACTTGTAGGTCCTCACCCACTCTGGATCTCATTGCCAATGACTCTACTATTGCCGACTATGACTTTGAATGTCCAATTAACCAAGCCAAAGACGAAGGTGAGGAAGATTGTGAAATACCGGGAGAACTAGCCAGACTTCTATTATAAGAGGAAAAATCTATTCATCCACACAAAGAGTCAGTTGAAGTCATCAATCTGGGTACCGAGACAGACAAGAGAGAGGTCAAGATCGGTGTTAACCTAGAAAGCAGTGTCAAAAGAAGATTGGTTCAGATGTTGCATGATTATGTGGAAGTATTTTCTTGGTCGTATGAAGATATGCCAGGGTTGGATACCGACATTGTAGTTCATCGTCTGCCGACAAAGGAAGAGTGTCCTCCTGTCAAACAAAAAGTTCGTCACATGAGGCCTGACATGTATGAAAAGATAAAAGCTGAGGCGATGAAACAATTTGATGCAGGGTTCCTAGATGTGACGTCTTATCCCCAATGGTTTACAAATATGGTGCCAGTGCCAAAGAAAGACGAAAAAGTTCGTATGTGCATAGATTATAGGGATCTGAATAGGGAAAGCCCCAAGGATGACTTCCCTCTACCACACATTGACGTCTTGGTCGACAATACTTCTTAGCATAAAGTCTTCTCTTTCATGGATGGATTTTCAGGCTATAATCAAATTAGGATGGCTCCCGAAGATATGGAGAAGACCACTTTCGTTACGCAATAGGGCACCTTTTGTTACAAGGTCATGCCATTCAGATTGAAGAATGCAGGGGCAACATATCAAAGAGCCATGGTAGCTTGGTTTCATGACATGATTCACCATGAAATAAAGGTATATATGGATGATATGAATGCCAGATCACAAACTGAAGAGGAACATCTCGATCACCTGTACAAGCTATTCGAAAGGTTGAAAAAGTACAAGTTGAGGTTAAACCCTAACAAGTGCACATTTGGAGTACGATCTGGAAAGCTTTTAGGTTTTATTGTCAGCAGTAAAGGCATCAAAGTCGATCCTGCCAAGGTAAAGGCCATCCAAGAAATGCCAGTCCCCCACTCTGAAAAGGAAGTTAGAGGATTCTTGGGTCATCTCAATTACATCACCCGCTTCATATCACACTTGATTGCTACTTGTGAGCCAATCTTCAAACTCTTGAAGAAAGATCAAGTAGTCAGATAGAATGATGAATGCCAAGCTTCCTTCGACAAAATAAAAGAATACATACAAGAACCTCCTATTATCATGCCTCTAGTTGAAGGAAAACCCTTGATTATGTACTTGACAGTACTAGAGAACTCTATGGGGTGTGTTTTGGGCCAACATGACGAGTTTGACCGAAAAGAGAATGCTATTTACTACCTGAGCGAAAAGTTTACCGACTGTGAAACCAGATATTCACTGCTCGATAAAACCTGGTGCACTCTGGCATGGGCTGCTCGCCGGCTAAGACAGTATATGTTGACTCATACCACTCTGTTGATTTCTAAGATGGACCCAATCAAGTACATCTTCGAGAAACCTTCTCTTTCCAGACGGATAGCTAGGTGGCCAATGATCTTTACTGAGTATGACATTCAATACACAATGCAAAAGGCCATCAAAGGAAGCGTATTAGAAGATCATTTGGCCCACCAAGCTGTTGATGATTATCAGTCTATGAATTTTGACTTCCCAGATGAGAACATCATGCTAATAACCGACTGTGCAAAACCTGGACCGTATGACGGACCTGAACAAGGATCCCGATGGACTATGGTCTTCGGTGGGGCTTCCAATGCCTTGGGTAATGAAATTGGTGCTGTGATCATCTCCCCTGAAGGTTGCCACACTCCTTTCACTGCTAGATTATGCTTCGATTTCACGAACAATATGGCTGAGTATGAAGCATGCATTTTGTGTTTGAAAGTTGCCATTGATTTGAGGATCAAACATTTGAATGTGTTTGGGGATTCCACTCTAGTGATTAGCCAAGTAAAAGGAGATTGGGACACTAAGCACCCTAATCTCATCCCTTACAAGGAGCTTGTGCTATCTCTGATTCCTTACTTCGAAGAGATCACTTTTGAACACTTCCCTAGGGAAGAAAATCAGCTGGCTGACACTTTGGGAACCATGTCTTCTATGTTCAAGGTCAGATGGGACAACGAAGCTCCTATGATTACAATTGAGAGATTCTAAGAACCTGCGCACTACTATGAGCTTGACACTGATACAGAAAACCCATGGTACCATGAGGTGAAGAGATACCTTGAAGCACAAGAGTACCCCGAAGGAGCATTCATCAATGACAGAAAGTTCTTACAAAGATTTTTATCCAAATTCTTCCTAAGTAACAGAATATTGTACAGTGCAACCATGACTCTACTCTACTCCTATGTGTGGGCAAGAAGGAGGCAGAGGAAATTATGGAAGACATGCATGATGGTCTATCTGGCACTCACTCTAGTGGATATACCATGGCCAAGAAGATCTTGAGAGCTGGCTACCATTGGTCAATGATGGAGACTGATTGCCATCAACACTCTAGGACTTGCCACAAATGCCAAATCTATGCTGACAAGGTCCATGTGCCTCCTTTCCCTCTGAATGTCATGACGACTCCGTGGCCATTTGCAATGTGGGGCATTGACATGATTGGAGAAATCAAACCCACCGCTTCTAATGGACATCGCTTTATTTTGGTCGCTATTGATTATTTCACCAAATGGGTCGAAGCTGCTTCATTTTCCTCAGTCACCAAGAATGTGGTAGCCAGATTCATCAAACACAACCTCATCTGCCGTATGGTATCCCCGAAAGGATCATCATCGACAATGGGACTAACCTCAACAATGCTATGATTACCAAACTTTGCACTCAGTTCAAAATCAAGCATCACAATTCTTCTCCTTATAGACCTAAAATGAATGGCACAGTCGAAGCCGCCAACAAAAAAATTAAGATGATTATGCAGAAGATGGTAGTAACATACAAGGATTGGCATGAGATGTTACCGTTTTCTCTTTGTGGCTATCGTACTTCAGCTAGAACATCAACTGAGTCAACTCCCTTTTCTTTAGTCTATGGCATGGAAGCTGTTTTGCCAGTGGAAGTTCAAATTCCCTCACTAAGGATTATGAATAAGGCGGGCCT
This sequence comes from Vicia faba, assembly GCA_948472305.1. Lineage (NCBI taxonomy): Eukaryota > Viridiplantae > Streptophyta > Magnoliopsida > Fabales > Fabaceae > Vicia > Vicia faba. The sequence continues at coordinate 813,321,946 of OX451741.1, read as the reverse complement.
AGGTGATGACGAGTGGATTCAGACAAGATTGGATCAGTTGAACTTGATTAATGAGAAGTGACTGGCTTCTGTTTGTCACAGTCAGATGTACCAAAAGCGCATGATTAAGGCTTTCAACAAAAAGATCAAGCCTTGAGTATATCAAGTTGGTGAATTGGTGATAAAGCACATCATTATGCCACAAGGAGACCCCATAGGCAAATGGAATCCCACCTACAAAGGGCCATTTGTTATCAAGAGAGTGTTCTCTGGTGGTGCCATGATGCTGACTACCATAGATGGTGAAGACTTCCCACATCCTATGAACGCGAACATAGTTAAAAAATACTACGCATAAGAGACCCGCTAGGTTGACACACCTAGGCAAAAATAAGGGCATCCCGAAAAACCAAAAGGTTTGGGCAAAAATTAGGGATATATGCAAAAGATTGTACATCCGCAAGTTGAAAACCTGAAAGGGCGACTTGGGCAAAAATGGGTATCCTGGTGCGTTGAAAACCCGAAAGGGCGGTCCAGGCAAAAGTTAAGGATTAAAAGCGTATGACTATGTCCCATGGAATCACCATAGTTGACTTTATTACCAAGGTTCGAGTTCAAACGGTCCAAGATTAAACCAATCAACTTCTGTCAACGACAAGGGGCATTCAAAGACATTGGGGCAATAGTAGAGTTGGAATGTAATGAGATCATTTCCACATGGATATTTGTTTTTGTTTTCAATTTTTGTTTTCCTTTCAACGATTTCCTCTTACTAGGATCTCCATCTATTTGTACAAAAAACGCCTATTCATGGGCAAAATATTAATATAAATATACTTTAAAGTGCAAACTTTCTGTTTTTGTTTTGAATGCAAAGTTGTTCAATGACTAAAATTGAATGAACATATACATATGAATATAATTAAAACTATTTGGCACATGTTCCCTGCTAAGTAGCATCAAGCATCTCTTTAATGTATATGGAATATCCCCCACAAAGTTATTTCATTAGCATTATCCCCCACAAGACCAGTTACAATAAACCAATCCTCAACAATGTTACCCACAAAGTCTCTTTGCACATGTTGAACTCCATCCAGAGTCTCAATCTCTTGATAGCTCTCTCCCCTGCTAAGTTAATTCTCCAAAAAGAATCCTTATAGGTCTCTTTCTAAAAGAACTCCCCTCATCAGCAGTTCATCAACATGGTTTATTTCCCCAACAAGGTTTATTTCCCCAACAAATAACATACGACTGTAGTGGTAGAAATGTTTAAGACTAAGCCATTGGATTGACTTGACTTATACAGATCAAAAGAAAAATCGCCACCAAGCTTTATTGTTTCCAAAGGAATGAGAAAATAGCGAATAACCCAAAGAGGGGGAAAAATTCTAGGTAAGGGGGGTTGGTTATGCAAAGGGAAGGTATTAACACCCTAAACATCTACGGTACTCCGCAGGAACCTCTTTGTAAAATCTGTATATTTTGGCTATAAAATGTTGTATGTAAAATAGATGGTGGAGGTGAGAAAAGAAATATATTTTTTTTATGATTTTTGCACCTGCCGCGGTTGCGAACCTTTAGTGCCTACGTACCACCTTTTCATGCAATAGGGGATCAGAGTACACATAGTTCCTCTTTTTAAAGAAATTTAAAACACAAGTGTGTTGGTTAATTTTATGAGATAAGATATCACTGTCATTGTCCATATGGAAAACATACCTACTACCCACAATTATGAGAAAAGAGAATTTGCATCATCTCGAAGTGGAGGATATGGCTTAGATTTTAAAATCAACAATGCCTTACTCAACACCCAAGTGCAAAATATATCTCTTCACTACACATTGTAGAAGTATATTTGTTTGCATCACTACAAGGATTGACAAGAGTCTAATCTTTTGAGAAAAGTTTTAAGATAAAAGCCAAAGTGGCAAAAATGGTTGGAAATGAGATTTATTAGTATTCTCACAAAAGGTTAAGGTATTATTAGATTAATTAGGGTTTATTTATGAAAATGTTTTGAAAATGCATGGAAATAAGTCCAAGTTTATTATGAAAGTGGTTCAAGTTAAAAAAACAAGAAGAGTTTTCAAAAGGAGGAAAAAGATTTCTGAAATTAAAGAAGATGGGAGGAGAAGAAGAGACTATCCTAAAGCATAAAGTAAAAGTTAGGGATAAGAACCACCTAACCAGCAAAAAGATAATACTTGACATTATGAGCCAAGATAGAATTCCCATTCTTTGGATTGAAACCAAGAAAGCAAAAATACTAGACCTCTTGTAAGAACCAAACTTTAAGTGTATTAAGTCTTCACAAAAATTAGGCAGAGTAACGACTGTATACGAGTGAATTCCAGATTACAAACAAAGTATGTAATCACAAAAAAATGCACACAAAGCAAACAAACAACCCAATGTCTCGAGGTAAACCTCAAGAACTCCAGACAAAATATCAATTAAGGTCACAAGGTCTCCAACATAGGCCAAGGTTTCTAATCCTAAGTCCAAAAAGTCCAATACTCCATAATGCCAAGGATAGTAACCAAATAGTCCAAGCTCTATTAAAGTTTTTTAAGGTTTATGTTTATTATTAAGTATCTTAAGAAAAGAAAATAAAAAGCTCAAGTGAGCAAAATAAAAATGACAAGAAAGTAAATGCTCAAATGAGCAAAGATGAAAACGACATGGAATGTAAATGCTAAAAGTAAATAGTGCATAAAAATAAAAGGGCATATAAATAAAGTACATGATAAAGTTAATTATTAGTGATTAGTGGTTAGTTGAATGATCATCTTTAAACTTGCATTTGGAACTTGTTAGAGGATTGGAGAACCAAAGCCTCCATACAACAAGTTGCATTTGCTTTTTGTCAAGTATATCATCCATTTGGAATCCTCATAAGTACCATTTAATGATCAACGATGTTTAAGTGATCCGCGTTGACCAAAGTTGTTGTAGATCCATTAGAGGATTGGTAGAACCAAAGCCTCCACACAATGAATCTCAAGGTTATTGGATCAAAGAGATCAAATTAACATACTTCGGCTTGCAAACATAAGTTTGGGCCACGAATGATCATTTATTCGAATCGGGAAAAAATTTAGCGCTATGTTAAGCAATCGTAAGTGGACTTATATAGAAGTCACACCTATTTTGAGGCCGGTCAATAGCAATCTATGCACCATTTATTTTGAGACATGAGATAGAGATCATGCTCCAATAACACTTAGTGCAATAAGAAGGAGATAAGATGAAGTGGGGTGGGAGAGAAAATATAAACCATTTTTGAATTAAATTTAACCAAACTATAATTAAAATCATTCGTCCATTTTTGTGGAGTTAAACTCAACACCATGGATCAAATGATGTTAATAAAGCTCATGATAAAAAATTTAACCCAAGATCAACCAGAAAATAATCACAAAATAATATTGCATTTAATATATACATTAAAAAAGGTTTAAAAATGTTTAAAAATAGAATAAAAAGAAAAAATATCAACCATGTTCCAATTAATTAAGAAATAAAAAGTAAGACCATAGAAAAATCAGAAAATGGCTCAAACGATTTTATAAAATTTTTGGTAATTTTTTAAAGTCAGAAACTATTTTTTAAAATTAAAAGAAATGGGTAAAATAAACCAAAAATAATAAAAAATAGAAAAGTCAGAAACAAAAATAAAATAAGGTCACCAATATTTGTTACAATATCATTGGATCATTCCATGATTTTTTTAGAATTTAAAAATGCATAAAAGTATTTCTAAACATTTAAAATAATTCAAATAAAGTGAAAATTTATAAAAAATACGAAAACACAAAATTAAATTGTGGAAAAGTAAAAATCAAAAAGAGAATAATAAAAAATATTTTCCATAATTTTTTTAGATTTTTTGGACTTAAAATGAATTTTCTATGATTTTTTGAAGTTTAAAACAATTAAATATAAAATTAAGAAAAGAAAAGAAAAGAAAAGTAAAAAATATGCGGACCATTAGATGAGAGTCAAAACGCGTTAGTAATCAAATCCAAGGGATCTGGCGTGCTGTGCATATCATGGTCATTAGTGAATAAAGCACTGAATGAATTATTAAATCAGAATTAAAAAATAACAAGTGGCGCACCATCATAGGTTGGAAGATGACACGTTGGTCATCTTCAACCTCCAGCCAACGTGAATTGCAAGTCTCTCAAACTGTAAAATCAGAAGCTCAGACGTATGCCATTCGCTTCATCTCTTCAAGACGAAGACAACCACACCTTCGCGACAAATTTATATAAACAGTAGCTCAAGCAATTTGGAAGGAAAATTTTGAAAAGGGATTTGAAATTTCATGGTCAAAATGTGTTTCCAGTTGAAAGTAAGTGTTGCGACTAGAACCAGGGCAATGAGAGCATCACAATGATATCAAAGTTTTGAAGAATTGATGAAGGAATCTACCTATTGAAGTTGAGTTGCAGAGCTCTGAAACTGGACTTCTATGAAGCAATATAGGGCATGATTCTTGAATGTAATTATATGGTTAGCTTCAGGGAAGATCAAGGAAGGTGAATTGATAGAGAAATTTGATTGAAAAAGGCTTGGGAATAGATTTCGAAGTTGCTGAATTCTGAGTTATGGAACAAGTTTGGAAGGGTGATTCTAGCTATCCAAGCTTTAGGAAATTAATGGGGAATGACCCTCTATTTATAGGGAATCAAATGGAATGTCCAAGCATGTGAAATGATGAAGTTTGGAGGGAGATCGTGTGAAGTTGCAGACAAGAAAAGTGTGACTTCCAATTTGATCAAAACTCATCCAAAACGCGCGTTTTGCTATGCTAATCACTTCTGGAACTTCATTAAACATGTTTAGAGGCATAAACGCGCAAAACAAAGTGTTTAGAAGCCAAATCAAGGATTTCAAACTTCTGACTTGGTGAAAAATTCAGTTTCAAAGTGCCAACTTCTGACCAACGGCATTCTCAGCTCAAGGGGGCTTACGGCCTGATTCTTCATGCTTTAGAAAGATGAGGTTACAAGATTTGCAATGGAAAAATAATGGAATCAAATGGATTCTTGATCTGAAAGTTGTGTTGAGTCAAAGTTGGAGAAAAATGGTTGACTTTCCATACTTAGAAATATTTCAAAATTTTCTCCAAAAGTGACCTATAATGTTTTACATCCAAACATGGCCTTCCACTTAGAATTTGATCTTGAACAAAAAGGATGGCATGAAATAGGCCTATTTAATGATATTTTGAAACTTGAACCATTCAAAATATCCAAAAACTGAGAGAGTTATGAATTGTTTAAGTTGGCAAAAAATCATGAAATGACCTATAATGTTTTGCATCCTTAAGGCATCTTCCATCCATTTTCTAACTTTGCACATAAAAGAAGGCATAAATTTCACATCCTCAAGATCATTTTGGAAAAATAATGGGCTCAAGGTGATAAAATTTGACCAAGTTATGATCATTTGAACTCACATATGGAAAATTGGGGATGCATCTAGAGGACTTGTAACCTTTCTTCTTCATCAAGTTTCTTCCATATGAAAACTCCTTGGAACTTTTGAAGTGATTTGTTGATAACCATTTTAAGAGGAGGATGCTTTTGGAATCACTAAAAAATAATAAAAGATGAGCAAGATATGCTTCTTTGAAGTTCAAAACCCTAGCTCCTAGATCAAGAAAATGCCTTGAGGAACCTTGACAATTTTGAACAACCTTCTTGTACCAACATTCTTGCTTTGTAAATAGAAGTTGTTTAGGATGATAATGAGAACTCATAGCCATAAAAACCACTTCCATATCTTGATAATTTAGAGAAATACGCACTTATGACCATTAGGAACAAAGCCTTGTTCAAACATGACAACTTCTTCAATCAACCCCTTGTACTTTTGAATCAAATTTGATAACCTTGAAATATGGTGAACCAAAATAACCTTGCCATGCCATCTCTTCCAAAACAACTTCAATGGTGAGGTTTTAACTTCTCAAGCTTTAATGACTAGGGCATGGAAATAAACTCATGAACCCATGGATCAACTTGCTAAGCCACATTGCCTTCACCTTCATTATTAGTAAGACAAAACAACATTGCATTTTATTAGTTAAAAGGAAAGTCAAAACAAAACATGCATGATCACAAAATAAAAAAAACAAGTCAAGGTGCTTGGTGATTCTTCAAAGCTAAAGATAGGGAGGAGAACCAAAAACCCTAATGTGATCTTGTTGTGATTGAACCAATATGGTATGATGAAGGGATCTTAGGGGCAAAAATTTCCCTTATTTAAGTTTCTTCTATCCAGAGATACGAAGGTTAAAATTCTTCGTGTCGACGCGATCGAAGATACTTAAATATAAAACAAATCCTATTTTGGCCCTTAGATTCCATGCAATGCCGATGAGCATGAATGCACATGGACAACTCTAAAGGGACAAAAAACACCACTGGGGATGTAACAAAAATAAAGAAACAAGAGAGTAACCCAACCAGGAAAATAAATCACTGGTGGATCAAAAAGACCTGAATCAGAGAGGATGGTAAAATGGTTAAAGGATACACCAACTTCTATGAAGGCGAAACTACCAATGTTCACTGTAGGTAGAAAGAGGAAAGAAATGAAAACACCAACGTTCACTGAAGGAAACAAGAAATAATCATCGACATTCATTGCCAATGACCTACCAACTTTCACTGAAGGTAGAAGGAAGAGAAATATCATAGCATCACCATTCACTGACGATGAACTACCAACATTCACTGAGGGTAGTAAAAAGATAATAATCACCAAATTTCACTGAAGGTGATCTACCAACTTTCACTGAAGGTAGAGAGAAAATATATCATAGCATCACCGTTCACTAGCGATGAACTACCAACGTTCACTGAAGGTAGAAAAAATATAACAATCATCAACGTTCATTGTCGATGTCCTACTGACTTTCACTGAAGGTAGGAAGAGAATATATCATAGCATCTCCAGTCACTGATGATGAACTACCAACATTCACTGAGCGTAGCAAAAAGATAACAATCAACAACGTTCACTGATGGTGATCTACCAACTTTCACTGAAGGTAGAGAGAAAATATATCATAGCATCACCGTTCACTGACAATGAACTACCAACGTTCACTGAAGGTAGAAAAAAGATAACAATCACCAATGTTCATTGATGGTGATCTACAAACTTTCACTGAAGGTAGAGAAAAAATATATCATAGCACCGCCGTTCACTGATGATGAACTACCAACGTTCACTGAAGGTAGCAAAAATATAACAAGTTTTCCCCAAAATTCTGGCACTTCACCTAGAACGGGTCTCAACTTCTTCTTTAACCAAGGCACTCCTCCTGGAAAGGGTAATATATAAGCTGTCTCAAATAAAGAGATTACCACTTGCAAAGATTTCACATCAAACTATCTCTGTGAATTTGAAAGTCTTGCCATCCACTAGCGTAAAGTGATGAAGGACTGCAAACTATCCACTCATAGAGGAGATAACAAAAAAAGTTATGTCGACTTTTACAGGGAAGCACAAGTTGCTCAAATAAAGAGACTTGCTACTCGTTGTTATGGAGGATTATAAAAAGAATGACTTTCTAGGGAGAACAATATGGCTTCCTGGGGAAGGAAATATGACTTCCTGGGGAAATGCCAATATATTCCTGCTGAGGAGATAAAGTCTTCTCGTGCAAAATAAATTCACATTCTCAAACCAAGGCTCGAAGTCTGCAGACATCATAAGTAATAATATTGCCGCGGATAAAAAATTCAAACCAGAAATAAACTGGAATGAGACAGTTGTCAAAAATACTTCCTTTGAGAAATAAACTCAAGGGGGAAACCCAAATCATCCAGACAAAGAGCTGTGTAGGAAGGCTAAATCAAAAATCTTCCACGAGGGATAATTTAGTGGGGAAATTGAAAGAACATACACTTTCTGCTTATGACTGACACTCTATTGGAGAGAGGACAACACAATTATGCAAAACAGAACAATACGTCCAAAAAAAGTAACGAATGTGAATGAGAAATGATTGGCCAAATTTAACTATGCATGATGTATGTATGAATGTATGAGTGTTATCGTGCGTATCTTGACAAAACAGATATACAACACCGGGAGTAACCAATAAAAACCACCTCGAGCACCAACAACACTTGGATAAACCACATCCAAGATGAACATTCCAAGAAAATGTAAGCACCAACTGAGTAAAAAAAATCTATTGGCTGCTTCAACTTTATTGGGGAGAAACATAATTCAGAGGTAAACAAATCAAAGTGACAAAAAAGTACAGATACATGGATAAAACATCCTTCTCCAGGCTTCACCGAGGAAACAAATGTTTTCAAAAGTAACACTTCTACTAGGGATTGCAAAACCAATCTCAAGTAAAGTATATGGACACCAAAACATCAAAACATTCACCGGGGAATTCAGGCCCACTTCATCGGGAAGGTTAACACCACATCCTCAAAGGGAAAACCACAATACGTTCTTCACTAGAGAAACTGGGGACATGCGTTCTTCAAGAGTGATTATGGTACCAACTTCTTTGGAAAAAGAACTTCCATTAGACTGAATGAAAACTTCACTGGAGAAATTGCGGATTGAATCTTCACCTCATGAAAACTCAGGAAAGAGGAGAAATGAATCCAAGCTTGACCAAGGATAATTGAGTCACAAACCCAATACGGCGAATCATCCTGTGTAAAGCTTCCCGAGGGGAACAAAAACCTCTTAAAACAATTGGAGTTTGTCCATTTCTGGGATCATCATTTTTGTTGTTGTCTGTTGCGTCACAAATTTTACAGTAAAAACAAATTGTAAATTCCTTTTGAAAATCACTTTTTTATTTTAATCTTTTTGCTTTGAAAGATATTATCAATAATAAATGGAGTCTTTGCAAGCTAAACAAAATAAGAAACACAAAGAATTGGGTAACAACTCAAACTTTATTAATAGAATGGTAGTTTGCGAATGGCGAGACTCCATAGATGATTACAAAGTTTGGAAAATGGTAATGTATAATGGAAATGATACATTGAGATACAATGACCGCTATCCCCTCTAACAATTTTTGAAATCCTGAGCAGCAGCTTCTGTTGGAGTATGATGAGGATTCGAGAAGATTGTGGCTTCCATGATCAGATCTTGCATGATGCAGTTACTTGCCAAGAAAGTCCCTAACTTTTTCCTAAGCTGCCATTGTGGGTTTTCAAATTAGCGGGAAATTTATTCTGTTTATGTATCTAATTTTTTCCTAGACTTCCCTTTCGGGTTTTCGGCCTACCGAAACGCTCTTTCTTGCCTAAGTTTCACTTTCGGGTTTTCAACTTAGCGAGCTTCTCTTTTATTTCTTTAGGAAAAGTATTTCTTGACTGCATCAGCATTCATGGGACATGGGAACTCCTCGCAGTCTATAGTTTCAAGAATTAATGCACCACCAGAGAAGGATTTCTTGACAACATATGTGCCTTCAAAATTGGGAGTCCACTTACCCCTAGAACCAGTGTTGAAAGACATGATCTTCCTGAGCACGAGATCGCCTTCTCTGAATTTACGAGGTTTGACCTTTTTATCAAAATCTTTCTTCATTCTTTTCTGATATAACTGTCCATGACACAAAGCTGTAATTATCTTTTCTTTGATCAAATTCAATTGGTCAAACATGTTCTGGACCCATTCAGCCTTTGTCAACTTGGTTTCCATTATCACACGCAAAGAGGGAATCTCAACCTCGACTGGGAGTACAACTTCCATTCCATACACCAGGGAGAACGAGGTTGCTCCTGTTGAAGTGCGGACAGGAGTTCGATATCCATGCAAAGAAAAAGGGAGCATTTCATGCCAATCCTTATAAGTAACGACCATTTTCTGGATACTTTTGTTGATATTCGTATTAGCAGCTTCAACAACCCCATTCATCTTTGGCCTATATGGAGATGAATTGTGATGGACAATCCTGAACTCTTCACACAACTCTGTCATCATCTTATTGTTCAAATTCGAGCCATTGTCAGTAATAATTCTGCTCGGCACACCATACAGACATATAAGATTATTCTTGCTGAAGCGCACAACCACTTGCTTAGTAACATTGGCATATGAAGCAGCCTCCACCCACTTGGTGAAGTAATCAATTGCTACCAAGATAAAACGGTGTCCATTTGAAGCTTTGGGTTCTATCATCCCAATCATGTTAATACCCCACATGGAGAAATTGAGAAGTGTTGGAGGCACATGGACCTTATCTACATAAATCTGACATTTATGACACTTCTTTGCAAATTTGTAACAGTCAGATTCCATTGTCAGCCAATAGTAACCTGCCCTTATCATATTTTTGGCCATCGAATGTCTATTGGCATAAGTGCCAAATGAACCTTCACGAACCTCATGCATCAACATGTATGCTTCGTGTCTATCCACGCATTTGAGCAAGACCATGTCATAATTTCTTTTATACAACACATTTTCACTGATAAAGAAACTGCCAGCCAATCTTCTCAACGTCTTTCTATATTTATTCGATGCACCAATCGGGTATTCCTGAGTCTGGAGAAAATGCTTGATATCATAATACCAAGGCTTCTCATCTGCTACCTCTTCTGTTGTAAACACATGAGCGGGCCTATCCAGTCGCTGAACCATAATTCGAGGTATATCATTTCAAGTATTCACTTGGTACATAGAAGCCATAGTTGCCAGAGCATCCGCCATCTGATTTTCATCTCTAGGAATGTGATGAAATTCAAATTTATTGATGAAGGGTAACATTCTTCTAGCATAATCTTTGTAGGTGTGATGCGGTGGGAGAACTGACTTGAGGTTTTGCGTTTGTGTTTGCAAATGTTGCGGTTAGCAAGAGTCGCCACCGACTTTTCTTTTATCCAAAACGAAAGGTAAAAAAGCACAGGAAAGACCTTTGAGATGTTTTCTTGAGTTCGGGGGGTAGATTATGAAAAGGGAAGGTACTAGCACCCTTTTCATCCATGGTTTTCCATGGGCTCTTAATTACTTGTTTAGATCACTTGCTTTGTTTTGTTTGAAATGGTGTTTGGTGTGGTTTTGAAATTATTTTGAAAAAGTCGCCATTCGTTTAGGCAATCTTTGTAATGATTCTCGTTCGTAAGATTGTATGCAAAGATGTTTGTCTTTTTAAAATGTTTTCAATATTTTGTAAGTTGTTTTTGAAATGTATGTGTGTTTGTTTTTGAAAATAGCAAGGATTGTTTTGAAATGGAGCAAGTAACTTAGAAGCTATCTACCTACTCAAATGTCTTTCTTGTGCATTTTCTATTCCTTTGACATTGTGGAGTTACCATTGATTTGGTAAGCAACCCTATCTTTGGATGTAAACGGGACGGGCATGGGTCATCGTATGACCATGATAGCAATGTTGCCAAGCATCTTAGAATTTTTGAGGGACTAAGATCATTTTGTTTAGGCAACCTTTTGATAGTGTCATCGAGGGACTATGATCTTATGTTTATTTTGTTTTGCTAAGATACTTCGTGTGCGTAACATGGCCATTTTATTTTAGGCAACCAAGTGGGAGAAACCCTAAGGGTGCTTGTGTGCAAAGTGTGTCATTTTTCATGCTTTTGTCTTGCATTAGGTTTTTTCTATTCGTTTTGTTTTTTGTTCTTGTTATGCAAAACCCTAATTACTAAACATAGTATATAAAGCGATAAATTGCGTAAAATAAACTAAGCTATTACAACAATTATTATGGGAGGGGGGATACAAGTTTTGAATGGGGATTTTGCACAAGTATAAACCTAAATATATTATTACAACCCAATCGAATATTGTGCGAATTAAATAAATATACAAATATTTAAAATGCAATGCAATGTATTTATGTAAAAAATGTTTTAGTATTTGTTTTTTGTATGAGAAAATAATTTAATTTAAACCCTAAAAAATAAGGAAAAAATAAATACTATTATTTTTGGAAAGGGGTGAAACCCTAATTTTTAATTAAGAAAATAATGTTTCCTATTATTATTTTGTACATTTTTATATAAGAAAATAATAAATAATATTATATGTAAATATTAAAAATTAAGTATGTATAAAAATAATTATTTATGATTATAAATAGTATAATAAAAATATTAAGTATTTTTAAATATATTTATAAGTTATTTAAGAAAATAAAATCTATTTATCATAATAAACTATTTTTTTATGCAAAAAAATAATAAAAAAAATAAAATAAAATTGCAAAAAACAAAGAAATTATTTTTTATGATTTTTATTATTCAGAAAAATAAATGAAAGTATAAAAATATGAAAATATAAAATAAATATAAAAATATAACAAAGTTAGTCAAGGGGGTGCAAATAAAAAGTCAGGGGGTGTGAATTGTGAAAACAAAAAGCCCAAAAGCGCCAAAAAGCCCAAGGCTTCGTCCCTGTCCTCCAGCCAGTATCCCTTGCGCGCGTTTTTCCTTCAAACCTGTAACTCTCACATACTTGCACAAAAACAAAAACTCATAACATGAAACATGTGACATTTGAGCTCACGATTCCAACCATATAAAATTTGTAAACTAACTCTCAAAGATCAGGGAGAATTTTAGAAGCCCTAATTCGTGACCTAAAAATTTCAGCATATTCAACCTTCAAATTCTCTCAACATAGTTAATATAAATGAAAAGTATGCATATGTACAGCTTCACCATGTTATGGACTGCATTTTTTCTTCACAAATCGTGGCTTGAAGTTGCCTAAATACAGAGATAGAGTTTAAGAAATATACCTCCTTCAGCTGGATTTAGATAGAGAAATGTATGGACTTTAATGGAGGCCTGAGGATTGTGTGAGCTTCCTTGAACTTCCTTCAAGCTATTCCAATGCTTATCTTGCCTTGAGAATGGCTGGAACTTCCTGCACAAGTCAAGCTGCAAGCTTCAAGGTTGAAAATGGCAGTGGCTGAAACATGGGTTACAGAACCAGGGTAAGGGCTTGGCTTGCTTTGGTATGATATGTAGAAGGTGTTTGAAGTGTTAAAATACAAAACGCACGAGTCAAAAATTAGTTGGCTTGGGTTTTGCAGAAATAATGTGTTTGGACAGAAAAATTTTGTTTCTGAGTTTTGGAGAGTTTTTGCTTCAATCTAATCATGCTAAGCCTTGCCACAACTTTGTATATTTGTAAAGAAATGATACAAAGTCCACTCCTTACTAGTTGTACAAGTTCTGACCTTTTGGCAACCTTTCTTCCATTTTAAGCAAAGTGAAGTGACCAATGCTACACGCTTGTACTGGCTAGCTTGAGGGCTGCAAAGAGCTTGTACAAATTGCTTAAGACCTGTGTGAATTGCTTGCACCAAAGGGACAGGTCCAAGGCTCAAGATTGACAAAGTTGCAAAAGTTGCACTTTATGAAAATGGCATTGTGAACTTTTGGCCAAAAATGGAATTATCTCTTGTACAAAGCTCCAAAAGCAAAAATAATGCCTTTAGCTTATGAGTTTACATTTAATTATGGAGTGTAGAGTGAGTTTAGGACCTGTAAAGCAAGATTCAAACAACATGGATTGGATTTGCAACTTGATACTTTGTAAAAATGGCTTGACCAAAAGTGATAAAATGCCAACTTCCCTTCTTCGATTCTCCCTACTCAAAAATGATCTTGGAGAGTTCTTGGACATTTTGGAAAGCTTGCAATGTTATATATAATACATCTTTGAAATTAATTTTGAGATACCTCTTGGAACTAGGTGAAAAATGTCCATGAAGTTGGGTCCAAAACCTGCCTAAATTAGGGCAATATTTCACTAAGTTATTTAGTTCATGGACCTATATTCACAAATTCATAACTTGAGATCCAAGCATCTTTTGGGAAAAGTTTGTGAATAAAAGTTGTATATTTCATGGAGGACTACAACTTTCATGTTGTAAGTTTTCTTTGAATCAAAATGCATCATTGTGAAAAAGTGGTGAAAAGTTGAAAAAAAAAAGAAAATTTCCATACTTAGAAAAATTCTAAGTTATGAAAATTTTCAAATTCAAAACCCTAATTTTCTAAATTGGTTTTCTTGGTCAACAAGTTTCACATTTTGACATATCTTGATGAATTATGACCCTTGGCACTTGATTTTGACCAAAAATTCAAAGTTTGACTTTTCAGTGTATAGTTGACTTTTGATCAGTTGACTGCAAAATTCATTTGTCAATCCAATGAACTTGAGATCTTTTGAACCATGTAATTAGGTAAATATGATTCCATTGAACCCTTGAAATCATGCTTGAACTCAATTGGTCATTGGCTAGGTAAAAATCAGAAATTGCCCTTTCTCAGTAAAAACCCTAATTTTGACCATTTTGCCCTTTTGATGATTTGATCAAATTTCTTGAGGATTTGTGATCCAAACTTGATAAAATGGTACATATGAGTCTAAAATGTTGATATGGATAAAAAATTATGAAGTTTGACTGTAAATTGGGGATGGTTGACGTTTTCCCCAATACAACTAATTTTTAGGTCAACTGTCCAATTGATCGATCAAAAATGTGGTTCAAGGCTTGAAACTTAGCATGAACAATCTTAGGGGTCCAACATGATGTATGAAAGTCACATAAAGCATTGCTGGTCCATAAATCCTTGTGCAAACTCAAACCCTAATTTTGGGTTATCAGTGCAAGATGAGATGTCTTGAGCTGACCAAACCCTAATCTTGCCTTGAGTCCAAGAAGTCTTGTGAGCAAAAATCTTGATAAATGAGAGGGAAAATTTTGCGGTACAACAGTTGCCCCTGTTCAATCTTCTTGAACCTGAAGAGTTAGATTAACGAGTTTTGCCGTTCGTGACTCGAAGGTAAAAGATGATTGGACACTAGAGTGCCCATAAATTTGCACTCGATAAAGTGTAGTTGAGGGAATGGGTTTAAAGATGCCATTTGGAGAGGTGATAGAATCTTGTTGGAGATGGGCTTGTAGATGCCATCCAAGAATGTTTTTTGAATTATAGATGGTAAATCAGAAGAATAAGTATCAGAATGGTATCCGTGTCTGGAACGTATTTGAGCTGTGTCTTGAACTGAATCTGTATGAGCAACAGAATAACATCCGTGTCTGGAGTGTATCCGAGCTGTGTTTGTACTTGAATCTGAATGAGTAATAGAATGACTTCCGTGTCTGGAGTGTATCTGAACTGTATCTGAACTAGAATCTGAATAAGTGACAGAATGGCATCCGTATCTGGAGCGTATCCGTACTGTATCTTGAGTTGAGATCTGAATGAGTAACAAAATGACTTCCGCGTCTGGAGTGTATCTGTATTGTATCTTGAAATCTTTGAACATTGTCAATGGTAGCTGTTAATATTATCCTGAAAAGGGTAAACTGTTAGCTGAAAAACAAAGTTATGTTGCATGAAATGTATGATGCAATAAATGTGCTTTATTAATGTTTATGGTATATTGGATGTAATGTATGCGCATGTAAGCTGATTTGCTGTATTGCTGAGGAAAATAAATCCTTGACTGTTGAGGATAAGAAATCCTTGGTGACTTCTCTGGGGATATAGGGATCCTTGGAGTATTGACAAAAAATTTTGTTGCGAGCAATGCCATACTGCTTGAGTAATCTGCTTGGGGAATCCAGAGAATTTTGATGATTTCTGCTGGGGATTTACACAATGGGAATCCTTGTTCTGCTGGGGAATAAAGAAAACTCTGATTACTTCTGCGGGGAATTAATAAAGAGAATCTTCATTCTGTTGGGGAGAAATGAAAACTCTGTGGGGAAGAAAACTTATTCCTGTTTGGAAAAAGTTCAGGAGTTTCGGTCGTCTGCCACTCTACTAGGGAATTATCCCAGGTTAGGGAGAGACAAAAGTTAACTGTTATCCGGTTGCTTTTCAGACTTCAAGACAACTTGCTGAGGAATTTGGAGAAACTGAATGGTTTCTGCTGAGGATTGGTAGTTTGAAATTTTAGCTCCACTGGGGATCTTAATGATGTACTGTAGGGATTGCTCATGGAATAGCCCAAAGACGTTTTCCTATTCTTTCATCCTGACAGTAATTGATCTTTTCCACTTTGTTTATTTGAAAACAATAATTATGTTCAAATGCATATGTTCATTAATGAATCATTGGACGTTTTTGCAAATAAAAACACAAGTGTAAAAGAAAAAGGTAAATAGTTTTTGTACTTTGAAAGAGATATCTTTGTATTTACTTTGAATAAGTATTTTGTACAAAGGAGATAGGCATCCTAGTAAGAGGATGGTGTCATAAAAGTAAGAAAAATTTATACAAGGAAAAATAGCTATGTGTAAAAATCCCATGGGGTTACCATTCTGCTATAGCCTTCGTATCTCTGAGTATCTTGTCCATCCGTTGCTTCGTCCGAAGATGATTGAATTGATTAGAAGCTCAGAGTTTGTTAGTGAACAGATTTTCGTTAAAGTGATCTGACGAGACATAGTCATACACTTTAATTCCCTAACTTTTGCCTGGACTGCCCTTTCGGGTTTTCAGTCCACCGGGAAACCCTTTTTTGCCCAAGTCGCCTTTTCGGGTTTTCAACTTGCCGGATGTACAAATTTTTTTTGTTTTATCCCTAATTTTTGCCCGAACCTTTTTGGTTCGCCGGGATGCCCTTGTTTTGCCTAGGTGTGTCAACCTAGCGGGTCTCTTATGCGTAATATCTTTTGACTATGTCTGCGTTTGCAGGGTGTTGCAGGTCGTCACCGTCCATGGTAGTTAAGATCATTGCCCCACCAGAAAAGATGTTCTTGATTACAAATGGTCCTTCATAGGTAGGAGTCCATTTGCCCCTGGGATCACTTTGTGGCAAGATGATGCGCTTGATCACTATATCTCCAACTTGATATACTTGGCGTCTGACTTTCTTGTTGAAAGCCTTGATCATCCGTTTTTGATACGTCTGAACCTGGCAAACAGTAATAAGTCTCTTTTCATCAATCAAGTTCAATTGATCAAGTCGGGTCTGGATCCAATCGTCTTCACTCAAACCTGCATCCTTCATGATTCTCAAAGAGGGAATCTGAACCTCGATAGGTAAAACAACCTCCATGCCATAAACCAAAGAATAGGGTGTTTCCCCAGTTGATGTGCGAGCCGTGGTACGATACCCGTGGAGAGGCAACGGTAGCATCTCATGCCAGTCCTTGTAGGTGACTGTCATCTTATGTATGATCTTTTTAATATTTTTGTTAGCAGCTTCAACTGCACCATTCATCTTTGGCCGATAGGGGGATGAATTGTGATGTTGAATCTTGAACTGCTCGCACAAGGCGGTGATCACAGTATTGTTAAGGTTTGTAACATTATCAGTGATGATCCTTTCTGGGATACCGTACTGGCAGATAAGATTCTTCTTGATGAAGCGGGAAACAACATTCTTAGTAACGAATGCGAAGGAAGCTGCTTCGACCCATTTGGTGAAATAGTCAATGGCCACCAGAATGAAGCGGTGTCCATTAGAGGCTGTAGGCTTGATCTCCCCAATCATGTCGATTCCCCACATAGCGAAGGGCCAAGGAGCTGTTAAGACATTTAGAGGAACCGGAGGCACGTGCACCTTATCTGCATAGATTTGACACTTATGATAAGTCCGGGAGTGCTGATAGCAATCTGCTTCCATGGTAGACCAGTAATAGCCTGCCCGTAGAATCTTCTTCGCCATCGTATGCCCACTAAAGTGAGTTCCAAAGGTACCTTCACGCAATTCAGCCATGATCTTTTCAGTTTCAATCTTGTCCACACAACGGAGCAGAATAGAATCATGACTGCGTTTGTACAGGATGCCATTATTTAGGAAGAACTTAGCTGAGAATATCCTTAAGAACTTTTTGTCATTGACTGAAGCTCCTTTTGGATATTCTTGAGCCTCAAGATATCTTTTGACATCATGAAACCAAGGTTGGTCCACTACTTCTTCGGTATTAATCTCGTGACAGTGTGCTGGTTCTTCCATCCGTTAAATGGTGATCTGGGGAGCCTCATTATCCCAATTAAGTTTAAACATAGATGACATTGTAGCTAGAGCATCTGCTAGATGATTTTCTTCTCGTGGGAAATGCTCGAAGGTAATATGCTCGAAATGTGGTAACAATTTCAAAACATGTTCTTTGTAAGGGATGAGGTTTGGATGCTTAGTGTCCCATTCTCCTTTGATCTGACTGATGACCAAAGTTGAATCCCCAAACACATCTAAAGATTTGATTCCCAAGTCTATGGCAGCCTTGAGACCAAAGATGCATGCTTCATACTCTGCCATGTTGTTCGTACAGTTGAAGCAAATTCTGGCGGTGACAGGAGTATGGAATCCTTCTGGAGATATGAGCACAACACTGATATTGTTACCAAGCGCATTGGATGCCCCATCAAAGTATAGGGTCCATCGGGATCCTTGTTCAGGTCCGTCATATGGCCTGATCTCTTCACTGTTGTCCAATGTCATGATGTCTTCGTCAGGGAAGTCAAACTTCATGGACTGGTAATCTTCTACAGCTTGATGAGCCAGATGATCAGCTAGTACACTACCCTTTATAGCTTTTTGGGTAGTGTACTGTATGTCGTATTCCGTTAGGATCATCTGCCATCTGGCTACCCTTCCGGACAGAGCAGGCTTCTCAAAGATGTACTTTATCGGATCCATCTTAGATATCAACAAAGTGGTATGAGTCAACATATACTGTCTTAGCCGGCGAGTAGCCCGTACAAAAGCGCAACAAGTTTTCTCGAGCAGTGAATATCTGGTTTCACAGTCGGTAAACTTTTTGCTTAGGTAATAAATAGAGTGCTCTTTTCGGCCAGAGTCGTCATGCTGCCCCAGTACGCACCCTATTGAATTCTCTAAGACGGTCAGATACATGATTTGCGGTCTTCCCTCGATTGGAGGCATCAAGACAGGAGGCTCTAGTAAATACTCCTTGATTTTATCGAAAGCAATTTGACATTCATTGTTCCATCTGACTACTTGATCTTTCTTCAACAGCTTGAAGATTGGTTCACAAGTAGACGTTAGGTGAGAAATGAATCTGGAAATGTAGTTTAGGCATCCCAAAAAACCTCTGACTTCCTTCTCAGTGCAAGGAGAAGGCATTTCTTGTATCGCTTTGACTTTGGCAGGATCAACCTCGATGCCTTTGTTGCTGACAATGAAACCTAAGAGTTTACCGGACCGGACTCCGAATGTGCACTTGTTTGGGTTCAATCGTAACTTGTACTCCTTTAATATGAAAAACAGCTTTTGTAAGTGATCAAGGTGTTCTTCTTCAGTTTGTGATCCGGCTATCATGTCATCTACATAGGCCTCTATCTCATGATGTATCATATCATGAAACAAAGCTACCATGGCGCGTTGATAGGTTGCCCCGGAATTCTTCAGTCCGAATGGCATCACTTTGTAGAAGAACGTACCCCACTGTGTGACAAATGTAGTTTTCTCCATGTCCTCAGGTGCCATTTTGATCTGGTTATAGCCTGAGAATCTGTCCATGAAAGAAAATACTTTGTGCTGGGCCGTATTGCCAACCAGGATGTCGATGTGTGGAAGTGGAAAATCATCTTTAGGGATGGCCCTGTTTAAATCTCTATAATCCACACACATTCTTACTTTGCCGTCCTTTTTAGGCACAAGAACAATGTTGGCCACCCATTGAGGATAAGAAGTAACAGCCAAAAATCCAGCATTGAACTGTTTCATAACTTCTGCTTTGATATTCTCTGACATGTCAGGTCTCATGCGGCGGACCTTTTGTTTCACTGGTGGACAGTCTTCTCTTGTGGGTAGACAGTGTACCACAATGTCTGTATCGAGTCCCGACATGTCTTTATATGACCAGGCGAAGATCTCAACGTAATCATGCAATAGCTGAATTAGGCGCTCCTTGACACTCGACTCTAGATTGACACCCACTCTGATTTTCTTTTTATCTTCCTCGGTTCCCAAGTTAATTGTATCCAACAGCTCCTTATGAGGCTGAATTTCTCTTTCCTCTTGTTGTAGTAATCTGGCCAATTCCCCTGGCACCTCACAATCTTCCTCACCTTCGTATTCGGCTTGGTAGATCAGATCTTCAGAGTCACTAAAGGCTATAGCAGTATCGTTACCCATGGGATCCAGAATGGAAGGATACCTGCATTTGTGAGTGTGGGTGTGTGTAAGGGCATAACCATCTTAAAACAATAAAATGTAAAAGAAAGACAATGAGCATAAAAGGTTTATATATGAAAAAGCGTCCATGATTCATTGAATGACATATGTAGATGAAATAAAAACCCTTACAAACGGACCATTGTGCCTCGAGTAAGACACAAGGTTTTTAAAGTACGAATTGTTTGTGAATTATTACAAGTCCAACATAAATGTAAAAGATAAATTACTGCGAGATGAAAGTTATTGGGATGAAGTCTCTGGCTTCCCAGTTGCGAAGTCCTCCGCTGACAGTAGGAAATATCCAATCTTCCAAGATGCCATCCTCTTCATTGTCTTCTACCGCATTGACGCTTTGGTTGCTAATCTTCATAGGTGGCCCCCCAGCACGGGCACGGCGCACAGCCTTCTGACCAGTCGAAGTAAACCCCAAGCCAAACTTGTTTGATTTGTACGGAATGTCTGGAAGCTGGCCCCAGATGATGCACCCCCTTCTTCCACTACTTCCTTTGCATCCTTTAGAGACGACATCCGAAGCGGAGGTCTTGTGATCTTAGGAATAGAGGATACCGCCTTGGTTGCCGCTATTTCTAGAGAGACTTCTTCAAAATGTTGGAAAAGGGGTTTCTACGAACTCTCCATCTAACTCTACATAACAGAAGGAATTCAGATGACTAATCATATACTCCTCCTCCCCATGGACAGTTATGATCTTTCCTTAGACGGGGTACTTGAGCATCTGATGCAAAGTGGAGGTGACAACACCGGCATTATGGATCCAGGGGCATCCCAACAGACATGAATAAGAAGGACGGATGTCCATCACATAGAAGGTCGAGTTGAACACCCGAGTTCTCACCTTGATTGGGATGTCCACCTCCCCGTGGACCATCCTCTTCGAACTATCAAAAGCTCTCACCACTATGTTACTGGGTTTTAGAGTCAGCCCCTTGCAATCCAATCTATCAAGGGCTTTCTTTGGCAAGACGTTCAAAGACGATCCAGTATCAACCAAGACATGAGCTAGGGTTATTCCTCTACACTCCACTGAGACATGTCGTGCCTCATTGTGTTTTCTCCCTCTGGGTGTCAAGTCAGCATCGGAGAAGCCTAGGCCATTATCAGCTGTCAAACTGGCCACATAGTCCTAGAACTGGTCAGCCGACGTCTCTTGCGGCACATGAGCTGTCTTCAGAAATTTTACCAGAGCTTTGGCGTGTGCTTCAGAGCACAGCAACAGAGTTAGCATAGAGATCTTGGAAGAAGTCTGC
Organism: Vicia faba; assembly: GCA_948472305.1. NCBI lineage: Eukaryota > Viridiplantae > Streptophyta > Magnoliopsida > Fabales > Fabaceae > Vicia > Vicia faba. The sequence continues at coordinate 813,300,551 of OX451741.1, read as the reverse complement.
CCCAGTTGTTCGACCATATCATAATCACTCTTATTAATTATCCTCAGAATTTCTTCCATCTCCTTCTTGGATGTTTCAGGAATAGCTAGTGATTGAGCCTTCGTCTAGACAGGCTCCTCTTGAACATTCTTTCCTTTATTCTCAGCAGTGGAAACACATATAGGAATTGTATTGTCTTTGTCGGTAGGTACGCTTGCCGGTATAATCACTGACACATAGGTAATCTTCGGAATGACCACGGGTCCAAAGACTGCTGTTGGAGGAGAAATCTCTGGAGAGAAGATCCTACCGCTGCGGGTGATCTTGCTAGTTCCAACAATATTGCTAATGTAGGAATTGTCCTCTTCGGGGATTTTTTCTTCGGCAGTCAGTTCATCCTGTTTAATACCATGGTAGTAGATTTCTCCACCATAATTTCATGGTACCGTTTTATCTGATTTGTATGGGGCAGGCCCTGGCATTGTAATCTTAAGTGGAGTAGTCTTTGGAGCAGGTGTAATCCTAACGGGTCTTTTAGGGGCCCTGGAAGGATTGGCGTAGATGGTTATTATTGAAACTTATTTCACTGGAGTGGGTGAAACAGGAGTATTCTCAAACAAAATTTCTTGGTTATTCATCAGTCGTTGGATACCTTTATTCAACAGAGGGCAGTCAAATGATGAGGACAGGCAAACATGGCAGTCTTAGTCACAACCTGGGAAAATACCATCTTTCAACAAATTCAACTTGATAATCAGGAGTGGAGTCAGCAGTTTATCCACGGTAGCAACAAACAGATCTTCTTCAATAGCGTTGGCATTGTGACCATGGCTCGACATCAAAGCGGAAATAACATTCGGTTTCTCAGGCGCTTCAAACTCAACTTCCTTCACGTCTAACAGATCTTGAATCTTGTTCTTCAGAGCCCAACAGTTGTTGGTGTCGTGCCCTGGACTTTCAGAATGGTACGCGCATCTGGCGTTCAGATGGTAATGTGGAGAAGTAGTATTAGTATTTTTTGGGGCCTCTTTCAAAGTGGCCAGATTCAACTTCAAGAGATGTGGTAGAACTTGGGCTGGAGTCATGTTAATTTTGGTAAATTGTCGAACTGGCCTTTCTACCCTTTGTTGGTTATTTCTTGGCTGGTCTGATGCAGGCTTTGGAATCATTACGGCCCCCACTATTGGTTGGCGCTCACTTCTTCCCTGATTCCTCTGTGAATAAACAACAGATACTTCTTTTCTTCCAGTGAAGGGCTTTTTCACAGCTGTTGAGGCATACGCGTCCTTTTAAATCTTCCCACTTCTTATACCAACCTCTACTCTTTCACCGGTTAAAATTAATTCAGTAAATCCTGCAAAAGAATTCCTAATCAGATGATTGAAGAAAGGACCTGATAGAGTTCCCAGGAACATGTCCACCAACTCCCTCTCAGATAGAGGGGGTTGCACCCTTCCGGCTAGGTCTATCCACTTTTGCGCGTAATCTTTAAAGCCCTCATTGGAAACCATGGCCATACTCTGAAGCTGAGTACGGGTTGGTGCCAAGTCGGCGTTGTATTGATACTGTTTATAGAAAGCGGCGACCAGGTCTTCCCAATTGTGGAATTCAGCCCTCTCCAACTGTTAGAACCAATCAAGTTGCATTCCCGATAAACTATCTTGGAAAAAGTGGACCCATAGGTCTTTGTCAGCAGAGTGTGGTTGAATCTTCTTGACATAAGATCTGAGGTGAATTTTAGGGCAAGACACCCCATCATACTTGGCAAACAGTGGCACTTTAAACTTTGGAGGGATTACAATTCCTGACACCAACCCCAACTCTTCAAAATCTAGCCCTGGTACTCTCTGGATTTCCATAGCGCTTAGTCGCTCTTCAAGGTGTTTGTACTTGTGATCAGCCGGAGGGTATTGTTGTTCAGAGTAGTCCTCGCCCTCTTCCTCTTCTTCCTCTTCTTCTTCAGAATCTTATGGTACTGCCGTTCCTTTTCCTTTTCTTTCCCCTTCTTCAGTTGTTGTTGGAAATTCTAAGGTCCTTCTGGCTTGTCCCTGAAATATTCTGCCCATGATAACCACACCAGCTAGCTTCTTCTTCTTTTTCTCTTTTTATTTTTCTAGCAAAGTCTTCAGCTCCTCATGCCCCTTGGCTAAGGTCATGAGTAACTGTTGAAATCGTGAGTTTTGAGCTTGCAGATCTTTGACCGTTTGTTCGAGATCCATCGTAGTGAAATAAACAGTAGAGAGATGAGGAAACTTGTTGCAAAGACCTGTTTATGTTTATGATGAATGATATGTATTCATGCAATGTTTTCAAGGATTTAGAAATTCAAATTTGTTTTAAACAAAAAAGAAACACACATCATATTAATAAGATAGAATTGTGAGTACATCAATGCCCCTTGGGCAAAATAATACAAAACTCTAAGGTAAAAAGACGTTGCGCATCCTCTTTGGTGCAATGTAGGTATTGAGAGTCTGCTCTTCGTGAAGTAGCGGAATGAGTTCCAAAAACTTCTTCTCGCTTGCGTAGAGTTGGGCTTTGAAAGTATCACGCTCTCCCTTGAGTTTTATCCAATCCCTTTGTAGATCTTCGAGTGATGTTGGCATGTCAGGATGCAGGATAGTGTATGGAACTTCTCCTTCCTTAACTGGCTCTATAATCACTGGGAGAATGGAGGTATAAGGCATCATAAGACTTTGAGCGCGGGTTCGTACCCACTTGAGGTAAAGCTCAAGAGGGATGGAATTCTTGTGTCCCAAAGTCTTGCTATCCACCTTGTTTGGCATCCTCCAAGCTCGGATGAATCTCTGACGGAGTCCTTGATCGTCGTTGTCGTAGTCGAAAACCAATCCTTGAATCAGCATGTCATGTGGGCCATCCCTTCGTGCATACCGAAACTGTCTTAGAGCCAAGAACGGGTTGTAGGTGATGCCTCCCCTAATGCCAAGTATATGGACATTAGGGAATTCCCCATAACGGTCAACAATGATAACATTCTCTTTGGATCGAGAACGCCAATGAATATCTGAATGGTTAAGTGTCATTAACCTTTGTGACCACCTCAAACCTTGCTCATTCTTCAAGACTGATTGGGGAAGATGAGAAATAAACCATCTTGCCAGGAGAGGAGTACAACACATAAGAACACCTCTTTTCCTCATTGTACGAGTGTGAAAAGAGTGTGGGATATCCCCAAGCAATGTAGGCACCGGGTTGCGAGTCATGAAGATTTTGACAGCGCTTACATCTATGAGTTAGTCAGGATTAGGGAATAAGACCATCCCATAGATGAGAAGGGCTACAATCTCCTCAAAAGCTTGCAAGTCTAGGGAATTCCAACAACTTTGGGCCTTCTTAAACAAGAACTTTGACAAGAAGCCTTTGACACCACTTCTAGTTTCCCAATATGTTGTGACATCAGATGAGTGCAAGTGCAGGGCTTGAGCAATATCTTATGGCTTTGGATCTCTTTTCGCACCGTTGAAAGGTAGTTGATGGAGAATTGGAATCCTCAGAAGTTGAGATAATTCTTCCAAAGTGGGCACAAGTTGATAGTCAGGAAATGTGAAGCAATGATGCAAAGGGTCAAAGAACTGGAAGAGAACCTTCATCATATCCTCCTCTGTGTTGGAAGTGACCAATTTGAGTAGACGACCATGTCTCTCGATGAATGGAGAATTCTCAGGAATCCTTGAAGCTAGCTCCTTGAGTTGTGGAGGAATTCTCACAAGGTTGATTTGGATAGTTTTCCTGCGAAGTGAATCCATAATCTACAAAACAAGAACAAAGATGAATCTCCAAAATCCTTGAAATGGTCAGTGAATGCATATGATGTTCATGATGTTCATGATGTTATGCACAAGTATATGTACAAGCAAATCACACAAGTTCCTAGTTTAAGCTTGCATGGGGTTTCATAGGTAAGTACCCTCTTGAAGTTTAGTTGGATCAACCTGTCCTAGAAATAGTAACCGGGTTCTAAGGAGCTCAATATCACTGGATTGTTTCCTTGTTCATTGTTTCAGTTCAAGCCTCTTTATTGGCGACCGAAATATTCCAAGAAACCAACCCTCAATGAGTGTATTATCGAGTATCTACCAACTTCGGACTGCACCAAAGCCGGTCATCTCACTACATCCTAAAAGGCCAAGTTGGTCAAGTAAAGGTTCTAGAAGTTCATTAGTGCTTTATGAAATCACTCAGCGGCCCCGTATTCTCTTTGATTGACTCAAAGGCTACCGGTACCCACAAATATGTTGCACTAATATAGCTATTGTTTAGACCATGTCGGTATACCCCGCACAATTTCCACAATGTATTGCTATTTACCTATAATGTTTCCCAAATCCGGGTGGAGGATTCAAGCCCAAACAAAGAACCATATTTGTAAAGCAAACAAGTCAAACAAGGTAAGAAAATAAATGTGATCTAAACCCTAAGGTAACCCCACTTTTAGAATATTCCCCAACAGAGTCTCCAGTTCTGTGATGCGGTGGGAGAACTGACTTGAGGTTTTGCGTTTGTGTTCGTAAATGTTGCGGTTAGCAAGAGTCACCATCGACTTTTCTTTTATCGAAAAGGAAAGGTAAAAAAGCACAGGAAAGACCTTTGGGATGTTTTCTTGAGTTCGGGGGATAGATTATGAAAAGGGAAGGTACTAGCACCCTTTTCATCCATGGTTTTCCATGGGCTCTTAATTACTTGTTTAGATCACTTGCTTTGTTTTGTTTGAAATGGTGTTTGGTGTGGTTTTGAAAGTATTTTGAAAAAGAGGCCATTCGTTTAGGCAATCTTTGTAATGATTCTCGTTCGTAAGAATGTATACAAAGATGTTTGTCTTTTGAAAATATTTTCAATATTTTGTAAGTTGTTTTTGAAATGTGTGTGTGTTTGTTTTTGAAAATAACAATGATTGTTTTGAAATGGAGCAAGTAACTTAGAACCTATATACCTACTCAAATGTCTTTCTTGTGCATTTTATATTCCTTTGATATTGTTGACTTACCATTGATTTGGTAAGCAACCCTATCTTTGGATGTAAACGGGACGGGCGTGGATCATCGTATGACCATGATAACAATGTTGCCAAGTATCTTAGCATTTTTGAGGGACTAAGATCATTTTGTTTAAGCAACCTTTTGATAGCGTCATCGAGGGACTATGATCTTATGTTTGTTTTGTTTTTCTAAGATACTTTGCGTGCGTAACATGGCCATTTTATTTTAGGCAACCAAGTGGGAGAAACTCTAAGGGTGCTTGTGTGCAAAGTGTGTCATTTTTCATGCTTTTGTCTTGCATTAGGTTTTTTCTATTTGTTTTGTTTTTTGTTCTTGTCATGCAAAACCCTAATTACTAAACATAGTATATAAAGCGATAAATTACGTAAAATAAACTAAGCTATTACAACAATTATTATGAGAGGGGGGATACAAGTTTTGAATGGGGATTTTGCACAAATATAAACCTAAAAATATTATTACAATCCAATCGAATATTGTGCGAATTAAATAAATATACAAATATTTAAAATGCAATGCAATGTATTTATGTAAAAAATGCTTTAGTATTTGTTTTTTGTATGAGAAAATAATTTAATTTAAACCCTAAAAAATAAGGAAAAAATATACTATTATTTTTGGAAATGGGTGAAACCCTAATTTTTAATTAAGAAAATAATGTTTCCTATTATTATTTTGTACATTTTTATATAAGAAAATAATAAATAATATTATATGTAAATATTAAAAATTAAGTATGTATAAAGATAATTATTTATGATTATAAATAGTATAATAAAAATATTAAGTATTTTTAAATATATTTATAAGTTATTTAAGAAAATAAAATCTATTTATCATAATAAACTATTTTTTTATGCAAAAAAAAAATAAAAAAAATAAAATAAAATTGCAAAAAACAAAGAAATTATTTTTTATGATTTTTATTATTCAGAAAAATAAATGAAAGTATAAAAATATGAAAATATAAAATAAATATAAAAATATAACAAAGTTAGTCAAGGGGGTGCAAATAACAAGTCAAGGGGGTGTGAATAGTGAAAACAAAAAGCCCAAAAGTGCCAAAAAGCCCAAGGCTTCGTCCCTGTCCTCCAACCAGTCTCCCTTGCGCGTGTTTTTCCTTCAAACCTGTTACTATCACATACTTGCACAGAAACAAAAACTCATAACATGAAACATGTGGCATTTGAGCTCATGATTCCAACCATATAAAATTTGTAAACTAACTCTCAAAGATCAGGGAGAATTTTAGAAGCCCTAATTCGTGACCTAAAAATTTCAGCATATTCAACCTTCAAATTCTCTCAGCATAGTTAATATAAATGAAAAGTATGCATATGTACAACTTCACCATGTTATGGACTACATTTTTTCTTCACAAATCGTGGCTTGAAGTTGCCTAAATACAGAGATAGAGTTTAAGAAATATACCTCCTTCAGCTGGATTTGGATAGAGCAATGTAGGGACTTTAATGGAGGCCTGAGGATTGTGTGAGCTTCCTTGAACTTCCTTCAAGCTATTCCAATGCTTATCTTGCCTTGAGAATGGCTGGAACTTCCTGCACAAGTCAAGCTACAAGCTTCAAGGTTGAAAATGGAAATGGATGAAACAGGGGTTACAGAACCAGGGTAAGGGCTTGGCTTGCTTTGGTATGATATGTAGAAGGTGTTTGAAGTGTTAAAATACAAAACGCATGAGTCAAAAATTAGTTGGCTTGGGTTTTGCAGAAAGACTATGTTTGGACAGAAAAATGGTGTTTCTGAGTTTTGGAGAGTTTTTGCTTCAATCTAATCGTGATAAGCCTTGCCACAACTTTGTATATTTGTAAAGAAATGATACAAAGTCCACTCCTTACTAGCTGTACAAGTTCTGACCTTTTGGCAACCTTTCTTGCATTTTAAGCAAAGTGAAGTGACCAATGCTACACGCTTGTACTGGCTAGCTCGAGGGCTGAAAATAGCTTGTAAAAATTGCTTAAGACCTGTGTGAATTGCTTGCACCAAAGGGACAGGTCCAAGGCTCAAGATTGACAAAGTTGCAAAAGTTGCACTTTATGAAAATGGCATTGTGAACTTTTTGCCAAAAATGGAATTATCTCTTGTACAAAGCTCCAAAAGCAAAAATAATGCCTTTAGCTTCTAAGTTTGCATTTAATTATGGAGTGTAGAGTGAGTTTAGGACCTGTAAAGCAAGATTCAAACAACATGGATTGGATTTGCAACTTGATACTTTGTAAAAATGGCTTAACCAAAAGTGATAAAATGCCAACTTCCCTTCTTCGATTCTCCCTACTCAAAAATGATCTTGGAGAGTTCTTAGACATTTTGGAAAGCTTGAAATGTTCTCTATAATCCATCTCTGAAATTCATTTTTAGATACCTCTTGGAACTATGTGAAAAATGTCCATGAAGTTGGGTCCAAAACCTGCCTAAATTAGGGAAACATTTCACTAAGTTATTTAGTTCATGGACCTATATTCAAAAATTCATAACTTGAGATCCAAGCATCTTTTGGGAAAAGTTTGTGAAGCAAAGTTGTAGATTTCATGTAGTACTACAACTTTCATGTTGGAAGTTTTCTTTTAATCAAAATGCATCATGGTGAAAAAGTGGTGAAAAGTTGAAAAAAAAATAAGAAAATTTCCATACTTAGAAAAATTCTAAGTTATGAAAATTTTCAAATTCAAGACCCTAATTTTCAAAATTGGTTTTCTTGGTCAACAAGTTTCACATTTTGACATATCTTGATGAATTATGACCCTTGGCACTTGATTTTGACCAAAAAGTCAAAGTTTGACTTTTCAGTGTATAGTTGACTTTTGATCAGTTGACTGCAAAATTCTTCTGTCAATCCAATGAACTTGAGATCTTTTAAACCATGTAATTAGGTCAAGATGATGCCATTGAACCCTTGAAATCATGCTTGAACTAAATTGGTCATTGGCTAGGTTAAAAATCAGAAATTGCCCTTTCTCAGTCAAAACCCTAATTTTGACCATTTTGCCATTTTGATGATTTGATCAAATTTCTTGAGGAGTTGTGATACAAACTTGATCAAATGGTACATATGAGTCTAAAATGTTGATGTGGATAAAAAATTATGAAGTTTGACTGTAAATTGGCCATGGTTGACTTTTTCCCCAATACAACTGATTTTTAGGTCAACTGTCCAATTGACCGATCAAAAATGTGGTTCAAGGCTTGAAACTTAGCATGAGCAATCTTAGGGGTCCAACATGATGTATGAAAGTCATATGATGAATTGGTGGTCCAGAAATCCTTGTGCAAACTCAAACCCTAATTTTGGGTTATCAGTGCAAGATGAGATATCCTGAGCTGACCAAACCCTAATCTTGCCTTGAGTCCAAGATGTCTTGTGAGCAAAAATCTTGATAAATGAGAGGGAAAATTTTGGGATACAACAGCTGCCCCTGTTCAATCTTCTTGAACCTGAAGAGTTAGATTAGCAAGTTTTGTCTTTCGTGACTCGAAGGTAAAAGATGATTGGACACTAGAGTGCCCATAAATTTGCACTCGATAAAGTGTAGTTGAGGGAATGGGCTTAAAGATGCCATTTGGAGAGGTGATAGAATCTTGTTGGAGATGGGATTGTAGATGCCATCCAAGAATGTTTGTTGAATTGTAGATTGTAAATCAGAAGAATAAGTATCAGAATGGTATCCGTGTCTGGAACGTATCTGAGCTGTATCTAGAACTGAATTTGTATGAGAAACAAAATAACATCCGTGTCTGGAGCGTATCCGAGCTGTGTCTGTACTTTAATCTGAATGAGTAACAGAATGAATTCCGTGTCTGGAGTGTATCTGAACTGTATCTGAACTAGAATCTGAATAAGTGACAAAATGGCATCCGTATCTAGAGCGTATCCGTACTGTATCTTGAGTTGAGATCTGAATGAGTAACAAAATGACTTCCGCATTTGGAGTGTATTTGTACTATATCTTGAAATATTTGAACATTGTCAATGGTAGCTGTTAATCTTATCCTGAAAAGGGTAAACTGTTAGCTGAAAAACAAAGTTATGTTGCATGAAATGTATGATGCAATATGATTACTTCCAATGGCTCTTTATATGGCTAAATATAATTTTCCTCACGCTCAAGCAACCGTGAGACCTCTTATGGAATCTCATCGTAGTCTTCTTCTTCGTCCCCATACATAGGACATTCAAAGTTGGGAGAGGGTGCAGGGTCATTATTTTTAACGGTTTTTTTTAATTAATCTGCACATATGATTCATGATTGCATTTAGAAACGGACACATATAACAAGTGATCATGCAGATTAAATTTCAGTTGTTATTTATTTTGAAAGGTTTTTTTTCTTCTGATTACCATTTTCCAAGAAAAACAAAAAATAAAAACATAATTTGGGAAATAAAGACAACTTTTATTATTGATTTTAAAAGTCACAGCAAACAGATAAGCCCTACAACATTTATACTTCCACCTTGGGCAGAGTGAAAGTTTTTCAAGAAGATTTAACAAATTAAATTACTTTGAAACATGTATGCAAGAGGGAACATAAATGGTGATCCAGTTCTGAACCCTAACTCCGTGCGTCACATAATTTGGCATTTCCTGCTCTGCTTCATCTTCCACAATGGCGTTAATCCCGGAAACAGTTGAATGAAGATAACCTCCACTATGGAAGATGTCTTGATACTTACCTGTAACAGACTTCAGCTTCATGCTCTTACCTTTGTCATTCTTCAAAGCGAACCCTAATTTAGCGTTGTTCTTGTTCATAGGTGGATCCACAATCTGTCTGCATACCTTGCTATGACCCTTACGCATAACCTGCTGCACATCCTTAAGTGAAACCATGTAATTCTCATTTCCTCTTATGTTGTCAATGGATAAAGCTTAGAATTGGGTTCCAACAGAAGCTTCATCCGCCTCTACAATGCTGAACGAGGACAAATGAGATATCAATAATGCCTGTTCCCCATTTATGATTACCATTTTCCCTTCACGTACAAACTTTAGTTTCTGGTGTAAAGTTGAAGTGACAGCCCCTGTCTCATGTATCCACGACCTTCTTAGCAAATAACTGTAAGCGGGTACAATATCCATGACCTGGAAAGTAATCTGAAATAAATGTGGTCCTATATGAATAGGCAAGTCCACCTCACCAATAACAGATTTCCTTGACCCATCAAACGCTTTCACAATGATGCCACTCGGGCGCATGGGCGTTCCATGATATTTCAAATTCATAAGAGTTCTCCTCGGTATAACGTTCAAAGCGGATCCATTATCATTCAACACATTGGATAATGAATTGTTCTTGCAGTTCATAGAGATGTGGAGGGCCATGTTGTGATTCCTTCCTTCATCTGGCAATTCATCATTGCAGAAACTCAAGTTATTACATGACGTAATGTTCCATACTACGCTGCTGAACTGGTCTACAGGCATATCACTCTCCACAAAAGCTTGGTCTAATACCCTCATCAAGGATTCTCTGTGAGCAGATGTGTTCATCAATAAAGACAAAATAGATCTTTTTGAAGGAGTCTGCAGTAGATGATCTACAGTTCTATAGTTGCTCATCTTGATTATCTTCAAAATATCATCCACTTCTTTCTCTAACGTAGCTCCACTAGTCTCACCCGTAGCCTTCGTGGGTTCAATGTTCTCAGCAATTTTCTTTCCAGCACTAAAATCTCCTCGAACAACTGGTGCAAATACACGACTGTTGCGGGTCACTCTGTTATTTTTAGCAATATTTCCAACATCAGGCATTGGCTGGATGGGAACTTCCACACCATCCTCTAATATTGTAGCGTTATATTTGTAGGGAACAACCTTATTCATCTTGTAGGGAACAGGACCCGGCAAACTAATCACCAATGGTGTAACAGTTGGCTTGCTATAATACTTGACTTCAAAATGGGCGGGTGCACTAAAACAAGGTACAATGACGTTTACCCCTTCTTCAACATAATCTATCATCATCGAGTCATTTTTGGAAAACAAATCCCCATTTGAGGAGAAATACTCATCAGCGGAGGCATACTCTTCATCCGACTCTTCTTCAGTCAAGCAAACCTCAATCAAATCAACTTCATGGTAATCATCCCTTTGACATGTAACCTTGATAGTTCCATTATCTAACAACAACTGAACACCCTTCTTCACGATTGAACATCCTCGGGAATCTTAACAGCAAACTTGGCAAGATCCATACTGGTGTTCTTCCCGACCAACCAGGTGGCAGAAAGTAGAATTCAATTGCACAAGGTCCTCATTCATATACTCTACATAAAATATTCTGAATTCTCCAGGACATCCAGAAACCATATTCACTTCCTCTTCATACTCTGCCCTAGGCCTGATTATGTGGATGAGGCCCTCATCCACCATTTCCTACAAATCAACCTTTATCTTATCGCAACCCTGTATGTCTGTACTGCAAATAACACAAATGGAATGGTCATGCATATAGTAGCTAAATTCACAAAGGTCTGCATGCATTTTCACCAAATCTCCTCTAACTAGATTAATATCAAAAATCTGGAAGTCGCCTGGACAGCCGACCACCATATTCACATCATTTACTCCCCTATGCTTGGGTAGAGGATTGTCTTTCACATTAGGTCCCACATCCTTGAAAGATAGAATACCAGACTTCACCAAATTCTACACCTCAGTCTTCAAAGGATAATAATTCTCAACATTATGCCCTGGTGCTCCCTGATGAAAATCACATGTTTGCTCTGCTTTATAGTACCAAGGCAATGATGATGGTACAACGGGAGGTGGTCGGGTCTGAACCAACTTCTTCTGAATCAATGCCGGAAGTAACTCTATATAGCTCATAGGAATAAGGTCATAACTCTCCCTTCTCTGATTATACCGTTGATTCCCCTGCTGGGACGGTCTTTGATAAGCAATGGTAGTTGGAGCTGCACCCACAACTGGAGTAACAGAGGCGAATTGTTGATGACGCTGATAATTCCTTCTAGGAGTATTAACCCTCCTCTCTTGAATAAAAACATTTGCATCCCCTTCCTTCTTCTTGGTAAACCCATAGGATGGCTTCTTCACACCTCCAGAGCTTTCACTTCTCGTTAAACGACCCTCTCTTACAGCCTCTTCTAAGTGGATACCCATTCCTACCATTTCAGTAAAGTCACTTGGCACACTTGCTACCATCCTCTCATAGTAGAAAGCACCCAGGGTCTTCAAGAAAATCTTAGTCATCTCCTTCTCTTCCATGGGAGGAACCACTTAGGCGGCTACCTCACGCCATCTCTGTGCATATTCTTTGAATGATTCCCTATCTTTTTGAACCATGGCCCTGAGCTGATCACAGTCAGGCGCCATGTCCATATTGTACTTGTATTTTATGATAAATGCTTCTCCCAAGTCATTGAAAGTATGGATGTTAACACTGTCCAAACTCATATACCACTTCAGCGCAGCACCGGTCAAACTATCCTAAAAAAATGAATCAACAGACGCTGATCATCAGTATGGGTAGACATTCTCCTTACGTACATCACCATATGAGCACGAGGGAAAGTGTTTCCCTTGTACTTTTCAAACTCCGAGACCTTAAACTTAACAGGTATCTTAACATTCAGGACCAAACATAACTCATTCACATTCTGCCTAAATAGATCTTTTCCCCTGAGGGCCTTCATCTCTCTTTGCATCCTATCGAATTAATCTTGAAAATCATCGATTCTATCATAAATAACCAAGTCTTCACTCAGTGGAGGGAAATGACGACACACATCATCATTAGCAAATGGAATCATATTCACCGAATGAGGTGCATCAGAAGCAGCATGCACCACAGGAGGTGCAGGAGTGACAATAGTCTGAACAACTGGAGCATCTTGAGGACCAAGGTTGAAACCTTCAGGCGCAAAATTATCTGGCATTCCCCATGGATAACCTTGAGGCATGCGATTCCGAACAACAACGGGAGTAACATATACAAGAACAATCGGAGCTTCAGTAGTTGCCCTTGTTGGTTGAGGTTGAACACTCGGTGGCTGATTCTAAGCAGCCACCGGAGATTCCATCAGAGCAGTCAGATTGGCCATGCTGGCCTTCAAAGCAGAAACTTTCTCGCGCAACTCACGATTCTCTTGTTCTAACTTGTCCATCTTCTTTCTGAAATTAGTCCGAGTGTTGTAGTGATGAGTCATCTTGCTGAATCAGAGTAAAGAAGCTTGGTAAGACACCTGGATATGCATACCAAATGCAAGAAATATGTGCAATATGATGCATGATATGCAATGCACATGATTTTATTTTATTATTTAATATTTCAAGGGATTTAAAATTTATGGACATATTGCAAATATCAAAGTAATAACGCATTTGAAATACTGAAATTTTTTATTATAACAACTCCAAAATGGATTAAAATTTTCAATGATCCCAAGTACAAGATGAAAATAAAATCTAAAACCCTGAAAAACAAAACTGATGGAGATCACTCTATACGCTGGCGCTTACCCGTGAGCCTGGTAATCTGAACCTTCAACCTATGATTTTCTTCCACATGATAGGAGGTAGCCATGATAAGAATCCACATACCCTGTTCTTCCATGATAAGAATCCCGCAGATGAATAGAGTAATAAGCATCACCCAACAATGTAGGAACTAGGTTTCCAATCATGAAAATCCTGATAGCATTAATGTCAACAAACTTGTCCACATTAGGAAATAAGAACAACCCGTAAGCAAGTAGAGCAAAGATGGCCTCAAAAGCGATTGTACTCTTCATCCTGGCAAAGTAACGAGCTTTCTCCAATAAGAACTGAGCTGACAATTCTCTAATCCCTCCTTTAGTAGTCATATGGGCTTCCACCTCAGACTTCCCCAGATGAATTAAAGCAGCAATCTCATGTGGTTTTGGCTCACCCTCCAAACCAGTAAAAGGAACACGATCGGTAACGGGTAAATCCAACAGATAAGAATACTCCTCTAGTGTAGGCATCAACTGATAGTCGGAAAAAGTAAAGCAATGATACATCAGATCATAGAACTGGACCAAGGTCGAGAGAATACCCTCCTTCATCTTCAGCTTCATGATAAGAATGATGGATCCATACTTCTTCCGAAATATGCAGCGCACTCGATCTCGAGAATTAGACTGATCAACTCATCTATCTTGGGATCTTTAAAATTTTATTTCCCGGTCTTTCTCTTTCCAGAATCCATGGTTAAAAGGTACCTTAGATATTCACAAATGTTCAACTTTTAAATCCCTTGAAATAATATTTCCTTCAAAAGATGCTTATGAGTGCATGGATGCATGATGCAACAATCACACACAATATCACATATATAGGGTTCATAGGTTCAACGTCACGAGCATGAGGTCGAAGGTACTACCCACAAGGTATGGTCTAAAAGTTATCACCGATCGAACAAGGTTCGAGAGGTTCCCAGAGTCTACATCCTTCCTTCGGATATTACCAACTTCTCAATTAAATCAGTAATTAGTAATATTCTCAAGAAAAACTCGTCCGAGCGTAGTATCACGTGACAACTATTTCCGGATTACTCCGTCATAGCTTCCGCACTACACCTAAATGGCCAAGATGGGTTAGGTATTCTACGGTCCTCAACTTCAGCAGGCTCCCAAGTCAAAAGCAGTACGTCTTCCCGATTACTCGGTAAACGACACTACAGTCAAAGAGGCCTCCACTGAGTGGGGGATCTCATGCCTCCTTTTTTTGGATTACTCCCTCAAAGTTAACATGACTATACCGCCCGTCCTATATTAAAGTTCGCCCAAGTCCGGGTATAGGACTTATAAGTAATCACCAAGCACTCTGAAAACCAAGAAAATCCAGACAAACATATATACAACATATAACACGTAAACAACAATACCACATATACAGATATAAACAAAGATAGGCTCAACCCACTTACAGATGGACCAGCAAGAGGTCAATCTTTCCCCAGCAGAGTCGATATTTTTCTATAGCGGTAGAAATGTTTAAGACTAAGCCATTGGATTGACTTGACTTATACAAATCAAAATAAAAATCGCCGCCGCGCTTTATTGTTTCCAAAGGAATGGGAAAAGAGCGAATAACCCAAAGAAGGGAAAAAATTCTAGGTAAGGGGGTTGGTTATGCAAAGGGAAGGTATTAGCACCCTAAACATCTACAGTACTCCGCAGGAACCTCTTTGTAAAATCTATATATTTTGGCTATAAAATGTTGTATGTAAAATAGATGGTGGAGGTGAGAAAAGAAATATATTTTTTATGATTTTTGCACCCGCCGCGGTTGCGAACCTTTAGTGCCTACGTACCACCTTTTCGTGCAATATGGGATCAGGTTACACGTAGTTCCTCTTTTAAAAAAAATTTAAAACACAAGTGTGTTGGTTAATTTTATGAGATAAAACATCACCGTCATTGTCCGTGTGGAAAACATACCTACCACCCACAATTATGAGAAAAGAGAATTTGCATCATCTCAAAGTGGAGGATATGGCTTGGATTTTAAAATCAACAATGCCTCACTCAACACCCAAGTGGAAAATATCTCTCTTCACTACACATTGTAGAAGTATAGTTGTTTGCATCACTACAAGGATTGACAAGAGTCTAATCTTTTGAGAAAAGTTTTAAGATAAAAGCCAAAGTGGCAAAAATGGTTTGAAATGAGATTGATTGAATTTTAGTCTTCTCACAAAAAGGTTAAGGTATTATTAGATTGATTAGGGTTTATTTGTGAAAATGTTTTGAAAATGCATGGACCTAAGTCCAAGTTTATTATGAAAGTGGTTCAAGTTAAAAAAATAAGAAGAATTTTCAAAAGGAGGAAGAAGATTTCTGAAATTAAAGAAGATGGAAGGAGAAGAAGAGACTACCCTAAAGCATAAAGTAAAAGGTAGGGATAAGAACCATCTAACCAGCAAAAATCCAATACTTGACATTATGAGCCAAGATAGAATTCTCATTCTTTGGATTGAAACCAAGCAAGCAAAAATACTAGACCTCTTGTAAGAACCAAATTTCAAGTGTATTAAGTCTTCACAAAAATTAGGCAGAGTAACGGCTGTATACAGGTGAATTCCAGATTATAAACAAAGTATGTAATCACAATAACCTGCATACAAAGCAAACAAACAACCCAATGTCTTGAGGTAAACCTTAAGAACTCCAGACAAAAATATCAATTAATGTCACAAGGTCTCCAACATAGGCCAAAGTTTCTAACCCTAAGTCCAAAAAGTCCATTACTCCATAATGCCAAGGATAGTAACCAAATAGTCCAAGCTTCATTAAAGTTTTTTAAGGTTTATGTTGATTATTAAGTATCTTAAGAAAAGAAAAGAAAAAGCTCAAGTGAGCAAAATAAAAATGACAAGAAAGTAAATGCTCAAATGAGAAAAGATGAAAATGGCATGAGATGTAAATTCTAAAAGTAAATAGTGCATAAAAATAAAAGGGCATATAAATAAAGTACAAGATAAAGTCAATTATTAGTGATTAGTGGTTAGTTGAATGATCATCTTGAAACTTGCATTTGGAACTTGTTAGAGGATTGGTAGAACCAAAGCCTCCACACAAAAAGTTGCATTTGCTTTTTGTCAAATATATCATCCATTTGGAATCCTCGTAAGTACCATTTAATGATCAATGATGTTTAAGTAATCCGCGTTGACCAAAGGTGTTGTAGATCCATTATAGGATTGGTAGAACCAAAGCCTCCACACAATGAATCTCAAGGTCATTGGATCAAAGAGATCAAATTAACATACTTGGGCTTGCAAACATAAGTTTGGGCCACGAATGATCATTTATTCTAATCGGGACAAAATTTAGTGTTATGTTAAGCAATTGTAAGTGAACTTATATAGAAGTCACACCTATTTTGAGGCTGATCAATATCAATCTATACACCATTTGTTTTGAGACATGATATAGAGATAATGCTCCAATAACACTTAGTGCAATAAGAAGGGGATGAGATGAAGTGGGGTGGGAAAGAAAATATAAACCACTTTTGAATTAAATTTAATCAAACTATTATTAAAATCATTCATCCATTTTTATGGAGTTAAACTCAACACCATGGATCGAATGATGTTAATAAAGCTCATGATCAAAAATTTAACCCAAGATCAACCTGAAAATAATCACAAAATAATATTGCATTTAATATATACATTAAAAAAGGTTTAAAAATAGAAATAAAAAGAAAAAATATTAACCATGTTCCAATTAATCAATAAATAAAAAGTAAGACCATAGAAAAATCAGAAAAGAGCTCAAATGATTTTGTAAATTTTTTGGTAATTTTTTAAAGTCAAACTATTTTTTAAAATTAAAAGAAATGGGTAAAATAAACCAAAAATAATTAAAAAAAGCAAAGTCAGAAACAAAAATAAAATAAGGTCACCAATACTTGTCACAATATCATTGGATCATTCCATGATTTTTTTAGAATTTAAAAATGAATAAAAGTATTTTTAAACATTTAAAACAATTCAAATAAAGTGAAAATTTATAAAAAATACCAAAACACAAAATTAAATTGTGAAAAAAAAATTCAAAAGGAGAATAATCAAAAATATTTTCCATAATTTTTTCAGGTTTTTTGGACTTAAAATGAATTTTCTATGATTTTTTGAAGTTTAAAACAATTAAATATGAAAATCAGAAAAGAAAATAAAAGTAAAAAATATGTGGACCATTGGATGAGAGTCAAAATGCGTTAGTAATCAAATCCAAGGGATCTGGCGCGCTGTGCACATCATGGTCATTAGTGAATAAAGCACTGAATCAATTATTAAATCAGAATTCAAAATTAACTAGTGGCGCGCCATCATTGTTTGGAAGATGACACGTTGGTCATCCTCAACCTCTAACCAACATGAATTGCAGGTCTCTCAAACTGTAAAATCAGAAGTTCAGACCTATGCCATTCGCTTCGTCTCTTCAAGATGAAGAAAATCACACCTTCGCGACAAATTTATATAAATTGTAGCTCAAGAAATTTGGAAGGAAAGTCTTGAAAAGGGATTTGAAATTTCATGGTCAAAACGTGTTTCCAATTGAAAGCAAGTGTTGCGAATAGAACCAGGGAAATGGGAGCATCACAATGATATCAAAGTTTTGAAGAATTGATGAAGGAATCTACCTATTGAAGTTGAGTTGCAGAGCTCTGAAACTGGACTTTTATGGAGCAATATAGGGAACGATTCTTGAATTTAATTATATGGTTAGCTTCAGGGAAGATCAAGGGAGGTGAATTAATAGAGAAATTGGATTGAGAAAGGCGTGGGAATAGATTTCGAAGTTGCTGAATTTTGAGTTATGGAACAAGTTTGACAGGGTGATTCTGGCTATCCAAGCTTGAGGAAATGAATGGGGAATGACCCTCTATTTATAGGGAATCAAATGTAATGTCCAAGCATGTGAAATGATGAAGTTTGGAGGGAAATCGTGTGAAGTTGCAAACAAGAAAAGCGTGACTTCCAATTTGATCAAAACTCATCCAAAACATGCGTTTTGCTATGCTAATCACTTCTGGAACTTCATTAAACATGTTTAGAGGCATAAACATGCAGAAACAAAGTGTTTAAAAGCTAAATCAAGGATTTCAAACTTCTAACTTGGTGAAAAATTCAATTTCAAAGTGCCAACTTCTGACCAACGGCATTCTCAGCTCAAGGGGGCTTAAGGCTGATTCTTGATGCTTCAGAAAGATGAGGTTACAAGCTTTGCAATGGAAAAATAATGGAATCAAATGGATGCTTGAGCTGAAAGTTGTGTTGAGTCAAAGTTGGAGAAAAAGGGTTGACTTTCCATACTTAGAAATATTTCAAAATTTTCTCCAAAAGTGACCTATAATGTTTTGCATCCAAACATGGCCTTCCACTTGGAATTTGCTCTTGACCAAAAAAGATGGCATGAAATGGGCCTCTTGAATGAAATTTTGAAACTTGAACCATTCAAAATATCCAAAAATTGAGAGAGTTATGAATTGTTGAAGTTGGCAAAAAATCATGAAATGACCTATAATGTTTTGCATCCTTAGAGCATCTTCCATCCATTTTATCACTTTGCACATGAAAGAAGGCATAAATTTCACATCCTCAAGATAATTATGGAAAAATAATGGGCTCAAGGTGATAAAATTTGACCAAGTTATGATCATTTGAAGTCACACATGGAAACATTGGGGATGCATCTGGAGGACTTGTGACCTTTATTCTTCATCAAGTTTCTTCCATATGAAAACTCCTTGGAACTTTTGAAGTGATTTATTGATAGCCCTTTGAAGAGGAGGATATTTTTGGAATTACTCAAAAATACCAAAAGATGAGGAATATATGCTTCTTTGAAGTTCAAAACCCTATCTCCTAGATCAAGAAAATGCCTTGAGGAACCTTGACAATTTTGAACAACCTTATTGTACCAACATTCTTGCTTTGTAAATAGAAGTTGTTGAGGATGATAATGAGAACTCATAGCCATAAAAACCACTTCCATATCTTGAGAATTGAGAGAAATATGCACTTATGACCATTAGGAACAAAGCCTTGTTCAAACATGACAACATCTTCAATCAACCCCTTGTACTTTTGAATCAAATTTGATAGCCTTGAAATGTGGTGAACCAAAATAACGTTGCCATTCCATCTCTTCCAAAACCACTTCAATTGTGAGGTTTGAAATTCTCAAGCTTTAATGACTAGGGCATGGAAATAAACTCATGAACCCATAGATAAACTTGCTAAGCCACATTGCCTTTACCTTCATTATTAGTAAGACAAAACAACATTGCATTTTATTAGTTAAAAGGAAAGTTAAAACAAAACATGCATGATCACAAAAGAAAAAAAAAACAAGTCAAGGTGCTTGGTGATTCTTCAAAGCTAAAGATAGGGAGGAGAACCAAAAACCCTAATGTGATCTTATTGTGATTGAACCAATATGGTATGATAAAGGGATCTTAGATGAAAAAATTGGGGTACAACAACGACATACAACAATCAATGGACAATAAATTCCCTCAGCATAGTCTATCTTCCCCAACTGAGTCTGTCTTCCTCAGCTGAGTCTATACTCTCCAGATTGAGTTTTCCTTTCAGACTATTACAAATCAGAGAGCCACAACCCCTAATCCCCATTAAAGTCGTCAACAAAACCTTTACTACCTCCAAAAGATACTATAAAGCCTGGAACCGACCAGATAATAGTCAACTTCTCAAGTCACTATAGAGCCTAGACTCGACTAGATAATAGTGTAACCTTTCAAGTACTATGAAGCATGGACCCGACCAGATATTAGTATAATTTTCAAATACTATGAAACCTGGACCCGACCAGATAATAGTTTAACCTTTTGAGATATTGAAGAACATGGACTCAACTAGACTAGGGTTTAACTTCTTTTCCCCATTAGAGTTTGCCTCTACCCCAGCAAGTTATTGTGAAGTCTGGATCCGACCAGATATCGATTTTTAACTTCATCTTTTCAAGTAAATTATTGTGAAGCATGGATTCGATCAGATAGCAATTCCCCTCAGAAGTTTGTTGTGAATCCTGGAATCTGACCAGATAACAACTAAGTTCCAAGCAAGTTACTGTAAATCCTGGACCCGACCAGATATTGGTTTAACTCTATCTCTTCAAACAAGTTTAGTGTGAAGCCTGGACCCGACCAAATAGAAATTAACTTCATCCACCTCAAAAATATGCAAATCCTGGAATCTGACCAGATAGCGGTTTAATGTCATTAAGTTACTGTAAAGCCTAGATCCGTCCAGATATCAGTTCAATTTCATCTATTCAAGCAAGTTATTATGAAGCCTGGTGTCCGACCAGATAACAACTAACTATAATCCCCAGCAAGACACTATGAAGCCTGGACCCGACCAGATAATAGTATAACTTTTCAAAAAGCCACGAAGCCTGGACCCGACCAGATAGTAGTTACCACTTCAAGAAATCTATGAAGCCTGGATCCGACCAAATAACGGTTCATTTTCAAGAAATTTTCTGCGAAGCTTGGAATCCGACCAGATAACAGATAATTTATTATTCCCTAGTAAGTTACCATCAAGCCTGGATCTGACCAGATAGTAGTTGGCTTCCTCATCCTCAACAAAATGTTGTGAAGCCTGGACCCGACCAAATAACATCTAACACTCATGAGATATTCCCTGGCAGAAGCATTCTGTCAACAAAGTTTAAAGATACGTATATTCTTCATCCCCAATAGCAATCAGGTATTCAGAAATCCTCAACAGTAGTCAGGGATTTATTTTCCCAGAAAAATACGCATCCCACATTCATACATCAGAGCATATACATACAAAATTCGTTTAGAATAATACCACATCTTATGAACATCACGCATACATCTGTATTTTACTAACCCTTTTTCCACAGGTAAAACATTAAGTTTTAGTATAAATCGACCAAAGATTTGTGTTGATACTTCTTCCAGTATTTAACGTTATTCCTCCAAATGGCATCTATAAGCCCATTCCTAATACATCTTTAAGTGCAAATTTCTTGGCACTCTAGTGTTCAATCATCTTCCACCTTCAAGTCAAGAATGGTGGATCCGCCAATCTAACTCTTCAGGTTTAAGAAGATTGAACATGGGAAGCTGTTGTACCCCAAAATTTTCCTTCTCATATCTCAAGAAATCTCTCATAAGATCTCCATTGATTTAAGACTGCACAAAGATTGATCAGCTCAAGACACCTCCTCTAGCACTGATGACTGAAAATTAGGGTTTGAGTTTGCACAAGTACAAATGGAATTTTAATGCCCTATATGACTTTCATGGATCATTTTGACCCTCAATATTGCTCATGTCAAGTTTTAAGTCTTGGATCATATTTTTGCTCAATCAATTAATCAGATGACCTAAAATCAACTGTATTGAGGAAAAGTCAACCATGGTCAATTTACAGTCAAACTTCATAAGTTTTGATCCATATCAACATCATGAACTCATATATGTCATTTGATCAAGTTTTATCACAATTCCTCAAGAAATTTGATCAGATCATCAAAAGGGAAAAATGGTCAAAATTAGGGTTTTTACTAGGAAGGTTCAATTTCTGATTTTTGACCTAACAAATGACTTATTGGTTTAAGACATGATCTCAAGGATTCAAATGTTTCATTTTTTACCTAAAGGAATGGCTCAAAACATTTCTCAAGTTCAATTGATTGATAGTTGAATTTCAGTCAACTGATGAAAAATCAACTGTACACTGAAAAGTCAAACTTTGACTTTTTGATCAAAATCAAGTTTAAAAGATTATAATTCATCAAGACATGTCAAAATATGAAACTTTTTCATCAAGAAATCAAAAAGTCAAGATTTCATTTTGAAAAGTCAAAATTTCTAAACTTAGAATTTTTTCTAAGTGTTGGAAATTCATATTTTTTTCACAACTTTGAGCCAAATTTACACCATGATGCAAGATGATTCAAAGGAAACTTCCAACATGAAAGTTGTATATCTCAATGAGATATAAAACATTGTAGAGCATAAATTTTTCTATAAATGCTTAGATTTTAAGTTAGGATTTTGTGAAGACATGCTCATGAAACATGAAAACTTCGTAAAATTTTGCCCTAGTTTAGGCAGGATTTTGACCTAACTTCATGACAATTTTTCACATAGTTCCAAGATAAATCTTAAAAAATTTCAAACATAGAGGTTGTATAGGATGTTAAAATCTTTCCAAAATGTCCTAGAACTCATTGAGATCATACTTGAGCTAGGAGAATCGAAGGCAAGAAGTTAGGGTTTCCAACTTGAATTACAAGCCATTTCTTGATGAACATATAATCCAATCTCAATGTTAGGCTGCATAATCTTTCTTTTCAGGTCTTCTAACTTGTGTATATATCCATAATTAATGGATTACACAAACTTTTGAGTTAAAATCCATGTGGTTTAAGCATTGTCCAAGTCCATTTTCCATTTTGGGAAGAAAGCTAACATTGCAATTCTTGAAAAGCAAGCTTTATGCACAAAGTCAATTCTTGAGCCTCTCAATTGTTCCCTCTGATCACACTCCATCTAAAAAGTTAGAAGCAAGCTTGTATAAAGCATAACCACTCTACAGTAGCAAGTACAAAGGCATTGAAACTTGATTTTTCAAGAAAATCACATGTTGGGCTTAAACATTTGATTTTGAATTCTGATCAACTACAAGTCTCGAAAATTGTTGCTTATAAATAGAGGACCTATTTGTGAGCTAACACACGAGCTTAAGCACCCTGAAACTCTCCCAAACTCCCTCAAATCAGAACTTGCATCAAAACATCATTTATGTGCACATTCTGACTTTGAACCTATAACTCACAATTCCCTCGTGTGTTTTCCTTCCTAATCAATAACAAAGCTCCTATACATCAAATATAGTCCATCCATGTCCCTGTTTCATAACTGTAACTCCATCTCCATCATCCTCAATAACCAAAAACAGAGCTCTGCAACTGGAATTCTCCAGGCCATTCCAGCCATCCATTGCTCAAGCTAATCATTGCATTAGCTTCCTGAGAAGTTAAGGAAGCTAACCTGATCGTTACAACACCTTGAATCAAGCTCATTTGCATTTCACGATTTCCAGTTTTGAGGTATCTTTTCTAAACTTCTATCTTTTCATTTAGGGATTATTAAGCTTGCATTTGTTAAGATAAAATGTAGATATCATTGCCCTGAAACTGTACATGTCCATAGATTTCATTTATATTGATTGAGCTTAGAGAATTTTAGGTTTGAATCTCTGAAAAAAGTTAGGTCAGAATTTGGTACTTTTAGAAATTCTCATTCATCTTTGATTTATAGCTTATGATATTTATATGGTTGGATTCGTATGGAAAAATGGAGCAACTTTCATGTTTGCATCTTTCATTTTTGTTGAGAAATGAGCAAGTTACAGGAACCATGGCTGGAGGTTGAAAATGAAGTCATTTTCAGGGCTGGGTTTATGTTATGTAATTTTTGTTTTGCTTATGTTAACGGATGTACAGCCACCCCAGTGGCAAGGCAGCACGTGTTTCATGTATAGGGCGTGGGTTCAAGCCCGAGCGCTGCCACTTTTCACATTTTTCACATTTTCTCATTTTTTTTTGTCACAAACAGGCGCGCCTGGGCCTTAAGTCAACGGGCTTTGGATTTTTGCTAACTTCTCACCCCTGCCTTCACTTTCACACACCTGGCCCAAACATTTTTTATTTTAATTTAATTTATTTTCTTTTTCTTATTTTCTTTTATTTCATTTTTATTTATTATTCTTTATTACTATTATTAAATTATTTTTATTTTTATTAATAAAAAAATCCAATAATATTTTTATTTATTATTTACACACTTATATTTTATTTTCTTTATAAAACAAAAAGACAAAAAACATTTTCTTAACAAATTAATTTCTTTTTTCTTAATAAATTAATAATTAGATTTCGGTTTAATTATTTTTCTTTTTTTAAAATTAATTTAGAACTTAAGTTTATTTTAATTAATTAATTACCATATTATTTTCATTAAGTTTAAACCCTTTCTTAAAAAACCCTAAAAATTATTCAAACTTAATTTCTTTTTTTAGTTAGTTAGGTTTAATTTTATTTAATTAATCATTTTCTTAATTAGGTCAAAACTAAACCCTTTCACAAAAACCAAACAAAAAAGTCATTTCCTTTCCATTTATTTTCTTACACATTTATTTAATTCTTGTACATTATTCAATATGGTTGTAATAGATAATTAGGTTTAATATTCTTGCAATCCCCATTTGTAAATTTGTATACACCCTCCCCTAATGATGTAATAGCGTAGTAATTTTACTTTCCGCAATTTATCGCTTTCATATAAATGTTAGTAATTAGGGTTTGTATGGAAAGACTAAAATCAACAATTAGTAAACCCTAATTCAAGATAAACAATGCATGTAAATTAAACACACTTGCACACATGCACTCTTAGGGTCATTCCACTTGTTACCTTACAAAAATGGTCATGTTATGCATGTGAGATGTCTTAGCAAAAGCAATCAAAAATACAAGATCATAGTCCCTCAATGACGCTACAAATGTTGCCTTTTAAAATGATCTTAGTCCCTCAAAGAGAAATTCTAAGACATCTTACAACATTGCTATCATGACTATACGATGACCCACACCCATCCCTTTACATCCAAAGATAAGGCTTCTTACCAAATTAATGGTAAGATAACAATATCAAATGAAGGAAGAAATGAACAAAGACTTTTGAGTAGGTATATTGTTCCTAGTTGCTTGCTCACTTTCAAAACAAACATTCTTGCTTATTTTCAAAACAAACACTTTCAAAAACAAACTTTCAAAACATGAAACATTTTCAAAAGTCCAACACTTTGTATACGTTCCTACGAACGAGAACCATTTCAAAGTTTGCCTAAACGAAGGCGCCTTTTCAAAATACTTTCAAAACCACCACAAAGCACATTTTCAAACAAAAGCAAGTGATCTAGCAAGAAACTAAGAGCCCATAGATAACTATGAATGAAAAGGGTGCTAATACCTCCCCTTTTCATAATCTACCCCCTCGAACTCAAATAATAATCTCAAAGGTCTTTCCTATTCTTTTCATCCTTTCCTTTTGGATAAAAGAAAAGTTGGTGGTGACTCTTGCTAACCGCAACATTTGTAACCAAACACAAAACATCCCAAGTCAGTTCTCCCACCATATCACAATATCCAAAAAAAGCTTGGATTAAGAGATATAGGCCCATGAAGTTGTGACATTTTTATCCAACACATAGAAATTTTTCAACTAGTTTTGGTCAGTTTTTCATCCCAACTTCTTGACCAATTTTCACCAATGTCCTTGTTGATTTAGCCAAAGTGGTCAAAATGAAAGTTGAAGATCATGTTTCAAGCTTTCCAAAACATCCAAGAGAATGAATTTATCATGCTTGATCTAGGATACTCGAAGAGATGAAGTTGGGCATCCAATCATGAATTATAGGTTATATTGGTGAAGAACACAACCAAATCTTCATGCCATGCTGCATAATCTTGCTTTATAGGCCTCTTAACTTGTGGATCTACCTCTAATCAGAAGATTACACAAGCTTTTGAGCTATGGTCCATTTTATTTAAGCATTGTCCAAACCATTTTTCCATTTCAGGGAGAAAGGTTACATTTTCATTCTTGTAAAGCAAGCTTTAATCACAAAGCCAATGCATTGAGCTTCTCACTTGCTCCCTCTGCACACACTCAACATGTATGATCAGAAGCAACATGTTTAAAGTGCCTAACCACCCTATGAGCTATTATACCATACATTAGAACTTTGATTTCTCAAGAAATCACAAGTTATGTTTCAACCAAACCATAACTCTTCAACTTGACAATCTGATCAACTCTTTCTCTCCAACCTTTTTCTATAAATAAAGAGGTCCATTTGCAAGCTAGGACACGAGTTCAGAAGCCCTAAAACATCCCCATACTCTCTGAAATGAGAATTTTCATCCAAAACTACATTTGTTGCAATTTCTGACCTTGAACTTCAAACACCCAATCCACTCGTGTGTTTTCATTCTAAATCATTCACATAGCTTCTATAACTCATATAGAACCCATCCAAAGTCCTGTTTCATCACTGTAACATCATCTTCATCATCCTCCATTTTCCAAAAAGAAGCCTTGCAACTTGACTCGGTTGGAGTGATTCTGCAACTTTCAACACAAAGTAACGATTGAAGCAGCTTCAGGGAGGTCCAAGGTAAAGGAAAATTGCGATCAAAAGCGCAACAGAATTTAAAATTTTCCTTTAGCGATCCTTACGAATGAACATGGTCAGTGATAGAAATATTTACCTCTTGTGGCGATTCAGACCTTTGATGTTGTGATCACGAGCGTTGATGAAGAACAACACCTCTACGCAGTCCACACGAACAGATCGCTTCCGGTCACAGTGCTAGCTGATCATGAACGGAAACCTTGAGTGAGAGAGAGAATCAAAAACGAAATTGCATCAAGTGAAATTGCTTCATCATAAGGGATCTATTTATAGAATCACTCGTGTGGGCTACAAGCTAAAAGCCCAATTAAGGCTATAAGCTAAAAGCCCAATTAAGCTTATGGACATCATACCTTATGATGTACCATATATCTCTCATCAACCTGTCCTTATGTGTGTGACCCTGTAGGTTTTCGCGACGTTGGCTATTATATTAAATCACACATTTAATATAATAAATAGTGAGCGGTATATAGCAACACATCACTGTTACCCAAGTCACGAAAATGTCATGTGATCTGACCAAACCTTTTCCGTGATATGATTTGTGTTGTACAATTACCCTTTTGCCCTCATGTCTATATTGAACACAAGGCATACACTGTGTCACCCTTGTCCAGTTCAATATTGGGCCCTTAGACATTTATCCTGTTATGTAGGATGAACAAATTCCATCTAGGTCACTCATGTCCCTTAGCATGCTTTGTGAAGTACCCATCAACCGTCTTTATAGTCATCCAGTTACGGATGACGTTTGATCAGCAATAAAGTACTTGACTCTACATCTAGGGTCCATAGTGGTTTCAGGTTGAAGGGTGGTATACACCATTATCATCATGATAATAACTTATGACACTTTGCATAACATTCTATGTAGTATTCTCATAGCGGGTCAATCCAGTATAAATATTACTCCTAATATTCATACCTATGTCAAGACTTGATAACTCCTTATCTATGATCCATGAGATGTGATCATAAATCTATCTTCATAATAATATTAATGCTTTAATGTTATCCCACTTCACATTAAAGCTTGACTACGAATACTTTAAGAATAGTGTCTTATGTTTAATGGGATCTCATGATTAAGTCACACTTAACATTTCATCAAACAAATAAACCATTCTAGGGACTTTATTATTTTGGAAAGAAAACATAATAAAGAAATGCCTTTTATTATTAATAAATAATTCGATACAAGTACCAAAAGTATTGGCCTCTAGGGCCTACACCAACACAAGGAAGCTTAATCAATCATCACTTTGCACCTGGAAGCATCCATACGCGTTCTGAGATTTCACTTCAAGAGGTAAGTTTTTAAACCTTTAAATCCTTATTTAAGCATCATTTGCATCTACTTTTAAAAGATAAAATTTAGATATCATGCCTATGAAGATAACCATGTCCTTAGTTTTCATTTTTATTGACTGTGTGATGAGAATTTTGGAACTAAATTTTTTGAAATATTAGGTTTCAGTTTGGTACCAAACAAAATTCATTTCAACCTTTGATCTATAGATTTTGAAATTTATATGGTTAGATTCGTGATAAAATTTCAAGCAAGTTTGATGTTTACATTTTCTGATTTAGTTTAGAAATGAGCATTCTACAAAATTCAAAAAAACATGTTTATTGTTGTTGGCGTGAGGAAAAAGATGAAGTGGGAAATATTATTTTTGAGAATAGGTTGATAATATATTTATTGGGCTCATTTCATAACTGGATGAAACAGCTACTCCAGTGGTAAACAAGTGCAGGCATAATGTAAGGGACCTGGGTTCGAGCCCCAGTGGTACCCTTTTGTGTTTTTTCCCCACAAGTTTCGAGCAGATTCAACACATTAATCCTACGCAAGTGCATGATGTATCTCACTTCCTCACCACGTGATCATCACAAAGCCAAAATCAAATGCTCTAGAAGGCAAGCACATGATACACTTCTTAGAGGTGGCCGCACTGAATCCAATACATTGTCTGTGCTCCTTGTTTTGGGCCTAACATTTTTACTTCTTCTCACCCTCCTAATTTATTTTTATAACATTAGGTCCATTAATTTTTTTTAATTTTATTTTTATTTTCTGTTTCAAACAAAAATCTATTTTTGAGCCTAATATTTCATTTTTCTTTTCATCACCCCCGATTTCTTTTACACCACTGACCCATTTATTTTTCATTTTTATTATCTTATTTTTTATTTTTTAATTAATTTCATTTAAATCATAAACAATTTTTTTTTAGAATTAGTTTTTATTATTTATTTTACACTATTTTTCTAAATAAAACATTGAAATATTTTCTAAAACAATTATTTTCTCTTTTAAAATTAAATTAGACTTAGGTTTTGTTTATTTGATTTCCCCGTTCTTTTAATTAAATTAATTCAACATAGATTCTTAGGTTTTAATTAATTAAAATCAACATAGTTTTTTTTTGGTTTTGTGTAATTAACTAATTAAACTCCTCTTTTTAATTAAAACTAATTAGTTTTTTTAGGTTAATCATCAAACCTCTTTTATCAAAAAATCATAAAAAACATTTTCCTTTCTCCCTTCTCTACTTTGCATTTTTTTGCGCATATCATTATCTCGCATTATTATTTATGAAAGTGGTCTATAATAGATAATTAGGGTTTATTGCTTTCCTCCCCATTCACAAATTTGTACCCCCCATTCCCAAAACATTGTAATAGCATAGGTGTGATACAGTGGGAGAACTGACTTGAGGTTTTTTTTTTTGCGTTTGTCTTTGCAAATGTTGCGTTTTAGTAAGAGTCGCCCCCGACTTTTCTTTTATCTAGTAAGGAAAGGTGAAAAAGCACAAGAAAGACCTTACGAGATATTTTCTTGAGTTCAGGGGGTAGATTATGAAAAGGGAAGGTATTAGCATCCTTTCCATCCATGGTTTTCCATGGGCTCTTAGTTACTTGCTAGATCACTTTCTTTTGTTTAAATTTGTGTTTTGTGTGATTTTTGAAAGTATTTTGAAAAGGTTCCATCGTCTAGGAAAACTTTGTAATAGTTCTCGTTCGTAAGAACGTATACAAAGTGTTAAGCTTTTGAAAATATTTCAAGTCTTGGAAAGTGTTTTGAAGATGTTTTTGAAAGTGTATGTGATTGTTTTGAAAATAGAAAGGATATTTGTTTTGAGAGTGAGCAAGTAACTAAAGGTAATCTACCTACTCAAAAGGTCTTAGATGTGCTTTTCCTCCTCCTTTAGATGTTGCTATCTTACCATTGATTTGGTAGGAAGCCCCATCGTTGGATGTGAAGGGACGAGCGCTGGGTCATCGTATGACCATGATAGCAATGTTGTGAGATGACTTAGCACTTTTTCTTTAGGGACTAAGACCATTTTAAAAGGCAACTTTGATAGCGTCATCGAGTGACTATGATCTTGTATTTTTCGATTCGTTTGTGCTAAGACATCCCACATGCATAACATGGCCATTTTTATAAGGCAACAAGTGGAATTACCTTAAGGGTGTAAGTGTGCGAGTGTATTTGATTGCATGCATAATTTGTCTTGATTAGGGTGATCTATTTGCAAATTTTCATATCTTGTCATACACACCCTAATTACTAGCATATATTGAAAGCAATAACAGTGCGGGAATGTAAAGTCCTACGCTATTACAATATTTAAGGGGATGGGGGTACATATTTATGAATGGGGGTTGCAAGTTAAAATTTTAGGTTACTATTACAACCATATTGAAATAGATAAGAATGTACAAGAAAATGAAAAAAATGCTTATTTATTTAAGAAAAGAAATAAGTTTTTGTTTAATAAAATATTTTTGTCTTTTTGTGTTTAAAAGAAAATATAACATACGAATATGAAATATTTTTTTTTGGTGTTTTTGATTAATAATAATAAGAATAATATGATGGCAAAATAACAAAAGAGAAAGAAAACATAATCAACGCAAATGCATGAGAGTAGAAGAGGTCAGAAGTTCTGACTCTGACTTGCTGCACAAACAGAAACATGTTAGTAAAATATGGAAGTTCAGAAGTTCTGGATCTTCTGAGAACTCAGAAGATTTCAGAAGTTCTAATGCAATTGTCAGAACTTTACCTCTTTCCATGCCAGTCAGAACATCTACAACTTGGTTACTTCTTAACAGAACAACAGTTGCATATATGAAATATCAGAAGCATAAATCAGAAGCAACATGTATTTGCTAATTCAAATTATGAGTCCTAATTTCTTTATGAAGCTCTGAATAGGGATTTCTTCTACTTAAGGCAGGCAGATGCATGAATTTTCAGGATATGTACATCATCAGGATCAGAATAACTACATTGTGCTAAATATGCAAAATCTGACAATGCTTAATCAATTATGATGAGGGTCAGCAGAAAACTTACCTTGTAGCTGGAAAGGATTATGTCGAATAGAGTTTGGTCTTAAATTCTGGTGATGTTCTGAGCAACTTCTTCACGTACTCAGCAGGATGGAAGTTTACAACTTTTTGAACAACCAAGAGGTGATATCCTGACTCCTTTGAGGTGGAAATGAATGGAGAGTGTATGGCAATAGGAATGCAGAAATTAAGGTTGCTTCTAATGTGTGAATCAGCAACTGCGTGGATGGCTTTAGTCAAGAACACTTGAGGAAAATAATGGAGTTTGAATGTAAGGAATCAATGCTGAGATTTTCGTATTTTGTGTTTATAGTTTCCTGGGTTCTTGGAATTTTTGCAGTGGTTCAAAGCCTTCTTTCTCAATTTTCTTTCTTCTTTCACAAATTTTTATGGCCTTTTTCAGTGTGCAAATGGTGTTCTATTTATAGGCAAAGTTTTGCAGTTGGGGCGGTCAAGTGGTGCCAACATCATGTGCTACATGCTAACTTACTCTTGAAGTAAGCTTAACCAGTGTGTTCAATGCATCAAGTTGGATGGCTAATAACATCTAAGCTGGATTTGGCAGCGTGAATTAAGGAAAAGTAGAAGCAGCGCGTGGGTCTAGCATACTTTTGCACAGAAGTTTGTCTTCCCAATACAGTAGGGGTACACGTGGAGAGAATCTCTTGGATAAAGACTTCATAAGTGGTTGTGAACATTAAATGGGTTCCCATGTGAAACTTTGCATCCTTGCTTGACTCTGGATTAGAAGTTCTGCTTCAGCGTAGCATCTCTTCTTCTGATCCTCTTATCTTCTGACTCCAGCATGTTCTGAAGGAGTTTACAGACTTTCTGGAAAGCTTGCAGCACGATTTCTAACCTCCTTTGATTTACCCTTGCATACTCTGACCGAACCTTTGTGAAAACTGGTCCAGAAGTTCTGATCAAACTCTGTCTTGAGAATATCCAAAATTTGCTGAGCGTGAACAGTGGCCCATAAGTTCTGAAATTGTCATATTTCTTAAATACTTAGAAAAATTTCTAAGTTTTTAGAATTTGATTCTTTCAAAGTAAATTTTGACTTTTGAAACTCTTGATGAAGCAAACTTCATATTCCAACATGTCTTGATGAAATATGATTTTTGAGATTTGACTTTGATCCAAAAGTCAAAGTTAGACTCCTCAGTGTGCGAATGACCATTTTCCCCTTGTGAATGGTTTGCTTAGAAAAATTGATAACTCAAGGCTTGGAATTAGATGAGAGAAAACTTGAGGATCCAGGGTGATTCCTTGAGAAATGAGAGGGCAAATTTTGGGATGCAACAATAGGATATATAATTTTCGTAATTTATCGCTTTCCATATCTGTTAGTAATTTAGGGTTTGTATGACAAGATTAAAATCAATCAGAGCAAAACCCTAATTCAAGATAAAATAATTGAATCAAACACACTTTGAACACTTACACCTCTAGGGTAACCTCACTTGTTGCCTTCGCATAAAACAATCATGTCCCTCAAACGTGGGATACTTTAGCAAAGACCCTCAGTTAAAAGATCGTAGTCCCTCGATGACTCTTCGATGCTGCCTTCGGTAACCGATCTTATTCCCTTATGACAATTGCTAAAGCGTCTTACAAGTTGCCTTCTATGACTGTACAATGACCCACGCCTGTCCTTCACATCCAATAATAAGGCTTCTTACTAACTAATGGTAAGATAGCACTTTCTAAAGTAGGAGGAAAAGAAAAAAGACTTTTGAGTAGGTAGATAGCTTGTAATCGCTTGCTCACAAACTAAAACCAATTTCACACCTCACACTTTCAAAACAACTACTTTAAAAAACTTTATAAACACTCTTAAGGACTGATACAAGGGTTATTATAAAGCAAATTACCTTACATTGGCATCTTCAAAACACTTTCACAAAACCACACCTTCTTTCAAAATATTTTCAAAACAAACATTTTGTATACATTCTCAACGATACGAGAATCATTACAAAATTGCCGCACTTAGGAATTTTCAAAATATTTTCAAACACGCACAAAGCATTTCAAAAGTAAGCTAGAAATTAAGAGCCCGTAGATAACTACATATGAAAAGGATGCTAATACGTTCCCTTTTCATAACCTACCCCCCTTACTCAGAAAATTCTCAAAAGATCTTTCCTGTTCTTTTCACCCTTTCCTATATTGGATAAAAGAAAATTTGGTGGCGACTCTTACTATCCGCAACATTTGTGATAAAATACAAAACCCAAAAGTCAGTTCTTCCAACATATTACAGAGCTGGCGACTCTGCTGGGGAGATTACTAAAAAGTGGGTTTACCTTAAGAGCTAGATCGCCTTTATTGCTTTACTTGTTTTCCTTGTATGCTTTATATTTTGGGATATATTTGGGTTTATTTCTTGTATAGATTCTATACCCAGATCTGGGAGCATTTTAGGTAAGTAGCAATAGATTGTGGAAACTGTACGACATAGACTGATATGGTTGAAACAATGCCTACGTTAGTGCGACACAGTGGTTTGTGTTGGTGTCCCTTGAGTAAGTCAAGAAGAATGCTGGGCTACCGCGTGGTGTCTTAAGCACTAACTGCCTTTAAAACCTTAGTAGACACAACTTAGCCATTAGAAAGTAGTGAAACAACTGGCTTTGGTGCAGACTGAAGTTGGTTGATACTCGACACTACACTCATTGAGATTGGACTTTCGGGATATTTTGGTCGCAATTTAGATGCTTGTGCTGAAACAATGCCTGAGAGAAAGATCAGTGATTTTGAGATTCCTAGAACCCGATCACTTCTTTTAGAACAGGTTGAGACAACTAAAACTTCAAGAGGGTACTTATCTATAAACTCCATGCAAGCTTAAACCTAAGGCTTTGTATGTCTTATTTGTGTTTGATTAATTGTTCAAACATGACATTATAACATCATGACATCATACCATATCATTTTCACTAACCAGATGTGGTGTCATGCTAAATGAATTGGTATGTACATGCTATGATGTATGAATGCGAAATTTGTGTTTTCGTTCGGGAAAATAAATCCCTGACTATTGCTGTGGAAATTCTGGGGGTTGAATCCCTGATTGCCTGTTGGAAATGAAGAATATGCATATCTTCAAATATTATTGAAGGGATGCTTTTGCTGGGGAACATCACTCAAATATCAGTTGTTATCTGGTCGGATCCAGGCTTCACAGTTGCTGAGGATGAAGTTGTCGGTTGCTATCTGGTCGGATCCAGGTTTCATGGCAACTTACTGGGAGAAGAGATGAATTAACTGTTATCTTGTCGGATCAAGGATTTGCAGAAAATTCCTTAAAATTGAATAGTCTTCTGGTCGGGTCCAAGTTTTACAACAATTTGCTAGGGGTGCGGAGGTTAACTGTTATCTGGTTGGATCCAGGCTTCACAGTAATTTACCGGAGGAAAGGATGAATTAACTGCTATCTGGTCGGGTCCAGGCTTTACAGAAAATTTCTTGAAATTGAATAGTCATCTGGTCGGGTCCAGGCTTTATGGTCTTTTAGAAAACTGTACTATTGTCTGGTCGAATCCAGGCTTCATAGTGTCTTTCTGGGAATCATGATTAATTGTTATCTGGTCGGGTCCAGGCTTTACAATATGTTGTTTGAAAACTGTTATTTGGTCGGGTCCAGGCCTTGCAGATTTCTGAGGTTGATGAGGTCAATTGCTATCTGGTCGGGTCCAGGCTTCACAATAGACTGCTTGAAAACTGTTATCTGGTCGGGTCCAGGCTTTGAAGATTTCTTTGATGAAGTTAATTATTATCTGGTCGGGTCCAGGCTTCACAATAAACTGCTTGGGGATTTAGTTGTTATCTGGTCGGTTTCCAGGTTTCACAACAAATCTCTGAGGGTGATTGCTATCTGGTCGGATCCAGGCTTCGCAACAGCTTTCTTGAAAGGATGGAAATGAAAACTGATATCTGGCCGGGTCCAGGTTTCTCAGCCCTTTGTTGGGGATAGAGAGACAACTCTACTGGGGAAAAGAAGTTTAAACCTTGGTCGGATTGAGTTCAGTTTCTTCTATATCTTCGGAGAGTTAAGCTATTATCTGGTCGGGTCCAGGTTTCATAGCATTTTGAAAAATGAGATCAACTGTTATCTGTTCGGGTCCAGGTTTTAGTAATTCTAGAAGTCAAACTGTTATCTGGTCGGGTCCAGGCTTCAGTAACAACTTGAAAATTGTGCTAATATTTGGTCGGATCCAGGCTTCATAGCATCTCTTGGTAATAATAAAGGCTTTTGTTGAAGGCTTTACCGAGGATTAGGGGTTGTGGCCCTGTGATTCGCAGTCATTTGAAAGGGAAATTCAAACTGGAGAGTATAAACTCAGTCGGGTAAGGCAAACTCAGTTTGGGGGGATACACCCAACTGGGGATGACGGGCTCAGCTAGGGATGATGGGCTCATCTAGGGAGGATAGATTCTATTTGGAGAAAATAGCCTTGGTTGGAGAAGATGTACTCAACTGGGCAATTTGGACTCAACTGGGGAATTTGGGTTCAGCTGGAGAAGATATACTCAGCTGGGGAAGATGGACTCAGCTTGGGAATAAAAAACCTCATTTGGGATAGATATATTCAGTTGGGGAAGATGGGCTCAGCTGGGTAATTTGGATTTGCTGGGGAGTATATACTTGGCTGGGGAAGATATACTCAACTGGGAAATTCATGGTGTCTTGATTGTTGTATGTTGAGAAGTTTGCACTTGGCTGGGGGAAATAACTCTGTTGGGGAAATAAACCCTGTTGAAGAGGTGAATTCCCTTTAGGAAGAGATCTCATAGGCTTTATCTGGGGAGAAAGTTGCCAAGAGGTTGAGAGTCTGTCTGGGGATTATCTCGTGTAAGGAGATTTTGTGGGCAACTCCTTTGGGGAAAGGTTTGTTGTCATAGCCCTGGTGGGGATAATGATGATGAGATAACTCTGTGGGGCTATTTCACATACATTAAAGGGATGCTGACTGATGTTGTGTGCTGATGCCCTGTTGATGTTGCTGCTTGGAAGGACACTTGTGCCAAATAGCTTTAATCATGTTCACATGCATATATTCATTCAATTTTAGTCATTGGACAAATTTGCATTCAAAATAGAGATAGAAAATTTTGTATTTCAAAGTGTATTTGCATTAATATTTTGCCCATGAATAGGCGTTTTTGTACATAGAGACGGAAATCCTAGTAAGAGGAAATCACCGAAAAGAAAACAAAATTGAGAATGAAAACAAATAGCCATGTGAAATGATCTTATTTCCTTCCAACTCTACTATTGCCCATATGTCTTCGAGCATCCCTTGCCGTTAATAGAAATTGATTGGATTGATCCTGGACCATTTGAACTTAGACCTTGGTGATAGAATTGACTGTGTTGATTTTACAGGACATAGTCATACGCTTTTAATCCTTAATTTTTGCCTGAACCTCCCTTTCGGGTTTTCGGTCCACCAGGATACCCTTTTTTGCCCAAGTCGCCCTTTCGGGTTTTCAACTCGTCGGGTGTACAATCTTTTGCATATATCCCTAATTTTTGCCCAAATCTTTTGGTTTGCCGGGATGCCCTTATTTTGCTTAGGTGTGTCAACCTAACGGGTCTCTTATGCGTAGTATTTTTTAACTATGTCTGCGTTTATAGGATGTGGGAAATCTTCATTGTCCATGGTGGTCGGCATCATGGCACTGCCAGAGAAAACTCTCTTGACAACAAAAGGTCCTTTGTAGGCGGGGGTCCATTTTCCTCTGGGGTCACCTTGTGGTAAGATGATGCGTTTTATCACCAGGTCACCAGCTTGGTATACTCGAGGCTTGACCTTTTTGTTGAAAGCTTTGATCATTCGTTTTTGATGCGTCTGACCATGGCACATAGCATCTAATAGTTTTTCATCGATTAAGTTCAGTTGATCCAATATCATTTGAATCCACTCGTCTTCGCCTAGGTCTGCCTCGATCATAATCCTCAGCGAGGGAATTTGAAACTCCACTGGAAAAACAACTTCCATGCCATAGACTAGAGAGAAGGGAGTTGCCCTGGTTGATGTTCTAGCTGAAGTGCGGTAGCCATGTAGAGAAAA
The DNA here is from genome assembly GCA_948472305.1 of Vicia faba. Lineage (NCBI taxonomy): Eukaryota > Viridiplantae > Streptophyta > Magnoliopsida > Fabales > Fabaceae > Vicia > Vicia faba. The sequence continues at coordinate 813,263,327 of OX451741.1, read as the reverse complement.
TGGTAACATCTCATGCCAATCCTTATAGGTTACTACCATTTTCTGCACAATCTTCTTGATATTTTTGTTGGCCTCCTCGAGTGCGCCATTCATTTTAGGTCTATACGGAGAAGAATTGTGATGCTTGATCCTAAATTGAGTGCACAATTCCCTGATCATGGCATTGTTGAGGTTAGTCCCATTGTCTATAATGATCCTTTCAGGAATACCGTAACGGCAGATGAGGTTATGTTTGATAAACCTGGCTACAACATTCTTGGTTACCGAGGCATAGGAGGCAGCTTCGACCCATTTGGTAAAATAATCGATGGCGACAAGGATGAAACGGTGTCTGTTGGAAGCGGTTGGTTTGATTTCTCCGATCATGTTAATACCCCATATTGCAAACGGCCATGGAGCGGTCATGACATTCAGAGGGATTGGAGGTACATGGACCTTGTCAGCATAGATTTGGCATTTGTGACAAGTTTTTGAATGTTGATGACAATCAGTCTCCATTGTTGACCAATAGTAACCTGCTCTTAAGATTTTCTTGGCCATCGGATGTCCACTTGAGTGATTACCGAAAAGACCATCGTGTATGTCTTCCATGATTTTCTCTTCCTCCTTCTTGTCCACACATCGGAGTAGAGTCGAGTCATGGTTGCGTTTGTACAATATCCCATTACTTAGGAAGCATTTGGATGCAAATCTTCGTAAGAACTTTCGGTCATTGATAGATGCTCCTCTGGATACTCTTGTGCTTCAAGGTATCTCATTACCTCATGATACCATGGTGTTTCCGCATCGGTGTCGAGCTCATAGCAATGTGCAGGTTCATCGAATCTTTTAATTGTAATCATAGGGGCTTCGTTATCCCATCTGACTTTGAACATTGAAGACATGGTTGCCAAAGCATCATCCAACTGGTTTTCTTCTCTAGCGAAGTGCTCGAACGTGATCTCCTCGAAGTGAGGAATCAGGGATAGCACAAGTTCCTTTTAAGGGATAATATTAGGGTGTTTAGTGTCCCAATCTCCTTTTACTTGGCTGATCACTAGGGAGGAGACTCCGAACACATTCAAATGCTGGATCCTTAAGTCAATAGCAGCTTTTAGACCTAAGATGCATGCTTCGTATTCGGCCATGTTATTTGTGCAATTGAAACATAATATGGCAGTGAAAGGAGTGTGGCAACCTTCGGGAGAGATGATCACAACACCAATTTCGTTACCTAAGGCGTTGGAAGCCTCATCGAATACCATAGTCCATCGGGATCCTTGTTCAGGTCCGTCATATGGTCTAAGTTTCGCACAGTCGGTTACCAGCATAATATTCTCGTCAGGGAAGTCGAAGTTCATTGACTGATAATCATCCATAGCTTGATAGGCCAAATGATCTGCTAGTACACTTCCTTTGATGGCTTTTTGATTTGTGTATTGAGTGTCGTACTCAGTCAAGATCATTTTCCATCTGGCTATCCGTCCGGAAAGGGAAGGTTTTTTGAAGATGTACTTGATTGGATCCATCTTAGAAATCAACAAAGTGGTATGAGTCAACATGTACTTCCTTAACCGGCGAGCAGCCCATGCTAAAGCACAACAATTTTTCTCGAGCAGTGAATATCTAGCTTCACAGTCGGTAAAATTTTTGCTCAGGTATTAAATTGCATGCTCTTTTCGGCCAGACTCGTCATGTTGGCCCAAAACACACCCCATAGAATTTTCTAGTACTGTCAAGTACATGATCAAAGGTCTTCCTTCAAATGGTGGCATTAGAATAGGAGGTTCTTGTAGGTATTCTTTGATCTTGTCAAAAGCAACCTGGCATTCATCGTTCCATTTGGCTACCTGATCTTTCTTTAAGAGTTTGAAGAGTGGCTCACAAGTAGCAGTTAAGTGTGATATGAAACGGGCAATGTAATTGAGACGGCCCAAGAATCCTGACTTCTTTTTCAGACTGAGGGACTAGCATTTCTTGGATGGCCTTTATCTTGGCGGGATCAACTTCAATTCCTTTATTGCTGACAACAAAACCTAGAAGCTTTCCAGAGCGTACTCCAAACGTGCACTTGTTAGGGTTTAACCTCAGCTTGTGCTTCTTTAGTCTTTCGAATAGTTTGTGCAGGTGACCGAGATGTTCTTCTTCGGTTTGTGATCTAGCAATTATATCATCCACATATACCTCTACCTCATGATGAATCATGTCATGAAATAAAGCAACCATAACCCTTTGATATGTTGCCCCTGGATTCTTTTACCCGAACGACATGACCTTATAGCAGAAGGTGCCCCATTGTGTAACGAAAGTAGTTTTTTCCATGTCTTCGGGAGCCATCTTTATTTGATTATAGCCTGAGAAGCCATCCATGAATGATAATACTTTATGCTAAGCAGTATTATCGACTAAGACGTCAATGTGTGGTAGAGGGAAATCATCCTTGGGGCTTGCCCTATTCAAATCCCTATAGTCTACGCACATGCGAACTTTCCCGTCTTTCTTTGGTACTGGCAATATGTTGGCCACCCATTGAGGATATGATGTTACATCTAGGAACCCTGCATCAAACTGTTTCATTACTTCGGCTTTGATCTTTTCAGACATATCAGGCCTCATGCGACGAACTTTTTGTTTGACAGGAGGGCAGTCTTCTTTAGTTGGCAGACAATGAACCACGATGTCGGTATCTAACCCAGGCATATATTCATAAGACCAAGCAAATAATTCCACATAATTACCCAACATCTGAACCAATCTGTTCTTAACACCACTTTCCAAATTAGCGTCGATCCTGATTTCCTTATTATCCGACTCAGTACCCAAGTTGATAACTTCTACTGACTCTTCATGTGGTTGAATAGCTTTTGCCTCTTGTAATAGGAGTCTGTCTAGTTCTCTTGGTATATCATAATCTTCCTCACTTTCGTCTTTGGCTTGATTGATAGGACATTTAAAGTCATAGTCGGCAATAGAAGAGTTGTTGGTAATAGGATCCAGAGTGGATGTAGACCTACAAGAGTGTGTGTGTGTGTGCATGTAAGATACATGGCTGTTTTTGACAATGTATTTGAAAGAAAAGAAAGACAATGAACACAAATATTTGAATGCAAAAGAGTCCAATGTGCTGAATGATCATATGATTTGATGAACATAAATAAAACCCTTGACAAAAGGACCAAAGTGCCTCAGGCTAGGCACATGGCTTAAAAGTCATTATCAAAATATTACAGACAAGGAGTTCTTGAATTGATTAAAAATAAAAAACAAGTAGATTACTCCTCAATGAAAGAGATGGGCACAAAGTCCTTTGTATTCCGATTGTTGGGCTTCCCTTCGGTTTTTGGGTAGATCCAGTCTTCAAAAGCACACTCATCATCGGAGTCCTCTACAACGTTCACTTCATGACTTTTGAGGTGGAGATGCGACTGTCCAGTACGAGCACCTCTAATTTCTTTCTGAGTTTCGGAGGTGAAACCTACCCCGAACTTGTCTGCCTTGAACGGGATATCGGGGAGCTAACCCCACATCTCATTGTTTCCTTCTTCTACAACAACACGGGCATCCTTAAGAGAGACCATCTTGGGGATAACTTTATTGGCTCTTGGAGTGTCGGAGGAGATTTTGGTGGTGGCCACAACTTCAAACATCTGGCAAGGAGTTTCTATGAATTCACCATCCATTTCCACGTACTTGAAAGAATTGAGATGGCTTACCATAAAGTCTTCTTCACCGCAAACAGTGACAACCTTCCCTTGAACCGAATATTTTAACTTCTGGTGGAGAGTAGAAGTGACCGCACCTGCCCCATGGATCTATAGGAGACCAAGCAAGCAAGAATACGCAGACCGTATGTCCATTATGTAGAATGTGGAGTTGAAAATCTGTGAACCAACCTTAATTGGGAGATCCACCTCTCCATGAACCATCCTTTTCGACCCATCGAATTTCCTCACAATAATATCACTTGTCTTCAAAACCAAACCTTCACAGTCTAGCCGATCCAAAGCTCCTTTAGGTAACACATTTAAAGATGAGCCTGTGTCCACCAAAACATGTGCCATAGTGGTCCATTTACATTCAACAGAAACGTGCAAGGCTTTATTATGATTCTTTCCCATGGGAGTTAAATCTACATCGAAGAACCCCAGACCATTGTCAGCTGTCAGACTTGCTACGCAGTTCTCGAATTGGTCGGCTATGGTTTCTTGAGGCACATGAGCCTTTTTCAAGAACTTAATCAAAGCTTGTGCATGGGCGTCAAAACATAGCAATAAGGACAACATTGGTATTTTAGAAGGGGTTTTCCCCAGCTACTCTACTATTTTGAAGTCACTTTTCTTGATGATCTTCAGAATCTCCTCCATCTCTTGAGTGGATGGTTCTTCCATAACAGACTTTTTAGCAGGTGACTCTTCCCTAGCAGGCTCACTTTCTTTCTCTTTCCCTCTGGCACCAACATTGTCATTGGTTATGCGGATTGGAACTGTGGTAGTGGTTGGTGGTGATATAACAGGGGAAAAGACCCTTCCTGTTCTTGTGACTTTACTAGAACCAGTAATATTAGTAACACCAGCTTCATTATCATCAATCCAAGAATCTTGTTTACCCCATGGTAATAAACCTCGGCACCGTAATTCCATGGTACCGCTTTATCATAGGTGTATGGAATGGGTCCGGCAGCAGTGATTATGAGAGGAGCGATGATTGGTTCGTTCGAAATCCTGATAGGACCTTTGGATGAGATCCTAAGAGGTTTGTTTGAAATTGTTATGATGGCCAAATCTTCATCTTTGTCGATTGAAATTTCGATGGTGGGAATTTTTTCGAATAGGATTTCGCGGCCGTCCATTAGGCGTTGTATACCTTTATTCAATTCCTCGCACCCATTGGGCTGTCTCATACAGCACACACAGTCTTTTTCACAGCCAGGGAAAATACCAGCTTTCAACAGATTGCTCTTGATTACATTCCACAGAGTAGTTAATTCTTCAACAGAGGCAATGAAAATTGTGTCTTTAACAACATTAACGCCTTTGTCATGCCTCGGCATTGGAGCAGTATTTACATTTGGTGTCAAAGGAGGATCGAATTCGATAGTCTTGTTATCAATTAAATCCTGGATTTTGATTTTCAAGGCCCAACATTGATCAGTCTCATGCCCGGGACTGTTTGAATGGTAAGCGCATTTTGCATTTGGATTATATCTCGGTGACGAGGTGTCAGAGTTGGCGGGAGGATCCCACAATGTCACTAAATTAGCCCTGAGAAGATGTTGAAGGGCTTGAGACAATGACATGCCTAACCTTGTAAACTGTCTTCTCGGAGCTTCAACATGTTGATGATTTGTGGATGATCTTTGAGTAGCATTCCGATTGGAGATTCGGACAACATTGGTTTTCCATCCACGGTTTTCCATGGGCTCTTAGTTACTTTCTAGATCACTTGCTTTTGTTTGAATTTGTGTTTTGTGTGGTTTTTGAAAGTATTTTGAAAAGGTGCCATCGTCTAGGCAAACTTTGTAATAGTTCTCGTTCGTAAGAACGTATACAAAGTGTTGAGCTTTTGAAAATATTTCAAGTCTTGGAAAGTGTTTTGAAGATGTTTTTGGAAGTGTATGTGATTGTTTTGAAAATAGCAAGGATATTTTTTTTGAGAGTGAGCAAGTAACTAAAGGTAATCTACCTACTCAAAAGGTCTTAGATGTGATTTTCCTCCTCCTTTAGATGTTGCTATCTTACCATTGATTTGGTAGGAAGCTCCATCGTTGGATGTGAAGGGACGAGCATTGGGTAATCGTATGACCATGATAGCAATGTTGTGAGATGACTTAGCACTTTTTCTTTAGGGACTAAGATCATTTTGAAAGGCAACTTTGATAGCGTCATCGAGGGACTATGATCTTGTATTTTTTGATTTGTTTGTGCTAAGACATCCCACATGCATAACATGGCCATTTTTATAAGGCAACAAGTGGAATCACCTTAAGGGTGTAAGTGTGCGAGTGTATTTGATTGCATGCATAATTTGTCTTGATTAGGGTGATCTATTTTTCAATTTTCATATCTTGTCATACACACTCTAATTACTAGCATATATTGAAAGCGATAACAGTGCGGAAATGTAAAGTCCTACGCTATTACAATATTTAAGGGGATGGGGGTACATATTTATGAATGGGGGTTGCAAGTTAAAATTATAGGTTACTATTACAACCATATTGAAATAGATAAGAATGTACAAGAAAATGAAAAAAATGCTTATTTATTTAAGAAAAGAAATAAGTTTTTGTTTAATAAAATATTTTTGTCTTTTTGTGTTTAAAATAAAATATAACATATGAATATGAAATATATTTTTTTTGGTGTTTTTGATTAATAATAATAAGAATAATATGATGGTAAAATAACAAAAGAGAAAGAAAACATAATCAACGCAAATGCATGAGAGTAGAAGAAGTCAGAAGTTCAGATTCTGACTTGCTGCACAAACAAAAACATGTTAGTAAAATATGGAAGTTCAGAAGTTCTGGATCTTCTGAGAACTCAGAAGTTTTCAGAAGTTCTGATGCAATTGTCAGAACTTTGCCTCTTTCCACGCCAGTTATAACATCTGCAACTTGGTTATTTCTTAACAGAACAGAAGTTGCATATATGAAATATCAGAAGCATAAATCAGAAGCAACATGTATTTGCTAATTCTAATTCTGAGTCCTAATTTCTTTATGAAGCTCTGAATAGGGATTTCTTCTACTTAAGGCAGGCATATGCATGAATTTTCAGGATATGTACATCATCAGGATCAGAATATCTACATTGTGCTAAATATGAAAAATCTGACAATGCTTAATCAATTATGATGAGGGTCATCAGAAAACTTACCTTGCAGTTGGAAAGGATTATGTGAAATAGAGATTGGTCTTGAATTCTAGTGATGTTCTGAGCAACTTCTTCACGTGCTCAGCAGGATGGAAGTTTACAACTTCTGGAACAGCCAAGAGGTGATATCCTGACTCCTTTGAGGTGGAAATGAATGGAGAGTGTATGGAAATAGGAATACAGAAATTAAGGTAGCTTATAATGTGTGAATCAACAACTGCATGGATGGATTTAGTCAAGAACACTTGAGGAAAACAATGGAGTTTGAATGTAAGGAATCAATGCTGAGATTTTGGTATTTTGTGTTTATAGTTTCCTGGGTTCTTGGAATTTTTGCAGTGGTTCAAAGCTTTCTTTCTCAAGTTTCTTTCTTCTTTCACAAATTTTTTTGGCCTTTTTCAGTGTGCAAATGGTGTTCTATTTATAGGCAAAGTTTTGCAGTTGGGGCGGTCAAGTGGTGCCAACATCATGTTCTAGATGTTGACTTACTCTTGAAGTAAGCTTAACCAGTGTGTTCAATGCATCAAGTTTGATGGCTAATAGCGTCTAAGCTGGATTTGGCAGCATAAATTAAGGAAAAGTAGAAGCAGCGCGTGGGTCTAGCATACTTTTGCACAGAAGTTTGTCTTCCCAATACAGTAGGGGTACACGTGGAGAGAATCTCTTGGATAAAGACTTCATAAGTGGTTGTGAACATTAAATGGGTTCCCATGTAAAACTTTGCATCCTTGCTTGACTCTGGATTAGAAGTTCTTCTTCAGCGTAGCATCTCATCTTTTGATCCTCTTATCTTCTGACTCCAGCATGTTCTGAAGGAGTTTTCAGACTTTCTGGAAAGCTTGCAGCATGCTTTGTAACCTCCTTTGATTTACCCTTGCATACTCTGACCGAACCTTTGTGAAAACTGGTCCAGAAGTTCTGATCAAACTCTGTCTTGAGAATATCCAGAATTTGCTGAGTGTGAACAGTGGCCCAGAAGTTCTGAAATTGTCATATTTCTTAAGTACTTAGAAAAATTTCTAAGTTTTTAGAATTTGATTCTTTCAAAGTAAAATTTGACTTTTGAAACTCTTGATGAAGCAAACTTCATATTCCAACATGTCTTGATGAAATATGATTTTTGAGATTTGATTTTGATCCAAAAGACAAAAAATGTTAGACTCCTCAGTGTGCGAATGACCATTTTTCCCTTGTGAATGGTTTGCTTAGAAAAATTGATAACTCAAGGCTTGGAATTGGATGAGAGAAAACTTGAGGATCCAGGGTGATTCCTTTAGAAATGAGAGGGAAAACTTTGGGGTGCAACATTAGGATATATAATTTTCGTAATTTATCGTTTTCCATATCTGTTAGTAATTAGGGTTTGTATGACAAGATTAAAATCAATCAGAGCAAAACCCTAATTCAAGATAAAATAATTGAATCAAACACACTTTGAACACTTACACCTCTAGGGTAACCTCACTTGTTGCCTTCATATAAAACAGTCATATCCCTCGGACGTGGGATACTTTAGCAAAGACCCTCAGTTAAAAGATCTTAGTCCCTCGATGACCCTTCGATGCTGCCTTCGGTAAACGATCTTATTCCCTTACAACAATTGCTAAAGCGTCTTACAAGTTGCCTTCTATGACTGTACAATGACCCACGCCTGTCCTTCACATTCAATAACAAGGCTTCTTACTAACTAATGGTAAAATAGCACTTTCTAAAGTAGGAGGGAAAGAAAAAATACTTTTGAGTAGGTAGATAGCTTGTAATCGCTTGCTCACAAACTAAAACCAATTTCACACCTCACACTTTCAAAACAACTACTTTAAAAAACTTTATAAACACTCTTAAGGACTGATACAAGGGTTATTATAAAGCAAATTACCTTACATTGGCATCTTCAAAACACTTTCACAAAACCACACCTTCTTTCAAAATATTTTCAAAACAAACATTTTGTATACATTCTCAACGATACGAGAATCATTACAAAATTGCCGCACTTAGGCATTTTCAAAATATTTTCAAACACGCACAAAGCATTTCAAAAGTAAGCTAGAAATTAAGAGCCCGTAGATAACTACAGATGAAAAAGGATGCTAATACCTTCCCTTTTCATAACCTACCCCCCTTACTCAGAAAATTCTCAAAAGATCTTTCCTGTTCTTTTCACCCTTTCCTATATTGGATAAAAGAAAAGTCGGTGGCGACTCTTGCTATCCGCAACATTTGTGATAAAACGCAAAACCCAAAAGTTAGTTCTTCCACCATATTACAGAGTTGGAGACTCTGCTGGGGATATTACTAAAAAGCGGGGTTACCTTAAGAGCTAGATCGCCTTTGTTGCTTTACTTGTTTTCCTTGTATGCTTTATATTTTGGGATATATTTGGGTTTATTTCTTGTATAGATTTTATACCCAGATCTGGGAGCATTTTAGGTAAGTAACAATAGATTGTGGAAACTATACGGCATAGACTGATATGGTTGAAACAATGACTACATTAGTGCGAGACATTGGTTTGTGCTGGTGTCCCTTGAGTAAGTTAAGAAGAATGTTGGGCTACCGCGTGGTGTCATAAGCACTAACTGACTTTAGAACCTTAGTAGACACAACTTAGCCATTAGAAAGTAGTGAAACAACTGGCTTTGGTGCAGACTGAAGTTGGTTGATACTCGATACTACACTCATTGAGATTGAACTTTCGGGATATTTTGGTCACATTTTAGATGCTTGTGCTGAAACAATGCCTGAGAGAAAGATCAATGATTTTGATATTCCTAGAACCCGATTACTTCTTTTAGGACAGGTTGAGCCAACTAAAACTTCAAGAGGGTACTTACCTATAAACTCCATGGAAGCTTAAACCTAAGGCTTTGTGTGTCTTATTTGTGTTTGATTAATTGTTCAAACATGACATTATAACATCATGACATCATACCATATCATTTTCACTAACTATTTCAAGGACCTAGGGATTTATCTTTGTTCTGTTTTGTAGGTTATGGCTTCCGTTCGCAGAAACACTATCCGAATCAATTTTGTAAGGATACCTTCTCAACTTTAGGAGTTAGTCTCAAGGGTTTCTGAAAGTTCTCCATTCATCAAAAGGCATGGTCGACTACTCAGTTTGGTTACCTCAGGTTTTAAAGAAGATATGATGAGTGTTCTATTCCAGTTCTTTGACCATGTACATCACTGATTCACCTTTCCCTATTATCTATTGGTGCCCATAATGGAAGAGTTTTCTCAATTACTGGGAGTTCCTATTCTCAATCAAATACCTTTCACCATTTTAGAGAAAGATCCACAACCTAAAGAAATTGCAACTACCTTACATTTTAAGCGGTCCGACGTTGTAGCTAATTAGGAAACAAGAAGTGGAGTCAAGGGTTTTCTAGCTAAATTTCTGTTGGAGAAGGCTCGACGTTTTTTGGATGTTATGAGTTTTCAAGCTTTCAAAGATATCTTGGCTTTGCTAGTCTATGGGTTGGTGCTATTCTCTAATCCAGACAAGCTCATAGATGTGAATTCCTTTAAACTATTTCTTTCTCGTGTGCCTACCTTGCTCGGAGACATTCTACATTCTCTTCACGCTCGTACTATGAGGAAGAGAGGGACTCTTATGTGTTGCATACCTCTGATATCTAGGTAGTTTATTTCACACCATCCCCAATAAGTATTGAAGAATGAATAGGGTCTGAGGTGGTCTCAAAGGATGATATCGCTCTCTCATTCGAATATCTATTGGTGTTCCCGGTCTCTGGAAGACTTCATTATCATTAACCGCTATGGGGAATTCCCTAATGTTCCACTCCTTGGCATTAGTGGAGGTATTAATTACAACCCTTCTCTGGATCTACAACAATTTGGTTATGCTCGAAGAGATGGTCCTCATGACGCACTTGTCTAGGGTATTATGTTTGATTGTGAGAATGACTTTCAAGGTTATCGTCAAGTGGGTACAATCTCGTGCTCAAAACCTTATGATGCCATATCCCACTGTGTTACCGGTGATTGTGGAGCCTGTTATTGAGGGGGATATTCCTTATTCCATTCTCCATCCAGACATGTCTACTGACCTTAAAGAATTGCATAAGTCTTGGATTCATCTTAAGGAAGAGAGATATATCTTCGAGACTCAATTCTATGCAGGTGAGAAGAGAGTGTTGGAGCTCACAAAGAAACTTCACGAGGAGCAAAACCTTAATGCCTACATCGACACGAAGAGGAAGCGTCTGTGGGAGACTTGAGTATTAGGGTTTAGAAGTTTACATTTTTTGTCTCCTTGAGACCCTTTTGCTTTTCATTGTAAGCCTAAAAGGCAGTTGTAATTTTGAACTTATTAATGCAATCTTTGTTTATGTCTCCATTTGGTTAGCAAATTTAAATCTCTTAAGGTCCTTAAAAACATTGCATCCGCATATCATGCATCATTTCATAAGAAGGTTCTCTGATACGGGTTTCCTCATCTGTTTACTATTTATTTCAGTATAAGATGGCTCTCGAATAAACTGTCAAGGATCTCCAAACTCAACATGCACAATTTCAAGAGACTCTCCTGAATCTGGCCAAGGGACAGCAAGAGATGATGATGCTCCTCGCCACAAAAAAGAAGACTAAGAAGCAGGATTTTATCCTCAACATGGGGAGAAGATTCAAAGGTCCTACTCAACCATTTCAAGTAAATGATGTTTCCTCTGAGGAAGACGACAACCAAGAAGAGGAAGATAGTAGTATCAGGGGTGAGGGTAAAAACAATCAGGGTTCCGAAGAGGAATACTACTCCGACGAACAGTACCCTCCTGCATATGACAAGTACAAGTAGTTAGAAGATTGTCTCAAAGCTGTAGAAATCCAGACAGTGCCTAGATTAGATTTTGAAGAGCTAGGTCTGATACCAGGGGTGGTCATCCCTCACAAATTTAAGGTCCCTATCTTTGCTAAATATGATGGGGTCTCTTGTCCTAAACTTCATCTGAGGTCGTATGTCCGAAAAATCCAACCTCATACTGCTGACCAGAAATTATGGGTCCACTTCTTTCAAGAAAGCTTGACCAGTACTCAACTTAAATGGTTCTATCTACTGAAGGGAACCAACATTCGCACATGGGAAGACTTGGCTACTGCTTTCTACAAATAATATCAATATAATTCTGACCTGGCGCTGACTCGTGTACTATTGCAAAACATGTCCATGGGCTCGAATGAAGGGTTCAAGGAGTATGCCCTAAAATGGAGGGACCTAGCTGGAAGGGTGCAACCTCCTTTGACTGACTGGGAATTGGTGGATATGTTCACATGAATTCTGACGGGTCCATTCTTTAATTTTCTGATTGAAAGTTCTTCATCAGGGTTTACTGAGATGATTTTGACTGGCGAAAGAGTTGAAAGTGGTATCAAGAGCGGGAAGATTTCGATGGCTCCATCCTCTAGTACCATGAAGAAACAATTCATTGGAAAGAAAGAAACCAACTCTGTCTATAGCCAGAAGAGTCGTAGTAAGAATGATCGCCATCATTATGTAGGGGTGGTGTTGATCTCTAATCTGACACCTGTTCAATAACAACAACAACAAGGAAACCAACGAAGGTCAGATGCTCCAAGGAGGCAGTTTACCAAGATTAATATGCCTTTGGCCCAAGCATTGAAACATTTGTAAAGGCTAACCTCATAACACTACGAGATCCTCCTCCTAATCCCAATACATCCTCTCCGAAGTACAACCTAAATTCAAGATGTGCCTATCATTCAAACAGTCCTGGGCATGACACCAACAATTGCTAGGCCCTAAAAAACAAAGTTCAAGACATGATTGATAATAAGGAAATTAAGTTCGATCCTCCTGAGACTCTGAATGTGATTACTGCTCCTATGTCGAAGCATGACAAAGGCATACATGCTATTGAAGATGTTTTGTATGTTACCTCCGTAAATGATGTGATCACTACTCTCTCTACAATCAAGAAGAATTTGTTACAAGCCGGTTTATTTTTGGGTTGTGTTGAAAACTGTTATTACTGCGCGGTCCAAACTAATGGTTGTGGGTTACTGAAAGAAGGTGTTCAACACCTGATGGATAAACATGAAATTTTGATTAAGAAAATTCCGTCCACTAAAAATTTGTGTCAAGATTTGTCTGTCATAATTGGTACTCCTTTCAGGATCACTTCCAAGGGTCCTGTAAGGATTACTTCCAATCCAAAAGCTTCTCCCTTAATCATTACAAAACCTGGGCCCATCCCATATTCCTCGGAGAAGGCTATTCCATGGAATTATGGGTCTGAAGTTTATTACTATGGTGTTAAACAAGAATTGTTTGACGAAGATGATGAAAAGGATGATCCCAATATTGACAATATTGCTGGGACCAGCAAAATCACTAGAAGTGAAAGGATTTTCTCCCCATAGATCTCTCCACCTGTTCAAGTCACAGTTACTAAGATAACTGTCGAAGCACGAGGTAAAAAGCCAATGACAGAGCCTGCCCGAACGGAGGCACCAAAAGAATTTGCAATCAAGGATACATATGGACAAGAAATGGAAGAAGTTTTGAAAATATTTCATAGAAGCGACTACAAAATTTTTGAACAGCTGGGGCAGACCCCATCCAAGATCTTTATGTTATCCCTGCTACTGTGTTCCGAAGCTCATGCACAAGCTTTAATGAAAATTTTGAAGACTGCTCATGTACCACAAGAGATATCTGCCGATAAATTTGGAAGTTATGTCGCTAGATTAACGATTGACAATGGATTAGGTTTCTCTGATGCTGACCTGACTCCAGATGGGAGAAATCATAATAGGTCCATGTATGTCTCCATTGAATGCAGGACCACTACTTTGGCTCATGTGTTAGTTGATATTGTCTCTTCCCTAAATGTTCTGCCAAAGGGCACTCTCGATAGACTGGATTGCGAAGGGGTTATGCTGAAACCTACTGACATCATAGTTCGAGCCTTTGAAGAATAAAAAAGAATGGTACATGGAGAAGTGGACCTCCCGATCAAAGTGGGCTCACAAATATTTGAATCCACCTTCTATGTAATGGACATCCGGCCAGCTTATTCTTATCTATTAGGACGCCCCTGGATCCATGGGGAAGGCGTTGTTACCTCTACCTTGCACCAGAAACTAAAGTATCCTGTGAAAGGGAAAATTGTTACTGTCTGCAGAGAGGAAGAGTACAAGGTTAGCATCTGAATTCATTCCAGTACATAGATATGGATGGAGAATTTATTGAGACACCCTGTCAAGCTTTTGAAGTGATTTCCCCTACTTCTGTTGAAGATGTTTATGCCATTTCGAAGACTACCAGGGTTCCGCATAAGATGGCTTCCTTGAAAGATGCCAAAGCAACTATAGAAGAAGGTGGTTGTACTGTTTAGGGTTAGCTTCCTGATATCCTCTAAAAATATGATGAGTTTAGTTTGGGCTATACTGCAGAGGGTTAAAGGGAAGTTCGTCGCACTCGAGCTGGAAGACCTCCATTCCGTATCAGCAACAATGGAGTCAACGTTTTAGAGGATGCTGACAGTGATGGTGACTTCGACAATTGGATCTTTCCTACCATTGGCAACGAACTCGACAACTGGAAGGTGGAAGAAATTATCTCAATCTGCTTTAGCCATGAGTAATAGCTATTTCTATTTTACTGCTTTAATAAATTTGGTTATGTAATTTCTTTTAAAATAATGACTTTAAACCTTGTGTCTTGCCCGGGGCACAATGGTCCATTTGTTAAGGGTTGTCATTTCATATGTCATATTATCATTTAATGAAAACATTGGACGTTTTTCATTCAAATTTTGTGCTCTATGTCTTTCTTTTACTTTATTTCACTTCTAAATAGCTATGTGTTCTTACACACACCAACACACTACATTGCAGATCTCCATCCACTCTGGATCTCGTTGATAACAATTATGCTATTGCCGCTTATGACTTTAAAAATCTAATCTACCAAGCCGAATACGAAGGTAAGGAAGATTGTGAGATACCTGGAGAACTTTCTAGACTCTTAATACAAGAAGAAAAGGCTATCCAACCACATGAAGATCCAGTCGAAGTGGTAAACTTAGGTTCTGAGATAGACAGAAAAGAAGTCAAGTTATGCACCAACTTAGAGGTTAGTGTCAAGAACAGATTGACTCAGATGTTGCACAACTATATTTGAGGTATTTTCTTGGTCATACAAAGACATGCCAGGGCTCGAAATTGATATTATGGTCCACCGTCTTCCAATGAAAGAGGGTTGTTCTCCGATTAAGCAGAAAGTTTGTCACATGTGTCCTGAGATGTCAGAGAAGATTAAGGCCGAGGTTATGAAGAAATTCAATGCAGGGTTCTTAGAAGTGACTTTATATCCTCAATGGGTTGCTAATATTGTTTTGGTACCAAAGAAAGATGGCAAGGTACGTTTGTGTGTAGATTACAGGGATCTGAACAGGGCAAGCCCCAAGGATGACTTCCCACTTCCATATATTGATGTCTTGGTCGAGAACACCGTTCAACACAAGGTTTTCTCTTTCATGGATGGTTTTTCGGGTTATAATCAGATCAAGATGGCGCCTGAAGACATGGAGAAAACTACCTTTGTCACATAGTGGGGCACTTTCTGTTACAAGGTCATGCCTTTTAGGTTGAAGAACGCCAGGGTAACTTATCAACGTGCCATGGTAGCTTTATTTCACGACATGATTCATCATGAGATAGAGGTATACATCGACGACATGATAGCAAGGTCATAAACTGAAGAAGAACATCTTGATCATCTACACAAGTTATTTGAAAGGCTGAAGAAGTACAAACTAAGGCTAAATCCGAACAAGTGCACCTTTGGGCTGAGATCCGATAAACTCCTGGGTTTTGTAGTTAGTGGTAAATGTATTGAAGTTGATCCCGCAAAGGTTAAATCTATTTAAGAAATTCCGACTCCCCGCACTGAGGAGGAGGTCAGAGGTTTCTTAGGACGACTAAAATACATTGCCCAATTCATTTCTCATTTGACTGCTACCTGTGAGCCGATCTTCAAGTTGCTGAAGAAAGATCAAGTAGTAAAATGAAATGACGACTGTCAAATAGCCTTTGATAAATTCAAAGAGTACTTACAAGAACCTCCGATTCTGATGCCACCAGTTGAAGGAAGACCTTTAATCATGTACCTAACAGTGCTAGAGAACTCAATGCGGTGTGTGCTGGGGCAGCATGACGAGTATGGTTGAAAAGAGCATGCAATATACTACCTTAGCAAAAAGTTTACCGACTTTGAAACAAGATATTCACTCCTCGAGAAAAATTGCTGCTCTTTGGCATGGGCTTCTCGCCGACTAAGACAATATATGTTGACTCATATTACTCTATTGATCTCTAAAATGGATCCCATCAAGTACATATTCGAGAAGCCATCTCTCTCCAGAAGAATAGCCCGATGGCAAATGATCTTGACAGAATACGACATTCAGTACACCACTCAAAGGAAGGGTAATGGCAGATCATTTGGCGCATCAAGCTGTAGAAGACTACCAATCTATGAACTTCGAGTTCCCAGATGAGAATATCATGCTAATTATAAGTTGCGAAGAACCTGGACCGTATGAAGGACCCGAGCTAGGATCCCAATGGACTATGGTTTTCGATGGAGCTTTTAACGCACTTGGAAAAGGAATTGGTGTTGTAGTTATCTCTCCTCAAGGTTGCCATACACCCTTCACTTCCAGACTTTGCTTTGACCGTACCAATAATATGGCTGAGTACGAAGCGTGCATCTTGGATCTTAAAACTGCTATTGACTTAAGAATCAAGTTCTTGAGCATACATGGGGATTCAACCTTGGTAATCAGTCAGGTCAAGGGAGAATGGGATACAAAGCATATGAATCTTATCCCTTACCGAGAGCATGTGCTAACTTTGATTCCTTACTTCGAAGAGATTACTTTTGAGAACATCCCAAGAGAAGAGAACCAGTTGGCGGATGCGTTAGCTACCATGTCATCAATGTTAAAGCTCAGATGGGACAACGAGGCTCCCAAAATTACCATTGAAATATTCGACAAACTGGCACACTGCTATGAACTTGACACTGATGGAGTAGAAGAAAAACCCTGGTTTCATGAAGTGAAAAGCTACCTTGAAGCTCAAGAATACCCTGAAGGGGCATCGATCAATGACAAGAAATTCCTACGGAGGTTCTCAACCAAGTTCTTCTTGAGCAATGGAATTTTTTACAAGAGAAATCTTGATTCAACTCTGCTCCATTGTATGGACAAGAAGGAAGCAGAGAAAATTATGGAGCATATGCACGAAGGCATCTTTGGTACTCATTCCAGTGGACATACTATGGCTAAGAATATTTTGAGAGCAAGTTACTATTGGTCGACCATGGAAACCGACTGTCACCACCACTTAAGAACTTGTCATAAGTGCCAGATCTTTGTTGATAAAGTTCATGTGCCTCCAGTACCTTTGAACGCCATGACTGCTCCTTGGCCATTTTCAAGGTGGGGCATTGATATGATCGGAGAAATCAAGCCTACTGCTTCCAACAGACATCGCTTCATTCTCGTTGCCATTGACTACTTTACGAAATGGGTTTAAGCAGCCTCTTTCTCCTCTATTACCAAGAATGTGGTTGCGCAGTTCATTAAGCATAACCTCATCTGTCGATATGGCATTCCCGAGAGAATCATCACGAATAATGGTACCATTCTCAACAACACTATAATCACTAAACTCTGCATGCAGTTCAAGATCAAGCATCACAACTCTTCTCCATATCGACCAAAGATGAATGGCGCAGTGGAAGCCGCCAATAAGAACATAAAGAAGACTGTGCAAAAGATGGTTGTGACCTACAAATACTAGCACGAGATGTTACCATTTGTTCTTCATGGCTATCACACTTCAGTGTGAACATCAACTGGGGACACCCATTCTCTCTAATCTGTGGCATGGAAGTTGTCCTACCCGTCAAAGTTCAGATTCCTTCTCCGAGGATTATGAAAGATGAAGACTTAGATGAAGACAAATGGATTCAGACCAGATTAGATCAGTTGAACTTGATTAACAAGAAAAGGCTTGCGGTTGTTTGTCACGGTCAGGTATATCAGAAACGTATGATCAATGCATTTAACAAAAGATCAAACATCAGGTATATCAGGCTGATCACTTAGTAATAAAGTGCATCATTCTCCCGCAAGGTGACCCCAGGGGCAAATGGACTCCCACCTACGAAGGGCCATTTGTTGTCAAGAAAGTATTTTTGGGCGGTGCTATGATACTGACCACCATGGACGGTGAAGACTTTCCACACCCTGTGAACGCGAACATAGTCAAAAGATACTACGCATGAAAAATGACCCGCTAGGTTGACTAGCCTAGGCAAAAATAAGGGCATCCAGGGGAACCAAAAGGGTTCGGAAAAAATTAGGGATATATATAAAAGATTGTACACCCGATAAGTCAAAAACCTAAAAAGGTGGCTTGGGTAAGAAAGGTTATCCTGGTGGACTGAAAACCCGAAAGGGCGGTCCCGGAAAAAGTTAGGGATTAAAAGCGTACGACTATGTCTCATTGTATCACTTACAACAAGATTTATTACCAAAGTCAAAACTTCAAACAACACAGATCACTGCAGTCAACTTCTTCCGACAACAAAGGATGAGATGTTCAAAGAAGTAGGGGCAATAGCGGAGTTGGAACCCAACGAGATCATTTCCTCATAGTTTTATGTTTTTTTTCACTTTGCACTCTTTTCATTTCACGACGATTTCCTATTACTAGGATTTATGTCTCTTTGTACAAATCTCCTGTTTATAGGTAAACTATCAATATAAACACAGTTTCAAAATTCAATTTTTTACTTTTTCTGTTTTGTTTGCAAAAACATCCAATGACTAAAATTGAATGAACATATACATATGAACGTGATTAACTGTTAACAAATATATGCATAAAAACAGGAATAAGTATTTACTCAAAACTCTGGGAGTTGGGCGATGTTCAAGTAATCCATAAATCCCCACATAGTCAATTTTATGAGATTATCCCCCAGAGTAATCTTCATAAGTTCATCTTCAATAAGGATGCATTCCCCGTAATTTCCACAACCTACAGAGTTCTAATCAGTACAATTCATGGAAATTCTCTTCCCCAACTGAGTTTATTCCTCCAAAACTGAAAAACCCCTGCAGATTTCTTCTCTCTAGTAAAATTCATTTCCCCAGGAGAGTTTGTTTCCCAAACATGGTTTATTTCCCCAACATATTACAGTCTCACCAACTTGAGTTTATCCCTCAGATGGCTACGGATCACCGACAAAATTCCTCTCCCCAGTGAGGTTACCACTATCCATAAAGAGTCGCTATGAAATCTGGAACCAGATCAGATATCAGTCAAATTTAAACTCCTCAGAAGAATCGGAAGTTTATCCATCTCTTTTATCCCCAGTCAGGGTACATAAGAATTAAACTCCCCAGACGAATCAGAATGTTACCCATCTCTTTTATCCCCAGTAAGGGTATACAAGAATTAAACCCTCTAGTAGAGGGTTGAACGACTAATGTTCCTAAACTCTTCTCTCCAAACAAAAGTCAACATCCCCCAGCGGAGTTTCCTTAAACAACAAGCAGGAATCTCCAAGCGATAGAATTCTAGACAAAGTTAAAGATTACACATATTTTTTATCCCTAGCACGAGTCAGGGATTCATTTCCCCCAACAAGATGTCGTATGGAACTGTTAATACATTTTGACAACATTTTGCTTTCATACATCATTTACCAATATCATAACATATGCATACGAAACGCATATAACACAGTCTCATTTATTTTGAGAACATAATTATGTAATGCATTTCATACATCATGACATTGCATACAACTAACTCTTCACCTTTTCAGGAAAAGATCAATCCACAGACAAACGTCATCAACTACTTATATGACCCGACAGTCTTCTCAAAGGCTACATCTGACAAAGGGTTACTTAGCAATATCCTTAGAGGGTCATTCCAACACAAACATCTCCTAGCTCAATTTAAATCGACTAAATATTTATTCTGATACTTCTTCCAGCGGACTTTTTCTGGCTCAGTTTAAATCGACCAAAGATTTATTTTGATACTTTTCCCAGTTAAAGACATACACAGACATCTCCTGGATTAGTTTAAGTCGACCAAAGATTTATTCTGATACTTTTCCCAGTTAAAGACATACACATACATCTCCTGGCTCAGTTTAAATCGACCAAAGATTTATTTTGATACTTCTTCCAGTAGACACTTTTTCTGGCTCAGTTTAAATTGACCAAAGATTTATTCTGATACTTTTCCCAATTAAAGATAGACACAGACATCTCCTGGCTCAGTTTAAATCGACCAAAGATTTATTCTGATACTTCTCCCAGTTAAAGACAGATAAAAACATCTCCTGGCTCAATTTAAATCGACCAAAGATTTATTCCGATACTTCTACTAGTGCACTTTTTCTAGCTCTGTTTAATCCACCAAAGACTTATTCTGATACTTTTCCCAGTTAAAGATTGACACAAACATCTCCTGGCTCAGTTTAAATCGACCAAAGATTTATTCTGATACTTCTTCTAGTAGACACTTTTTCTGGCTCAGTTTAAATTGACCAAAGATTTATTCTGACACTTCTCCCAGTTAAAGACAAACAAAAACATCTCATAGCTCAGTTTAAATCGACCAAAGATTTATTCTGATACTTCTTCCAGTTGACTTTTTCAGGATAAGTTTAAATCAACCAAAGATTTATTCTGATACTTTTCCTAGTTAAAGACATACACATATATCTCCTGACTTAGTTTAAATCGACCAAAGATTTATTCTGATACTGCTTCCAGTAGACACTTTTTCTGGCTCAGATTAAATCAAACATAGATTTATTCTGATACTTCTTCCAGTTGAAGCTAAGCGTAGAATTAGTCTAACTTCTAGAAATAGGTCCTTTGGATGTCATCTATAAGCCCATCTTCGACAATTCTCCATCACCTATCCAAATGGCATCTTTAAGCCCATTCCCAGTATAATCAACCAACAATGTTACTTCTGGCCCATGCAAGTGCAAAATTTCGGGTACTTATGTGTTCAATCATCTTCCACCTTTAAGTAACGAATGGCGGACATGACTATCTAACTCTTCAGGTTTAAGAAGATTGAATAAGGGCAGCTATTGTACCCCAAAATTTACTCAAGATATCTCCTTGTGCTTCTAAGATTTTCAATGGCTCAAGTTTGCTCAAGTGTTGACTGGTCAAACCTCCTCCTAAGCAAATGGCCTACAAATTAGGGTTTCACTTTTATCAAAGAAAATTGAACTTATAATGCTTCAAGTGTATTTCATGGTTTCTCATAGGTCTTCAATAATGCTCATGTCAAATTTTAAGCCTTGCATCACAAATTTTCTCAGTCAAGTGCTCATGTGACTGCAAATCAATTGTATTGGACAAAAAGTCAACTGTGGTCAACATACAGTCAAACTTCAATATTTTTTTACCAACATCAACATTTTGAGGTTATATTCATCATTTGATCAAGGGTTGATCATAATTCCTCAAGGAAAGCACTCAAATCATCAAAGGTTTAAATTGCCAAAATTAGGGTTTTAAATGAAAATGATTGATCATTGACTTTTGACCTAGTACATGACCTAATGCCTTAAAGCATGATCTCAAGGATTCAAATACAACATATTGAACTAATTACATGGCTCAAGACATTTCCAATGATACAAAGGACTGATAGTTGGAAAATTGAATTGACTGATGAAAAAGCCAACTGTCATACAAAAGTAAAACTTTGACTTTTGGGGCAACATTGAACTTCAAAAATAAAGAGTCATTAAACCATTCAAAATTATCAAGCTTTATCAACAAGAATCAACAAAGTCAAGAAAAGTCAACAAAAAGTCAATATTTCCAACACTTGGAAAAAAATTCTAAGTGTTTTGTCCTTAATAAAGTCACTACTTCATGACCATTTTTCACTAAGATGAAAGATGATTCAAGGAAAACTTTCAACATGAAAGTTGTAGAACATGATGAATTCTGCAACTTTTTCCTTGAGAGTTAATATCCAAAAAATGCTTGGATTAAGAGATATAGGCCCATGAAGTTGTGACATTTTTATCCAACACAGAAATTTTTTCAACTAGTTTTGGTCAATTTTTCATCCCAACTTCTTGACCAATTTTCACCAATTTCCTTGTTCATTTAGCCAAAGTGGTCAACATAAAAGTTGAAGATCAAGTTTCAAGCTTACAAAACATCCAAGAGCATGAATTTATCATACTTGAGCTAGGAGATTCGAAGAGATGAAGTTGGGCATCCAATCTTGAATTATAGGTCATATTGGTGAAGGAAACATAACCAAATCTTCATGCCATGCTGCATAATCTTGTTTGTAGGCCTCTTAACTTGAAAATCTACCTCTAATCAGAAGATTACACAAGATTTTGAGCTATGGTCCATTTGATTTAAGCATTGTCCAAACCATTTTGCCATTTTAGGGAGAAAGGTTACATTTCTATTCTTGTAAAGTAAGCTTTAATCATAAAGCCAATGCGTTGAGCTTATCACTTGCTCCCTCTGCACACACTCAACATGTATGCTCAGAAATAACATGTTTAAAGTGCCTAAACACCCTATGAGCTATTGTACCATACATTGGAACTTTGATTTCTCAAGAAATCACAAGTTATGTTTCAACCAAACTATAACTCTTCAACTTGACTATCTGATCAGATCCTCCCCTTCAACCTTTTTCTGTAAATAAAGAGGTCCATTTGCAAGCTACGAGTTCAGAAGCCCTAAAACACCCTCATATTTTCTGAAATCAGAATTTGCATCCAAAACTACATTTTTTGCAATTTTTGACCTTGAACTCCAAACACCCAATACGCTCATGCATTTTCATTCTAAATCATTCACAAAGCTTCTATAATTCATATGGAACCTATTCAAAGTTCTGTTTCATCACTATAACATCATCTTCATCATCCTCCATTTTCAAAAATAGAGCCTTGCAACTTGACTTGGTTGGAGTGATTCAACAACTTTCAGCAGAAAGTAAGGATTGGAACAACTTCAGGGAGGTCCAAGGAAGCTTAATCAATCATCACTTTGCACCTGGAAGTATCCATACGCGTTCTGAGATTTCACTTCAAGAGGTAAGTTTTCAAACTTTGAAATCCTTATTTAAGCATCATTTTCATCTACTTTTAAAAGATAAAATGTAGATATCATGCATATGAAGCTAATAATGTCCTTAGTTTTCATTTTTATAGACTGTGTGATGAGAATTTTGAACTAAAATTTCTGAAATATTAGGTTTCAGTTTGGTACCAAACAAAATTCGTTTCAACCTTTGATCTATAGCTTTTGAAATTTATATGATGGGATTCGTGATAAAATTTCAAGCAAGTTTGATATTTACATTTTCTGATTTGGTTGAGAAATGAGCATTCTACAAAATTCAAAAAAACATGTTTGTTGTTGCTGGCGCGAGGAAGAAGATAAAGTGGGAAATCTTATTTTTGAAAATAGGTTAATAATATATTTACTGGGGGGGGGGGGGTGTTTCATAACCGGATGAAACAGCCACCCCAGTGGTAAACAAGCACACGCATAACGTAAGAGACTTGGGTTCGAGTCCCAGTGGTACCTTTTTGTGTTTTTTTTCCACATATTTCTTGCAGATTCAGTACATTAAGCCTACACAAGTGCATGATGTACCTCACTTCCTCACCGTGATCATCATAAAGCCAGAATCAAATGCTCCAGAAGGTAAGCACATGATACACTTCTTGAAGGTGGCCATACTGAATCCAATACAATGTCTATGCTCCTTGTTTTGGGCCCAACGTTTTTACTTCTTCTCACCCTCCTAATTTCTTTTTACAACATCATGCCCATTACTTATTTTTATTTTATTTTGATTTTCTGTTTCAAACAAAAATCTATTTTTGGGCCTAATATTTCATTTTTCTTTTCATCACCCCCTGATATCTTTTACACCACTGGCCCATTTATTTTTCTTTTTTATTATCTTAGTTTTTATTTTTTAATTAATTTCATTTAAATCATAAACAATTTTTTTTAGAATTAGGTTTTATTATTTATTTTACACTATTTTTCTAAATAAAACATCAAAATATTTTCTAAAACAATTATTTTCTCTTTTAAAATTAAATTAGACTTAGGTTTTGTTTATTTGATTTCCCCGTTCTTTTAGTTAAATTAATTCAACATAGATTCTTAGGTTTTAATTAATTAAAATCAACATAGTTTTTTTTTTGGTTTTGTGTAATTAAATAATTAAACTCCTCTTTTTAATTAAAACTAATTAGTTTTTTTAGGTTAATCATCAAACCTCTTTTATCAAAAAATCATAAAAAACATTTTCCTTTCTCCCTTCTCTACTTTACATTTTTTGCGCATATCATTATCTCACATTGTTATTTATGAAAATGGTCTGTAATAGATAATTAGGGTTTATTGCTTTCCTGTCCATTCACAAATTTGTATCCCCCATTCCCAAAGCATTGTAATATCGTAGGATATTTAATTTCCGTAATTTATCGCTTTCCATATTTCTATTAGTAATTAGGGTTTGTATGACAAGATTAAAATCAATCATAGAAAAACCCCAATTCAAGATAAAATAATTGAATCAACCACACTTTGCACACTTACACCTCTAGGGTAACCTCACTTGTTGCCTTCGGATAAAACCGTCATGTCCCTCGAACGTGGGATACTTTAGCAAAGACCCTCGGTTAAAAGATCGTAGTCCCTCGATGACCCTTCGATGCTGCCTTCAATAAACGATCTTAGTCCCTTACGAAAATTGCTAACGCATCTTACAAGTTGCCTTCTATGACTGTACGATGACCCACACCTATCCCTTACATCTAATGATAAGGCTTCCTACTAACTAATGGTAAGATATCATTGTCTAAAGTAGGAGGAAAAGAAAAAAGACTTTTGAGTAGGTAGATAGCTCGTAATCGCTTGCTCACAAACTAAAACCAATTTCAAACCTCACACTTTCAAAACAACTACTTTCAAAACACTTTATAAACACTCTTAAGGACTGATACAAGGGTTATTATAAAGCAAATTACCTTACATTGGCATCTTTAAAACACTTTCAAAAAACCACACCTTATTTCAAAATATTTTCAAAACAAACATTTTGTATACATTCTCAATGATACAAGAATTATTACAAAATTGCCGCAGTTAGGAATTTTCAAAATATTTTCAAACACACACAAAAGATTTCAAAAGTAAGCTAGCAATTAAGAGCCCATAGATAACTATGAATGAAAAGGGTGCTAATACCTTCCCTTTTCATAACCTACCCCCTTACTCAGAAAATTCTCAAAAGGTCTTTCCTGTTCTTTTCACCCTTTCCTTTATTGGATAAAAGAAAAGTCGATGACGACTCTTGCTATCTGAAACATTTGCGATAAAATGAAAAACCCAAAAGTTAGTCCTCCCACCGTATTACAATGAGAAAGGGAACAAAATACCTCTGCTTTGTCGTCAAAGTCTGACTCATCACCAGTTGTCAGCTCAAACTCTGAGATAGTTTCATTTTTACTTGTTTTGGCCATGAGTTCCACGTTAGCATGTTCTTCATCAGAATCTTCATCTTCTAATTCTCAATCATCCCATGTAGCCATAAGACCCTTCTTTACTTTGAAAACCTTCTTGGGTTTCTTTTCTTTTCTGAGCTTTTTGGAAATTCATTCTTGTAGTGTCTAAGCTTCTTGCACTCATAACATGTAACTTCTTTTCCATAATCTTTCTTCTGACTAGATGTATATTCATATCTATATTTTGTTCTTATTGGTCCTCTAAACTTGCTCTGTCTATGTTTCCATAGCTGGTTTATCCTTCTGAATATTAGATAAAGTTCATCTTCATTTGAATCTTCTTCAGATACTTCTAATTCTTCTTCAACTTGAAAAACTTTTATCTTTTCAGACTTAGAATTCAGAGCCATAAATTTACCTTTTCTCAGAGGTTCGTCTTCTTGAAGTTCAATCTCATAACTTCTTAAAGAACTGATTAGCTCCCAAGACTAGTATTGTTCATATCCTTGGACAACTTCAAGGCAGTTACCATTGATCTCCATTTCTTAGGCAGACTTCTGGTAATTTTCTTGACATGATATGCAATAGAATATCCTTTGTTCAGAACCTTGAGTCCTACAATAAGCGTCTGGAATCTCGAAAACATAGTTTCCATAGATTCACCATCTTCCATTCTGAAGGCTTCATATTTCTGGATTAGGGTCAGAGCCTTTGTCTCCTTAACTTGAGCATTTCCTTCATGAGTCATCTTAAGAGAATAAAAAATAGACTCTGAAGTCTCTCTATCCGTGATCTTCTCATTCTCATTGTAAGAAATAGCACTCAGAAGAATTGTCCTATCTTTGTAATGGTTCTTGTAAGTCTTTTTCTGAGCCTCTGACATTGCACTTCTTGCAATCTTTATACCTTTATCATCTACTAGATAACTGTAGCCATCAACTAA
The DNA here is from genome assembly GCA_948472305.1 of Vicia faba. NCBI lineage: Eukaryota > Viridiplantae > Streptophyta > Magnoliopsida > Fabales > Fabaceae > Vicia > Vicia faba. The sequence continues at coordinate 813,236,917 of OX451741.1, read as the reverse complement.
CAGATCCCATAGATCTAGGTCAAGTCCCAAAAAATAACTTTCCATTATGTCCTTCCAATAGTCATACTTTTCCCCATCAAAGATAGGAGGTTTTACACTATATTGGTCTCTATCATTATCCTTATAATCAACAGTGACAGTAGCATTGTTAGTGTTGTTTGCCATTATTTTTCACACAGTCTGAATCAGTTGTCAACACTATTAAGTGATTGATAAATTTTCAAATTTTTTATCACTCCTCGGAACCGGAGCTCTGATGGCAACTGAAGGTGTGAAAAAACACAAGAAAGGCGGGGTTTGAATTCAGTTTTAAATCAAAAACTTTTCTTTAAAAATCCCCTTTAGCTGAAAAATATTTTCTTCACTTATTGATAATAAAGAAAAGATGCAAGAAGGAAATAACAAGTTATGTTTATACTAGTTCACTTGAAAACTATTGAGCTAGTCTAGTCCACCCGCCAAAGTGATTTCTCCTTTCTCAATAAGGTCTTAATCCAATAATCACACAGATTATTACAATGCACAAGCTAACTACAAGTGACTCACGTTACAACCTATAAAACACACTAATCTTAGACTTCTCAAGGATTCTGACCAACTAGTCCCTTAAGGCACAATCAAACAACAGTTTGAAAAAGGTTTGTTTACAATAGATTTTCTTCTGCACAAGCTGATAAGTAAACAATATTTCAATAAAAATAGACTTAAGAAAATAGGAAGCTTATGAACAGTCTTGAGAGAACATGAATTAGCAGCCTTTCCTCTTAGCCTTTCAAGCATATTTATAGCCAATAAAATAATATAATTGTTGGAGGGTGTTTCTGGAATTTCCAGAAAGTTAGAAGCTTGATTTACGTGGGGGACAAGATTGTACAACGCGTCCATCCTTCATGGTAGTGGAATAGAATAATTTTTTTGTACCATGTATTTTCGTATCACGTAATCCTTATCTTCTTTTCTTCTTGACGTCAGGGGCTTCTGATTACACATGCGTTAGAAGAAAGAAAATAATAGTTGGGTCATCAGAATTTCAAGTCTTCAGAACTCCGTCTTTAGAGTCTTTCACAATTGGTCTTTAGAACCCTTTGTCTTTCAGAAACATAAGTCTTCATCATCTGGACTGGTTCATCAGAACTTCTTTCTTCAGAGTTTGATTTCTTGACCGTGTATCAGAGTCCACACTTCAGATCCTTCTGAAGTGTTTTTCTACTGTTCTTTAAAACTTATGTAGCGCAGAAGCGGAACTTGGTCTCTTCTAATGACTTTGGCAACGCCTTTCATCAGAAGCAAAACCTGTTTGTTAAATCTTAAAAATAACAAACATTAGAGTACCAAAATTGTTCATACAAACATACTCATTATTATCATCAAAACTCAGAGATATAATTGCAAAACCAAATATTGTTATAACAAGGAGATTCCTTTATTTATAGGCCATAGGTTGGCACAAAAATATAAAAAAAATCCATGGGGCAAATTAATGAGCCAATTGATTGGGACCTTAGGCCAATCGGTTAGATGCCCCCAAATAATCGTTTCCAATAGCTCATTTTGGAAACAATGCATAGAGAGTTATTTCCCTTCATTAAGACATTGTCACAATCATTTATGGACATCGTTTGCATTAACCCAATCGATTGAGTATATGTTCCAATCAATTGGACAATTCAAAAAATTGTCCAAAAAGATTATAACAGTTATTGATTCAACTGACTAGGCTCCAAAACATTTTTAGGTTATTTTCTTTGAGAAATAGAGGCTTTAAAACATGCTTTATTGTGTGTGTGTGTGTGTGTGTGATTTATCCGTGCTACTATACAATAATGCCCTTATATTTTTAGAAAACTTCAATCACTCAGGCGTGATTGGGAGAGCTTTCACACTTCCTCTCTTTCACACTTCCTCTCTTTCACACTCTGAAGTTTCAAGACTTTGCTGAATAAACTAATCATATAAGGACATGCTTGAATGTTCTTGGAGATGAGGCTTCATATATCTTAAAGTTGAATTCCATCATCAAAGGATGTTTGTAGTGATCATCAAAAATTAATTTGTTTGTTTGATTCAGAGGAATGATCTTGAATAAATTATTTTGTGCATCTTTAAATGTTTGACATACATGTTTAGATTTATGCTTTAAGGTTTATCAAAGGTTATATTTTCACAAGTTTTAATTAATGAAACCAAGTTGTCATCCAAGTTATCATCATCAAAATCAAACCATGATAGTCATCTTCAACTTTGACCACCTCTTGAATACCCAGTAAAACAGGGTTCCACAAAGAACTCATCGGGTTATCCCTCTCCTGGCCAGTGTTACCAATACTCTAGCTGCTAGAGGGGTTCTGACAATGGGGTTCCCTACTATTTTTGTTACTTGGGGTATGTCTACTTTGGCTCAAGTGGAAGTATATGATTCATATTATTAGGTTATAATGGAAGATGCTTTGGGGTCGTCATGACCCAATGATGGAGGAAGCTTGTACCTTGGTCTTAAGCTAAAAGAGCATCAAGTTGATGGGTCTCTAGTTAAGCTTTTCTCAACTTCTAGCATGGTATTTAAGGAGGCATGGCTTTATAAGGGATTACACATCAATTTTGACCAGGTTTCCTCCTATGTTTTTGGGCCTCCATGTTGCGTAAACGGTTATGGAGTTCCAATCTTCTATCTATGAAGAGATTACTTATATTTCCTAAAAAATCCAATGAAACTTGTCAAGAATAGTTATCATACATTACTTGTTATACAATTCATACATCAGCTGTCTCAGTCTTTGGTGTTGTCGAGCCGGGAAAAGCCTTCCTACCCGACCGTCTTCAAAGGAAGAAGGAAGTTCTTAAATAACATATCAATGCCCATACCATCGAACAAGACCGATATTTGGAAGAGCTTCAAGGGTGTCTACCCTACTTTCGAGCATAGGGGACAATGTTGACCCTTTTGACTACCCTAACACTTTGTTTGAAAGATGAAGATTCTCATGAAGGAAGTGACAAAGAAGAATGAACCTTTAGTTGCTTCCTAATCATCATTATCTACAACGGAGGCCATTTTGGGTGATGTAAGCCATACACTAGATCTTTCCCGCCAAAGGATAGATGATCTTGAGGCATCTTTGAAGGAGTCTTGGGAAGGTCAGGAGAAGACTCGATACGACTTTCGTGAGACACATATTGAGAATCTTGCCTTGGCCAAGGAGTACATGAGGTGGGGAGGGTTTTTCTATTGCACGCGAATCTTTTGAAATTACTTATTAGTAAGTGGAATATTTTTTTCCCAAGAGGCCTATCTCAAGATAACAAGTTTGTCTTAACTTAATGATGGAGGATGGGAAACATGTCTCCTTGGAGGATTAACTAGATTTTTTTATTCTAATGTTCTTGTACACGGTGTGCTTATATCTTTAGTGAATAAGTAAACTCCATGGTTAGTGATTTTAAATTTGTATGAGTGTTTTGGTTACTTGCCATTATTTTTACATATTTATATGGCATTACTTAAAATCATGATTTCGTTTCTCTATGAGATAACTTGTTTTCCATGATAGTGCTCGAAGTTTATTAGAAGTCTCAAGGGTCGTGTTTGGCCAAGGGTTGATACCCCTTCCCTGGCCCTAGGTGAAAACCTAGTTTGATATTGACGTGATAGGGACTCACCTCGGTCTCTAGAGGGGATAGCTACCAAAATTGGGTGAGTCTTTCATTGCCACTTTGTGGTATTTATCTTTAACTATGCACTTGCATTGTAGGGTTTTGATTGGTTTTGTATTACACTTTGAGCATTTGTGACAACGCCCAATAAGTTATAAATTTAAGTAATATATGTAGGAACTTATTAACTTATTTTATAAGAAGTCAATATAAAACCCTTAATTTATCAATGAAAAGTGTTAAAATACATGTTTTAAAATTTTTACTTGCACATTTATCAAGAACAGATGAAAATGCCTAAAAACCACCAAGCAACACACAAAGACCTTTTCAAGAGCATTTTCCTACAAGAAATTCTCGTTAGGCCAAGCTCATGGGCGCGTTAGGAGAGAACGAGCGAGAGGAGAATTCTTGGCTAATTTACTATTGTTGGACATATGACTCCACACACAAGAAGAGGGTGAATTGTGGGGGTTTGAAAACATATATTTTTTTAATCATTTTCAGAGTTTAAAATTTTTTTGATAAAAATGTTTGAGTGATAGCAGTGAAAAGTAAATATATGGAAAATAAGGAGTTAAGGGTAAGAGAAATAACATCATAGAACTATACAAGTTCGTCCTATAGTGGTAGAAATGTTGAGACTAAGCCATTTGTTTGACTTAACTCGTAGAGATCAAATAAAAATCGTCACCACACTTTATTGTTTCCAAAGGAAATGAGAAAAGAGAGAATAAACCCAAAAAAAGAGGGGAGAGAATCTAGGTACGGGGGTTGGTTATGCAAAGGGAAGGTATTAGAACTCTAAACATCTACGGTACTCCGCAGGAACCTCTTTGAAAATCTGTGTATTTTGACTATAAAAGGTGTATACAAAATAAGATGGTTGAGATGAGAAAAGAAGTATTTTTTACAATTTTGCAACCGCCGCAGTTGTGAACCTTTAGTGCCTACGTACCACCATTCATGCAATAGGGGATCAGGGTACTCGTAGTTCACCTCAAAAATTTAAAACACATATGCGTTGGTTAATTTTAAGAGAAGAGACATCATCGTCATATCCGAGTGGAAAACATACTTACTACCCACGATTATGAGAAAGGAGAATTTGCATCATCTCAAAGTGGAAGATATAGCTTTGATTTTTAAAATAAACAAAGCCTCACTCAACACCCAAGTGGAAAATATCTCACTTCACTACATATCATAGAAGTATAGTAGCTTACGTCACTATAATAATCGACAAGAGTCTAATCTTTTGAGAAACGTTTTTAAAGTAAAAAAATGCCAAAGTGGAAAAATGGTTTGAATAAGGTTAATTGACTTTTAGTATTTCAAAAATATGTCAAAGTATGATTAAGTTGATTAAGTTTTGTTTAAGAAAATATTTTTAAAAATGCATGGACCTAAGTCCAAGTTTATTATGAAAGCAGTTCAAGTTAGAAAACAAGAAGAGTTTTGAAAAGGAGGGAGAATTTTTTTGAAATTAAAGAAGATAGGAGGAGATGAAGGGACAATCCTAAAGCATAAGGTAAAATCTAAGGAAAAGAATGGTCTAACCAACAAGAAGCTGAAATTTAACATAAAGAAGTCAATGTAGAATTTTCATCCTTTGGATTAAAACCAAGCAAGTAAAAATACTAAAACTCTGAGAAATACCAAGCTTCAGATGAATTAAGTCTTCACAAAAATTGGGCAGAGTGACAACTTTATACAGAGGAACTCTTAATCTCAAACAAAGCATAAAATCAGAATAACCTGCACACAAAGAACATCAACCCAATGCCTTGTAGTAATGATGCAGCGGTAGAGAGAAAAGCAAAAAGTAAGTTATTAATTTACTGGGTGATATAGGTTATATTGTATCGTGTCCACAGAGATTGGTTATTGAATTACCATTCGACAAATCTCTTGTTAATGAGTTTGGGGATAAATGGGTTGAAAAGAAAAGTATCAACAGAAAATAAATGTAAACAAAAGCAAAAATCTAAGGAAGAACTTTTCAAGCCTGCAAATAATCTACTCATCACAGACTTAAATCTATCGACCAGTTACATTCAACCTAACAATACTCATTAATGTCACTACGTATCACTCACAACCTAAGTCATTGTTAACCCAAATTGATAGACCGACTGTATCACCAAGGAAATGATCTATCTACTTCCTCAACAACACAGAAGGCAACTATGTAATCGCACTAACGATCTCTCAGCATAGCACAACCACACAAAGGCATTAAGCTCTGATACCCAAGTAGATATTATATCTAAATCTATATCTAGAGTTTAGAAACTAACAGATAATCATCCTAGATAAGAATCTAAGTAGTATATGTCTATAACAACTCAAATCCCTAGCACAGAGCAAAAATCTAAGACAACAATCAACAATGTTTTGTAAAGCAAGTTTAATATAATGCCATGGGTGATAAATATACATAAGTTCAAATTAAAATACATACAAAACCCAACAAAAGAGAAATACATAGAGAGGAGAAGATATAAACCACAAATCTTCCAGTTTGTCAGAGTCGTTCAATGAGAAATCCACCTCCAATCATCCATAAGCAAAGCTCTATGTTGTTATCTAAGCTAATCCACTACAAAAATGAGGTTGATGGAGTTGAGAGAACAAAAATCACCCTCAAAACCATCTCTCTCCAAATGAAAAGAAAAGGAAAATATAAGGAAATTCTGTTCCGCGAAAATCGCCTGGCGATACAACTCATGTCGCCCGACGACTTCTCTTATTCACTTGGCCCAGGATAAGCCACGTCTTCAATTGAAACAAATATCTAACGTCGCCCGACAACACAATTCTTCACCCGGAGACTCCTTATTTTCTCCTGGCGACCTAGACGCGGAGCAAGTCAGACGCAACATCAAAATTGGCTCTTCTCGCCCACTGTCGCCCGACGATAAAAATTTCGCCCGGTGACACAAGATAGTTTAACAACTTTTGTTGCTTTTACTGCATAACTTCCTCTGGCTTCAACCTTTGCCTTATTCCTTTATTGATCCAAAAATTCATCTTGGAGCTTTATTCCTCTTGCTCTAACAATGCTCAAATACCTACAAAACATATACAAAACTCAATCAAATGATACAATATGTACACAAAACACAATTAAACGTATTTACAACAAAAAGTAGGGTTATTCAACCGATATTAACAACAAAGAATCAATAAGTGCAAAAAAAAGTATATACAAAATAACTACACTTTTGCACTTATCAAGTAAACCCCAAGAACTTCAAACAAAATAACAAGAGAGCAACAAGGTTCCCAAGTATCAAGGTTTCTAATCCTAAGTCCGAGAGATCCATAATTCCATAATGTCAAGGATAGTAACCATATAGTCCAAGTAACCTTAAAGTTTTTATAATGTTCAAGTTGATTGTTAAGTGTCTTTAAATAAAAAGAAAAGCTCAAATGAGCAAAGATAAAATGACATAAAAAATAAATGCTCAAGTAAGCAAAAAGAAAATAGCATGAAATGTAAATGATAAAGTAAATGGTACATAAAAATAAAGGCACACAATAAAGGCATAAAGTAAAGTTAATTGTTAGTGAATTAGAAGTTAGAGGGTTAGTTGAATGACCATCTTGAAACTTGCATTTGAAAACTCATTAGAAGATTGATAAAATCAAAGCTTCTCAATAACAAGTCTCATTTGGTTTTTTTCAAGTATATCATTCATTTCAAGTGCTGAAAGCAACCACACGTGATCAACGATGTTCAAACAATTCACTTAGACCAAAATTAATGAATTTCATTAGAGGACTGATAGAATCAAAGCCTTCAAACAATGAATTTCAAAGTTATTGGATCCAAGGTTTTAAATTAAACATACTTGAGCTTGCAAACATAGGTTTGGGCCACGAATGATCATTTTTCGAATCGAGACAAATTTAGCGTTATGTTAAGAAATCGTAAGTGGACTTATGTAGAAGTCACACCTATTTTTAGGCCGGTAAATAGAAATATATGTACCAACATGTTAGAGAAATGATGTGTAGATCATTCTCCAAAAACATGTAGTACAAGTAAAAACAAGAAAGGGATAAGATAAAGAGGGAGAGAGATGTATTAGATGAAATTAGGGTTTCAAATATCATCAGCAACATTCATCAATTTTGGTGGATTTGGTTTTTTAACCTATCAACACCCAAGATCCAATGAAGTTGAGGAACTTGTCCCAAAAAAAAACACTCAAGTGTCTCCAAATCAGAACCAATAAAAAAAATATTTAATATAATTTTTTTAAATGATTTAAAGAGGAAATATTTGGTAAAATACACAACATGTATTAAAACACCAAATAAAAATCCTAAAAAAAATCAGAAGTCAAATATGAGTCAATAAGTGTTGACAAAATTCTTTAGAATTTTTTAAAGCCAGAAACTATTTTTAAAATTTGAAGAAATAAGAAAAATAAACTAAAATTTGTGAAAAATAGTATAATCAAAAATAAAAATAAAATGAGGTCACCAATATTTGTAAAGAGGTCATTAGATCCTTCTATAATTTTTTCAAAATTTAAAAATCAAGAAAAGTATTTTTAAACAATTAAAACAAGTCAAATAAAGTGAAAAATTATAAAAAAATTACCAAATCACAAAATAAAATAGTGAAAAAATAAAAATCAGAAAGATAAAAATCAAAAATATTTTTGATAATTTTTTCACAATTTTAGAAGTTGAAATAATTTTTTTAATGAATTTTTGAAATTTAAAACAAATAAAATGAAAATCAGAAAATAAAATAATAAACCAAAAAAATCTGGACCATCTGATCATTGTCAAAACGTGTTAGTAAGCTAATCCAATGGATTAGACGCGTTGTGCATGATATGAATATTAGTGAATAAACCACTGAATTATTTATTTAAAATAGATTTTGAAAAAATGTGTGGCATCATGTCATTGGTTGTGAAGACATGTCACCATCTTCAACCTCCATCCACACGCAAATTGCAGGTCCTTCAATCTGTAAAATTAGAAGCTTAGATCGGTGTCATTTGCTTCGTCTCATCAAGATGATTCTAATGGTACAGTCGCGAAATATTTATATTAACCACAACTTAGTCGATTTGGGAAAAACCAGAAGGAAACAATTGAAAACGAATTTAAAAATTCATGAGCAAAACTCACTTCCAATTAAAAACTAACAATGCTATTAGTATCAGGGTGATGATAGCTACATTGTAGTAACAAGTTTGGATAGAATTGATGAAGGAATCTACCTGTTGAAACTCAATTTCAGAGCTCTGAAACTTGACTTGGCTATCACAATATAGAGCACTTTAAGGCTTGGTTCTTATTCTGTTAGCTTCAATGAAGTTTAAGGATGAAGAATGAACAAAGAAATTAGATTGAAAAATGCTTTAAAACCAAATTCGAAGTTGCAGAATTGAGGGGTATGGAGGAAGTTTGGCAGAGGTTTTTTGGCTCTCTAAAGCTTGTGTAGTGAATGAAATATCATCCTCTATTTATAGTGAAGTGAATGATGATGAGAAACAAGAGGAATTGTGAGCGAATTGTGCAAATCAAGTCAGATGTGATCATGTCAAACATGTGACTTTAAATGCATCAAAATGACCTCATACCAAGTGCAATTATTATCAAAACGCATATGGGAAATTATTTAAACATGTTTAGCAACTAAAATTTGAGTAATTCAACCTGTAATCCAAGTTTAGTCATGGTAAAAATTTTGACTTGAGGAAAAAAAATAGATTCCATGGAGCCAACTTCAGTAATGCATAGCTCACTACTAAGGGACTTTATGGGATGATTCTTGAAGCATTTGAAATATTTCACAACAAACTTCACAATGTTCAAAGAAAGTTAGAATTTAGATGCTTGAGAAAAAAATTATGATCAATTTAAATCGTGAAAAACAAACTGATTTTTGTACTTAGAAATATTTCTAAGTGTTGAACATCAAAATGACCTTTAATGTTATTCAAAATTACATGACCTTCCATTCAAAATTAACTCTTGATCCTTGAAGATGAAATGAAGTATACCTCTTGAATTAAATTGTGGAATTGAGATTACTCAAAAATCATAAAAATTGAAAGAGTTATAGTCTTTGGAAGATGATGAACAAATTTGGGGAAATTCACAAAAGACCTATAATCTTTTCAATTCTTAAACAACTTTCCAAGCATTTTCAAGTCTTGCATATTGAAACAAACTTGTCGTAGACATCTAAAAGATTATTGTGGAAAAATAATGAGTTAAAGGAGATAAAAATTGACCAAGTTATGATCATTTAAAGTCAAACCCTAAGATTCAAAGGCTTTTCAAAGGAACTTGTAATCTTTCCCAATCATTACTGATCTTCCATTCAAAATTAGTCTTAGATCATTGAGGAGAAGTTGTTAAGGACTCTTAAAAGAGAACCATGGATTTAAAATAAATCAAAAATATCAAAAAAATGAGCAAGATATGGTCCTTGGAAGTCAACAAACCCTAGCCCAGAGAGTGTCAAAATGACTTGAAACCCCTTTCAACTTTTGATGATTTTCCTTACACAATTGGATCTTGTCATGTGAAGAGAAGTTGTTTTAGATGATGAGAAGAATCCATAGAAAAAATAACCAACTCAAAATATTTAAAATTGAGAGAGTTATGCACTTGTGATCACTGAATCAAGCACTTGCTCAATTAGGTCAAACTTGTTGAATCAACCTTGAATCTTTTTAAACTTTCTTTGCAAAATAGAGCATGATGAATCATATTAGACCTTGAAAGGATGTTGTCTTGAAACAAACTCAAAGATGGAGCTTAAATATCAATGAGACTTATTGAAGAAGGGATGGAAATAAACACATGAATCTATGAATCTTCTTGATGAATACCACCACCAATCTTGTGGAAAACTTGACCTATAAAGTGAGAGAGCTCCTTGAACCAAAAAATTTGATATCAAAGACATAGCCTTGAAGCTTGAGCTCTTTCCATCCATTGAAAGACCATTTGAATGAGTACTAACCCTCAAACCCTGGGTTAGATGGTGAGATGGATGCAATTGTGTCATCACCTATAATATGAACATTCAAAGAAACATATATACATATTTTGATGTTAGTTAATCCACCTAAAAACACATGTACAAGATACACAATTCAAGGTGCTTGGTGATCCCTCAAGAGTAAACTTAAAGATAGGATAAAGTAAAAGGGAGAAACAACCCTAATGTGTGATCTTGATGTATTGATAATATGAGATGACAAGAGATCTTAGGGGCAAAAATTGGGGTATAACAGCTGCCCTTATTTAAGTGTCTTCTATCTAGAGATACGAAGGTTAAAATCTTCGTCACGACGCGATTGAAGATACTTACATACAAAACTAACCATATTTTTGGTCCTAAGATGTCATGCAATGCTTATGATTATGAATGCAAACGATCAATTCCAAAGGTGACACAGAACACCAGTGGGGAAGCAGAAAAATAAAACCAACGGACCAAAAAGAGAGTTTGACCAGGAAAGTAAATAGCCGGGGAACAACACGACTTTGGGGATGGCTATAAACAAGTAAATCCAAAATCAAGGTTAAAGAAACCAAATGCATAGTAAGATTCCAACAACGGAAACTCTTAGCAATGGAAACAACAAACTAACAAGGAGGTAACCATTAAGAAAGGATTATCGGCTCGACCAGAGGAAAGAAACTCAACTCCATTAGAGGAAAATCAACTCCACTGGGGAAAATAAGACTCAACTCTATTGGGGTAAAGACCAAAGAGGAGACAAAGTATCATCAACTCAATAAATGAGGAAAAACAATGAGTAACATCAACCGATGGATAATCGTGAACTATCCACTCATTGAGGAGATAGAAAAAAGAGAGTAACATCGAGTCACAGGGGATCGTAAACTACTAACCCGAAGGACGTGAATAAAAACAGTAAGGTAATACCAGCCCAGAGGTGACAGTAAACATCAATATTAAGGTAGGTAACGAATGATTGACATCAATACTTATGACTGGAAACAAATGATTGACAGCAATGCTCATGGCTGGGAACAAGTGGTTGACATCAATAGTTATGGTTGGTAACAAAGGGTTGATATCAACACTTATGGATGGGACAAAGGGTTGACATCAACACTTATGGCTGGGAATAAAGGGTTGAAATCAACACTTATGGCTTGGAACAAAGGGTTGACATCAACACTTATGGCTGGGAATAAAGGGTCGACATCAACACTTATGGCTGGGAACAAAGGGTTGACATCAACACTTATGGCTGGGAACAACTCAACTCTATTAGGGTAAAGTTCAATGAGGAGAAAGAGATAATTGCCGACTACAAGCAAAGGTGAACTACCAACTCAAGGATGAAAGTAGAAAAAACATAGAACAATAACAAGTTTCCCAAACTTTTGGCATTCCACCTAAAATGGGTCTCAAATTCTTCTTTAACCGAGGCATTCCACCTGGAAAGGGTAACAAACTGCTGTAAGAATCTTTCAACAAACTATCTTTGTTATATTGAAAAGACCAACCATCCATTGGAGTACACCCTTAACAAAGAACTATCTCCCATAACGAAGATACTACCATCCATTGGAGTAAATATATCCTCAACAACGAATTATCTCCCATAATGAAGAGACTACCATCCATCAGAGTAAAATGAATCTCAACAACGAAATATCTCACATAATGAAGAGACTACCATTCATCGGAGTAAAAACCTTAACAACGAACTATTTCCCATAACAAAGAGACTACTATCAATCAGAGTAAAACATCAATAATGAACTATCTTCCATAATAAAGAGACCATCCATCAAAGTAAAAACTTAACAACGAACTATCTCCCCTAATGAAGAGACTACCATCCATTGAAGTAACATCAAATCTCAACAATGAACTATCTCCCATGAAGAAGAGACTACCATCCATCAGAGTAAAACCTCAACAACAAACTATCTCCCATAACAAATAGACTACCATCCATTGGAGTAAAACCTCAACAAAGAACTATCTCTCATGACGAAGAGACTACCATCCATCGGAGTAAAACCTCCACAACAAACTATCTCCCATAACAAAGAGACTACGATACATCAGAGTAAAACCACAATAATGAAATATCTCCCATAAAAAAGAGACTATGATCCATTAGAGTAAAAAAATCTTCTCTGGCATTAACAGACTTACTGGGGAAGTACAGGTTGCTCAAACAAAGAGACCGCCACTTGCTGTTTACAAAAAGGATTGCGATAACACTGTTGGGGAATGAATTTCTCACTTTGTGAGGGAAATTCCAACACATTCCTGCTAAGGGGATGAAGTCTTCACGTGCAAAATAAATTCACAATCTCAATCTAGGGCTCACATCCTATTGGGATCAAAATAAATGCTATCGGGACCAAAAATTCAAACCTGGCACAAACCAGAGTGAAACAGTCAACCAAGACGCCATCCAATGAGGAATAAACTCAAATGTGGATCGAATTCCATCCAGTTTATGAGCTGGACAGGAAGGCTAAAGAAAAATTCTTCCACGAGGGATAACTCAGTGGGGAAATTGAAAGAATATACACTTTCTGCTTAATGTTGACACTCTATTGGAGAGAGGATAACCAAAACTCTACAAAGAGGACAATATGCCAAAAAAAAATCAATGATTGCAAATGAAACATGAGTTTTAGTTCAACTATGCATGATGTATGTATGAATGTATGAATGTTATCATGTATATGCTAATAAAACAGACATATTGCACAGGAGATAACCAGACATAACCAACTTGGGTAAAGAAAACACTTGTCTAAAATCACATCAAGGATGAAGATTCCAAAAGAGAGTAAGCACCAACTAAGAACACAAAGTTCTACTTCAAGGCTTAACTTCACTGGGAAGAAACATGATTTGAAAATTAATCAAAGCAAAATCTGATAGCAATAAACCAATACAGTTGCGGGGATATAATGAACTCCTCCAGGCTTCACCGGGGAATATCATACATACTTCTCTAGGGAAGACAAAGCCACATTTTCTAGACTTCATTTGGGGATGCCGTACTGACTTCACCAGGGAAGATAATTCCACATCGTCTAGGGGAGCCCAAATACATTCTTCAATATCAAGAGTAGTGGTTGTGCAAACTTCTCTGAGAAAAATCTATGAAACTTCACGGGGATAACAACTTGAGAGGGAAATATTATCTTCGATTGATCTGGGGAATTAAGAAGTTAACATCATAGCAAGAAGTTAAAATTATGGGGATTTTAAATACAATGCAACACTTGATGAGAGAAAACCTAAAAAGTTAAGAGTTGTCTCAACACTTCTTAGAAAATGATACTGCTTTTGTCTGGCTACTTGGGGAGCATACAACAACCACAATGCCGTAACTGGAGAGAACAATGCTCTGTAAGAGATTCTACATTAAATCTCAACACAAAAAGGGAGAAATAATCCAATCAAATGAGCAAAGGCTTCAAAACTTTACAATCCACGCTTGATCACAAACTAGCCGGGGAAAGAATCACACTCAGCTAAAGAAATCTGCATCAAGACCTGAATAGGAAGTATGGGATAGAGGTATCAAACCATTCTAACTCAAAACTGTATAATAACTTGGAGAAAATCTAAACCAAGACTTAACTGGGGAAAATGGGATCACAAACTCAGCACAACACCACATATAAATTGGTATGAAATCCAACTATCCAAGAAACAATCACAGGTGGACCGTGCGCATATCAGTAAGAGTAACCTGAGATACTTCTTGGGGAATATTTTCAAAACATTGGAGTTCGTCCATCCTTGGAACCACTGATTTTTCCCAACTTGAATCACAAAATTGAAGTAAAAAGTAATTTGCAAAATCTTTTCAAAAACATGTCTTTATTATTAAGTCTTTTTGTTTTGAAAATTACTATCAATAATAAATGAAATTTTTATAAACATAATTAAATAAGAACTACAAAGAATTGGATAAAGGCTCAAACTTTATTAATAGAATGGTAGTCCGTAAATGGCGTGACTCCATGGAGGATTACAAAGTTTTGGAAAATGGTAAATACATGGAAAAGATACATTGAAACACAATGACCACTATTCTCCCTAACAACTTTGAACTCCTGAGCATAGGCTTCAGTTGAAGTGTGATGAGAATATGAGAATATTGTTGCTTCAATGATTAAGTCCTGTTTGACGCAGTTACTTGCCAGGAAATCCCTAATTTTTTCCTAGGTTACCCTTGCAGGTTTTCAACCTACCGGGAAAATTTATTCTGTTTATGTCTCTAACTTTTTCCTAGATCGCCCTTTCAGGTTTTCAGCCTACCGAGACGCTCTTTTTTGCCTAAGATGCCCTTTAGGGTTTTCAAATTAGCGATATGTTCTTTTATTTATTTAGGCGAAGTATTTCTTGACTATGTCAACATTCATAAGATGTAGGAACTCCTCACCGTTCATAGTTTAAAGAATCAATGCACCACCAGAGAAAGCTTTCTTGACAACATATGGGCCTTCATAATTGGGAGTCTACTTGCCCCTAGAATCAGCCTTAAAAGACACGATCTTTCTGAGCACGAGGTCGCCTTCTCTGAATTCATGAGGCTTGACCTTATCAAAATCTTTCTTCATTATTTTCTGATATAACTGATCGTGACACAAGATCGTCATTCTCTTTCCTTCAATTAAATTCAATTTGTCAAACCTGTTCTGGACCCATTCAGCCTCTGATAACTTGGTTTCCATCATTACACACAAAGAGAGAATCTCAACCTCAACAGGGGCACTACTTCCATACCATACACAAGGGAGAATGATGTTCCACCTGTTGAAGTGCATATGGATGTATGATACCCATGCAAAGCAAAAGGGACCATCTCATCCAATCCTTATAGGTAACTACAATCTTTTTGATGATCTTTTTAATGTTTTTATTAGCAGCTTCAACAACCCCATTGATCTTAGGCCTATAAGGAGATGAGTTGTGATGGAAAATCTTGAATTATTCACAAAGTTCTATCATCATCTTATTATTCAAATTTGATCTGTTATCAGTGATAATCCTACTTGGCACACCATACCGACATATAAGATCGTTCTTGATAAAGTGTACTAACACCTGCTTGGTGACATTAGCATAAGAAGCTTCTTCCACCCACTTGGTGAAGTAGTCAATTTCCACCAAGATGAAACGATGTCCATTCGACGCCTTGGGTTCAATCATTCCAATCATATCAATAACCCACATAAAAAAGGCCATGGGGAAGAAATAACATTGAGAAGCGTTGGAGGCACATGAATCTTGTCAGCATGAATCTGATACTTATGACACTTCTTCGCAAATTTATAAAAGTTAGATTCCATTGTCAGCTAATAGTAACATTCCCTAAGCATCTTCTTTGCTATCGAATTCCCATTGGCATGGGTACCAAAGGAGCATTCATAGATATCATGCATTAACATGTCCACTTCGTGTCTATCCATGCATCTAAACAAGACCATGTCATAATTTCTTTTGTATAACACATCTTCATTGAGGAAAAAGCTACCTGCCAACCTTCTCAATGTCTTCTTATCTTTATTTGACGCCTCAATTGAATATTCTTGAGTCTGGAGAAAGTGTTTGATATCATAATACCAAGGTTTTTCATCTAACGCCCCCTCTATAGTAAAAACATGAGATGGTCTATCAAGACGTCGAACTGTAATCAGAGGTACATTGTTCTAAGCATTTACTTGGTACATGGAAGCCAAATTGGCTAAATCATCTTCCATCTGATTCTCATCTCTGGGAATATGATGGAATTCAACTTTATTGAATAAAGGTAATAATCTTCTTGCATAATCTTTGTAGGGAATCAAGCCAATGTGATGATTCTCCCATTCTCCTTTAATCTGATTTATTACTAAAGATGAATCACCATATACATCAAGAATTTTGACTCTGAGATCTATAGCCTCTTCAAGATCCATGATACAAGCTTTATACTCCACCATGTTATTGGTACAATCAAATGTCAACCTTGCAGTTATAGGGATATGTGACCCATGTGGAGTTGTAATCACAACACCAATTCCTTTTCCATAAGCATTTACAACTCCATCAAACACCATACCCCACCGAGATTCAGGATCAGGACCTTCCTTAGGAAAAGGTTTATCACAATCTTTTACTTTCAAATACATCACATCCTCATCATAGAAATAATACTTAACAAACTGATAATCGTCAATCGGTTGGAAAGCAAGGTACTCTGCCAACACATTGCCTTTAATGTCCTTCTGAGTACGGTATTCAATATCATATTCGGACAAAAGCATCTGCCAATGGGAAATTCTTCCAATAAGAGTAGGCTTTTCAGAAATATACTTAATTGGATCCATTTTGGAAATCAACATATATGATTCAACATATATTTCCGCAATCGCTTTACTGCCCAAGCCAAAGCACAACATGTTTTTTCTACCACAGAATATTGTGACTCACAGTCAGTGAATTTCTTGCTCAAATAATAAATGGTGTGATACGGTGGGAAGAACTGACTTCTTTTTGGAATGATGGTTTGTGTTTTGTGTTTGTATTTGCAAAATGTCGCGGGAAGGAAGAGTCGCCACCGTCTTTTATTTTATCCAACAAGGAAAGGAAAAAAGCACAAAAAAATTCCTTTTTCGAGATGTTTCTCGGGTCCGGGGGGTAGATTATAGAAAGGGAAGGTGTTAGCACCCTTTCTATCCGTGGTTATCCACGGGCTTTTAGGTACTTGCTCAAAGTGTTTTCAAAATTGCTTTTCTTTGTGTTTGTGGGTTTGAAATAAGTTTTTGTTTGAAAGGTGTAAGTGCGAAAAGTTTTATTTTTGTTTTGAAAGAGCAAGTACTTAAGAACCATCTACCTACTCGAAAAAGGAATTAATCTGTGCTAATGTCCTTTAGACAGTGCTATCGCACTATGAATGAGTAGGTAGCATCGTTGTTGGAGTTTTAAGGGTCAATTCGATTAAGGGACGTGTGGTCACTAAAGCAATGTTAGGACGCCTTAGCGGTAACCCTAATATCCTAGATCATTTTTCCGAGGCAACCATTTCGAGGCAACTATGATCTTTGGATGAGAGGGCGACCTCTAAAACTTCCTATACTCAATGATCACGTTCGAAGGCAACCAAGCGAGGTGTACCCTAAGAGTGCGCATGTGCGAGTGTGTTGTTTTCGGTCAATTTTATCTTTATACATGTCATGGGTTATCTATGTTGATTTTAGGTTAAAGATTTGATCTTATCATGCATTCCCTATTATCAAACATCTAACAGTTAATAATTTGCGGAAATTAAATTGTGGAAATTAAATCTAAACTATTACAAGGCGTCAGGTATTTACATCGCCAAAAACAACCCTTGAAATTAAAATAAAGCGATAAATAAATTAAATAGTCCTAATTAAAGCTATTACATTCCGGGAAACAATTACATCAATATGGTAAAATGGCACGCGTGCGAGAAAATTAAATCGGGCGTATTTTTTAGGGTTTTGGCCCCTTTTTTGAAAGAAAGTGTTTTTTTTGTTATTTTTTTGAATTAAAAGGAAATAATACTAAGTTATTTAAGTAAATACATTAATTAATTAAAAAATATATTTTTGGATTTTTTGATATTTAAGGAGATAAAATAAATTTGGTCAAAGTTAGTAAAACCTAATTATCTACATTGATTTTAAATATTGCAAAAATATTAAAAGTTAAACCTAATTAAAACTAAATTAATTAATTTAATATTTATTTACAAAAATAGAGTGATGAATTTAATTTTAATAAATAAAATATATTTTTGGTTTTTGATTTTATGAGAAAAAATATTTTAATTGGTTAGTGATTTAAATAATAAAAATAATAATACAAAACAAATAAATAAATAAAATGAAAAGAAAAAGAAATAACCAAAGGGGGGTTTAGGCCCAGATCAGGGGTGAAAATGGAAATTTCAAGGCCCATTTGCTGCAAGCCTGCGTTTGACTTTTGGACTCCCATGCACATTGGTTGACTAGGGCATATGGTGGACCTTCATTCCTGACCACCATATCTGGCCTGGGGCCATCTGGCAACTGTTTGCATGAGGGTATATGGTACATCACGCGTTGGGAAAGGCACTGGATAACCTGAAAGAAAATAGCAACAAAGATATTGGGGACCTGGGATTCGAACCCAGGTCCTGTGAACCATTGAACTAGTGCCCTTACCAACTCAACCAACGTGCTTAATTGTTAGTGTATTAGGTAGCAAATATTATATGGAAAAACAATTATTATGCCTGAAATAAAAAAAATAAGCGCGAAATATTTGAACCAACGAATGGGGGGGGGGGGGGGGGCACGTAATCATCTTCTTCGCCCAACCCTGGTTATTTACCTACAGATTTTTATCCGCAACTAAATCCATGGGTTCATCCTAAAACGAGTTCTAGACCATGGAAATTGATTCCAAGACTATAGCCATGATCATCTCTACCTCCTGAACACGTCCATGTCCACTATTGGTTCCAATTTTTCCTGCAAAGAAAACGCCCAAAAACAAACTTCCAAAACCCTAGATTCGGGTATGGGGCTATGGCTCATGAAAACAAAATTGGTTAATGCAGAAAGTTTAGAAATCACTCAAGAATCATGAATATGTCAATGTTTTATCAAGATCCCCAACTTGATACTCTTGTCGTCTAACTTTCTTGGTAAATGCCTTGATGATCCGTTTTTGGTACGTCTGACCATGAAAAATAGCAGTAAGTCTCTTTTCGTCGATTAGGTTCAGCTGATCAAGCCGGGTATGAATCCAGTCATCTTCACTCAAACTTGTATCCTTCATGATTCGAAGAGAGGGTATCTGAACTTCAATAGGCAAGACTGCCTCCATGCCATATACCAAGGAGTAGGGTGTTGCCCCTGTTGACGTCCGCGCTGAGGTACGGTACCCATGAAGAGAAAACGGTAACATTTTGTGCCAGTCTTTGTATGTCACTATCATCTTCTGCACGATCTTCTTAATGTTCTTATTAGCTGCTTCGACATCCCCATTCATCTTCGGCTGGTAGGGAGAAGAGTTGTGATGCTGTATCTTAAATTGCTCGCAGAGCTCAATGATCATCTTGTTATTGATATTGGTACCATTGTCCGTAATCATCCTCTCTGGTACACCATATTGGTAGATCAGATTGTGTCGAATGAACCGTGCCACGACGTTCTTGGTTACAGTAGCAAAGGAAGCTGCTTCAACCCACTTCGTAAAGTAATCAATTGCTACTAGGATGAAACGATGCCCGTTGGACGCTGTAGGTCTGATCTCGCCGATCATATCAATGCCCCACATTGCAAAAGGCCAAGGTGCTGTCAAGATGTTTAGAGGAACCGGAGGTATGTGCACCTTATCAGCATAGACTTGACACTTGTGACATGTCCGAGAATGCTGATAACAGTCGGCTTCCATTCTGGAACAATAATATCCTTCCCGAAGGATTTTCTTTGCCATGGTATGTCCACTGGAATGAGTTCCGAAAGTACCTTCATGTAACTCCGTCATGATCCTTTCTGCTTCGTTCTTATCCACACAACGCAGTAAGGTCGAATCATGGTTACGCTTGTAAAGAATGCCATTACTGATGAAGAACTTCTCCGCGAACCTTCTCAGAAACTTCTTGTCATTAACAGATGCACCCTCGGGGTACTCCTGAGCCTCAAGATACCTTTTTACTTCTTGAAACCAGGGCTTTTCTGTTACCTCTTCAGTCTCAATATCACAGCAATGCCCAGGTTCGTCCAGTTTTTCAATGATAATCCGGGGAGCTTCGTTGTCCTAATTGACCTTGATCATAGAAGACATTGTAGCCAGCGCATCCGCCAACTGATTCTCCTCTCTAGGGAAGTGTTTAAAGGTTATATCCTCGAAATGGGGAAGAAACGTCAATACATACTCCTTGTAAGGAATAAGATTAGGGTGTTTCGTATCCCACCCGCCTTTGATCTGACTGATCACAAGAGCGGAATCTCCGAAGACACTTAGAAACTTAATCCTTAGGTCAATTGCTGCTCGAAGACCCATGATGCACGCTTCATACTCCACCATATTGTTGGTGCAGTTGAAACATAGTCGTGCGGTGAACGGAGTATGGGAGCCTTTAGGAGATATGATCATAGCGCCAATGCCATTACCCAAAGCGTTTGAAGCTCCATCAAAGTACATAGACCATCGGGATCCTTCCTCAGGTCCTTCATCCGGTCCAGGTGTCTCACAATCAGTTACCAACATGATATTCTCGTCCGGGAATTCAAAGTTCATAGACTGGTAATCGTCTACCGCCTGATGTGCCAAATGGTCTGCCAACACACTTCCCTTGATTTCCTTTTGGGTCGTATATTGGATGTCATACTCAGTCAAGATCATCTGCCATCTTGCTATTCTTCTGGACAAGCCAGGCTTTTCGAAGATATACTTGATTGGATCCATCTTTGATATCAATAGAGTAGTGTGAGTAAACATATACTGTCTCAGCTGGCGAGCAGCCCATGCCAAAGCGCAACAAGTTTTCTCGAGCAGCGAGCATCGGGTCTCGCAGTCGGTAAACTTTTTGCTAAGGTAATAAATAGCATGCTCTTTTCAGCTAGACTCGTCATGTTGACCCATCACACATTCCATTGAGTTGTCAAGTACTGTCAAGTATAAGATCAGAGGTCTCCCTTCAACTGGTGGCATTAGAATGGGTGGCTCTTGGAGATACTCTTTGATCCTTTCGAAAGCGGCCTGACATTCATCATTCCAACGTACTACTTGATCTTTCTTCAACAGCTTGAAGATTGGCTCACAAGTAGCAGTCAGGTGTGAGATGAATCGGGCAATGTAATTTAGTCGTCCCAAGAAGCCTCTGACTACTTTCTCTATTCTGGGAGCGGGAATTTCCTGTATAGCTTTCACTTTTGCAGGGTCCACTTGAATACCTTTATCGCTTATGACGAAACCTAGCAGCTTACCAGATCTCACCCCGAAGGTGCACTTGTTCGGGTTTAACCTCAGCTTGTACAACTTCAGCCTGTCAAACAGCTTCTGGAGATGGTCAAGGTGTTCCTCCTTAGTTTGAGACCTTGCAATCATATCGTCGACGTACACTTAAATCTCATGATGGATCATGTCATGAAACAAAGCAACCATGGCACGCTGATACGTTGCCCCAACATTCTTTAGTCCAAAAGGCATGACCTTGTAGCAAAAAGTACCCCATTGAGTAACAAAGGTCGTCTTCTCCATGTCTTTGGGAGCCATCTTAATCTGATTATAATCGGAGAAACCATCCATAAAGGAGAAGACTTTATGCTGAGCAGTATTGTCAACCAGAACGTCAATATGAGGTAGAGGAAAATCATCCTTGGGGCTTGCCCTGTTCAGATCCCTGTAGTCAACATACATTCGGACCTTACCATCCTTCTTCGGCACATGAACCACATTGGCCACCCACTGGGGGTAAGAAGTAACTGCTAGAAAACCGGCGTCAAACTGTCTCATAACTTCAGCCTTGATTTTCTCAAACATCTCTAGGCGCATTCGGCGAACCTTCTGTTTTACGGGAGGACAATCTTCCTTGGTAGGCAGGTGATGAACCACAATATCGGTATCCAACCCAGGCATATCTTCGTAAGACCAGGCAAAGATCTCAACGTAGTCACGCAACATCTGAATCAACCGTTTCTTCACACTAAGCTCCAGATTTGCACCGATCTTAACTTCCTTCTTGTCTGTCTCAGTACCTAGATTCACTGATTCCACCGGCTCTTCGTGCGGCTGAATAACCCTCTCTTCTTGGAGTAACAGTATTGCAAGTTCACCAGGCACTTCGCAATCATCTTCACCTTCGTCTTCGGCTAATTTGATCGGATTTTCAAAGTCATAACTGGCAGTAGCAGAGTCGTTACCAGTAGGATCCAGAGTGGATGTAGACCTGTATATGTGAGTGTGTGTAAAATAGCTGTTTTGCAATATATAATAAAGAAAAACAAGGAGCGTAAAATTTGAAATGCAAGAACGTCCAATGCTTTTATTAATGATATATGTAGATGACACACAAAATCCCTCACAAATGAAGCCACGGTGCCCCGGGTAAGACACCGGGCCATAAAGTTTAAAACATTGTCTGTTACAAATTCAAAACAAAAGTTTCATTACTGGGTAACAAAAGTAATAGGGATGAAGTCCTTTGCTGTCCAGTTGCTTGGTCCATCGTCGGTCGTAGGATAGATCCAGTTGTCAAACTCAGACTCTTCAACATCGTCTTCAATGGCATTCACCCCCGAGTTGCTGATGAACACGGGAGGTCTTCCAATCCGTGCATTCCGAACAACCCTTTGAGCTTCTGCAGTGAAACCCAAACCAAACTTGTTAGTCTTCTGTGTAAAATCAAGGAGTCGGCCCCAATTTGCACACCCACCTTTCTTGACAACAGCCTGTGCATCTTTAAAGGAAGCCATCTTCATAGGAGAATCTTCAACAACAGTCTCAGCTGACGCCAGTGTCTGGGGAACCTCTTCAAAATGTTGGAACGGGGTCTCAATGAACTCCCCGTCCATCTCTACATATCAGAAAGAGTTGAGGTGGCTCACCGTGTACTCCTCCTCTCCCTGTACTGTCACAATCATCCCTTTGACCGGGTACTTCAGCTTCTGGTGGAGCATTGAGGTTACGTTCCTAGCCTTGTGGATCCATGGACGACCCAGCAAACAAGAATAAGATGGCCGAATGTCCATCACATAGAATGTAGAGTTGAAAACCTGAGAACCAACCTTGATCGGGATATCAACTTCTCCATGCACCATCCTCTTAGACCCATCAAAGGCCCTGACAACAATGTTGCTTGGTTTTAGCTCCAAACCTTCACAGTCCAACCGATCTAGAGCTTTCTTAGGCAAAATGTTCAACGAGGAACCAGTATCCACCAATACATGTGCAAGAGTAGTGCCCCTGCATTCAATGGAGACATGCAGGGCATCGTTGTGATTCTTCCCCTTAGCAGTTAAGTCAACGTCAGAGAAACCCAACCCATTATCAGTTGTTAAGTTGGCCACATAATCTGTAAACTGATCAGCTGATGTCTCTTGTGGTACGTGGGCAGTCTTCAAGAAGGTAATCAAATCCTTGGCATGGGCCTCTGAGCATAGCAACAGTGACAACATAGAGATCTTGGACGGGGTTTTCCCCAACTGTTCAACTACATTGTAGTCACTCTTTCTGATGATCTTCAGAATCTCTTCCATCTCTTGTTTAGAAGCTTCAACAGTAATTGTCTTTGGTGCCTCCGTCTGGGTAGGCTCACTGGTGGTCCCCTTGCCCCGAGTGTCATATGACTCGGCGACAGGGGTAAGAATAGGAACTTGAACAGGAATAGTGGCGGGTACACTGGCAGGTGTAATGACAACAGGTCTTTGGGCAGTTAGTGGAGAGATATCAAGTGAGAAAAGTCTTCCGCTGCGGGTGACTTTAGCAGGTCCAACAATGTTGCTGATGTCAGTATCAACATCCAACTCTTGCTTAACTCCATGAAAATAAACATCAGCCCCATAGTGCCAAGGGACAGCTTTATTAGAGGTATAGGGGATGGGCCCCGGAACAGTGATGACCAGAGGTGCGATTCTTGGAACAAATTTAATTCTAACAGGCTTCCTCGAGGGAGCCTTGGAAGAATTGTCGAAAATGGTGATAATGGCAACTTCTTCAGTATGGACTACAGGAACAACAATCTTCTCAAACAGAATTTCTTTACTATCCATCAGGCGTTGGACACCTGATTTCAAGAGATGGAAACCAGTAGGTAAGGCAGAACACATACGGCAACCTTTGTCACAGCCCGGAAATAAACCGGCTAGCAAAAGGTTCTTTTTCACAGTCATCAAAGGGGTAACAATGTCATTCACAGAAACCACAAACGAGTCTTCATCTATAGCATTCACTCCATGCTTGGTCATAGGAGCAGTCACTACATTAGGCCTTTCGGGCGCCTCGAACGCAATCTCCTTAGCATCAATTAAGTCCTGTATCTTATTCTTCAAAGTCCAACAATCATCTGTATTATGCCCCGGGCTATCAGAGTGATAAGCACAGCAGGCATTAGGGTTATACTTTGGTGACGTTGTATTTGGATTCTTCGGGGCTTCCTTTGGAATCACCAGATTGGTCTTCAGCAACTGTGGCAAAATCTGAGATAAGGTCATGTTGAGACGGGTGAATTTCCTTCAAGGTCTCTCATCCTTTTGTTGATTGTTGTGCTGAGGAGCACCAGCAGGTTTTGAAATAACAACCGCATTAACAACTTGGTGGCGTTCAGGTCTATTCTGGTTTCTTAAACTGTAGACAGCACTGGACTCTTTCTTAAAAAGGCTTCTTCTCGGTGCTTGATGAGGCACCCTTATGTATCTTACCAACCTTAATACCAGCTTCAATCCTCTCACCGGTCAAAATAAGCTCTGTAAACCCAGATGAAGAGCTTCCAATCAGGTGGTTGAAAAATGGACCAGACAGGGTCCCCAGAAACATATCCACAAGCTCCCGATCATCCAAGGGTGGTTGTACTCTTCCGGCGAGGTCCCTCCACTTCTGAGCATAATCTTTGAATCCTTCACCCGTTCCCATTGACATACCCTAGAGTTGGGTACGCGTGGGAGCGAGGTCGGAGTTGTACTGGTACTGCCTGTAGAAAGCAGTAGCCAAATCTTCCCAACTGCGGATACTGGCTCCGTCCAACTGGTAGAACCACTCAAGCTGAGTCCCTGAGAGACTGTCTTGAAAGAAATAGATCCATAAGCTCTTATCAGCGGTGTACAGCTGAATCTTCCTCACATATGACCGGAGGTGCAGCTTTGGACAAGAAACTTCGTCATACTTAGCAAAGGCAGGTGCCTTGAATTTGTGGGGAATCACCACCCCAGATGATAGACCTAGATCACCAAAGTCCAGACTAGGCACTTTCTGAACTTCCATAGCACTCAACCGGTCTTCCAGTTGCTTGTATCTGTCCTCGGCTGGAGGATACTGGTCTTCGTCGAAGTCTGTCTCGTTGTCGGAGACCACAAGGCTAGGAGCCCTCCTTTCTTCCTGACTATCTTTCCCTCCAGATGAGGTGGTCAAATCAACTTCATTCTGGAGCCTGTTTCCAAACCTGTGCCCTGTGTTGAACAGGATTGTCCTCTTATTCTTCTTCTTCTTCTCTTTCAGAATCAGGGTCTTCAGATCTTGCTGACCCTTAGCTAGATTCATGAACAACTCTTGGAATTGGGCATTCTGGGCCTGTAGGGCCTTGATGGGTTGCTCAGTTGAAGGTTCAGCAGATATGATGAGTACTGAAATAAACAGCGAAGAAGATAAGAGACCTGTAATGGGTACCTGTTATGAAGTGCATGGGATGAAATGCGTATGATTATGATTTCAAAGACAATCGAGAGATTCAAATTTGTAAACCAGAAAGGAAACACACTTTATTAGATAAACTTTGGAATTCAAATTGTTCAACAAATTG
The DNA here is from genome assembly GCA_948472305.1 of Vicia faba. NCBI lineage: Eukaryota > Viridiplantae > Streptophyta > Magnoliopsida > Fabales > Fabaceae > Vicia > Vicia faba. Next base: position 813,210,743 of record OX451741.1, on the reverse strand, counting down.
CCCTTAAGGCATTACAAGAATGGAAATGCTGAAAAGTAAATAAAACTAAAAAGGAAATAATCCAAGGATAATCAATGCTCCCATGGTCTCTTCTTGTTGGTGCGGACATAGTCATTGAGAATCCGCTCGTTCTCCAGCTGCCTAGTCAACTTCTGGATCTTCTACTCTTGCTCGTTGAACGTTTCTCGGTAAGAATCCCGTTCCTCTCTCAGCTGCATCCAAGACCTTTTCAGTCCCCAATGTCAGTGGGCATATGAGGATGGAGGATGGTTGGGAGAACTCCTTCTTCATTAGAAACTTCAACAATGATAGGCCGGACGGCTTCATACGGCATACCTAGCTTTTGGGCACGGATACGAACCCATCTGAGATATGGCTCCATCGGGAGTGAAGTCTTTGGGCCCAGCTCGTGTGGATCAGATTGGTGAACTCTATCCCAAGCCCTTATAAATCTGCGATGTTGCTCGTCGCTATCCCCTTGAAAATCAAATACGATACTAGGCATTAGCAGCTCATGAGGTCCTTCTCTTCTGGCTCTCCCAAACTGACGTAGAGCTAAGCATGGGTTGTAAGAAATTCCTCCACAAGTTCCTATCAGTGGAACATTAGGGTACTCCCTACAGTGATCAATGATAGTCACCTCGTCCATACCCTTGAGAGTACAAATGATGTTATTATGCGAGAGAGACATAACCCTATAGGCCCAGCCCATGCCTTCTTTATTCTTCAGCACTAACTTGGGAAGGTGCGAAATAAACCACTTGCCAATAATGGAGCACAGCACATCAAGGTTCCCCGCTTTCGGGCAGTACGAGCATAAAGCTGAGGAAGGATGTCACCCAAGAGAGTGGATACAGGATTGCGAGAGATGAAGATTTTAACCGCATTCACATCAACAAAAGAGTCAGAGTTCGGAAACAAAACCAAGCCATAAATCAGAAGAGCCAGAATATCCTCGAATGCCTTGAAGTCTATACTATCCCAGAAATAATTAGCCTTACCAACCAAAAACTTAGTCAGAAAGCCCTTTTATCCACTTCTAGTCTCCCAATTAGCCATTACCTCTTCCTTGGTTATATGAAGGGCTGCAGCAATCTCTTCGGGCCTAAGAATCTTCTCCCAACCAGTAAACGGGGTCTGCTCCAGAACAGAGATACCGAGCAGCTCAGAGAACTCTTCTAAGGTGGGAACCAGCTCATAGTCCTGAAAAGTGAAGCAATGGTATAGCGGATCATAGAAATGGACTAGGACATTCATCATCTGCTCATCCAATTTGGAGGTGACCAAACTGAGAAGATAACCATGCCTCCCGATGAAGGAAGTAGTGTCAGGCATCTTTGCAATCAACTCTTTAAGCAAGGTGGGAACCTGGACAAAGTTGATCCGGATAGTATTCCTACGCATGGGCATCATGATGACCTACAAAACAGAACAAAGATGAATCCCTCCTGTCTTTGAAATAGGTTAGTCCAATGCAAGATGTATGCAATGTTATGATGTCATGATGTCAAGATGGTAAGCATACCACAAGTATCCACAAATAGCAAACATGGTAAAGGCACACAAGTCATACAGAGATCCCTTAGAGTTCAGGCTGGCAAGGAGCTTAGGAACTACCCTCTTTCAGTTCAGTTTGTTTAAACCTGTCCTAAAAATAGTAACCGGGTTCTAGAGGATCTCAATATCACTGACTACCCTCAATCGGTCATAATTCCAGTTTAGCAACCTTTTCTTGCGGCCAGAATCATCGCGAGAGTTTAGTCTCAATGAGTGTAGCATACTGCTACTGTTCTATGGCCAAGTTGGTCAATTTAAAGGTTCTAAGGTCAGCTGGTGCTTAACGACCCCTTAGAAGACCCATATTCTCCTTGTTCCAACACAAGGGATACCTGTACAGACTAAAGTTCCACACCAACGTAGCTACTGCTTCAACCGTATCGGTCTACGTCGTACAGTTCCCTCACAGTTTATTGTTACTTACCTAAAGGGTATCTCCAGATCTGGGTTAGGATCTATAGAAACTCCGATGCAAGCCCACAAATATAAATCATACAAAGCATACAATTGAAAACAATATGAACTATTCCTAAGGTACACCCCACTTTTAATTTCCCCACCAGAGTCGCCAGTTATGTGATACGGTGGGAAGAACTGACTATTTTTTGGAATACTGGTTTGCGTTTTGTATTTGTATTTGCAAAATGTCGCAGTAAGCAAGAGTCGCCACCGTCTTTTATTTTATCCCACAAGGAAAGGAAAAAGCACAAAAAAATTCCTTTTTCGAGATGTTTCTCGGGTCCGGGGGTAGATTATAGAAAGGGAAGGTGTTAGCACTCTTTCTATCTATGGTTATCCACGGGCTCTTAGGTACTTGCTAAAAGTGTTTTCAAAATTTCTTTTCTTTGTGTTTGTGGGTTTGAAAGAAGTTTTTGTTTGAAGGTGTAAGTGCGAAAAGTTTTATTTTTGTTTTGAAAGAGCAAGTACTTAAGAACCATCTACCTACTCGAAAAAGGAACTAATCTGTGCTAATGTCCTTTAGACAGTGCTATCCCACTATGAATGAGTAGGTAGCATCGTCGTTGGATTTTTAAGGGTCAATTCGATTAAGGGACGCGTGGTCACTAAAGCAATGTTAGGACGCCTTAGCGGTAACCCTAATATCCTAGATCATTTTTCCGAGGCAACCATTTCGAGGCAACTATGATCTTTGGATGAGAGGGCGACCTCTAAAACTTCCTATACTCAATGATCACGTTCGAAGGCAACCAAGCGAGGTGTACCCTAAGAGTGCGCATGTGCGAGTGTGTTGTTTTCGATCAATTTTATCTTTATACATGTCATGGGTTATCTATGTTGATTTTAGGTTAAAGATTTGATCTTATCATGCATTCCCTATTATCAAACATCTAACAGTTAATAATTTGCAGAAATTAAATTGCAGAAATTAAATCTAAACTATTACAAGGCGTCGGGTATTTACATCGCCAAAAACAACCCTTGAAATTAAAATAAAGCGATAAATAAATTAAATAGTTCTAATTAAAGCTATTACATTCCGGGAAACAATTACATCAATATGGTAAAATGGCACGCGTGCGAGAAAATTAAATCCGACGTGTTTTTTAGGGTTTTGACTCCTTTTTTGAAAGAAAGTGATTTTTTTTGTTATTTTTTTGAATTAAATGGAAATAATACTAAGTTATTTAAATAAATAAATAAATTAATTAAAAAAGATATTTTTAGATTTTTTGATATTTAAGGAGATAAAATAAATTTGGTCAAAATTAGTAAAACCTAATTATCTACATTGATTTTAAATATTGCAAAAATATTAAAAGTTAAACCTAATTAAAACTAAATTAATTAATTTAATATTTATTTACAAAAATAGAGTGATGAATTTAATTTTAATAAATAAAATATATTTTTGGTTTTTGATTTTATGAGAAAAAAGATTTTAATTGGTTAGTGATTTAAATAATAAAAATAATAATACAAAACAAATAAATAAATAAAATGAAAAGAAAAAGAAATAACCAAAGGGGGGTTTGGGCCCAGATCAGGGGTGAAAGTGGAAATTTCAAGCCCCATTTGCTACAAGCCTGCATTTGACTTTTGGACTCCCATGCACATTGGTTGACTAGGGCATATGGTGGACCTTCATTCCTGACCACCAGATCTGGCCTGGGGCCATCTGGAAACTGTTTGCATGAGGGTATATGGTACATCACGTGTTGGAAAAGGCACTAGATAACCTGAAAGAAAATAGCAACAAAGATATTGGGGACCTGGGATTCGAACCTAGGTCATGTGAACCATTGAACTAGCGCCCTTACCAACTCAACCAGCGTGCTTAATTGTTCGTGTATTAGGTAGCAAATATTATATGGAAAAACAATTATTATGCCTGAAATAAAAAAAATAAGCGCGAAATATTTGAACCAACGAATGGGGGGGTGGGGGGGGCACGTAATCATCTTCTTCGCCCAGCCCTGGTTATTTACCCGCGGATTTTTATCCGCAGCTAAATCCATGGGTTCATCCTAAAACGAGTTCTAGACCATGGAAATTGATTCCAAGACTATAGCCATGATCATCTCTACCTCCTGAACACGTCCATGTCCATTATTGGTTCCAATTTTTCCTGCAAAGAAAACGCCCAAAAACAAACTTCCAAAACCCTAGATTCGGGTATGGGGCTATGGCTCATGAAAACACAATTGGTTAATGCAGAAAGTTTAGAAATCACTCAAAAATCATGAATATGTCAATGTTTTGTCAAGAAAATGCCAGAATAAGAGGTTGCGATTTCAAATACAGGGTCGTTTTCAGGGAGACTTACAACGCGTTTTAGGAGGTGAATGGCCTTGCTTTTGATTGCTACAGACTCAGTGGATGTCCAGCAAGAGAATAGTATTGAGATTTTGCTTTGAATCGGCCTCTAAGCAGGATTTCAGTTTCAAGCTTTTTCAAGTTTTTCTCAAGTTTGGTTTTGATGTTTATGCAGCCTCTAGGTTCTGAAACTCGTGCCTCTCACTTGTATATCTATCAAGCAATGCATTAGGTCAAGTTTTGGGCTTTGAATCTTTGTGCATTGATGCTTGAAGATGTGATTTGATCACCATTAAAAAGCTTCCAAATTTGTCCAAAAACCAATATTTTGTGCATGATATGGCTTGATACGAGTTTGACCATGTCCATAATGATAATTAAGACCTGTATCAATAAAAAATATTCCAAGTGATCAAGATTTGGATTTTATTTGGATTTAAATTGATTAAAAATGAATTAATTCAATAAAAATCAAATAAAACAGAAAAATTAATAATTGGCACAAGACTGAAGATAGGACACGTGTGTAGTGTGACAAGATCAAATCAAGTGGAAAAAAGTGGGCCCATTTGACAAAATTTGAAGTTTTGAGGATAATTGACTTTTGGCAATTTTGGAAAAATGCCCAACTTCAACAATGCATAACTTCTTCAATTTTGAACTTTTGGAAGTGTTCTTTGACTTTTTAGAAACCTTGAGATGTCATCTAAATAAAACTTTTGGTCTCATCTAATTTTGATATTCCATTATCAAGTTATAAGCTTTGGCAAAAAAGGTGTTTTTCTTGACTTCCAAAAATGACCTATAATGTCCAAATTTGTAACTTTTTGTGAGTGCATTTCTTGATCTTGGGGGTGTGAAGATGGATTGTAGGAAATTTAATCCTCTTTAAAATGAGCTTTGGATGGGTCATTTCTCATAAAGTATGAGAAAGGTATGCTTGGTCAAAGTTGGTTTGACTTTTCCTACAAAACCCTAATTTAGCAACTTTTGAGTCTTGATGAATTTTGAGAAATACTTGATGAATCATGATCAACCCTTGATCAAATGATGAATTATCATTCAAAATGAGAATGTTGATAAAACATCTTGAGGTTTGACTGTATTTGGGGCACAGTTGACTTTTGCCCTAGCACGGTCGATTTTTGGACCTCTTGAGAAATTGATTGACCAAACATCCTCTGCAAGGCTTGAAATTTGACATGGATGAACTTGAGAACATATTAGGAAATTGGGGAGCACTTGAGGTTATTTTGATGCAAGGACCTTGATGCAACACAAAACCCTAATTTGAGGTTGATTGCCTTAGTAGATGACTTGATTGTCCAACTCTTGAACAATCTTGAGCAACTTGGAGATTATTCTTGCAATGTCTTGAAAAATATGGGAGGGCAAATTTTGGGGTACAACAAATGGCATATTATTTTCTTCCTGTTTCATCTTGTTGTCCTAAAATACAACCCATGGAGTTATCCAACACAATCAAATACATAATCAATGGTCTTCCTTCAACCGAAGTTAGCAAGATAGGAGGATTAAGCATATACTCTTTAATGCTTTCAAATTCTCTTTGGAAATCACCCGTCCATACACAACCTTGGTCTTTCTTTAGCATATTGAAGATTGGTTCACATGTTGCAGTCATATGGGAAATAAATCTAGAAATATAACTTAAACGTCCAAGGAAGCTTCTAACTTTCTTTTCAGTTCTTGGTGCAAGCATTTCTTGAATTACCTTAACTTTATCAGGATCAACTTGAATTCCTTTTTGGCTAACAATGAAACCTAAAAAATTTCCTGAACGAACACCAAAAGTACACTTATTTGGATTCAATCGGAGATGATACTTCCTCAATCGCTGAAACAATTTCAACAAGTCTTCCATATGTCCTTCCTCAGTTCAAGATTTGGTGATTATATCATCAACATATACTTCGATTTCCTTATGCATCAGATCATGGAATAGGGTTGTCATAGCCCTCTGGTACCTTGTACTGGCGTTCTTCAACCCACAAGGCATCACTCTGTAACAGAATGTTCCCCGGGGTGTGATAAACGTTGTTTTTTCCATGTTCTCAGGAGCCATCCTAATTTGATTGTATCTGGAAAATATGTCCATGAATGAGAACACTTTTAATTTTGTTGTTCTATCAACCAACATATAAATATGGGGTAATGGGAAATCATCTTTCAGACTTGATTTATTTAAATATCTATAATCAACGCACATGTAGACTTTTCTGTCTTTCTTTGGTATTGGAACAATATTGGCAATCCACTGATGTCACAAGAAAACCAGCATCAATCTGCTTCAAAACCTCTTCTTTAATCTTTACTGCCATGTCAGGATGAGTTCTTCGTAGCTTCTGCTTGATTGGTGAACCTTCTGGCTTTAACGATAGATAATGTTCCATAATATCAGTGTCTAAACCAGGCATGTCTTGGTAAGACCAAGCAAAGATATCCACATACTCTTTTAGCAACTCAATCAACCTACTCTTCACATCGGGATGAAGCAATGCCATAATCTTGACTTCTTTTAGATCTTCCTATGAACCCAAGTTAATTGTCTCCAACGACTTTGTATACGACTGGATGGTATTTTCCTCGCGCTCAAGCAACCGTGAAACTTCTTCTGGGATTTCATCATATTCTTCTTCTTCAGCCACATATACAGGATATTCAAAGTTGGGAGAGGGTGTAGGGTCATTGCACTCAACGGGGTTTTTAATCAATCTGCATATATGATTTATGATTGATTTTATAAATTGACACATGTAACAAGTGATTATGCATATTTATTTACAATTATTATTTATTTAGAAATGTTTTTTCTAATTACAATTTCCAAGAAAAATTGAAAATAAAGACACAATTTAGAAATCAAAAACAACTTTTATTAATGATCTTAAAATTCAAAACAAAAGACACGCCCCTACAACATCACTTTCACCTTGGGCAGAGTGAAAGACTTTTGAAAAGACAAACAAACAAAAAACAAATTACTTTGAAATGTGAATGCAAGAAGGAACATCAACAATGATCTAATTCTGGATTCTGACTCCATGTGTCACAAAGTTCAGCATCTCTTGCTCTGACTCATCTTCAAGAATAACATTGATCTTTAGAGTAGTCGGATGGAGATATCCTACACTATGAAAGATGTCTTGATATTTACTCAAAGTGGACTTCGGCTTCACAACTTCATTCTTCATGGAGAAACCCAAGCCAGTCCCGTTCCTGTTCATAGGTGGATTAATAACCCGCCCCCACACCTTGCTAGAGCCCTTCAGCACTACCTGTGGTGCATCCTTAAATGAGGTGATTGAATCTTCATTCTTCCTTATATTATCAATAGACAAAGCTTGGAACTAAGTTCCAACAGCGTCTTTGTCAGCTTCTACAATGCTAAAGGAAGACAAATGAGATATCAACAGAGTTTGCTCACCATTCACAATGACTACCATTCCTTCACAAGCAAATTTCAGTTTATGATGCAAGGTTGAAGTAATAGCTCCTGCTTCATGGATCCCAGATCGTCCCAATAAACATCTATAGGCTGGGAAAATATCCATAACCTAAAAGGTGGTTTAGAATAAGTGCGATCCTATGTGAATAGGTAAATCCACCTCTCCAATGATAGATTTTCTCGAACCATTAAACACTTTTACTATAATGCCACTAGGGTGCATAGGAGTTCCTTGGTATTTAAGCTTCATGAGAGTGCTTCTTGGTATGACATTTAAAGCAGATCCATTGTCTATCAGCATATTGGACAAAGAGTCATTCTTACAATTCATAAATATATGCAGAGCCAGGCTATGGTTTCTCCCTTCATCAGGAAATTTGTCATCACAAAAACTCAGATTATTACAAGACGTAATATTCCTCACAACATCATTGAACTGATCAAGAGACATATCCCTTTCAACAAAAGCCTGACCCAACACCCTCATAGGAGATTCCCTATGAGCATAAGAGTTCATCAACAAGGCTAAAATGGAAATCTTAGATGGAGTTTGCAACAACTGGTCCACAATCTTGTAATCACTCATCTTGATGATTTTAACAGATCATCAACATCCTTTTCCAAGTCAGCGCCACTAGATTCTCCCACCATTTTCTTAGTTTCAACAATCTCAATAATCTTCTTACCAGAATTAACATCTCCTCGAAAAGGAAGGGGCAAAGACATGGCAACAACGAGTTACCCGACTAGCTTCAGCAATATTCTCAACATGGGACAAAGGTTAGATAGGAATTTTCACACCATCTTCCATAATATTTGCATTATACTTATAAGGCACAACTTTATCTGATTCATATGGGATATGACCAGGCAGACAAATAACTACGGGAGCAACAACTGGCTTGCTGTGGTATGTAATCTCTACATGAGAGGGAACACCAAAATTTGGCACAATGACATTCACCCCTACTTCTTCAAAATACTCAGGAATCATATAATCATTATGAAAAAACATACCTTCATCAGAAGAAAAAAACTCATTAGCAGAAACGTACTTATCATCAGACCTGGCCTCAACAGGGTAGTCTTCAATCACATTAACTTCATTATAATTATCTTTGTTTCCTGTGACTCTGATAGTACCTTTATCTAACAGTAATTGAACACCTCTTCTTACAACATAACAACCACGTGAATCCTATGAGAAGATCTGCTAAGACCCATAATGATGTACCTCTTGGCCATCCGTGTGACAAAATGTGGCATGCAGCTGTACCAGATCATTATCCATATAGTTTACATCAAAAATCCGGAATTCTCCAGGGAAACCATAAACCATATTCACCTCTTCTTCATATTCAGCCCTTGGTATAATTATATGGATACGACCTTCATCCATCATTTCTTGAAGATCATCTCTCACCTTATCACATCCATGGATATATGAACTTCAAATACTACAACCCACATGATCGTGTGTATGATAGATGAACTCATAAATACCAGCATGAATCTTCACTAAATCAACTCTAACCAGGATGATATCAAAAATTATGAAATCCCTAGGACAACCAGCAACCATATTTACAGCACTTCCACGTCCATGTTTGGGTAGTGGATTATCCTTCACATTAGGTCCAATGTCTTTAAAAGACAGGAGACCAGATATTCCCATCTTCTACACTTCAGACTTCAACGGATAATAGTTTTCAATATTGTGCCTAGGGGATCCTTGATGAAAATCACAAGTCTGATCAACTTTATAATACCATGGCAAAGTTGAAGGTATAGCAGAAGGAGGCCTATTCTGTACCAGGTTCTTCTAAATCAAGGCCGGAAACAATTCTGCATAACACATTAAAATAGGATCAAAAGCTTCCCTCTTCTGACCTTGCCCTTGATTATCTTGTTGAGGTGATCTCTGATAGGCAACAACATTCGGAGCTACATTGACGACTAGAGTTAGTGAAGTAACATATCATTGATGCTGATGATGTCTTCTTGGTGGTCTAACCCTTCTTTCTTCAGCAACAACATTTTTTTCACTTTCTTTCTTCTTATAAAACCCATATGATGATTTCTTTATTCCACTATAATCTTCATCTTTTTTCAATCGTCCTTCCCTGACAACTTCCTCTAGACGGACACCCATACTTACCATCTTAGTGAAATCACTCGGTGCCCTTGCAACCATTCTTTCATAGTAAAATGAACCAAGGGTTTTCAGGAATACTTCAATCATCTATTTCTCTCCCATCGGGGGTACCACTTGGGTAACAATCTCGCACCAACACTGTGCATACTCTTTAAATGATTCCTTATATTTTTGAGCCATTGCTCTTAACTGGTCACGACCAGGTGCCATAAACATGTTGTACTTATACTGCTTCATGAAAGATTCTCCTAAGTAATTGAATGTGTAGATGTTGCTACTGTCCAATCCCAAATACCATTTCAAAGCAGCACCAGTTAAACTATCCTGGAAGAAATGAATAAGCAAACATTGATCATCAATATGAGTGGACATCCTTCTGATATACATCACCAGGTGGTCACGGGGACAAGAGTTACCCTTGTACTTCTCAAATTCTGGCACCTTAAACTTTGTTGGCACTTTCACATTAGGAACTAAGCAGAGGTCACTGAAATTCTTTCTGAATAACTCTTTCCCTCAAAGAGCCTTCACTTCTTTCTGCATATCATTGAATTGATCCTGAAAGTCATCCATTCAGTCATAAAAGCCCAAACTTTCACTTGGTGGAGGAGCAGGATGATAAACTTCATCATTAATAACAGGAATAACATTCACCACGAGAGGTGCAACATAATGAATCTCATTATTAGCAACAAGAGTAGCGTGCATCACAGGAGGTGCAGAAGCGACATCCGTTTGAACAAATGGAGCAACTTCAACAGCAGGATTGTAACCTTCTGGCATGAAATTCTCAGGCATTCCCCACGAGTAACCGTGAGGCATACGGTTTTGAGTAGTAGTAACTGGAGTAACGAAGATGGGAACTGAAAATCTCATGTGACTTAGGCCCTCCTTCTAAGTCGGTGAAAGGAACATATTCAATAATAGGTAAACTAAGTAAGTAACAATACTCCTCCAATGTGGGAATCAGCTGATAATCAGGAAAAGTAAAACACTGGCACGACGGATCATAGAATTGGACCAACATAGAAAGAATACCCTCCTTCATCTTGAGCTTCACAATAGGCACAATGGCTCCATACTTCTTCTGGAAATCTGTAGAACTCTCAATCTCAAGAATCAAACTCATCAATTCCTCTATCTTAGGATCCTTGAAATTGTACTTCCGAGTCTTTCTCCTTCCAAAGTCCATGGTTAAAAAAGTACATGAGATATTTGCAAAAGTTAACCATAAGTTCCTTGAAAAACTGTTTAAAGAATGCTCATGGGTGCATGAATGTATGATGATGCAACAATCACACACAAGATCACAAACATAGGGAGTTCGTAGGTTCAATGTCACGAGCATGAAGTCAAAGGTACTACCCACAAGGTAAGGACTAATGGTTTATTACCTGCCGAACAAGGTTCTAAAAAGTTCCCAGAGTCTATGTTCTTCCTTCAGATATTACCAACGTCTCGATTAGCTTGGTAATTAGAAATATTCTTAGGAAAAACTCGTATGAGTGTAGTATTGTGTGACAAATACTTCTGGATTGCTCCGTCATAGTCTCTGCACTACACTTAAAATGCCAAGATGAGTTAAGGGTTCTACGGTCTCTCAGCTTCTCAGGATCCCAGGTCGAAAGCAGCAATGTCTTCCCGATTTCTCGATAAACAAATACTACAACCAAAGGGGCCTCTACTGAGTGGGGGATCTCATGTCTTATTTTTTGGGATTTCTCCATCATAATATGACTATACCACCTGTTCTATCTTAAGTTTTCCCAAGTCCGGGTATAGAACTTATAAGAGATTACCAAGCATCCTGAAAACCAGAAAAATCGAGACATACATATATTCAACAAATAATGGCACATACGCAGATAAAAAAGATAGGCTCAACCCACTTAGAGTATGTTACTCCTCATCAGAGTCGCCAGTTTTCTGTAGTAGTAGAAATGTTGAGACTAAGCCATTCTTTTCAAAGGAAATGGGATAAGAGAGAATAAACCCAAAAAAAAGAGGGGGAGAGAATCTAGGTATGGGAGTTGGTTATGTAAAGGGAAGGTATTAGTACCCTAAACATCTATGGTACTCCACAGGAACCTCTTCAAAAATCTGTGTATTTTGGCTATAAAAGGTGTATACAAAATAAGATGGCGAAGATGAGAAAAGAAGTATATTTTACAATTTTGCACCCACCACAGTTGCAAACCTTTAGTTCCTATGTACAACCTTCTGTGCAATAGGGGATCAAGGTACTCGTAGTTCACCTACAAAATTTAAAACACATGTGTGTTGGTTAATTTTAAGAGAAGAGACATCACTGTCATATCCGAGTGGAAGACATACTTACTACCCATGATTATGAGAAAGGAGAATTTGCATCATCTCAAAGTGGAGGATATAGCTTGTATTTTTAAAATCAACAAAGCCTCACTCAACACCGAAGTGAAAAATATCTCAACTCACTACATATCGTAGAAGTATAGTAGCTTGCGTCACTACAAGAATCGACAAGAGTCTAGTCTTTTGAGAAAAGTTTTTAAAGTAAAAAAAAGCCAAAGTGGAAAAATGGTTTGAATGAGGTTAATTTACTTTTAGTCTTTAAAAAAGATGTCAAAGTTTGGTTAAGTTGATTAAATTTTGTTTAAGAAAAGATTTTTAAAAATGCACGGACCTAAGTCCAAGTTTATTATGAAAGCAGTTCAAGTTAGAAAACAAGAAGAGTTTTGAAAAGGAGAGAGAATATTTTTGAAATTAAAGAAGATATGAGGAGATGAAGGGACTATCCTAAAACATAAGGTAAAATCTAAGGAAAAGGAGGGTCTAACCAACAAAAATCTGAAACTTGACATAAAGAAGTCAATGTATGTGATACGGTGGCCAGAACCGGGACGTGGTTTCCCTATTTCGTTAAGGAAATTAGCTGGTTTGCGTTTTGCGTTTGTTTTTGCAAAACGTCACGGTAAGCAAGAGTCGCCACCGACTTTTATTTTATCAAACAAGGAAAGGAAAAAAGCACAGAAAAATTCCTTTTTCGAGATATTTCTGAGTACAGGGGGTAGATTATAGAAAGGGAAGGTATTAACACCCTTTCTATCCGTAGTTATCTACGGGCTCTTAGGTGCTTGCTCATCATTTTCAAAATTGTTTTCTTTGTGTTTGTGGACTTTGTAAAGTTTTTTTGTTTTAACTTCGATTTAACTCTTGCTTCTGTCTTCAAGAGTGTAATGAAGTGTTTTTGAAAACTTGTTTGTAAAGGAGTGTAAGTGTGAAAAAGTTTGTTTTGATTGAGCAAGTACTTAATAACTAATCTACCTACTCGAAAAAAGAATCATTCTATGCTTGTTTCCTTTAGACAATGCTATCCCACTATTAGTGAGTAGGTAGCAACGTCGTTGGAGTTTTGAGGGTCAATTCGAAAGGGACGTACGGTCACTAAACAATGTTAAGACGTCTTAGTCGTAACCCTAATGTCTTAGATCATTTATCTGAGGAAACAATATCCGAGGCAACTTTGATCTTTGGACAAAAGGACGACCACTAAAACATCTTATACTCAATGACCATTTACCGAAGGCAACCAAGTGGGAGTGTACCCTAGGAGTGCGCATGTGCGAGTGATTCAATTTCAGTTTATTTATCTTTGCACATTTTAGGGTGATCTAACTGTTTTAAAATTAATCATACATTCTTGTCATGCATCCTATTATCATACATCTAACAGTTAATAATTTGCGGAATTTAAACTACCCTATTACAAGGCTTCGTGTATTTACATAGCCAAAAACAAACCCTTTGAAATTAAAGCGATAAATGTAAAAGTCCTAATTAAAATTATTACAAACTGTGGGCAGATACAATAATTGGGTAAAAATAATAATAAAGCACGCGAGAAGAAAATTAGATCGAGTGCGAACTAGGGTTTTGACCCTTTTAACCTAATTAAAAGAAAGAAATTGTTTTGTTGTTTTTAATATTTTTTAAAGAAAAGAATTAAGTTGCCTAAATTAAATACAAAAATTAATTAGTGATTAAATTAATTAATGAAAATAATTAAATGACCTATTTTTGGTTTTTTGGTTATTTTAGGAAAAAATGAAATATAATTAAGTTAGTAATAAAACCTATTTATTCAAATTATTTTTAAGTTATTTACAAAATATTAAAGTTTTCTCTAAAATTAAATCTAATTAAATTAATAAATTTATTGAAAAAATAATACCTAAATCTAATTGGTGAAAAATATAATATTTTTGGTGATTTTTGATAAAAGAAAATAATTTTTTGGTTAGTAAAATAAATAAATAAATTAATTAAATGAAATAATTAAAAAAAAAGAAAAGAGATAATGGGCCTGCATATTTGTTTGGAGGGTGCAAATAGCCAGAATTCTGGGCCCAATTGTGGTGAGGTCCGTTTGAATTTTGAGATCCTGTACTACGCGCTTGACTTGGCTCATGATGCACCTTCCTGGATGGCCATTAGATTTGGTCATCTGGCCACTTGGCGTGATTGATTGTGAGGGTGTATGGTGAACCCTGGGCTTGTACATGCATGAGATCCTGAAAAGAAAAATATTATGGAGAATTTGGGGGACCTGGGATTCGAACCCAGGCCCTAAGACAATTTCCAGCGCTGCACTCACCACTGCACCACTTTGCTTTTGTTGTACATAGGATAAGAAGTAATAATAATATACAAAAAAATGTGTTAGTGGAGGAAACAAAGAAAACGCGCCAGAAAGTTTGAATGGGCCAATAGGACGGTGACAACTCATTGTCTCATTCCTCTCTCCGTGGGTAAAAGTCTCAGACTTTTACCTACGGACATTTCGTCCGTCGCTATAGGCAGTGTTCGTCCAAAAATCCTCCATGGGCCATATAAATGAAACCTAACGCCATGGTTGAGTTCGTCTCGTCCTCCTGAGCATGATGATACCACTTATGAAGGCTAATTTTTCCTGTAAACAAAATCCCTAATTCAGAGCTATAAACCCTAACAATGGTGAATTACAGTATAGGCCATATAAATGCAATTAAACCATACAAAAAGCTTGCATATGTCTCATAGATCAAGAATATGTGATTAATTCAATCTAACAATGCCTAAATCATGTTATTCGAATTCAAGAACAGGGCTATGTCGTGAGCGACTTACAGAGCTTTTTGGGGCTTGAAAATGCTTGGTTTCAATGGCTTTGGCTTGCTGGGAACCTCAGGAAGGGATTGAGATGGATAGAAAGCCTTGAGGATGCCTCTAAGTGCAAATTCGATCTACCACTTTTCTTGATTTTTTTCCAATGTTGCTTTGCTGGCTGCGCCTGTTTCTAACCTCTCCTTTAGGTCTGGTCTCGTTCTATATGTATTAGTGAAGGGATTAGGGTTGAAAGAATGCATCCAATCTTCCTCCATCAATGATTGGATCTTTGATTTGATTCACTTTGAAAACTTTCCAAAATTGGCCTAAATCCGATCTTTGTGTGCACACATGCCTTGATACGAGTTTGAATAACTTGCTAGTTGTAATTGGAACCTGAAACAAGCACAAAATCTCTTACTTTCAATATTTTGGATTTTATTTGATTTGTTTTGATTTAAATTGAATTAATTCAAATAAAAATCAAAATAAATAATAAAAATAAGATATGGACAAGTGGCAAAGTATAGAGCTCGTGGACTATGTTGCCAACTCAAAACAAGTGAAAAAGATTGGGTCAGTTTGGCAAAATTTGAAGTTTTAGCGATAGTTGACTTTTGGCAATTTTGCAAAAAAGGTCAACTTCACCAATGCACAACTTCCTCAATTTTGACTCTTTGGAGGTGTTATTGGACTTTTTAGAAATCTTGAGATATCCTCTAAGCAAAAATTTTGGTATCATCTCAATTTGATATTCCATGCTTATGTATGAAGCTTTGACAAAAAAGGGATTTTTGTTGACTTTTCAAAATGACCTATAATGTCCAAATTCATAACTTCTTGTGAGTACATATTTTGAACTTAGGAGATGAATATGGATTGTAGGGAATTTCATCCTCTTCAAAATGAGCTTTGGATGGGTCATTTATCATAAAGTATGAGAAAGTTATGCTTGGTCAAAGTTGAGTTGACTTTTCCTACAAAACCCTAATTTAACAACTTTTGAGTCTTGATGAATTATGAGCAATCCTTGATGAATCATTATCAACCCTTGATCAAATGATGAAATATACTTTAAAATGAGGATGTTGACAAAAAATATTGAAGTTTGACTGTAGGTAGGTCACAGTTGACTTTTTCCCTAGCATAGTCGATTTTCAGGCCTTTGAGCAATTGACTGAGCAAATTTCCTCTACAAGGCTTAAAACTTGACATGGATGATCTTAATAACATATTAAGACATTGGTGAGCATTTGGGATCCCTTGGAATCAAGTATCTTGATGCAACATGAAACCCTAATTTGAAGTAGACTGCCTTAGGAGAGAGCTTGTCTGGCCAACCCTTGGACTACCTTGAGCAATTTGAGTATCATTCTTGAAATGTTTTGAGAAATATGGGAGGGCAAATTTTGGGGTACAACAATGTAGAATTACCATCCTTTTTATTGAAACCAAGCAAGAAAAAATACTAAACCTCTGAAAAATACTAAGCTTCAGATGAATTAAGTCTTCACAAAAATTGGGTAGAGTGATAACTGTATACAGAGGAACTCTTAATCTCAGACAAAACATAAAATCAGAATAACATGCACACATAGAATATCAAACTAATGCCTTGGAGTAAACCCCAAGAACATCAGACAAAATAACAATAGAGCAACAAGGTCCCCAAGTATCAAGGCTTCTAATCCTAAGTCCG
The DNA here is from genome assembly GCA_948472305.1 of Vicia faba. Taxonomy (NCBI): domain Eukaryota; kingdom Viridiplantae; phylum Streptophyta; class Magnoliopsida; order Fabales; family Fabaceae; genus Vicia; species Vicia faba. Next base: position 813,193,964 of record OX451741.1, on the reverse strand, counting down.
AGAGATCCACAACTCCATAATGCTAAGGATAGTAACCAGATAGTCCAAGTAACCTTAAAGTTTTTATCATGTTCAAGTTGATTGTTAAGTGTATTCAAAAGAAAAAAAAAGCTCAAATGAGCAAAGATAAAATGACATAAAAAATAAATGCTCAAGTGAGCAAAAAGAAAATAGCATGAAATGTAAATTCTAAAGTAAATGGTACATAAAAATAAAGACACAAAATAAAGGCATAAAGTAAAGTTAATTGTTAGTGAATTATAAGTTAGAGGGTTAGTTGAATGACCATCTTGAAGCTTGCATTTGAAAACTCATTAGAAGATTGATGAAATCAAAGCTTCTCAACAACAAGTCTCATTTGCTTTTTGTCAAGTATATCATTCATTTCAAGTGCTCAAACCAACCACATGTGATAAATGATGTCCAAATGATTCACTTAGACCAAAATTCATGAAGTTCATTAGAGGATTTATAGAATCAAAGCCTCCTAACAATGAATTTCAAAGTTATTATATCCAAGGTTTCAAATTAAACATACTTGGGCTTGCAAACATAGGTTTGGGCCACAAATGATTATTTTTTGAATCGTGACAAATTTAGCATTATGTTAAGCAATTGTAACTGGACTTATGTAGAAGTCACACCTATTTTGAGGCCGGTCGATAGTAATCTATGTACCAACATGTTAGAGAAATTATATGTACATCATTCTCCAAAACATGTAGAACAAGTAAAAACAAGAAAGGGATAAGATGAAGAGGGATAAGGAGGTATCAAATGAAATTAGGATTTCAAATATCATCAACATCATTCATGCATTTTTGGTGGATTTGGATTTACAACCTATCAACATCCAAGATCTAATGAGGTTGAGGAACTTGTCCCAAAAAAAACACCCAAGTATCTCCAAATCAGAACCAATCAAAAATAAAATAAAATATATTTAATATAAAACAAAATTTAAATGATTTAAAGAGGAAATAATTGGTAAAATACACAACATGTATTAAAACACCAAATAAAAATCCTAAAAAAAAATCAGAAGTCAAACATGAGTCAATAAGTGTTGACAAATTTTTTTAGAATTTTTTATAGTCAGAAACTATTTTTAAAATTTAATTAAATAAGTAAAATAAACCAAAATTTGTAAAAAATAGTAAAATCAAAAATAAAAATAAAATGAGGTCACCAATATTTGCCAAGAGGTCACTAGACCCTTCCATATTTTATTCCAGAATTTAAAAATCAAGAAAAGTATTTTTAAACAATTAAAACAAGTCAAATAAAGTTAAAAATCATAAAAAATACGAAATCCCAAAATAAAATTTTGATAAAATAAAAATCAGAAAGAGAAAAATCAAAAGTATTTTTGATAATTTGTTTCACAATTTTAGAAGTTGAAATGAATTTTTATGAATTTTTGAAGTTTAAAACAAATAAAAATGAAAATAAAAAAATAAAATAATGAACCAAAAAAATATGGGCCATCTGATCATTGTCAAAAGATGTTAGTAAGCTAATCCAAAGGATCAGGCGCGCTGTGCATATTATAGACATTAGTGAATAAACCGCCGAATCATTTATTTAAAATAGATTTTGAAAAAATGTGTGGCATAATGTCATTGGTTGAGAGAAGACATGTCATCGTCTTCAACCTCCAGCCACGCGCGATTTGCAGGTCCTTCAATTTATAAAATAAGAACTCATATCGGTATCATTTGCTTCGTCTCATCAAGACGGTTCCAATGGTACAGTCGCGAAAAAATTATATTAACCACGACTTAATCGATTTGGAAAAAGCAAGATGGAAAAAATTGAAAAGGGATTTAAATATTCATGAGAAAAACTCACTTCCAGTTAAAACTAACAATGTTATGAGTATTAGAGTGATAAGAGCTACATTGTAGTAACAAGTTTGGAGAGAATTGATGGAGAAATCTACCAGTTGAAGCTCAACTTCAGAGCTCTGAAACTTGACTTGGCTAGCACGATTTAAAGCACTTAGAGGCTTGGTTCTTCTTCTGTTAGCTTCAGAGAAGTTCAAGGATGAAGAATGAACAAAGAAATTGGATTGAAAAATGCTTTGAAACCAAATTCGAAGTTGCAGAATTGAGGGGTATGGAGGAATTTGACAGAGGTTTTCTGGCTCCGTAAAGCTTGTGTAATGATTGAAATATCATCCTCTATTTATAGGGAAGTGAATGATGATGAGAAATGATAGGAATTGTGAGCAAATCATGCAAACCAAGTCAGCTGTGATCATGCCAAACGTGTGACTCGAAATTCATCAAAACAACCTCATACCAAGTGAAATTCTTATCAAAATGCATCTGGGCAATTAGTTAAACATGTTTAGCAACTAAACTTTGAGTAATTCGACCTGTAATCCAAGTTTACTCATGGTAAAAATTATGACTTGAGGCAAAAATAGATTCCATGGAGCCAACTTCAACAATGCATAGTTCACTACTCAGGGACCTTTATGGGATGATTCTTGAAGCATTTGAAATATTTTACAACAAACTTCACAATGTGCTAAGAAAGGTAGTATTTGAATGCTTGAGCAAAAAGTTATGATCAATTGAAATTGTGAAAAACAAACTGATTTTTGTACTTAGAAATATTTCTAAGTGTTGAACTTCAAAATGACGTATAATGTTCTTCAAAATTACATGACCTTCCACTCAAAATTAGCTCTTGACCCTTGAAGATGAAATGAAGTAGACCTCTCGAATTGAATTGTGGAATTGAGACCACTTAAAAATCATAAAAATTGAAAGAGTTATAGTCTTTGGAAGATGATGAACAAATTTGGGAAAATTCACAAAAGACCTATAATCTTTTCAATTCTTAAACAACTTTTCAAGCATTTTCAAGTCTTGCATGTTGAAACAAAGTTGTAGTAGATAAAATTCTGGTACAACAGACTCAAATGTCCTACAAGGATGACGAGATATCTGATATGACATAAATATATAGGCAAGATAAAACAATACTGAAAAGATAAAGAACACACCATAATTTTTTACCCAAATCAGTGTACAATAACACTTACTCTGGGGGCTACCAAGCCAGGAATGAAGTCCACTATCAACAGTATCAATTTGCAAACCCTACAGCCAACACACCCATTGACGATCTACGCACTTAATCACTAGCCAATGACCCTTCTACCTAGGTCCTCCCTAGATATGGAATATCCCCATCCCCCTTCCAATCATCGTAATGATTTCTAGCAGTCAACATCCCAGTTACTACATCAATGACCTTTCACCAAGATTGTGATCACACAGATAGATAGTTTGGAAGAAACACTTCCTAGATAAGTCTCCAAGCCAAACTCCATTGTTTGTTAGCTTTTCTCCTAACTAAGAACACATCTTGGAGTTGCTTCAAAGCTTCCTCCAAGAACAATACACCTCTTACCTACAGGCTTCGAGGTAAACTTAGTAACCTTCCCACAACCCGGGAGGTTTACCTTGACAAAACCCTAGACTTCTACATCTTGAGCCGTCACTTTTCTAGGTTACAAACCCTTCTATTTATAACTTGTTACACAACTGGTTTTGGGCCTTCTATCACAGTAAATCAACTGTAACAAACTGCAGAAACTTCTGCCCCAAGAAAGGTCTTCAATCTTTACTTTTATAAATAATCTCCTTATTTAGAAAGTCTTCATTCTCCTTGATTTATGATTGAATTTTCAAGACTTTTAAATATGCACAGCATAGGATGCATAATATTCTCCTGAATATTCTCCTTATGTTAAGAACAAATTGAATCTCATTAATCCAGCTCAGTAGGCGTGATGTCAAGACATCTTCTGTGACATGTTGTTCCAATTGTTGAAAAAGTTCAACACAACTTGTTCTGACATTGTAATAGGACTTCTTGTTGTACCTGTTCTTCTTATCCTATTCTTTATTACATTATTGCTGCTATTATTTTTTTTACAAAAATTAAGCCAATCCTAAAACAAGAGAACTAACAATCTCCCCCTTTGGAAAATTTTGGCTAAAACAAATAATCTAAAAACAATTGCAATATAGGAGATTACAGCAATACACAACAATAGATCTTCAGTTGAAAATAATGTCTCAACATCTTGTTCGAAAAATTCTTTGCAGCACTCTGAAGAAGTCAATTGCATCAGAATCAATGAACATCAGCATCAGCTTCAGGATAAAAGGAAGGAAAGCCCAGAAGTCTGGTTGATGCATACGAGGAAGAAGATAGCAGAAGATAGCTTGTACTCCCCCTCAATATAGAACCAATGGTGGAATAAGACCAAACCCTCCACCACTCCTGGTAACTCAGAACACAGGTCACAACTGTGTTCATAACTCAGATCACAGGTCACAAACATATGTCACAGAAATAGGATCGAACGTATTATTTTGACATCTGTGAACATTAATAATAACCACTTGTGGAATCAACTGCATCTGAGCTAATTCACCTTTTATCTCCCCCTTTTTAGCCAAAACTTGGTAAAGTAGACCTTCACAATACCAGACCCAAGTATAGCTTACCCAAACCTGAATAAAATCCATAAGAATTATGGACTCAAGGAGCTCACGGGGTTACAGAGATATGGAGAACTCTCTATAAATAACTGGGATTTTTACTTGGAAAATAACGATCCTAGATTGTAGCACCAATCTTGGTCAAAAGGAAACGATATTTGAGGAGGAAACTTCAAATATCAATATGCACCGTCTATAATGGCTTTGAATGCTATAGCTACTTCACATGCATAGTCAGAAAAAATTTTCTCCCCCTGTTTACAGCCACGTGTATGAACACATAGGCCACTCCACCCTATGTTGACCATGTAGGAACATGTCTTGAATAATGTCCTGACACTTAGTCAGACATTGCCTTCTTATTTCAGTGATCAACACATCTTCTCCCACCAATCAGGGATGCTTCACCAGATTATCCACCTGTTCATACTGGATTCTAAGTGTTCTTCTTTCACTTAGACTTAGTGATATACACTAATATATCAAAATATCACATTTGTGACACCTCTTCATAATATAGACCCTCAAGGAGTCTTTTTGAAATCTATAGAGAAAAATAAATTCTCGCAGACTTCCCATTAAACTTCTAAGAGATATGTGAACTTCTAATCTTCACTGAGCTTCTCATAGTTAGAAACAATAATATCTTGTTAAGTTTATCCATAACTTCATAATGCCACAACATGTTATTTCGACATCATTTCCTCATGGAAACTTTACAAAAATGAACAGTATTCTGGCTTGACAATACTTGTATCATTGTAGCAACAATTTACAGATATCCACATGACTCCCTTTGTCATGAGTAACTAATGCTCCAGCTGAGGATGAAGACTTGAGCACTAGATGATCAACTTTAGCACTTCCTGCATATGCTGAACCTTGACTCCCTTAGTAGAGTCAAACCAGAGTCAGATATTCTCGCTCCATGAGAATACTTCCAGGAACCCTGACTTCTTCACAACACAAGGACACATTCAATCATTGTCTTTTCATAACCACACTCTGCTTCATGACCTTTTGAATAGGAAAAATGTCATGCATACTAGGTGTGAAGTCACTCACAAACTCCAAAAACTCTTACTTCGCTTAAAAGCTTTACTAATATCCAGATTACCAAACCTTTTATGGAGTGACTTGCAGCAAAAAAGAATATCACTTCAAAATGCTCTGCTCAGACCTCAATATCTGTCAGCAGCCTTATGTCTTTATATCCACCAGTAGTTGCTGATAGTAGTAGAGTCTTCAACAAAGTGGTCATGCATTCATGAAGCATGCTACTATAGAAAAGATTAGACTCTCCATATTCTAATAGTCAGAAATGCCACTTCTCACAATAATGCTTAAGCATCCAACTTCACATGAACAATCCCAAGCATTAAACAAAACAACCATCAACAATCATGATGTTAAGACATCATGTGGTACATCAACTCCATAATACATAACCTAATCAAACTGGTTCTCAATCATTTAAAGGACTCATTATGCATATAAATCCTTTAAGAAGCTCCCATTAGAACACACAACCGATGTACAGGTTCCTGCATGTTTTACAGTCTGGTTTGTAGTAATGGATTTGCACACCTGATTATCAGTCACATCCAACTCACAGTAATCATCTTCAGACCTGTCCATATAACTATTGATTAAAGCAAGGGAAAATTAAACACAAACACCTTCCTATATTCCTTACTTGTGTGATCAGCACAAGCCAGCAAAAGAAATCAGCTCCATAATCTCTTTGCACTCCAGTACACCTGCTCCCAATTCTCTTTCAAGGGAAATTCTTCTTTGAGATACATATTTCCACTTTTCAGCATTGCCAATAGAATGGAAGGAAATGTTGTCAAGAGGAGCATCAAGCACCTTGACAAAAAGCTTCTTGCTTGCAGAATTCTTCAAAGGAGAGATGTCATGTACATCATCCTCGACATCATAACCAGAGTCAACATCTTCTAACAACTAGCAGGATGGTCTTCTTTATCCCATTCACTACTGCAGAGAAAAAATAAATTCTCGCAGAACCATCACATCCTCTTAGAGAAGGATGATATACTCTAGCAACATCTGGCTAGAGTCTTTAGATACTCATGAGGACATAAATAGCCATGTCTTGTAGTAACATGTCTCAGCATGTTGTCCAACATCATCCTCATAGGAGGGAAATAACTCTATACGCTTTAACATCACAAGCTCCAAACAAACCAATTAGTCCACTGACTCCTCCTGTCATGGACAATCAAAAACTTCATTATGGAGAAAATACAACACTAAACACCCACTAGTTCACTGGGAATAACTCCAAGTACCTTGAACTAGTCACATAACAATGTCACCTCTGATTCATGCCCTTACACCTCCACACATATTTTCATGACTCTTTGGATGACTAAGATGCCATGCAACCATAGTCTAAAACCAACTTCCAACCATTTCTTAGTGTGCTTAAAAACTTTACTAAGATTCAGACTCTCCAACAGAAGGAATACCCCTTAACCAATGTGCTGATTAAATCCTTCTTCTGCATATTACTAGTATTTACTGATACTAGTAAAGTATTCAAACCAAGATAGTAGTTATACATTACTTGAGAATACTTCTCCTTCAATCAGAATCTCCTTATTCAACACCATAGACAGAACTGCCACTAATGAGTGTGTAGTTATATTGAGATTCATAGTTCCAAGTATCTTTAATAGAATATCATAAAAAATGATGTTCCAACATCATTTGTGAGACCAACAACATTACCACAGAACTTATCTGCTTTGGTTCTGGAATCATCATCCAAGGGACTTATTTCCATCCATTCCCCTTAACAAACTCACCATTCTCACAAAAGGATCTCACAAGGTCTCACAACAGAAATATTCTCTCACTATATTTTGTAGTAAGCTTCTCACACTAGGTAAAATTAACAACTTTCTTCTTCACACCTGTGATACTTGTTGAATCTTCGACAAGACATCCAATCATGGAAGCCAAAACATTCCAGGTTAGGTTAGTGACTTGACCTTAAGCTCAACCCTTGGAGAAAACAGAATATACTAGCTTCTCATGACTGGAACCACATAGATCCAACAGGGGCGTAGACAGCTACACCTAGTAGCCATAAGTCACAACTTGTTGCTTGTAATCTTCATAAGCTTGAATTACACGCAAGCTCTATAGCTACTACAACAATAACCACAAATAGGTTCTAAGCTCCCCCTATCATGGACAAATAAGGCTTCTGCTGAGGAATAACAATTGGACACCAGAAGACAAACATGAGACTTCACGCACTCACTGAAACATATCCACACTCTTGTGAAAATAACTCATCCTGAATTTGATATACCAACTCAAGGTCTTCAGACTTTTACAAGGTCATGTCTGATATATGGCCCTACATAACCACACAAATATCCACACCTCTTTGGATAACCAATATATTGTGAACGCATACTTGGACAATATACAAACACAAGCCCACAAATAGCTTGTTTTAAGCACACTAGGTTGACATACTTGCAACATAGGAAAATCACCTTCTTCATATTCCTCTGCTCTAACAATCACTAGCAATTGCTGGTACTAGTGAAGTCATTAACATAGTAGTTATGCAGTCACCAAGCATACTACTAAAGACAAGATCAGGATCTGCATCTTCTAATCCACAAAGTCGAAACTCTTTCTTTTGACAACCATGTTGATCATAAACCCAAACCTTCCTTTAAAAAATGATGTTACAACATCATTTAGGACATCAACCTTACTTCACAGATCCCAATAATTTAGTTCTTGATTTATCAACCAAAAAGATTATTAAGCTTGATAGTCTTTTTAGGAAAAGATCACAAAAAATTACATCTTCTGCGACTCATTCAGGTTGATACAGCCACCTGATCACCATAAAGATAAATAAACTCTCAACAATATCTGAATCATCAGTTCAGATAGTAGATTTTCATCCATACCTCAGATAAGTACTCAGCTCCCGACAGGGTATTTGTCATCAGAGGAAAAAACTTTCCCACACATACAACTGCAGATGACACTCCTTTACAGATGTTAGAGCACTTGAACTAACATCCTTCTTCTTCATCGTTTAACACAAGGGGATCCTTTCAACACTCTAGACTTGGTCAGATAATGGTCTTCAGCTCCATCATGATCAAACATTCCAACTTTGAACTCCACTGGTGAACAACAATACTCACCTCATGATCTATACAACAACTTCCTTTTTAGAGGAAGCACACACCTAGAGATGATGTCTCGATATTAGATACGACATCATCCATTCTTACTATGGATCTGGGGGAAACCTCCATAGTAACTTATAATCAACTCTTGTGGGGGTTAACACAAGGAAACAGACCAACAAAAACTTATCAATCTTCAAGATCAGACTATCTACATATGTAGAGGATTGCACGATTCACATCTCAATAAGCTTTTCTTTGGACCTCATGTCTGAATTTGAGATGATGGATGCCATTATTTGTACCTACAGAGAAAATTCCCTCTATTAGGTATCTGGAACAGATTCTGCTTGGCTTGACACTAAAAAATACAGACTTTTCAAAAGCATTTGTTTCCCTTGATTCTTCAAAAATAATGCCCTTCAAATTTTAACATCTTCAAAGATATCATGACATTCTGTCTGACATCATATCAACCCTTGACAGAGGGATCTTTTTTAACAACTTCTGAGGGTACACAAAGAGAATCACCATTTCTCTTCCTCAAGGGCAATTAAAACAATACTCAGGAGCATCAAACAATGTGGTTGGATCAAAATACTCCTCTTCAAACATGATCTGTTCTATGGTGACAAATAAGATTCCATGAATCTGATTCCTTTGATCAGAAGTATCTTCCAAATACGAGCTCATCTCGTATACATAAAGGGTCTGGTGGAGATTCCTTTATGAGTTCTTCTCAAGAGAATGAAGCTCAACCTCTATACTCCCATAAGCCTTACACTAACACATGGAGTAGATAAACTGTTGATCGTGCCCTAATCAACCTGTACAAACTAGATGCCTCCTCTTCCAGATCAGTAGTAGGTTCCAAACAAAAAGTATTCATAACATTTTTGTTCAACACCCAAAGCATACGTTTTTCAACTGGTAGTTGCATGCCTGCTGAAATAATGTTCTAACATCCCATAAAACACCAGTTCCTTCTTCTTAGAACACACCATCCTTGACAGTCTTCAAGGTAAATATGCAAATGTATATTAGCATCACTGATCAATCAATCTTATTGATAAATGTCATTATGAGTGGATTTGAGGAAAATCTCAAGTATCTTTGACACTTTTAATACGGTTGAAAATGTCAACATATATTCTGTTGAGGGTAACAACCCTAGGCTCCTTTCCATACTTTCAGGGTTATATCAGAAACCATGCAGCGGAATATAACAAACTCCTCAACAATATTCAAACACAATTCTTAAACCACTATCCAAGTACAAGCATGGCAACCTAGGATTGAAGAAACTACCCTACATACAATAGTTTCTCACTAAGTTGTAGGCCTGATGGCAACAACCAAGAACAATACCTGTCACATATAACTAATGATCCTTGCCAAGGGATCATTCATACAGTAGTATGAATTGTCCAAGTTCATACCTCTTTTCAGTAAATACTTTATTCCTTGCCCATGACCAGAAAGTACCTTCCCAGGATCTCACCCGGAGCAAAACATGATGCCTACTCTGGTGCCAATTAAAGTTCTGGTACAACAGACTCAGATGTACTACAAGGATATCGAGGCATCTGATCTGATATAAACATACATGCTAGATAAAATAGTACTGAAAAGATAAAGAACACACCAGAATTGTTTACCTAGTTCAGTGTACAACAACACCTACTCTGGGGGATACCAAGCCAGGAATGAAGTCCACTATCAGCAGTATCAATTTGCAGACCCTACAGCCAACACACCCATTGATAACCTACGCACTTAATCACTACCCAATGACCCTTCTACCTAGGTCCTCCCTAGATATGGAATATCCCTATCTGTAGTGGTAGAAATGTTCAAGACTAAGCCATTGGATTGACTAGACTTTATACAAATCAAAATCAAAATCGTCACCGCGCTTTATTGTTTCCAAAGGAATGGAAAAAGAGAGAATAACCCAAAAAGAGGGGGAAAGATTCAAGGTAAGGGGGTTGGTTATGAAAAAGGAAGGTATTAGCACCCTAAACATCTACGGTACTCCGCAGGAGCCTCTTTGTAAAATATGTATATTTTGGCTATAAAAAGCGGTTGTATATAAAATGGATGGTGGAGGTGAGGAAAGAAATATATTTTTTATGATTTTTGCATCCGCCGCGGTTGCGAACCTTTAGTGCCTAAGTACCACCTTTCGTGCAATAAGGGATCAGGGTATACGTAGTTCCTCTTTTAAAAATTTGAAACACAAATGCGTGGGTTAATTTTATAAGATAAAACATCATCGTCATTGTTCGTATGGAAAACACACCTACCACCCACAATCATGGGAAAGGAGAATTTGCATCATCTCAAAGTGGAGGATAGGGCTTGGATTTCAAAATCAACAATGCCTCACTCAACACCAAAGTGGAAAATATCTCTCTTCACTACATATTGTAGAAGTATAGTTGTTTGCATCATGTTGTACCCCAAAATTTTCCCACTCATATTATCAATATTTTCCTCACAAGACTCTTAGGACTCCAGACAGGATTAGGGTTTGCTCAGCTCAAGACCTCATCTTGCACTGATGACCTGAAATTAGGGTTTGAGTTTGCACAAGTAATTTTGGACCACCAATGCTTAATGTTACTTTCATACACCATCTTGGATCCCATAGATTTCTCATACCAAGTTTCAAGCCTTGAATCACATTTTTGCCCAATCAATTGGATAATTGACCTAAAAATCAGCTGTATTGGGGAAAAGGTCAACCATGGCCAATTTACAGTCAAACTTCATAATTTTTGATCCACATCAACATTATAGGCTCCTATGTACCATTTGATAAAGTTTGGACCACAACTCCTCAAGAAATTTGATCATATCATCAAAAGGGAAAAATGGTCAAAATTAGGGTTTTGACTGAGAAAAGGCAATTTCTGATTTTTAACCTAGCCAATGACCAATTGGGTTCAAGCATGATTTAAAGGACTCAATAATATCATCTTGACCTAATCACATAGTTCAAAAGATCTCAAAAGCATTGGATTGACAGATGAATTTTCCAGTCAACTGATCAAAAATCAATTGTACACTGAAAAGTCAAACTTTGACTTTTTAGTCAAAATCAAGTGCCAAGGGTCATAATTCATCAAGATATGTCAAAATGTGAAACTTGTTGGCCAAGAAACATAAAATTGCAAATTAGGGTTTAAATTGAAATTTTTTCATAACTTAGAAAATTTTCTAAGTTATGGAAATTTCTTTTTTTTTCCCCAACTTTCCACAACTTTATCACCATGATGCAATTGGATTCAAAGAAAACTTCCAACATGAAAGTTGTAGTACTCCATGAAATCTAAAACTTTAAATCACAAAGTTTTCCCAAAAGATGCTTGGATCTCAAGTTATGATTTTGTGAATAGGGGTCCATAAAACTTTTAACTTAGTGAAATTTTGCCTTAGTTTAGGCAGATTTTTAACCTAACTTCATGGAAATGTTTCACCTAGTTCCAAGATGAATATTAAAATGCATTTCAAATATGGATTGTATAGAATGTTACAAGCTTTCCAAAATGTCAAAGAACTCTCCAAGATCATTTATGGTTAGGGAGAATCGAAGAAATGAAAATGGCAATTTATCACTTTTGTCCAAGGCATTTTTCACAATGGTTCAAGTTGCAAATCAGTTTCAAACTTGCTTGTACTTGGTATTACAGGTCCTAATCCTGTCTACACTCCTTAATTTAATTCAAACACAATGGATAATGGTCTTATTCTGATCTTTGAAGCTTTGTACATTGAATTAATCCATTTATGGCATAAAGTGCATAATACCATTTTCATAAAGCTAGCTTTTTACAACTTTGTTTATCTTGAGCCATGGACCTAATATCTTTTTGCAAACAATATCCACAAATATCAGGCAACTTGTACCAACTATGTGCAGCTAGCAAGCAAGCCTGTACATGCCTTGGCATTGTCACTTCCAATTTTCTTCAAAAGCAAGAAACTTGCAAAAGTCAAGGGATCTGATCCATCTGATAAGAGCAAGCCTTTGTTTCATTTCAAACAACCTCAGAACATTGTAACAAACCAAAGACACGAATTCATAACTTCTCAAACACCCTAAAACACAAAAGCCCCATTTTCTGCCCAAACAGGGCAACTTCTGCAAGTCACAAGCCATTTCCATATTGCCTCGTGCGTTTTGCTTTGAATCACTTCAAACACATTCCATACCTCCTACCTAAACTATCCAGGCCCTTATCTTGCAACTGTAACCCCTGTTTCAAGGATCACCATTTTCATTTTGAAGGTTTGCAGGTTGACTTCTACAGGGAGATTCAGGCAACTTCAAGGCAAGCTGAGCATTGAGATAGCTTGAGGGGACTTCAAGGAAGCTCACAAGAACTTCAGGCCTCACTCAAAGTCCCCAGATTGCCATATCCAAACTCAACTGAACAAGGTATTTGTCAAGTTTCTATCTCTCTATTTAGGCATCCTTAAGCTTAGGTTTGTGAAGCAAAAATGCAGTCTTTAACATGCTTGAGTTGTACATACTCTTATTTTCCATTTATATTAACTGAGCTAAGAGTATTTGGATGTTGAACATGCTGAAAAAACTAGGTCAGAAATTAGGGCTGTTAAAATTCTCTCTGATCTTTGAGAGTTAGGTCATGTTCTTTATATCATTGAAATCGTGTGATCATGAGCTACATTTTTCATGTTATAAGTTTTTGATTTTAAGCAAAGAATAGCAAGAATAAGATTTGAAGCAGAAGCGCGCGTGTTTTGTTTGGATGGAGGTCAGGGATGAAGATGGTTGGGCCTGGCGCCTTGGGCCTGTTTCTTTTTGCACCCCCTGGTTCCTTTTTGCACCCCCTTGACCCATTTTCTATATTTTGCATATTTTCCATTTTTCTTTTTTATTTTTGACTTTATTTTTCTTTTTTCTGAACATTAAAAAATCCCAAAAATATTTTCTTAATTTTTTGAATTTTATTTTATTATTTTTATTATTTTTATGGCATAAAAATAGTTTATTAGATTTAATAGAATTTATTTTCTTAAATAAACTTGTAAATAATATTAAAATTCTTAAATATTTTATTTTATTATATTATACCCATAAAATATTATTTTCTCACATATTTTAATTTTTAATATTTATACATAATATTATTATTATTTTTCTTAAACAAAAATGGACAAGAATATTATAAAACATATATTTTTCTATTAATATAAAAAATTAGGGTTTCCCCTTTCAAAAATAATAACATTATTTTTTCTTATTTTTTTTAGGACTTAAATATTATTTTTTCATGCATAAAACAATTACAAAAAAAACATTTTGCATATTTACATTTTATTGCATATTTAAATAATTGTTTATTTATTTATTGTAATAAAATTCAATTGGGTTGTAATAGTGAATTAGGGTTTTATTTTGAGCAATATCCCCCATTCAAAACTTGTATCCCCTCCCCATAATATTGTTGTAATAGTTTAGATTTACATTACGCAATTTATCGCATTATATGCATGTTTAGTAAAAACTAGGGTTTGTATGATAAAGACAAAATCAAACAAATAGCATGACCTAATGCAAGACAAAAAAGCATGACAAATGACAACACATTGCACACAAGCACCTCTAGGGTTTCACCCACTTTGTTGCCTTAAAACATGGCCATGGTATGCATGCTAGGTATCTTGGTAAAACAAAACAAAATAAAGATCATAGTCCCTCGATGACGCTATCACAAGTTGCCTAAAACAAATGATCTTAAGTCCCTCAAAACTTGCTAAAGATACTTGCCAATATTGTTATCATGGTCATACGATGACCCACGCCTGTCCCGTTTAACATCTAAAGATAGGGTTATCTACCAAAACAATGCTAGGTCAACAATATCAAAGGAATAAAAATGTACAAGAAAGACTTTTGAGTAGGTAGATGATTCTAGTTACTTAATCAAACTTGCAAACAATCCTTGCTATTTTCAAACAAACACACACAATTTCAAAACATTTTCCAAACAAACTTTCAAAACATTGAAACATTTTTCAAAAGACAAACATCTTTGTATACATTCTTACAAACAAGAATCATTACAAAGATTGCCTAAACAAAGGCCTCTTTTCAAAATACTTTCAAAACCACACAAAGCACCATTTCAAACATTTGAAAAGCAAAGCAAGTGATCTAAAACAAGTAACTAAGAGCCCATGGAAAACCATGGATGAAAAGGGTGCTAGCACCTTCCCTTTTCATAATCTACCCCCCGAACCCAAAAACAATCTCAAAGGTCTTTCCTGTGCTTTTTTACCTTTCCTTTTGGATAAAACAAAAGTCGGTGGCGACTCTTGCTAAACCGCAACATTTGCGAACACAAACGCAAAACCTCAAGTCAGTTCTTCCACCGCATCACAGAACTGGCGACTATGCTGGGGAATATTATAAAAGTGGGGTTACCTTAGGGTTTTAGATCACCTTTACATGCTTATCTTGCTTGACTTGTTTGCTTTACACTTTGGTTATATTGTTTGGGTTTGAATCCTCTACCCGGATTTGGGAAACATTCATAGGTAAATAGCAATACATTGTGGAAACTGTGTGGGGTATACCGATATGGTCTAAGCAATAGCTATATTAGTGCGGCATATTTGTGGGTATCGGTAGCCTTTGAGTCAATCAAAGAGAATACGGGGCCGCTGAGTGATGTCATGAAGCACTAGTGTACTTTTAGAACCTTTACTTGACCAACTTGGCCTTTTAAGATGTAGTGAGATGATTGGCTTTGGTGTAGTCTGAAGTTGGTAAATACTCGATACTACACTCATTGAGGGTTGTTTCCTTAGAATATTTTGGTCGCCAGTAAAGAGGCTGAATTGAAACAATGAACAAGGAAACAATCCAGTGATATTGAGCTCCTTAGAACCCGGTTACTATTTCTAGGATAGGATTAGCCAACTAAACTTCAAGAGGGTACTTACCTATAAAACCCCATGCAAGCCTAAACTAGGAACTTGTGTGATTTGTTTGTACATATATACTTGTGCATAACATCATGAACGTCATGAAGCATCATATGCATCCACTAACCATTTCAAGGATTTTTGGAAGTTCATCTTTGTTCCTGTTTTGTAGGTTATGGATTCACTTCGCAGGAAAACTATCCAAGTCAACCTTGTGAGAATTCCTCCTTAACTCAAGGAGCTAGCTTCAAGGATTCCTGAGAATTCTCCATTCACCGAAAGACATGGTCGTCTTCTCAACTTAGTCACTGCCAACACTGAGGAGGATATGCTGAAAGTTCTCTTCCAGTTCTTTGACCCTTTGCATCATTGCTTCACATTTCCTGACTACCAACTTGTGCCTACTTTGGAGGAATTTTCTCAACTCTTAAGGATTCCTATTATCAATCAACTACCCTTCAACGGTACGGAAAGAGATCCAAAGCCAGAAGAGATTGCTCAAGCCTTACACTTGCACTCCTCTGATGTCACAACATATTGGGAAACTAGAAGTGGTGTCAAAGGCTTCTTGTTAAAGTTTCTGTTTGAGAAGGCCCAAAGCTGCTGGAATTCTTTGGACCTGCAAGCTTTTGAGGAGATTGTAGCTCTTCTCATCTATGGGATGGTCTTGTTCCCTAATCCTAACCAACTTATAGATGTGAGTGCTTTTAAAATCTTCATGACTCATAACCCGGTGCCTACATTGCTAGGGGATACCCTCCACTCTTTTCACACTCGTACAATGAGGAAAAGAGGTGTACTCATGTGTTGCACTCCTCTACTGGCAAGATGGTTTATTTCTCATCTACCCCAATCAATTTTGAAGAATGAGCAAGGTTTGAGGTGGTCACAACGATTAATGACTCTTACCCATTCCGATATTCATTGGTGTTCTCGATCAAAAGAGAATGTCATCATCATTGACCGTTGTGGGGAATTTCCTAATGTCCCTCTACTTGGCATTAGGGGAGGCATCACCTACAACCCTTGCTTGGCTCTGAGATAGTTTGGTTATGCCCGAAGGGATGGCCCACATGACATGCTGATTCAAGGTTTGGTTTTCGACTTCGACAATGACAACCAAGGACTCTGACAAAGGTTCATCCGAGCTTGGAGGATGCCCAACAAGGTGGACAGTAAGACCTTGGGACACAAGAATTCCATCCCCCTTGAGCCTTACCTCAAGTGGGTACCAACCCGCGCCCAAAGTCTTATGATGCCTTACCCCTACATTCTCCCTGTGATTATAGAGCCTGTTATGGAAGGAGAGGTTACATACAACCTCCTACATCCTGACATACCAACATCACTCGAAGATCTACAAAGGGGTTGGATACAGCTCAAGGGAGAGCGCGATACTTTCGAAGCCCAATTCTACGCAAGCGAGAAGAAGGTTTTGGAACTCACTCGTCAACTTCACGAAGAGCAGACTCTCAACACCTACATTGCACCAAAGAGGATGCGAAACGTCTTTTTACCTTAGAATTTTGTATTATTTTTCCCATGGGGCATTGATGTACTAACATATTCTATCTTATTAATATGACGTGTGTTTCTTTTTTGTTTAAAACAAATTTGAATTTCTGAATCCTTGAAAGCATTACATGAATACATATCATTCATCATATGCATAAGCAGGTCTTCACACCAAGTTTCCTCATCTCTCTGCTATTTATTTCAGCAAGATGGATATTGAACAAATGGTCAAAGACTTACAAGCTCAGAATTCACAATTTCAATAACTACTCTTGACCTTGGCTAAGGGGAAGGAGGAACTCAAGACTTTACTAGAGAAGGAAAAAGAGAAAAAGAAGAAGAAGAGAGTTGGTGTGGCTATCTTGGGCAGAAGGTTTGAAGGACAAGCTCGACGGACTTTGGAATTCCCATCAACATCTGAAGAGGGTGAAGGAAAGGGTAAGGGAACTACAGTGCCATCTGATTCTGAGGCTGAAGAAGAAGAAGTTGAGGACTATTCTGAACAGAAGTATCCTCCGGCCGATGACAAATACAATAACTTGGAAGAACGTCTAGCTGCCATGGAGATACAGAGAGTGCCTAGGATGGACTTTGAAGAGTTAGGGATGGTTTTTGGAATTGTAATCCCTCCTAAATTTAAAGTACCTCTGTTTGCTAAGTACGATGGGGTGTCTTATCCCAAGATGCACCTGCGATCTTATGTCAGGAAAATTCAACCACATTCTTCTGACAAAGACCTGTGGGTCCAGTTTTTCCAGGACAGTCTCTCGGGAACACAGCTGGATTGGTTCTACCAGTTGGAGAGGTCGGATGTGCATAATTGGAAAGATTTGGCAGCTGCATTTATAAACAGTATCAATATAACTCCGACTTGGCGCCAACCCGTACTCAGCTACAGAGTATGGCCATGGCTACCAATGAGGGTTTTAAAGACTACGCCCAAAAATGGAGGGATTTGGCCGGATGGGTGCAACCACCTTTATCTGAAAGAGAGCTAGTGGACACGTTCTTGGGGACTCTGTCAGGTCCTTTCTTTAATCACCTGATTGGAAGCTCCTCTGCAGGTTTCACTGAGTTGATTCTAATTGGCGAAAGGGTGGAAGCCGGTATTAGAAGCGGAAAAATTCAGAAAGATGCATCTACCTCTGCTGCTGCAAAGAAGCCCTTCACTGGAAAGAAGGAGGTGTCAACTGTCTATGCCCAGAGAAATCAGGGAAGAACCGAAAGACGACCAACAGTGGGGCTGTTATGATTCAGAAGTCTACGTCAGAACAACCGAGAAACAATCAGCCGAGGAATGATCAGCCGATGAATAACCAGCAAAGGGTGGAAAGGCTTATAAGGAAGTTCACCAAGATAAACATGACTCCTGCTCAAGTCTTACCCCATCTCTTGAAGTTGAACTTTGCCATGCTGAAGGAGGCCACTAAAAAACCTAACACTTCATCTCCGTATTACCATCCCAACGCCAGATGCGCGTACCACTCAGAAAGTCCGGGGCACGACACCAACAATTGTTGGGCCCTGAAGAATAAGATTAAGGATTTGATTGACGCTAAGGAAGTTGAATTTGAAGCTCCTGAAAAGCCGAATGTAATCTCCGCACCAATGCCCAAGCATGGGCACAATGCCAATGCTGTAGAAGAAAACCTGTTTGTTTCTGCTGTGGATGAATTGTCAACTCCTCTCCTAACCATCAAGTTTAATTTGTTGAAAGTTGGGGTGTTCCCAGGTTGTGACCATGATTGCCTTGCTTTCCTGTCCTCCCCATCTGACTGTCCTCTTTTGAAGAAAAGAATCCAACAACTGATTGATAACAAGGAAATTTTGTTTGAGAAAGCTCCCGTCTCACCCATTCCAGTTCCAGAAGTTTCAATAATAACCATATACGCCAATTCTTCCAGGGTTCCTAAAAAACCCATTAGGATTACATCTGCTCATATGACTACTCCGTTGAAGATAACAATGCTAGGGCTAACCCCTTACAAAACTGATAAAATGGTGCCATGGAACTATGGTGGAGAAATCTACTACCATGGTGTCAAACAGATTGAACAGACCATTGAAGAAGAAAGCTCTGAGGAAGATGACCCCGACATCAGTAAAATTTCTGGAACAAGAAAAATTACTCGTAGTGGGAGAATCTTTTCTCCAGAGATTGCTCCTCCAACAATAGTCTTTGGACCCGCGGCCATCCCGAAGATTACCCCTGTAACTGTACCTACAAGTGTACTCGCCAACAATGACAATGAAATTCCCATCCCTGTTTCCGATGCTAAGAAAAAGGGAAGAATGTACAAGAGGAGCTTGTCTTCATGAAGGCTCAGCCATTAGTCATTCCTGAAACATCCCAGAAAGATTTGGAAGAGATTCTGAGGATCATTAAGAAAAGTGATTACAATGTTGGTGAACAACTAGGGCAGACCCCATCCAAAATATCTATGTTAGCCCTATTACTGTGCTCTGAGGCACACGCTAAAGCTTTGGTCATGTTTTTGAAGACAACCCACGTGCCACAAGAAACCTCCGCTGATCAATTCCAGGAATGTGTGGCCAGCTTAACAGCTGACAATCGCCTGGGATTCTTCGATGCAGACTTGACCTCCAAAGGGAGAAAACATAATGACGCGCTACATGTCTCGGTAGAGTGTAGGGGAACCACCCTAGCTCATGTTTTAGTTGATACTGGGTCGTCTCTAAATGTCTTGCCGAAGAAAGCCTTGGATAGGTTGGATTGTGAAGGCTTAACCCTGAAACCCAGCAACATCATTATCAGAGCCTTTGATGGTTCTAAGAGGATGGTCCATGGAGAGGTGGACATCCCGATCAAGGTGGGTACCCATACGTTCAATTCAACATTCTACGTGATGAACATCCGTCCTTCCTACTCTTGCCTGTTGGGAAGGCCTTGGATTCACCATGCTGGAGCTGTCACTTCCACTCTACATCAAAAGCTCAAGTACCCTGTCCAGGGGAAAATTATAATTGTTCATGGAAAAGAGGAATACATGATCAGTCATCTTAATTCATTCCGTTATGTGGAATTAGATGTCGAATTCATAGAGACCCCTTTCCAACACTTCGAAGAAGTTTATAAGGAGATAGAGGCGACCAAGACAGTGTCCTCAACTCCTGTGATCACCAGACCTCCGCCTCAGATGTCTTCTTTAAAATATGCTAGGGCAGTTGTGGAAGAAGGCAGATTCACAATCTGGGGGCAGCTTCCCGACTTTCCTTTCAAAGTAGACAAATTTGGCTTGGGATTTACTTCGACTGGTCAGAAGGCCGTGCGCCACTCCCGTGTCGGAGGGCCACCTGTGAAGATCAGCCACCGAGGGGTTAATGCGCTAGAGGACATTGAAGAAGAGGGAAACTTAGAAGACTAGATTTTCCCTACTGTTGACGGAGGATTGTGCAACTGGGAAGCAAAAGACTTTGTTCCGATTACTTTCATAAATCAGTAATTTATCTTTTCCATTTATGCTGGACTGTAATAATTCACAAACAATTCGTACTTTTTCAACCGTATGTCTTACCCGAGGCACATAGGTCCATTTGTAAGGATTCTTATTTTCATTTCATATATCATTTTAATGAATCATGGACGCTTTTCATATATAAACCTTTTTTCTCATTGTATTTCTTTTACATTTTGTTGTTTTAAGATGGCTATGCCCTTACACACACCCACACCCGCAAATACAAGTACCCTTCCATTCCGGAACCCATGGGTAATGATACTGCTATAGCCTTTAGTGACTCTGAAGATCTGATCAACCAAGCCGAATACGAAGGTGAGGAAGATTGCGAGGTGCCAGGGGAATTGGCCCGATTATTACAGCAAGAGGAAAAAGCAATTCAGCCTCATGAAGAGCAGTTGGATACAATCAACTTGGGAACAGAGGATGACAAAAAGGAAATCAAGATAGGTTCCAATCTAGAGCCGAGTGTCAAGGAGCGCCTAATTCAGCTACTACATGATTATGTTGAGATCTTCGCCTGGTGATACGAAGACATGCCGGGACTCGATACAGACATTATGGTTCACCGTCTCCCTACAAGAGAAGACTGTCCACCAGTTAAGCAAAAGGTCTGCCGCATGAGACCTGACATGTCTGAAAAGATCAAAGCAGAAGTTATGAAGTAGTTCAATGCTGTATTTCTGGCTGTTACTTCCTATCCACAATGGGTTGCTAACATTGTGCCCGTGCCTAAAAAAGACGGCAAAGTCAGAATGTGCGTGGATTACAGAGACTTAAACAAGGCCAGCCCTAAAGATGACTTTCCACTTCCGCACATCGACATCTTGGTTGACAACACAGCTCAGCACAAAGTATTTTCTTTCATGGACGGATTCTCAGGCTATAACTAGATCAAAATGGCACCTGAGGACATGGAGAAAACTACTTTTGTTACACAGTGGGGTACATTCTGCTACAAAGTAATGCCATTCAGACTGAAGAATGCCATGGCAACCTATCAACGTGCCATGGTAGCTTTGTTTCATGATATGATACATCATGAGATAGAGGTCTACATAGATGACATGATAGCCCGATCACAAACTGAAGAAGAACACCTTGATCACTTGCAAAAGCTGTTTGTCAGGTTGAAGGAGTACAAGCTCAGACTGAATCCAAACAAGTGTACATTCGGAGTCAGGTCCGGTAAACTCTTGGGTTTCATAGTCAGCAACAAAGGCATCGAGGTTGATCCTGCCAAAGTCAAATCTATACAAGAAATTCCTGCTCCTCGCACTGAGAAGGAGGTCATAGGTTTCTTGGGACGCCTAAACTACATTGCAAGGTTCATTTCTCACCTAACATCTCCCTGTGAACCAATCTTCAAGCTGTTGAAGAAAGATCAGGTAGTTAAATGGAATGATGACTGTCAAATTTATTTCGATAAAATCAAGGAGTATTTTCTAGAACCTCCTATCTTGATGCCACCCGTCGAAGGAAGGCCACTAATCATGTATCTGACTGTCCTAGAAAATTCAATGGGGTGCGTACTGGGCCAACATGACGAGTCTAGCCGAAAAGAGCATGCCATTTATTACCTTAGCAAAAAGTTTACCGACTGTGAGACCCGATACTCACTGCTTGAGAAAACTTGCTGCATTTTGGTATGGGCTGCTCACCGGCTAGGGCAGTATATGTTGACTCATACCACTCTGCTGATATCTAAGATGGATCTGATCAAGTACATCTTTGAGAAGCCTGCTCTATCTGGAAGGATTTCTAAATGGCAGATGATCCTAACAGAATATGATATACAGTACACGACCCAAAAAGCTATAAAGGGGAGTGTGCTAGCCGACCATCTGGCTCATCAAGCTGTCGAAGATTATCAATCCATGAGGTTTGACTTCCCCGACGAGGACATCATGACATTGGATAATGTTGAAGGTTTCAGACCATATGACGTACCTGAACAAGGATCCCGATGGACCCTGTACTTTGATGGGGCCTCCAATGCACTTGGAAACGGTATCAGCGCGGTACTCATCTCTCCAGAAGGTTGCCATACACCTTTCACAGCCAGACTTTGCTTCAACTGTATGAACAACATGGCAGAGTATAAAGCTTGCATCTTTGGACTCAAGGCCGCCATTGACTTGGGAATCAAATCCTTAGATGTGTTTGGGGACTCAGCCTTGGTCATCAGTCAGATCAAAGGAGAGTGAGATACTAAACATCCAAACCTCATCCCTTACAAAGAACATGTCTTGACATTGTTACCATATTTCGAGTAGATTACCTTCGAGCATTTCCCGCGAGAAGAAAATCAGCTAGCAGATGCTCTAGCTACAATGTCATCCTTGTTTAAAATTAACTTGGATGATGAGGCTCCCCAAATTACCATTGAACGGATGTACGAACCTGCACATTTTCACGAGATTAATACCGAAGAAGTAGTGGACCAGCCGTGGTTTCACGAAGTCAAAAGGTATCTCGAGGCACAAGAATACCCTGAAGGAGCTTCAGTCAACGACAAAAAGTTCTTAAGGAGATTTTCGGCGAAGTTATTCCTAAGTAATGACATCCTATACAAGCACAATCATGATTCTGTTCTGCTCCGTTGTGTGGACAAAGCTGAAGCTGAAAGAATTATGGCTGAATTGCATGAAGGTACCTTTGGCACTCACTCTAGCGGGAATACGATGGCTAAGAAGATTCTACGGGCAGGCTACTACTGGTCTACCATGGAAGCTGACTGCTATCAACATTCCCGCACTTGTCACAAATGTCAAATCTATGCAGACAAGGTACATGCGCCTCCGGTTCCTCTAAATGTCCTAACAGCTCCTTGTCCATTCGCTATGTGGGGAATCAACATGATTGGAGAGATCAAGCCCACAACATCCAATGGACATCGCTTCATTCTGGTAGCCATTGATTACTTCACCAAGTGGGTTGAAGTAGCTTCCTTCGCATCCGTTACTAAGAATGTGGTTGCCCCCTTCATCAAACAGAATCTTATTTGCCGGTACGGTATCGCGGAAAGAATTATCACTGACAAAGGTACAAACCTTAACAATACTATGATCACAGCTTTATGCGAGCAGTTCAAGATTCAACATCACAATTCATCTCCCTACCGGACAAAGATGAATGGTGCAGTTGAGGCTGCTAATAAAAATATCAAGAAGATCATACAAAAGATGACAGTCACCTATAAGGACTGGCATGAAATGTTACCGTTTGCTCTTCACGGGTACTGTACCACGGCACGCACATCAACTGGGGCAACACCCTATTCTTTGGTATATGGCATGGAGGTTGTTTTACCTATAGAGGTTCAGAATCCCTCCTTGAGAATCATGAAGGATGCTGGTTTGAGTGAAGACGATTGGATTTAGACCCGGCTTGATCAATTTAACTTGATTGATGAAAAGCGACTTACTGTTGTTTGTCATGGTCAGACGTAGCAAAAACAGATGATCAAGGCTTTCAACAAGAAAGTCTGGTGCCAGACATATCAAGTCGGGGATCTTGTAATCAAGCGCATTATCTTGCCGCAAAGTGATCCCAGGGGAAAATGGACTCCTACCTATGAAGGACCATTTGTGATCAATAACATCTTTTCTGGTGGGGCAATGATCTTAACCACCATGGACGGTGATTACTTGCCGCACCCTGCGAACGCAGACATAGTCAAAAGATACTACGCATAAATGACCCGCTAGGTTGACAGACCTAGGCAAAAGAGGGCATCCCGGTGAATCGAAAACCCGAAAGGGAGGTTCAGGAAAAATTAGGGATAAACAAAAAAAATATGTACACCCGGCAAGTTGAAAACCCCAAAGGGCGACTTGGGCAAAAAAAGGTTTTCCCGGTGGACTGAAAACCCAAAAGGGCGGTCCATGCAAAATTTAGGGAATTAAAGCGTATGACTATGTCTTTTCGGATCACTTTAAGGACAATCTCTTCACTGACAAATCTGGAACTTCTGATCAATCCAATCATCTTCGGACAAAGCAGCGGATGGATAAGATATTCGTAGTTACAAAGGCTATAGCAGAATGGGAACCCCATGGGATTTTTACACACATAGCTATCTTTCTTTGTATAAATTTTTCTTACTTTTATGACACCATCCTCTTACTAGGATGCCTGTCTCCTTTGTACAAAACACTTACTCAAAGTTAATACAAAGATACCTCTTTAAAGTACAGAAAACTATTTGCCTTTTTCTTTTACACTTGTGTTTTTATTTGCAAAAACGTCCAATGATTCATTGATGAACATATGCATTTGAACATAATTACTGTTTACAAATAAACAAAGTGGAAAAGAACAATTACTGACAGACTGAAAGGTTAGGAAAACGTCTTTAGACTATTCCAAGAGAAATCCCCTGCAGTACATCATCTAGATCCCCAGCGGAGCTAAAACCTTGAAATACATACCCCCAGCGGAGCTAAATTTCAAATCCTTAATTACCACCAGAGTTAAAACTTCAAACTCCCAAACCCTAGTGGAGCTAAAGCCTTCATCCTCAGTCGAGTCAAGACTATCAATCCCCAGCGGAAACCATCCAATTTCCCTAGCAAGTTATCTTAAATCCAGGAAATCAACCGGATAACAATTAACTTTTGTCTCTCCCCAACCTAGGATAACTTCCCAGTAGAGTGGTGTTGTACCCCAAAATTTTCCCTCCCATATTCTTCAAGGTTTATCAAGAATCATCTTCAAATAGTTCAAGATTCCTCAAGGGTTGCACAGTCCAACTGCCTCCTAAGCCAGTCAAAATTAGGGTTTTTGTTCTTGCAAGGAATTTAAGGTTTTCAATGGCTCAATCAAGTCCCATAGGCCTCTATACATTGTCAAGCATCTACATGCCAAGTTTCAAGATTCACAATGCCAGTTTGCACAGTCAAAAAGCCTATTTGCTCAACAGTCAACTGCAGGGGTAAAATGGTCATTTTACAGTCAAAAGTCAAAATTTTTGTTCAACATCTTATTTTGAGCTCACAATCATCATTTGATCAAGTCTTGATCATGATTCCTCAAGAATGGCTCAAAAATCATCAAAGATGCAAAAGTTACTATTTTTGGACAGTTGAAAAGTCAACTGTAACTTGACCAAGGCATAACTTTTTCATGGTTCATCATAAAAATCCCATCCAATGCTCATTTTGAAGATGATGACATTTCCTACAACTCATCTTCACATTCCAAGTCCAAGAAATGCTCTCACAAAAAGTTATCAATTTCAACATTATAGGTCAATTTCAAAAGTCAACAAAAAGACATTTTAAGTCAAAGACCATAACTTGAGATTGGTAAATCAAAATGACATGGGACCAAAGGCATTGGTTAGAGGATTTCAAGACCTTTCCAAAATGTCCAAGAACATGTTCATAGGATCAAAATTGAGTAAGATATGCATTGGAGAAGTTGGGAAATTTTTGTGAATGTGCAAAAGTCAA
Source organism: Vicia faba (assembly GCA_948472305.1). Lineage (NCBI taxonomy): Eukaryota > Viridiplantae > Streptophyta > Magnoliopsida > Fabales > Fabaceae > Vicia > Vicia faba. The sequence continues at coordinate 813,167,838 of OX451741.1, read as the reverse complement.
CTTTGCTCAAAATACCTTATTTTTGCTAATGGGCCTCAAATTCCTTCTTGAATCTTTACCCAAAAGCTCCATATTATTTTTTCTAACATGATATCGTGCAGGCTGCAAAGAATAGGCTCATCATACGCCTTACTCATCCAAACGCCATGTGTCCATGATCATAAATCCAAAGGCCAAAAGGTGATGAACACCATGTTCTCAGGTCAAAGCCAGCATGGATAATTCAAAAAGTCAAAACAGGCTTGTGTGCTTCTTAGGCCTCAGATTATTTTCTCACCTCCACCTGGGCCCAGCACCCCCCTGGTTTACTATTCTTTTTCTTATTTTCTTTTCCTTTTTAATTCTTTTAATTATTATTATTATTATTATTATTAACTAACAAATTATTTTTACAATAAAATTCAGAAAACCTAAAAAATATTTTTTTTTAATTTCAATTACTTTTTGTAAATAAATGTAAATTAATCAATTTAGTCCTTTTTATTAATTAGGTTAACTTTGATTTCTTTTTTTTACAAAATATAAAATGAATTAGACTTAGGGTTTTTCTTTTGAGACTTTTAATTTTTTATTTTTATTTTCATTAAAACATAAAAAACACAAAAATACTTTTTTTCCTTTAAATAATTAATTAATTAGTTTTAGGTTTAATATTTAATTAATTGCAAAAAAGGACCAAATTGCATTCTTTTCTCAAAAAGGGTCAAAACCCTAAGGACGTCCCGATTCAATTCTTTCGCGCGCATATTTATTTTTAATTCTTATTTTGATCATTATTTATGTATCTGTTTCCGAGGATGTAATAGTTAATTAGGATTTTATTGCTTTCTTTACTTTTCTCGCATTTATTTTCCAAACGGGTTATGTTTTTGGCGATGTATAGACCTGCGCCTTGTAATAGCGTAGATTTACCTTTCCGCACTTTATTTCCCGGAAACTATTAAACTGTTAATTATGCATGACAAGACTTGTATGATAAATAAAATCAACCCATAGCTCACAATGATGCATGTTCAAAGATAAAATTAATTGAAAAAACAACACACATGCACATGCCACCCTTAGGGTACGTCTCACTTGGTTGCCTCGAGGTGGTAGTCAAGTATAAGGTGTTTTAGAGGTCGCCCTCCTGTCTAAAGATCCAGTTGCCTCGAAACGGTTGCCTCGGATAAAAAGGATCTAGGACATTAGGGTTATCGCTAAGGCGTCCTACTATTACTTTGGTGACCACATGTCCCATATAATCGAATTGACCCGAATAACTCCAATGACGGTGCTACCTACTTCTCAATAGTGGGATAGTACTGTCTAAAGGACTCTTATACAGCTTAATTCCTTAGAGTAGGTAGATTTCTCCTGGGTACTTGCTCTTTCAAAAAAACAAAAACATCTTTTCGCACCTACACTTTCAAAAAGTTTTCAAACAAACACTTCATACACTCTTGAGGACTGATACAAGAGTTACCTAGAAGTTTTTTCAAACTAAACTTTTTCAAAAACCCACACACATTTGAAAAGCAAACAATTTTTGAAAACATAGTGAGCAAATACCTAAGAGCCCATGGATAACCACGGATAGAAAGGGTGCTAACACCTTCCCTTTCTATAAATCTACCTCCCGAACCGAGAGACATCTCAAAAAAGGAATTTTCCTGTGCTTTTGTCCTTTCCATGTTGGAGAACATAAAAGACGGTGGCGACTCTTGCTTACCGCGACATTTCGCGAACCAGCTTAAAAACAGTCAGTTCTATTTCCACCGATCACAGAACTGGCGACTCTGCTGGGGATAATCTTAATAAGTGAGGTGTACCTTAGGATTAGACCACTCTTATGTTTTCAATTGCATGCTTTGTTTGCTTTTATATTCGTGGGCTTGCATCAGAGTTTCATAGATCCTAACCCGGATCTGGGGAATACCCTTTAGGTAGCATAAGTTGTGAGGGACCTGTCCGGCATAGACCGACACGGGTGAAGTAGTGGCTACATTGGTGTGACACCTTGGTCTGTACCGATATCCCTTGTGTTGCAACGAGGAGAATATGGGTCTTCTGAGGAGTCATTAAGCACCAACCGACCTTAGAACCCTAAATTGACCCAACTTGGCCATAGAACAATAGCAGTATGCTACGCTCATTGAGGCTAAACTCTCGCGATGGTTCTGGCCGCAAGAAAAGATTGCGACACTGGAGTTATGACCGATTGAGGGTAGTCAGTGATATTGAGATCCTCTAGGACCCGGTTACTATTTTCTAGGACAGGTCTTAACCAACGAAACTGAAAGAGGGTAGTACCTAAACTTCATGCTGGCCTAAACTCTAAGGGCTGTCTTGTGTGACTTGTGTGCCTTCAAACTTGACTACTTGCATGCTTGTTATCTGACACATGAGTTTCTTGTAGGGTTTGTTCGCAGTCCTTAATTTGGGCTCATAACAGGGTTTACTTACATCACTCTACGCATATCATAACACCATACCATCATATCAGTGCATACATCCTGCATAAGGACTAACCCATTTCAAGGATCTCAAGGGTTTGTGATGCAGGTCATGATGGACCAACTGTCTAGCAAGGGGCAAAGGGGATTTATTTTCCTCTAGCCAAGGTTGATAACTTGAGTCAGGGGCTATGACCAACTCGATATGGTGAGCCTTGACTCTTGAAGAAGGACTCTCAACAATATGCAGTGCCTTCCATCAAGCTACAAAATTCAAATTCTAACAATTTTCTTGTTTACCCCGCGAGATCCCTGAAAACATTGCATGCATACATACATATCATTGCATTACAGGTACCCCTTTTACAGGTCACTTACCTTCTTCGCTGTTTATTTCAGCAATCAGCATGAATCCTGAACCATCCGTTGAACAAGCTATCAAGGCCCTCCAGGCCCAGAATGCCCAGTTCCAAGAGTTGGTTATGAGCCTAGCCCAGGGTCAACAGGATCTGAAGACTCTGATTCTGAAAGAGAGGAAGAAGAAGAAAAGGACGGTTTTGTTCAATGCTAGACGCAGATTTGGGAATACACTGCAGAATGAGGCTGATCAGGCTACTTCCTCTGCAAGGAAGGATAGTCCCCAAGGGGGAAGGGTTCCTAGTCATGCGGTCTCCGACAACGAGACAGATTACAATGATGAGCAGTACCCTCCTGCTGATGACAGGTACAAACAGCTAGAGGATCGTTTAAGTGCTATGGAGATCCAACATGTGCCCGGGTTGGATTTTGGAGATCTAGGTTTATCTTCTGGGGTGGTGATCCCACACAAGTTCAAGGCACCTGCCTTTGCAAAGTACGACGGGGCTTCCTGTCCTAAGCTGCATCTCAGATTATATGTAAGGAAGATCCAACCTTACACTGCTGACAAGAATCTATGGATCCATTTCTTCCAGGAAAGTCTTTCAGGGACTCAACTCGAATGGTTCTATCAGCTGGATGGAGCCAGTATTCGTAACTGGGAGGACTTGGCTACTGCGTTCTACAAGCAGTATCAGTACAATTTCGACCTGGCTCCTACGCGTACCCAACTCCAGGGTATGTCGCTAGGGACAGGTGAAGGATTCAAGGAGTATGCGCAAAAGTTGAGAGACCTGGCTGGAAGGGTGCAGCCACCTTTGACTGACCGTGAACTTGTGGATATGTTCTTGGGGACCCTGTCCGGTCCATTCTTCAACCATCTGATTGGAAATTCTTATGCTGGGTTTACAGATCTGATCTTGACTGGAGAAAGAATTGAAGCTGGTATCAAGGCTGGGAAGATTCAAGAAGCTACACCTCCTGACACTCAGAAAATGCCTTACCATGGAAAAAAAGAGTCCAATGCTGTGCATGGTAAAAAGAGTCGTCATGATCAACATGTAGGGGCAGCCCAGATCTCCAATCCTATGCCTGCTCAACAAGGACAGGGGCAGCAACGTAAGGAGGTCGCACCCAAAAGACAGTTCACTAAGATCAACATGTCACTGGCTCAAGCGCTACAGCAAATGTTGAAGGCAGGGTTGATTACCTTAAGGGATCCTCTTTGGAATCCAAACACTTCCGCTCCTAACTATCATCCCAATGATAGGTGTGCATACCACTCTGACAGTCCGGGACATGACACAAACAACTGCTGGGCCCTGAAAAATAAAGTTCAAGACATGATTGACGCCAGAGAAATCCAGTTTGAAGCACCAGAGACTCCAAACATAATCATTGCTTCTTTGCCAAATCATTGAAGGCTTTTGTTTTATTTGAATTTCCGAGTTGTATTTTTTCTTTGCTTATTCAAACAACTATTGTCATAGCAAACTCTTTTATTTCATTAATGCATCGCATATGTCTGTTCTGAATCAATATATTTGTATTCACTATATTCAAACTACTTTCATTTTTTATGATGTTCAAACTCTCGATTAATAATGCTAAACCTTTTGAGGGAGGATAACGAAAATGATACCACAATCTTTACAGTATTCTTTTGAATAGACCCCGCTGATGAGGTACAAGCATTGTTTCAAATCCTAAACAGTGGAGTTATAAGGAAGATAATCCCTCGTCAACCCCTTTCGAGCCAAAGAAGTAGGAGTTTTCTGTTTAAACACGAATTGAAACCCTTAATCATAACCTGGGGCAGGGTAGTTTTCTCAGTTGATCCAGGTGCACAAGGAATGGTATCAAAGAAGTCCTTCCGAGACAAAAAGACATTGATGGTTCCGAATAATCATAACAACAGGCAGTCATTATCTCTCAGAAATAAAAGCCCATTAAGTCAAAACCTATGAAGGAGACTTATAAAACTGGGGCATCCCGCTGGCTGTAATCACAAAGAAACAGTTCAGGCAAAAACAGGGATAATAAAAACAAAAAAGGAAGAGGTCTTACAGACTCCCAAGAAAATGACTGCCTATTCAAAATAAACTATCGGTATCCGAACCATCACCAGAACATCAGAGCAAAGACTCAAACAAGGTCTAACGCGCGATTAGCTGAGTTTAGGATCGAAGAACATCACGAAGAACGGGTGGGTACAAATAAAATTTGAGCCTTTATCCTTTGTTTCTTAAGCTGTGAACCAGGCCACGTTATAACCCTTAAAAGTCCTAGCTGAAGCATGGGTTAGTTCGAAAGCATACTGTTACAAAGGTATCCTGACTCCTTAAGGCTCGCTGTAGAATCTTGAGTTGACATCACATTTTACAAAAAAATCACTTGTTTTATTGAAAACTGCATTTTCAAAAACTTCAAGACAGACATAAGTTGTGCATTTTTAATATAACATTGTTTGCATATGACTATTTGTTCAACAACAGAGAAATTTGCACGACGAATATCTAGTGAACAAAAATCTTCTCAAGAGTCACCTCAAGTGGAAAAACACTTCCAACCAAGGGGCAGACGTGATCATTATCCATCATCTGGGGCAGTTAAGTCAAGATTCAGAGAATCTCTCAAAATGCCAAACAGCCAGGGGCAAATCTCCATCTGAGTCACTTGGGGCATTGGACATGAATTCCAGCAACGAATCTTGCATGATCAAACGAAGATCTTCTGGTAGTATGGAAACACAATACTACTGACAATGACAACTCCCTACATTCTGAGAACGGGGACATAGTCGGAAAAAATACTGCGCATAATCAAAGACCCGCTAGGTCGACTGGCCTAGGCAAAAATAAGGGCTTCCCGGCGAACCAAAAGGGTTCGGGCAAAAATAAGGGATGAAAATGAAAAAAACTGTACACCCGGCAAGTCGAAAACCTGAAAAGGCGGCTTGGGCAAAAATGGGTATCCCGGTGGACTGAAAACCCGAAAGGGCGGTCCAGGCAAAAATTAGGGACTAAAAGCGTACGACTAAGTCTCGTCATCTCGTCACTTGCCTACCAAAAGAAGATTTGTCAATCGGCGGTTATCAAGCTCCACAGGTACCTTCTCCCACAGAAGCTGGGGCAATAAGAATTGTCCGAACTGTACAAGCTGCTCTGTCCTCCAGGTACCAAGGTAGGTTCAACCGAAGAATATGACCAAGATACCTTCACTCCCCGCAGAGTAAGACAAGATTCAGCAATGATTTCCCCGAATAGAGTTGGTCTCCCGTCAGCCCTAAAAAGGCACAGTATCCCGAGCAAGTCAGTAATACTCTCCCCAAGCAGAGTTAGTCTACTGTCAGCCTTAAGGAAGTTGGGTATCCCCAGAAAATCTCAATATTCTCCAGCAGAGTATACAGATATTCCTCAGCAAGCATCCCCGGCAGTCTTAATACAAGACTGTTCCCCGGCGGAATACAGACACCCCAGTGGAGCCACTTCCCCGGTACAGTTCAAAAGTTTCCCCAGGAGAGTTGAATCATCTCCCTAGTAGATCCTGGAAGCTTATCCCCAGTAGATCCTGGAAGCTTGTCTCCTGCAGAGTACAAATATCTCTCCCCGGCCATATTCAAAGGATATTCCCCACCAGAGCCTATAACTGGGTTATCCTCAGCAAATTACAACGGAAAGATCGTCCTCGGCGAAGTTCTTCCTATCCCCAGCGGAGTTCATCAAACCCCTCAACAAAATTTATCAACAGGAATCCCCAGCGGAGTTATCATCAAAATCTCAGCAAAGTATCTCTTCCCAGAGTAATTCCCCGCAGAGTAATCTCTTCATCAAGTTTATTCCCCAACGGAGTCATCTTCTCCTACCGGCTTATCCTTGCAATCATCATCCCCAGCGGAAACGAAGAACTCTACTCTTCAACATCAGCCCAGGATTCAACGAACTTCCCCGCATTCGTCAAGGATTTATTTCCCAGACGAAAATACATTCATAAACATATCACATTTCATATCTCCTATTTCATATACATGATAAAGTGCATACGGCACGATCTCATGACATCATGCATTTCATACATCATGACATTGCACACAACTAATGTTTTGCCTTTTCAGGAAAAGGTCAATCCAAAGATGATTACCATCAACCTTTTGTTCCAGATTTGATACCTGTATCTAGCCAAGGCATATCTGTGTACAACTAATTCCAGATTCGATACCTGTATCTAGCCAGGGCATATCTATGGACGACTAATTCCAGATTCGATACCTGTATCTAGCCAGGGCATATCTGTGGATTGTAGATCTATACCTGTATCTAGCCAGGAAAGTTATCTACATTGAAGAGATTGAAGAGATAGCTTAGAAATGCTCCAGATATGGATGCTATTCTTTTGCTTATTCAGAGTTTCTTCTCAGAGATAGCTTAGAGATGCTCCAGATATGGACGCTATTCTTTTGCTTATTCAGAGTTTCCTTTCAGAGATAGCTTGGAAATGCTCCAGATATGGATGCTATTCTTTTGCTTATTCAGAGATAGCTTAGAGATGCTCCTGACCCGAATGCTATTCTTTTGCTTATTCAAAGTTTCTTCTCAGAGATAGTTCAGATATGCTCCAGAACCGGATGTTATTCTGTTGCTTATTCAAAGTTTCTTCTCAGAGATAGTTCAGATATGCTCCAGAACCGGATGCTATTCTATTGCTTATTTAGAGTTGCTTTTCATAGATAGCTTAGAAATGCTCCAGATCCGGATGCTATTCTATTGCTTATTCAGAGATTCCTTCTAGAGATAGTTCAGTTGCGACCCAGACATGGCGACATTCTAATACTTATTCCAGATTCCTTCTAGAGATAGTTCAGTTTTGATCCAGACATGGCGACATTCTGATACTTATTCCAGATTTCCTTTCAGAAATAGCTTAGAGATGCTCCAGACCCAGATGTTATTCTATTGCTTATTCAGATTTCCTTTCAGAGACAGCTTAGAGATGCTCCAGACCCGGATGTTATTCTACTTCTTATTCAGATTTCTCTCCAGAGATAGCTTAGAAATGCTCCAGATCCGGATGCTATTCTTTTGCTTATTCAGATTTCCTTTCAGAGATAGCTTAGAGATGCTCCCGACCCGGACGCTATTCTATTGCTTATTCAGATTCCAACTTCTAAATACAACTTAGAGATGCTCCAGACCCGGATGTTATTCTATTGTTTAGTCTAGATTCATTCAAAAGACAGTCCAGATACGATCCAGGTTCGGATGACATTCTGTCACTCATCCAGATGCAGTATGGATATACCCCAGACGCGGCGGTCATTCTACTACTCGTTCAGACGTCAGCAATTAGATATAGACTATATATGCTCCAGACACGGAAGCCATTCTATTTCTTATTCAGATTCAACTATCCATTACATTTCCAAATGGCATCTATAAGCCCATTCCCGACAAGATTCTGTCACATCTCCAGATGGCATCTATAAGCCCATCCTCCTATCCGTCATATCTCCAAATTGCATCTGTAATCCCATTCCTGACATCACATTGCTGATACCACACTATGTGAGTGCAAATTTCTGGGCACTCTAGTGTTCAATCATCTTCCACCTTTGGATCACGAAAGGCACGCAAGCCAATCTACATCCTCAGGTTTAAGAAGATTGAACAGGGGCAACTGTTGTACCCCAAAATTTGCCCTCCCATATTCTTCAAGGTTTATCAAGAATCATCTTCAAATAGTTCAAGATTCCTCAAGGGTTGCACAGTCCAACTGCCTCCTAAGCCAGTCAAAATTAGGGTTTTTGTTCTTGCAAGGAATTTAAGGTTTTCAATGGCTCAATCAAGTCCCATAGGCCTCTATACATTGTCAAGCATCTACATGCCAAGTTTCAAGATTCACAATGCCAGTTTGCACAGTCAAAAAGCCTATTTGCTCAACAGTCAACTGTAGGGGTAAAATGGTCATTTTACAGTCAAAAGTCAAAAAATTTGGTCAACATCTTATTTTGAGCTCACAATCATCATTTGATCAAGTCTTGATCATGATTCCTCAAGAATGGCTCAAAAATCATCAAAGATGCAAAAGTTACTATTTTTGGACAGTTGAAAAGTCAACTGTAACTTGACCAAGGCATAACTTTTTCATGGTTCATCATAAAAATCCCATCCAATGCTCATTTTGAAGGGGATGACATTTCCTACAACTCATATTCACATTCCAAGTCCAAGAAATGCTCTCACAAAAAGTTATCAATTTCAACATTATAGGTCAATTTCAAAAGTTAACAAAAAGGCATTTTAAGTCAAAGACCATAACTAGAGATTGGTAAATTAAAATGACATGGGACCAAAGGCATTGGTTATAGGATTTCAAGACCTTTCCAAAATGTCCAAGAACATGTTCATAGGATCAAAATTGAGCAAGATATGCATTGGAGAAGTTGGGAAATTTTTGTGAATGTGCAAAAGTCAACTTTGCTCAAAATACCTTATTTTTGCTAATGGGCCTCAAATTCCTTCTTGAATCTTTACCCAAAAGCTCCATATTATTTTTTCTAACATGATCTTGTGCAGGCTGCAAAGAATAGGCTCATCATACGCCTTACTCATCCAAACGCCATGTGTCCATGATCATAAATCCAAAGGCCAAAAGGTGATGAACACCATGTTCTCAGGTCAAAGCCAGCATGGATAATTCAAAAAGTCAAAACAGGCTTGTGTGCTTCTTGGGCCTCAGATTATTTTCTCACCTCCACCTGGGCCCTGCACCCCCTGGTTTACTATTCTTTTTCTTATTTTCTTTTCCTTTTTAATTCTTTTAATTATTATTATTATTATTAACTAACAAATTATTTTTACAATAAAATTCAGAAAACCTAAAAAATATTTTTTTAATTTCAATTACTTTTTGTAAATAAATGTAAATTAATCAATTTAGTCCTTTTTATTAATTAGGTTAACTTTGATTTCTTTTTTTTACAAAATATAAAATGAATTAGACTTAGGGTTTTTCTTTTGAGACTTTTAATTTTTAATTTTTATTTTCATTAAAACATAAAAAACACAAAAATACTTTTTTTCCTTTAAATAATTAATTAATTATTTTTAGGTTTAATATTTAATTAATTGCAAAAAAGGACCAAATTGCATTCTTTTCTCAAAAAGGGTCAAAACCCTAAGGACGTCCCGATTCAATTCTTTCGCGCGCATATTTATTTTTAATTCTTATTTTGATCATTATTTATGTATCTGTTTCTGAGGATGTAATAGTTAATTAGGATTTTATTGCTTTCTTTACTTTTCTCGAATTTATTTTCCAAACGGATTATGTTTTTGGCGATGTATAGACCCGCGCCTTGTAATAGCATAGATTTACCTTTCTGCACTTTATTTCCTGCAAACTATTAAACTGTTAATTATGCATGACAAGACTTGTATGACAAATAAAATCAACCTGTAGCTCACAATGATGCATGTTCAAAGATAAAATTAATTGAAAAAACAACACACATGCACATGCCACCCTTAGGGTACGCCTCACTTGGTTGCCTCGAGGTGGTCGTTAAGTATAGGGTGTTTTAGAGGTCGCCCTCCTGTCTAAAGATCCAGTTGCCTCGAAACGGTTGTCTCGGATAAAAAGGATCTAGGACATTAGGGTTATCGCTAAGGCGTCCTACTATTGCTTTGGTGACCACATGTCCCATATAATCGAATTGACCCGAATAACTCCAACGACGGTGCTACCTACTTCTCAATAGTGGGATAGTACTGTCTAAAGGACTCTTACACAGCTTAATTCCTTAGAGTAGGTAGATTTCTCCTGGGTACTTGCTCTTTCAAAAAAACAAAAACATCTTTTCGCACCTACACTTTCAAAAAGTTTTCAAACAAACACTTCATACACTCTTGAGGACTGATACAAGAGTTACCTAGAAGTTTTTTCAAACTAAAATTTTTCAAAAACCCACACACATTTGAAAAGCAAACAATTTTTGAAAACATAGTGAGCAAATACCTAAGAGCCCGTGGATAACCATAGATAGAAAGGGTGCTAACACCTTCCCTTTCTATAAATCTACCTCCCGAACCGAGAGACATCTCAAAAAAGGAATTTTCCTGTGCTTTTGTCCTTTCCATGTTGGAGAACATAAAAGACGGTGGCGACTCTTGCTTACCGCGACATTTCGCGAACCAGCTTAAAAATAGTCAGTTCTATTTCCACCGATCACAAGTGGCAGACGATCGAAAACTACTGAACTTACTCTTCAACAGTAAGCCTTCTTCCCCACAGAGTTTTTACTCCCCAACAGAATGAAGATTCTCATTCTTGATTCCCCAATGAAGTTGCCAAAGTCTTCATTACTCCCCTGCATGAATTTGTCGAAAATTTTATTCCCCTGCAGATTGAAGATTCTCATTCTCAGTTCCCCAGTGAAGTCACCAAAGTTTTCATTACTCCTCAACAGAATGAAGATTCTCATTCTTAGTTCCCCGCAGAAATCATCAGAGTTTTCCCTATTCCCCAACCGAGTAAGGATTCCCATTGTGTTACCCTCCAGTAGAGGTCATCAAAATTCTCTGGATTCTCCAAGCAAATTTCTCAAGCAATTTGGCATTACTCTCACAACAGAATTTTGTCAATACTCCAACTTCAAGACATGAAGGATCCCCACATCCCCACGGAAGTTGTCAAAGATTTTGAATCTCCAGCAGCGGTCAAGGATTTATTTTCCCCGACAGCAGTCAAGGATTTATTATCCCCAACTATCAAGGATTTATTTTCCTCAGCAAGACAGCAAATCAGCTTACATGCACATACATTACATCCATATATCATAAACATTGATAAAACACATTTATTGCATCATACATTTCATGCAACATAACTTTGTGTTTCAGCTAACATTTTACCCTTTTCAGGATAAGATTAACAAGCTACCATTAACGATATACAAACATGATACAGTACAGATACACTCCAGACGCGGAAGTCATTCTGTTTCTCATTCAGATTCAGATTTCAGAGACAGTTCAGATACGCTCCAGACAAGGATGCCATCCTGATACTTATTCAGATTTCAACTATCAGATACAGTTCAGATACACTCCAGACACGGAAGCCATTCTATTTCTCATTCAGATTCAACTATCAATTTCAAGTTCGGATACACTCCAAACACGGAAGTTATTCTGTCATTTATTCAAATACAGTACAGATACACTCCAGACACGGAAGTCATTCTGTTACTCATTCAGACCTCAACTTCAGATACAGTCCAGATACGCTCCAGACACGGTTGCCATTCTGTCACCTATTCTGATTTTCCCCAGCTCATAGATGCTCCAGACACGGATGCTATTCTATTGCTTATTCAGATTCAACATCCAGATACAGCTTGGATACACTCCAGATACGGATGCTATTCCTTTGCTCATTCAGATTCAGTCCCCAGATACAGTACATATACGCTCCAGACACAAATACCATTCTGATACTTATTCTCCTGACTTACAACATACAATTCAAGAAACATTCTTGGATAGCATCTTTAAGCCCATCTCCAACAAGATTCTATCACATCTACAAATGGCATCTTTAAGCCCATTTCCTCAATTACATTTTGACGAGTGCAAATTTACGGGAACTCTAGTGTCCAATCATCTTTTACCTTCGAGTCACGAACAGAAAACTCGCCAATCTAACTCTTCAGGTTCAAGAAGATTGAACAGGGACAGCTGTTGTACCCCAAAACTTTCCCTCTGATATTATCAAGATTTTCCTCATAAGACTCTTTGGACTCCAGACAGGATTAGGGTTTGCTCAGCTCAAGACCTCCTCTTGCACTGATGACCTGAAATTAGGGTTTGAGTTTTCACATGGAATTTTGGACCATAAATGCTTAATGTGACTTTCATACACCATCTTGGATCCCTAAGATTTCTCATACCAAGTTTCAAGCCTTGAATCACATTTTTGCCCAGTCAATTGGACAGTTGACCTAAAAATCAACTGTATTGGGGAAAAAGTCAACCATGGCCAATTTAAAGTCAAACTTCATAAATTTTATCCACATAAACATTATAGGCTCCTATGTACCATTTGATCAAGTTTGGACCATAACTCCTCAAGAAAATTGATCAGATCATCAAAAGGGCAAAATGGTCAAAATTAGGGTTTTGACTGAGAAAGGGCAATTTATGATTTTTAACCTAGCCAATGACCAATTGGGTTCAAGCATGATTTCAAGGACTCAATAAAATCATCTTGACCTAATCACATAGTTCAAAAGATCTCAAAAGCATTGGATTGACAGATGAATTTTCCAGTCAACTGATCAAAAATCAACTGTACACTGAAAAATCAAACTTTGACTTTTTGGTCAAAATCAAGTGCCAAGGGTCATAATTCATCAAGATATATCAAAATGTGAAACTTGTTGGCCAAGAAACATAAAATTTCAAATTAGGGTTTAAATTGAAATTTATTCATAACTTAGAAAATTTTCTAAGTTATGGAAATTTCTTTTTTTTCCCCAACTTTCCATAACTTTTTCACCATGATGCAATTGGATTCAAAGAAAACTTCCAACATGAAAGTTGTAGTCCTACATGAAATATACAACTTTTATTCATAAAGTTTTCCAAAAAGATGCTTGGATCTCAAGTTATGATTTTGTGAATAGGGGTCCATAAAACTTTTAACTTAGTGAAATTTTGCCCTAGTTTAGGCATAATTTTGACCTAGCTTCATGGAAATTTTTCACCTAGTTCCAAGAGGAATCTAAAAATGCATTTCAAATATGGATTGTATAGCATATTACAAGCTTTCCAAAATGTCTTAGAACTATCTAAGATCATTTATGGTTATGGAGAATCGAAGAAATGAAAATGGAAATTTATCACTTTTGTCCAAGGAACTTTTCACAATGGTTCAAGTTGCAAACCAGTTTCAAACTTGCTTGTACTTGGTATTACAGGTCCTAATCCTTTCTACACTCCTGAATTTAATGCAAACACAATGGATAATGGTCTTATTCTGATCTTTGAAGCTTTGTACATTGAATTAATCCATTTATGGCATAAAGTGCATAATACCATTTTCATAAAGCTAGCTTTTTACAACTTTGTTTATCTTGAGCCATGGACCTAATCTCTTTTTGCAAACAATATCCACAAATATCAGGCAAATTTTACCAACTATGTGCAGCTAGCAAGCAAGCCTGTACAGGCCTTGGCATTGTCACTTCCAACTTTTCTTCAAAAGCAAGAAACTTGCAAAAGTCAAGGGATCTGATCCATCTGGTAAGAGCAAGCCTTTGTTTCATTTCAAACAACTTCAGAACATTGTAACAAACCAAAGACACGAATTCATAATTCTCAAACACACTAAAACACAAAAAACACCATTTTCTTCCCAAACAAGCAACTTCTGCAAATCACAAGCCATTTCTATATTGCCTCGTGCATTTTGCTTTGAATCACTTCAAACACATTCCATACCTCCTACCTAAACTATCCAGGCCCTTATCTTGTAACTGTAACCCCTGTTTCAAGGATCACCATTTTCATTTTGAAGGTTTGCAGGTTGACTTCTACAGGGAGATTCAGGCAACTTCAAGGCAAGCTGAGCATTGGGATAGCTTGAGGGGACTTCAAGGAAGCTCACAAGAACTTCAGGCCTCACTCAAAGTCCCCAGATTGCGATATCCAAACTCAAATGAACAAGGTATTTGTCAAGTTTCTATCTCTCTATTTAGGCATCCTTAAGCTTAGGTTTGTGAAGCAAAAATGTAGTCTTTAACATGCTTGAGCTGTACATATGCTTAGTTTCCATTTATATTAACTGAGCTAAGAGTATTTGGATGTTGAACATGCTGAAAAAACTAGGTCAGAAATTAGGGCTATTAAAATTCTCTATGATCTTTGAGAGTTAGGTCATGTTCTTTATATCATTGAAATCGTGTGATCATGAGCTACATTTTTCATGTTATAAGTTTTTGATTTTATGCAAAGAATATCAAGAACAGGATTTGAAGCAGAAGCGCGCGTGTTTTGTTTGGCTAGAGGTCAGGGATGAAAATGGCTGGGCCTGGCGCCTTGGGCCTGTTTCTTTTTGCACCCCTTGTTTCCATTTTGCACCCCCTTGGCCCATTTTCTATTTTGCATATTTTCCATTTTTATTTTTTATTTTTGACTTTATTATTTTTTTTCTGAACATTAAAAAATCCCAAAAATATTTTCTTAATTTTTTTCATTTTATTTTATTATTTTTATGGCATAAAAATAGTTTATTAGGTTTAATAGAATTTATTTTCTTAAATAAACTTGTAAATAATATTAAAATACTTAAATATTTTATTTTATTATATTATACCCATAAAATATTATTTTCTCACATATTTTAATTTTTAATATTTATACATAATATTATTATTATATTTCTTAAACAAAAATGGACAAGAATATTAGAAAACATATATTTTTCTTTTAATATAAAAAATTAGGGTTTCCCCTTTCAAAAATAATAACATTATTTTTTATTGTTTTTTTAGGACTTAAATATTATTTTTTCATGCATAAAACAATTACAAAAAAAACATTTTGCATATTTACATTTTATTGCATATTTAAATAATTGTTTATTTATTTATTGTACTAAAATTCAATTGGGTTGTAATAGTGAATTAGGGTTTTATTTTGAGCAATATCCCCCATTCAAAACTTGTATCCTCTCCCCATAATATTATTGTAATAGTTCAGATTTACATTACACAATTTATCGCATTATATGCATGTTTAGTAAAAACTAGGGTTTGTATGATAAAGACAAAATCAAACAAATAACATGACCTAATGCAAGACAAAAAAGCATGAAAAATGACAACACATTGCACACAAGCACCTCTAGGGTTTCACCCACTTGGTTGCCTTAAAACATGGCCATGGTATGCATGCTAGGTATCTTGGCAAAACAAAACAAAACAAAAGATCATAGACCCTCGATGACGCTATCACAAGTTGCCTAAAACAAATGATCTTAAGTCCCTCAAAACTTGCTAAAGATACTTGGCAATATTGTTATCATGGTCATACGATGACCCACGCCTATCCCGTTTAACATCCAAAGATAGGGTTATCTACCAAAACAATGGCAGGTCAACAATATCAAAGGAATAAAAATGTACAAGAAAGACTTTTGAGTAGGTAGATGCTTCTAGTTACTTGATCAAACTTGCAAACAATCCTTGCTATTTTCAAACAAACACACACAATTTCAAAACATTTTCCAAACAAACTTTCAAAATATTGAAACATTTTTCAAAAGACAAACA
Organism: Vicia faba; assembly: GCA_948472305.1. Taxonomy (NCBI): domain Eukaryota; kingdom Viridiplantae; phylum Streptophyta; class Magnoliopsida; order Fabales; family Fabaceae; genus Vicia; species Vicia faba. The sequence continues at coordinate 813,151,716 of OX451741.1, read as the reverse complement.
TCTTTGTATACATTCTTACAAACAAGAATCATTACAAAGACTGCCTAAACAAAGGCCTCTTTTCAAAATACTTTCAAAACCACACAAAGCACCATTTCAAACAATTGAAAAGCAAAGCAAGTGATCTAAAACAAGTAACTAAGAGCCCATGGAAAACCATGGATGAAAATGGTGCTAGCACCTTCCCTTTTCATAATCTACCCCCCGAACCCAAAAACAATCTCAAAGGCCTTTCCTGTGCTTTTTTACATTTCCTTTTGGATAAAATAAAAGTCGGTGGCGACTCTTGCTAAACTGTAACATTTGCAAACATAAACTCAAAACCTCAAGTCAGTTCTCCCACCGCATCACACATCACTACAAGGATTGACAAAAGTTTAATCTTTTAAGAAAAGTTTCAAAGGTAAAAAGCCAAAGTGGCAAAATGGTTTGAAATGAGATTGATTAACTTTTAGTCTTCTCACAAAAAAATGCCAATGTATTATTAACTTGATTGGAGATTTATTTATGAAAATGTTTTGAAAATGCATGGACATAAATCCAGGTTTATTATGAAAATAGTTCAAGTTTCAAAACAAGAAGAGTTTTCAAAAGGAGGGAGAAGATTTGAAATTAAAGAAGATGGGGGGAGAAGAAGAGACTATCCTAAAGCATAAGGTAAAAGCTAGGGATAAGAACCATCTAACCAACAAAAATTAAATACTTGACATTATGAGCCAAGATAGGATTCCCATTCTTTGGATTGAAACCAAGCAAGCAAAGATACTAGACCTCTTGAGAGAATCAAACTTCAAGTGTATTAAGTCTTCACAAAAATTGGGCAGAGTAACGACTGTATACGGGTGAATTCTAGATTACAAACAGAGAATGTAATCACAAAAACCTACACACAAAAACAAACAAGCAACCCAATGTCTTGAGGTAAACCTCAAGAACTCCATACAAAATAATCAGATAAGATCACAAGGTCTCCAAGATAGGCCAAGGTTTCTAATCCTAAGTCCAAGAAAAAGTCCCATGCTCCATAATGCCAAGGATAGTAACCAAATAGTCCAAGTATCATTAAAGATTTTTTAGGGTTTATGTTGATTATTAAGTATCTTAAGAAAGGAAAAGAAAAGCTCAAGTGAGAAAAGTAAAAATGGCAAGAAAATAATTGCTCAAATGAGCAAAGATGAAAATGGTATGAAATGTAAATTCTAAAAGTAAATAGTACATAAAGAATAAAAAAATAAAAGCATAAGGTAAAACAAGTCAATAATTAGTGGTTAGTTAGATGACCATCTTGAAACTTGCATTTGGAACTCATTAGAGGATTGGTAGAACCAAATCCTCTATACAACAAGTTGCATTTGCTTTTTGTCAAGTATATCATCCATTTTGAATTCTCATAAGTACCATTTAATGATCAACGATGTTTAAGTGATCCGCGTTGACCAAAGGTGTTGTAGATCCATTAGAGGATTGGTAGAACCAAATCCTCCACACAATGAATCTCAAGGTTATTGGATCAAAAAGATCAAATTAACATACTTGGGCTTACAATCATAAGTTTTGGCCACGAATAATCATTTATTCGAATCGGGACAAAATTTAGCGCTATGTTAAGCAATCGTAAGTGGACTTATATAGAAGCCGCACCTATTTTGAGGCCGGTCAATAGCAATTTATGCACCATTTGTTTTGAGACATGATATAGAGATCATGCTCCAACAACATCTAGTGCAATAAGAAGGGGATGAGATGAAGAGGTATGGGGAAAAAAATACAAAAAACACATTTGAATTAAATTTTAATCAAACTATTATTAAAATCATTCATCCATTTTTGTGGAGTTAAACTCAACACCATGGATCCAATGATGTTAATAAAGTTCATGATCCAAAATCTAACCCAAGATCAGCCAGAAAATAGTCACAAAATAATATCACATTTAATATACACAAAAACGATTTTAAAAATGTTTAAAAAATAGAAAATAATGAGAAAAAATATCAACTACAAATTAATCAAGAAATAAAAAGTAAGACCATAGAAAAATCTGAAAATGGCTCAAATAATTTTACAAATTTTTTGGTAATTTTTTAAAGTCAGAAACTATTTTTAAAATTAAAATAAATGGGTAAAATAAAAAAATGGTAAAAAATAGTAAAGTCAGAAACAAAAACAAAATAAGGTCACCAATAATTGTCACAATATCATTGGATCATTCCATAATTTCTTCAGAATTTTAAAATGTATAAAAATATTTTTAAACATTTAACACAAATAAAATAAGTGTAAAATTTATAAAAAAATACCAAAACATAAAATTAAATTGTGAAAAAATAAAAATCAGAAAGAGAATAATCAAAAATATTTTTCATAATTTTTTCAGATTTTTTGGACTAAAAATGAATTTTCTATGATTTTTTGAAATTTAAAACAATTAAAATATAAAAATCAGAAAAAAGAAAATAAAAGTAAAATATATGGACCATTGGATGAGAGTCAAAACGCGTTAGTAATCAAATCCAAGGGATCTGGCGCATTGTGCATTTCATGGTCATTAGTGAATAATGTACATAATCATTAATTAAAACTGATTTGAAAAATACAGATGGCGCGCCTTCATTGGTTGGAAGATGACACGTTGGTCATCTTCAACCTCCAGCCATCACGAATTGCAGGTCTCTCAAACTGTAAAATCAGAAGCCCAGACCTATGCCATTCGCTTCGTCTCTTCAAGACGAAGACAACCACACCCTCGCGCCAAATTTATATAAACTGTAGCTCAAGCAATTTGGAAGGAAAGTTTTGAAAAGGGATTTGAAATTTCATGGTCAAAACGCGTTTCCAGTAAAAGGTAAGTGTTGCTACTAGAACCAAGGCAATGAGCAACACAATGATATCAGAGTTTTTAAGAATTGATGAAGGAATCTACCTATTGAAGTTGAGTTGCAAAGATCTGAAATTGGACTTCTATGGAGCAATATAGGGCACAATTCTTGAATGTAATTATGTGGTTAGCTTCAGGGAAGATCAAGGAAGGTGAATTGATGGAAAAATTGGATTGAAAAAGGCTCGAGAATGAATTTTGAAGTTACAGAAAATTGAGTTATGGAGCAAGTTTGGCAGGGTGATTCTGGCTATCCAAGCTTGGGAAATTGAATGGGATAGTTCATGTATTTATAGTAGAAGTGAATGGGATCAAAAGGAAGAGTGAATGATGCGTCTTGGAGGGAATTCATGCAAACCTGATGCACGACTGAAGTGTGATCAAAACTTCATCAAAACTCATCCAATTCTTGCGTTTTCATGTACTAATCCACTTGGGAAAGTTGGCTAATCATGTTTAGACCCAAAACGCGTGTTAATTTGAGGTTTAGAGGTTGTAACATGAAATTCAAATTCTGACTTGCAAGGAAACTTCAATTCCAAGTTACCATTTTTGAAATTATGGTATTCTCAGCTCAAGGGGTCTCAAGGCATGATTCTTGATGCTTTGGAAAGATGAGGTTACAAGCTTTGCAATGGAAAAAGAATGGAGTTAAATGGATGCTTGAGCTGAAAGTTGCATTGAGTCAAAGTTGAAGAAAAAGGGTTGACTTTCAATACTTAGAAATATTTCAAATTCTTCTTCAAAAAATGACCTATAATCTTTTGCATCCAAACATGGCCTTCCACTTGGAATTTTCCCTTGATCAAAAAATATGGAAAGAATTAGATATCTTGAATGACATTTTTAAACTTGAACCACTCAAAATATCCAAAAATTGAGCAAGTTATGACTTGTTGAAGTTGGCAAAAAATCATGAAATGACCTATAATCTTTTGCATCTTTAAGGCAACTTCCATCCATTTTCCCACTTTTCATATAAAAGAAGGCATAAAGTTCACATCTTCAAGATTATTATGGAAAAATAATGGGCTCAAGGTGATAAAAATTGACCAAGTTAGGACCATTTGAAGTCACTCATGTAAAATTGTGGATTCATCTGGATGACTTGTAATCTTTCTTCTTCCCCAAGTTCCTTCCACATGAAAACTCTTTGGAACTTTTGAAGTGATTTGTTGATACCCCTATGAAGAGAAGGATGTATTTGGAATCACTCAAAAATACCAAAAGGTGAGCAAGATATGCTCCTTTGAAGTTCAAAACCCTAGCTTCTAGATCAAGAAAATGCTTCGAGGAACTTTGACAAGCTTGAACAAATTTCTTGTACCAACATTCTTGCTTTGTAAATAGAAGTTGTTGAGGATGATAATGAAGACTCATAGCCACCAAAACCACTTCCATGTTTTGAATTTTGAGAGAAATATGCTCTTGTGACCAATAGGAACAAGGCCTTGTACAAACATGACAAATTCTCCAATCAACCCCTTGTACTTTTGAGTCAAATCTAATAAACTTGAAATGTGATGAACCAAAGAAACCATGCCAACCCTCCCAAAACCAATCCAATAGTGAGGTTTTAACTTCTCAAGCTATATTGACTAGGGCATGGAAATAAACTCATGAACCCATGGAGTAACTTGTTAAATCTCATTGCCCTTCACCTACATGGATAACAAGCAAAATAAACCAACATTGCATTTTATTAGTTAAATGAAGAAAACAAAACAATATTCATGATCACAAAAGGAACATAAGTCAAGGTGCTTGGTAATCCCTCAAAAGGGGCAAAACTCAAAGTAGGGAGGGGAACCAAGAATCCTAGTGTGATCTTGTTGTGAGTGAATCAACATGGTATGATAAAGGGATCTTAGGGGGAAAAATTGGGGTATAACAGCTGCCCTTATTTAAGTTTCTTCTATCCGGAGATACGAAAGTTAAAAATCTTCATGTCGACGCGATCGAAGATACTTAAATATAAAACAAACCCTATTTTTGGCCCTAAGATGCCATGCAAATGCTTATGCATATGAATGCATATGAACAGGGCAAAAGAGAGGCAAAGTATCACTGGGGATGAAATAATAATAAAGAAACAAAGGAGCAACCCCACCAGGAAAATAAATCACTGGTGGACCAAAAGAACTGAATCAGAGAGGATGATAGGATGGTCAAAGGACACACCAACTTCTACTGAAGGCGAAGCTACCAACGTTTACCGAAGGCAGAGAGAAAGATAACAACCATCGACATTCACTACCGATGGTCTACTAACTTTCACTGAAGGTAGAAAGAGAATATATCACATCACCGCTGTTCATTGACGATGAACTACCAACGTTCACTGAAGGTAGAAAAAAAATAATAAACACCGACGTTCACTGTCGATGGTCTACCAACTTTCACTGAAGGTAGAAAGAGAATATATCATATCACCACTGTTCACTAACGATGAACTACCAACATTTACTGAAGATAGCAAAAAGATAACAAACACCGACGTTCGCTGCCGATGGTCTACCAACTTTTACTGAAGGTAGAAAGAGAATATATCATATCACCGCCGTTCACTGATGATGAACTATCAACGTTCACTAAGGATAGCAAAAAGATAATAAACACCGACGTTCACTGCCGATGTCCTACCAACTTTCACTGAAGGTAGAAAGAGAAAACATCATATCACCTCCGTTCACTGATGATGAACTATCAAGGTTCACTGAAGATAGCAAAAAGATAACAAGTTTACCCAAGATTCTGGTGTTTCGCCTAGAACGGGTCTCAACTTCTTCTTTAACCAAGGCACTCCACGTGGAAAGGATAATACATAAGTTGTCTCAAATAAAGAGACTTGCTATTTGTTGTCACAGAGGATTGTAAAAGGAAATGACTTTTTTTGGGGAAAGAGGTATGAATTCCTGGGGAGATGCAATGATATTCTTGCTATGGGGATAAAGTCTTCTTGTGCAAAATAAATGCACCAACCAAAGCTTGGGTTTTTTCAGGATTCCAAAGTGAATAGCATTGTCGGGGAACCATAGATCTAAACCAGAAATAAACTGGAATGAAACAGTCAACCTGAATTCATCCTTTGAGAAATAAACTCAAGAGGGAAAACCAAATTTATCCAAACAAGGAGCTGTATCGGAAAGTTTAAAGCAAAAATCTTCTATGAGGGACAACTCAGTAGGGAAATTGAAAGAATGTACGTTTTCTGCTCATGTCTAACATTCTGCTGAAGAGAGGACAACGTAAATCTGCAAAACAGGGTAATATGTCAAAAAATATAAACAAATGTCAATGAACAATGACTTGCCAATTTTAGCTATGCGTGATGTATGTATGAATGTATGAGTGCTATCGTGTGCGTGCTGACAAAATAGATACACAACAATGGGGAAAAACCAGGAAAAACTACCTCGGGTACTAACAAAACTCGGCTAAACTTCAACCAAGATGACCATTCCCCAAGAAAGGTAAAGGCCCACTGCGGAAACAAAACCTACTGCCTGCTATTAACTTTACTGAGGAGAAACATAATCCGGAGGTAGTCAAACCAAAGAGATACCAGGGTAGAAGATCCTTCTTCGGACTTCATCAGGGAAACAATTGTTTTTTCAAAAGTAACATGCCTACTAGAGATTTCAAGACCAGTCTCAAATAAAGCAGACTGACACCGAAACAAACAAACTTCGCTGGGGAATTTAAGCCTACTTCACAGGAGAAAAATGCGGATTGAAACTTCACATCATGAAAACTCAGAAAAAGGAGAAATGAATCCAAACTTGACCGAGGATACTGGAACCATAAACCCAATACGGCAAAAACAATCTGAGTAGGCCTTCCCGAGGGGAACAAAAGCTTCTCAAAACAACCAGAGTTTTCCCATTCCTTGGATCACCATTTTTGTTATCATTGTTTCATCAAAAATCTCAAAGTAAAAGTAAATTGTAAAAATCTTTTTTTTTTTGAAAAATCTTTTTTTTTATTTAATCTCTTTGCTTTTGAAATTCTGGCAACAGATACTTAATGTCACAATGAATGTTATGACACCGTATCTGACACACTTCAAGACAGTAAATTTAAAAGCAGTAAAGAACACAGTCAATTGTTTACCCAGTTTAGTGTGTAACAACACCTACTCTGGGGGCTACCAAGCCAGGGAGGAAATTCACTATAAGAGATATTAATTCAGGAATAAACCAACCAGTTTATCTCCTTCACTTAAGACCTACCCAATGCAACTTCAATCTAAGTTCCACTTAAACCTGAGTTCCTACTCACTCCCCCTCAATCACAGCAGTGATACTAAACTATTGATTAATGAAATTATGAAGATACTCTTCAGTACACACACTTGATTTTGCTTCACAGCTTTATTCAAGTGACAAACACTCATTCTTCAAAGCTTTGAGTGATAAACAACCCTAACTTGACTTTTCTTCAAAGCTTTAATCAAGTGACACAAACACTCGTGCTTCAAAGCTTTGAGTGATACACACCCCTTACAATCAAATCCTACTCCAAGTCACTTATCACAATGATAATTTCTTGGCTCACAGTAGTTACAACTATACAATCCCTTCTTGATCTTCTGTCAAAAAGTGTCCTTCGCCAATAATCTTCATGAGGAATATATAGGCAAGCTATTCTTCAGTTAGGGCTTCACCAAAAATAGCTAGGGTTAACTAAATTTAACCTAAAGACTTGGTCTTAGGCTTTCATCATACCAGATTAGGGTTAAGAAAGGTTAACCTAATGCCCACGTGAGCATCTGATCTGGACTGTAAACACCAACTCAGAGAAGCATATCAGATTCCTAAAAAATCTCAGGAATAACAAATCTGCACAAATGTTAGATCAGTACAGGATGTCTTAACATTGGTTATGCCAACAAGAATCCTGTTCGCTGATTTTGGTAGAATGCAATAAATATGATCATTGCTTAATGATCATGCTAAACACTCATATTGAGTAGCTCCTGTATGACATTCTTTTTCTGCAGAATGTACCTTTATCCAAGAATGTTATGACATCAGTCATGACATTCACAAAACTGGTTTTACCAAAAACAATGCCAACCAACAAACACTTACAAACTCCCCCTTTGGCTAATTTTTGGCTAAAACCCCTAAACAATCCTAAACAATCAGAGATTATAATGCTGCAGAATTTTTAATAACAGCTACCAAGTCTAATTCTACCAAAATTACCACAAAATCTTCTCCCCCTTTTTAGCCATAAAGAGGCCAAAGATACTTGTACTTTTATGTTATACAGTCATCCAAAAGGAATAATAAAAAAACACAGAAATAATAAGAAGTCATTTGGCAGCAACAAGTTCCAGCAGCAAACTTTTCAACAACACTGATCTTCAGGCACTGTCATCTTCCGAGGAAGCACTATCTTCAGCATTATGCTGGTCTTCATCAGCATCCTCTTCCCTTCTTTGTCCTTCATTCTCCTCCTGTTCTAGTCTAGCAGTCAGGTCCTCAAGAGTCCTTTTCTTGTATCAAGCTCTCTGCAGGTTTCTTTTAGCACAGCTATAACATCAGTTTTCTTGGAATGAGATTTGACAGTTGATGTCTCAGCAGATGTCATAACAATGTCAGGCACATGTGTTCCCTGAAACAGCTTATAGTGCAAACCAAGAGCAGGTGCTCTTTTGCATACAGAGTCTTTTTCAACCAGAATATCAGGATACTGAGCAATGATTATACCACACAGGAGAGAGGGAAAAGCAATAGGGCCTTTAATATCACAGCTTCCAGCATGTTTCAATGTTTGATCAAAGATGTACTTGCCATAATCAAAGTTTGTCCTGGTTCCAACAGCATAGATAAATCTTCCCAAACCTATGGAAATGGTGGATTTATGGTTGGTGGGAACCCAGTTAGCTGCACCAATTTTATGCAGTATGGCAAACTTCATGCTCAGCTTGCTTGCATTTAGCTTCCCTTTCAAGGGCCAGTTCTTGAATTGCTTTACAGTGATGGTTTGACAAACTTGGTTGTCAGTAACTTCAAGCTCAGGACAAGCATCATCAGGCCTTCCTAGGAATTTGTTTATTACAGAAGAAGAGAAATTTACCTTCCTTCCTCTCACATACACATTCTTAAAATCAGCTGACTTTCCATCAGCACAACCGTCAGATAAATTTACTATGAATTATTTGACAAGAATCTCATAGCAGTTGGTAAACTTGACCACAGTTTTCATTAGACCATCAGTCTTGATTAGATCCATGATTTTCCTTACACTCAATAACACTGTTGTTCAGCTCTCTCTCCAAGGCAATCCTTTTCAGAAACACATACTTCCACCTGTTTGCATTTTCTGGATGGTGAAAGGAGATGTTGTCAATGGCAACTTCAGGTACTTTAGGCATTTTGCTAGAAGAGAGTTTCTTCCTGAGAAGAATGTCTGGAACATTGCTCTCAACATCAAACTCAAAGTCTGATTCCTCATCAGATTCAGAGGGTTCAGGGTCCTTCCTTTTCTTGGCTATTGGTTATCTCAAAGGTTTTGAGAGACTACCAACAAGTACTCTATTTTTCACCTTCCCCTTCCCTTTTGGCAATCCAGCTTTTCGATCCTTCTCAGCTTCTACTCTAGTCTTGTTCTCAAACCTGGTTTTCTTATGAACAACTTCAGTAGCCTTCTCTTTGGAGGGGCTTTTGGCAGCATCCTGCTTTTCTTTTCTGCTCATCATCCTTCTAGCTATGCTAGGGTTGATATTAGCAATTAAATCATTGTCAGAGTATTCTTCATCAACATCAATAACCGGGGGTTCAACAGCCTTGTCAGTAGGGTTCTGGTGATCATCATGTTTTTCTGGAGATTTCCTAATGTTGTCATCAGGTGTCTCAACATTCTGAGTGACATCTGGATCCATTTCTACATTAGGACTAGTAGTTTATTGATTCAAAGGCACAGAAATGCCAGGTACAGAGTGATTCTCATTAAGAATCCTAGTGACTAGTCTAGCAATAGCTTGATGAACATAAGCAGAACCTTCCCTATTTGCTATTTCTGGAGGAACAGAAGATGATGGTTGATAAGATTTACCAGATGGAGAGGCTTGTGATCTTCTTGCATGTCTGGTTCGCAGCTTCTTTACCTTAGTGGGGTCAGCTGCCAGTTCACAAAGAGGAGTTATCTCAAGAACATCAGTATCCATGCAGTTTGTGATTGCCCTAGGTTCGCTGTCAGAGGGAGCGGAAGAAGTAGTCGCCTTTGAAGAGGATGATGACATGGATTGTTGAGACATTTTAAGAGATTTAGAAAACAAGTAACAACGAGAGTGAAATCTTGTTTGAGAGAATGGAGATTGTTGCAGAAATGCGAGAGGAGGGAGATATATGAATGTCTATTCAACTTCGTAAAAATTTGGAAAGAAATAGGGAAACAGATGATTAGCCCAATCAGAATAGACTTAACTAAAATATCTCTTTCATCCCTTGTTTTAAGCAAAATTAATTGCTACATCTCTTCATATTGGCAAATACCCAGCTTGCCCCTCAAATTTTCAAATTGACTAGCATCAAGTGCCTTGGTAAAAATGTCAGCCAGTTGTAGTTCAGTGGCAACATGTTCCAGTTTAATCACCTTTTCCTCCACAAGATCTCTGACGAAGTGATGTCTAATATCAATATGCTTGGTCCTGCTATGCTGTATAGGATTCTTGGAAATGTTGATAATACTCAGATTGTCACAGTACAATGTCATGACATCTTGTATGACATTATACTCAGTAAGCATCTGTTTCATCCAGATCATTTGAGAACAGCTACTACCAGCTGCTATGTATTCAGCTTCAACAGTAGATAGAGACACACAGTTCTGTTTCTTGCTGAACCAAGAGACAAGATTATTTCCCAAAAAGAAACATCCTCCAGAGGTTCTCTTTCTATCATCAGCACTTCCATCCCAATCAGCATCACAGTAACCAGACAGAATTGGTTCACATCCATGAGAGTACATCAAAGCATAGTTGTAAGTTACACTCACATACTTCATAATTCTTTTCACTTGGTTGATGTGACTTACTTTGGGTTCAGCCTGGTATCTTTCACATACTCCAACTGCAAAAGCAATGTCAGGTCTGCTGGCTGTTAAGTATAGCAGACTTCCTATCATGCTTCTGTACAAGCTTTGATCCACATTAGCCCCACTTGTGTCTTTGGACAACTTTAAATGAGTAGGTGCAGGAGTCCTTTTGTGACTGGCATTCTCCATTCCAAACTTCTTGGCAATATTCTTTGCATACTTGCTTTGAGACAGAAAAATTGAGTCTTCCATCTGTGTGACTTGTAGTCCAAGAAAGTAGGTCAATTCTCCCATGAGGCTCATTTCAAATTCAGCTTGCATTTGGTCAGCAAAGTGTTTAACCATTTTATCTGACATTCCTCCAAACACTATGTCATCAACATAAATTTGAGCTACCATTATCTTTCCTCCTTCATTTTTGACAAAAAGGGTTTCATCCAAGCCTCCTTTTCTGTATCCTTTGTCAGTGAGGAATTTTGTCAATCTGTCATACCAGGCTCTAGGAGCTTGTTTCAGGCCATATAGAGCTTTCCTTAATTTGTAGACATGATCTGGACAGTTTGGATCCACAAATCCTTTAGGCTGTTCCACATATACTTCTTCATTTAAGTACCCATTTAAGAAGGCACTCTTTACATCCATCTGAAATAGCTTAAACTTAAGGAGACAAGCAACTCCCAAAAGAAGTCTGATTGATTCCAGTCTGGCTACAGGAGCAAAAGTTTCATCAAAATCAACCCCTTCAACTTAAGTGTAGCCTTGAGCAACAAACCTTGCCTTATTCCTGGTGACAACTCCTTCAGCATCTGATTTGTTCTTGTAGATCCATTTGGTTCCAATAATGTTTGTTCCTTCTGGTCTAGGAACTAACTCCCATACTTCATGTTACTTGAATTGGTTTAATTCATCTTGCATTGATCCAATCCAGTATTAATCAGTCAAAGCCTCCTTAACATTTTTTGGTTCAATCTTAGAGACAAAGCAAGAGTTTGAGATGATTTCTCTAGATCTTGTAATGACTCCACTGTTTGGGTCTCCTATGATGAGTTCCTTAGGATGATCTTTCTGAATTCTGATGGAAGGATCTTTGTTATCTTCCTTTGATTCAGATTCTGATGAAGTAGTTTTAGGTACATCATCCTTTTTAGACACTTGAGTTGAAGTCTCAAAGAATGTCTCAACATCATATGGGACATCTGTTTCCTCATGATAATCATCAACTATGACATTTATAGATTCCATCATAGCTTTAGTCCTGGAATTGAATACCCTATATGCTCTACTGTTGGTAGAGTATCCTAGGAATATTCCTTCATCACTTTTAGGATCCATCTTTCTCCTTTGTTCACGATCTGTCAGAATATAGCATTTGCTTCCAAAGACGTGGAAGTACTTTACTGTAGGCTTTCTTCCTTTCCATAGTTCATAAATGGTGGATGATGTTCCCTTTCTCAAGGTGACCCTGTTATGGACATAACAGGTTGTATTCATAGCTTCAGCCCAAAAATGAATAGGAAGTCCTTTGGCATGTATCATTGCTCTGGAAGATTCCTGTATAGTCCTGTTTTTCCTTTCCACAACTCCATTTTGTTGAGGAGTTATGGGTGAAGAGAATTCATGATCGATTCCTTCTGAGGAACAGAACTCATCAAACTTACTGTTTTCAAACTCCTTGCCATGATCACTTCTGATTCTGACAATGCATCCTTCTTTTTCTCTTTGAATTCTTTTGCACAGTTCCTTAAAAACATCAAATACATCAGACTTTTCCCTAATGAAGTTAATCCAGGTGAATCTGGAAAAATCATCCACAACAACATATGCATATCTCTTTCCTCTAAGACTTTCCACCTGTATTGGACCCATCAGATCCATATGTAGGAGTTCTAGCACCTTAGAGGTGGTCAGATGTCTTGTCTTTAGATGTGACATTCTAGTTTGCTTTCCAACCTGACATTCACCACAGACTCTCCTTTCATCTATTTGAAGCCTTGGAATCCCTCTGACTGCCTCCATGGATATGATACTTTTCATCCCTCTCAAATGTAAATGACCAAGTTTTTGGTGTCACAGTTTCACTTCCTTTTCTTCTTTGGCTATAGAGCACACAGAAGAATAATTAGTGTTCTCAGACTCCCATAAGTAGCAGTTATCTTTTGATCTGACTCCTCTCATTACAACTTCTTGTTTTTTATTAGTTACAAGACATTCAGACATGGTGAAGTTGACCTTGAATCCTAGATCACATAATTGAATGACACTTATGAGATTAGCAGTCAAGCCTTTTACCAGCAATACTTCATTTAGGTTTGGAACTCCAGGGCAGTCCAAGTTTCTAACTCCTTTGATTTCTCCTCTAGCACCATCTCCAAAAGTTACATAACTAGTAGTATGAGGTTTAACATTATTCAGAAGATTCTTGATTCCAGTCATGTGTTTAGAGCATCCACTGTCAAAGTACCAGTCTTCCTTTGCAGAGACCCTAAGAGAGGTGTGAGCTATCAGGGCTGCAGATTTTTTCTTCCACTGTTTAGTATATGGTCCCTTGTTAGACTTAGGTTTGAAAACTGGGATCTGATTAGGATATCCATACAATCTGAAGCAAAATGACTTTATATGACCAAACCTTCCATAATGATGACATCTCCATTTTTGATACTTTTTATTCATATTTCTTTGTTCTCGATGTTGAATGCTATGTTGTGACATCTGCTTTGACATTTGTTTATCAGGCATGATCTTCTTCTTGTCTACAGTAGATTTCTTTGCTGCCACAAATCCTAGACCAGACTTGTTTCCCACATTTTGTCCAGCCTGAAGGATTTCTTCTAATTTGTCAGTTCCATTTGTCAGCATCTTGACAGACTTGGTCATCTGATCAAGTTTTGAGTTTAGCATTTGAACTTCACCTTCGAGATGACTTATAATATCAGTGTTTGCCTTCTTCTCAGCCTCTAACTTTATTATGAGTTTTTTTTGTCTCTCATTTTGCTGACAAACTTCAGCACTTCTGATACATAGCTTCTTGTAGGAGTCAGCCAGTTCTTCAAATGTCACTTCCTCATCACTAGAGTCACTATCAGAGTTACAAATACCAGCTAGTGCAGTAACTAGTTTGGCAGATTCTTCTTCAGAATTACTTTCTGAGTCACAATCAGACCAAGTAACAGACATTCCTTTCTTTTTTTTCTTAAGAAAGGTAGGACATTCAGCTCGAATGTGCCCATATCCTTCACATCCATGGCATTGGATTCCTTTTCTTTGATTTCCCTTTTCTTCAGACTTTGGTCTTTTGCTGGAGTCATAGGATCTGTTAATTTCAGAGGGAATGTTCTTGACATTTGACCTTGACTTTAGGTCCATTCTCTTGATGAGTTTGTTGAACTTCCTTCCAAGCATGGCTATAGCTTCTGAAATATTCTCTTCATTATCCTCCTTGTTTTCATCTTCAGTATTAGATACAAGTGTTATGCTCTTGTTTTTCTTGTCAACATTGTCACTGATCCCCATCTCAAAAGTCTGAAGTGACCCAATGAGTTCATCAACCTTCAAGTTGTAGATATCCTGAGCTTCCTCTATAGCAGTCACCTTCATTGCAAATCTTTTAGGCAAGGATCTGAGAATCTTTCTCACCTGCTTTTCTTCTGACATCTTTTCTCCCAATGCTTCTGAGGTGTTGGCAATTTCCAAGATGTTCATGTGAAACTCATGAATGGTCTCATCTTCCATCATCCTTAGGTTCTCAAATTTGGTAGTCAGCATCTGAAGCCTTGACATTTTTACTTTGGATGTACCCTCATGGGTAGTTTTGAGAGTGTCCCAAACATCCTTGGCCAGTTCACATTGATGTACTAGTCGGAATATGTTTCTATCAATTCCATTGAATAAGGAATTTAATGCTTTGGAGTTACCCAGGGCTAACTCATCTTCTTCTTTGCTCCATTCTTCCTTAGGTTTCAGACTGGTTGTCCCATCTTTCCCAGTTATGGTGGGATGGTTCCATCCTTTGTCAATAGCTCTCCAAGCCTTTTTGTCCAGAGATTTTAAGAAGGAAATCATACGAGGTTTCCAGTAGTCATAATTTGATCCATCCAGAATGGGTGGTCTGTTCCCAAATCCTCCTTCTTTGTCCATAGCGCCAGAAAATAATATCCCTAGATCTCACCCAGTAAGACAGGCAGGGTGCCTGCTCTGATACCAATTGAAATTCTGGCAACAGATACTTAATGTCACAATGAATGTTATGACACCGTATCTGACACACTTCAAGACAATAAATTTAAAAGTAGTAAAGAACACAGTCAATTGTTTACCCAGTTCAGTGTGTAACAACACCTACTCTAGGGGCTACCAAGCCAGGGAGGAAATTCACTATAAGAGATATTAATTCAGGAATAAACCAACCAGTTTATCTCCTTCACTTAAGACCTACCCAATGCAACTTCAATCTAAGTTCCACTTAAACCCGAGTTCCTACTCACTCCCCCTCAATCACAGCAGTGATACTAAACTATTGATTACTGAAATTATGAAGATACTCTTCAGTACACACACTTGATTTTGCTTCACACCTTTATTCAAGTGACAAACACTCGTGCTTCAAAGCTTTGAGTGATAAACAACCCTAACTTGACTTTGCTTCAAAGCATTAATCAAGTGACACAAACACTCGTTCTTCAAAGCTTTGAGTGATACACACCCCTTACAATCAAATCCTACTCCAAGTCACTTATCACAATGATAATTGCTTGGCTCACAGTAGTTACAACTATACAATCCCTTCTTGATCTTCTGTCAAAAAGTGTCCTTCACCAATAATCTTCATGAGGAATATATAGGCAAGCTATTCTTCAGTTAGGGCTTCACCAAAAATAGCTAGGGTTAACTAAAGTTAACCTAAAGACTTGGTCTTAGGCTTTCATCATACCAAATTAGGGTTAAGCAAGGTTAACCTAATGTCCACGTGAGCATCTGATCTGGACTGTAAATACCAACTCAGAGAAGCATATCAGATTCCTGAAAAATCTCAGGAATAACAAATCTGCACAAATGTTAGATCAGTACAGGATGTCTTAACATTGGTTATGACAACAAGAGTCTTGTTCGCTGATTTTGGTAGAATGCAATAAATATGATCATTGCTTAATGATCATGCTAAACACTCATATTGAGTAGCTCCTGTATGACATTCTTTTTCTGCAGAATGTACCTTTATCCCAGAATGTTATGACATCAATCATGACATTCACAAAACTGGTTTTACTAAAAACAATGCCAACCAATAAACACTTACAGCTTTGAAAGTTTTTATCAGTAATAAATGGAGTCTTTGCAAGCTAAATAACATAGGAAATACAAAGAATTGGGTAAAAGCTCGACTTTCATTAATAGAATGGTAGTCTGTGAATGGCGAGACTCCATAGATGATTACAAAATTTGGGAAATGATAATACATAATGGAAAATATACATTGAGATACAATGACCACTATCCCACCTAACAACTTTTTAAATCCTGAGCAGTAGCCTTTGTTGAAGTATGGTGAGAATCCGAGAAGATTGTTGCTTCAACGATCAAGTCTTGTCTGACGTAGTTACTTGCCAAGAAAATCCCTAACTTTTTCCTAAGCTGCCCTTGCAGGTTGTCAACTTAGTGGGGTATTTATTCTGTTTAGGTCTCTAATTTTTGCCTAGACCGCCCTTTCGGGTTTTTAGTCTACCGAGACGCTCCTTTTTGCCTAAGCTGTCCTTTCGAGTTTTCAACTTAACGAGTTGTTCTTTTATTTCTTTAGGCGAAGTATTTCTTGACTGCATCAGCATTCATGGGACATGGGAACTCCTCGCCATCAATAGTTTCAAGAATTAATGCACCACCAGAGAAGGCTTTCTTGACAACATACGGGCCTTCAAAATTAGGAGTCCACTTTCCCCTAGAATCAGTATTGAAAGACATGATCTTCCTAAGCACGAGGTCGCCTTCTCTGAATTCACAAGGTTTGACCTTTTTATCAAAAACTTTCTTCATTCTTTTTTGAT
Organism: Vicia faba; assembly: GCA_948472305.1. Lineage (NCBI taxonomy): Eukaryota > Viridiplantae > Streptophyta > Magnoliopsida > Fabales > Fabaceae > Vicia > Vicia faba. Next base: position 813,134,757 of record OX451741.1, on the reverse strand, counting down.
ATAACTGGCCATGACACAAGGCTGTCCTTCTCTTCTCCTCAATCAAGTTCAATTGGTCAAACCTGTTCTGGACCCATTCAGCCTCCGTCAACTTGGTTTCCATTATCACACGCAACGAGGGAATCTCTACCTCGACCTGGAGTGCAACTTCCATTCCATACACTAGGGAGAACGGGGTTGCTCCTGTTGAAGTGAGGACATATGTTCGATATCCATGCAAAGAAAAAGGGAGCATTTCATGCCAATCCTTATAAGTAACAACCATTTTCTGAATAATTCTCTTGATATTCTTATTAGCAGCTTCAACATCCCCATTCATCTTTGGCCTGTATGGAGATGAATTGTGATGGAAAATATTGAATTCTTCACACAGTTCTGTCATCATCTTATTGTTCAAATTTGAGCCATTGTCAGTGATGATTCTGCTCGGCACACCATACCAGCATATAAGATTATTCTTAATGAAGCGCACAACCACCTGTTTAGTAACATTGGCATATGAAGCAGCCTCCACCCACTTGGTGAAGTAATCAATTGCCACCAAGATAAAATGGTGTCCATTCGAAGCATTGGGTTATATCATCCCAATCATGTCAATACCCCACATAGAGAAAGGACACGGGGAGGAAATCACATTGAGGAGTGTCAGAGGCACATGGACCTTGTCTGCATAAATCTGGCATTTATGGAACTTCTTTGCAAATTTGTAACAGTCAGATTCCATTGTCAGCCAATAATAACCTGCCCTTAGCATCTTTTTAGCCATTGAATATCCATTGGCATGAGTGCCAAATGAACCTTCATGAATCTCATGCATCAATATGTCTGCTTCCTATCTATCCACACATCTGAGCAAGACCATGTCATAATTTCTCTTGTATAACACATTTTCACTGAGGAAGAAACTGCCTGCCAATCTTCTCAATGTTTTTCTATCTTTCCTCGACGCACCAATCGGGTATTCTTGAGTCTGAAGAAAATGCTTGATATCATAACACCAGGGTTTTTCATCTGCTACCTCCTCTGTTGTAAACACATGAGCGGGCCTATCCAGCCGTTGAACGACAATTCGGGGTATATCATTCCAAGTATTCACTTGGTACGTAGAAGCCAGAGTTGTCAGAGCATCCTCCATTTGGTTTTCATCTCTAGGGATGTGATGGAATTCAACTTTATTGAATAATGGTAATAATCTTCTAGCATAATCTTTGTAAGGGTTCAAGCCAGGGTGACGAGTATCCCATTCTCCTTTAATCTGATTTATTACCAAACCTGAATCACCATACACATATAGAATTTTGATTCTGAGATCAATATATTCCTCGAGACCCATGATGCAAGCCTCATATTCTGCCATATTATTAGTGCAATTAAATGTTAACCCTGCAGTAAAAGGAATGTGAGATCCATGAGGAGTGACAATCACAACACCAATTCCTTTACCATAAGCATTCACAGCTCCATCAAATACCATACTCCAACGAGATTCAGGGTCAGGACCTTCCTCAAGTAATGGTTCATCACAATCCTTCACTTTCAAGAACACCACATCCTCACCGGGGAATTCATATTTTGCAGACTGGTGATCCTCCACTGGTTGGTGAGCAAGATAATCTGCCAACACACTAATTTTAATAGCCTTTTGAGTGCGGTATTCGATATCATATTCAGATAACAACATCTTCCAGTGGGCGATTCTCCCAGCAAGAGCAGGCTTTTCAAAAATGTACTTGATTGGATCCATTTTGGAGATCAACCAAGTGGTGTGATTCAACATATACTGCCGCAAACGCTTTGCCGCCCAGGCCAAAGCACAACATGTTTTTTCCAGCATGGAATACCGTGACTCATAATCAGTGAATTTTTTTGCTGAGATAATAAATGGAGAACTCCTTTTCCCTGTTTCATCCTGTTGTCCCAGAATACAACCCATGGATTTATCTAACACTGTCAAATACATAATCAACGGTCTTCCTTCTACGGGAGGGAGCAAGATAGGAGGTTCAAGAAGATATTCTTCAATACTTTCAAATTCCATTTGGCAGTCATCCATCCACACACAACCTTGATCTTTCTTTAACAAATTAAAGATCGGTTCACATGTTGCAGTCATGTGGGAAATGAATCTGGAAATATAATTCAAATGCCCGAGGAAACCTCTGACTTGATTTTCAATTCTTGGTGTTGGCATTTCTTGAATTTCTTTGACTTTATCAGGGTCAACTTCAATTCCTTTCTGGCTAACAATTAAACCCAATAACTTCCCCGATCGAACATCGAAGGTGCATTTATTTGGATTCAAGCGGAGACGATACTTCCTCAAACGCTGAAACAACTTCAACAAATCTTCTATATGCCCTTCTTCAGTCTGGGATTTGGCAATCATATCATCAACATATACTTCAAATTCCTTGTGCATCAGATCATGGAATAGGGTTGTCATAGCCCTCTGGTACGTTGCACCAACGTTCTTCAACCTAAAAGGAATCACTTGTAATAGAATGTTCCCCAGGGTGTGATAAATGTTGTTTTTTCCATGTCCTCTAGAGCCATTCTTATTTGATTATATCCGGAAAATCCGTCTATGAACGAGAATAATTTGAATTTTGTTGTGCTATCCACTAGCATATCAATGTGTGGCAATGGAAAATCATATTTTAGACTAGCTTTATTTAGATCTCTAGAATCTACGCACATGCGGACTTTTCCGTCTTTTTTCGGTACTGGGACAATATTGGCAATCCATTGAGGATACACTAACGTCACAAGAAAACCAGCATTAATCTTCTTTAGAACCTCCTCTTTTATCTTTACTGCCATATCTGGGTGAGTTCTTCTCAACTTTTGTTTAATTGGCGGACACTCTGGCTTCAACGACAAACGGTGCTCAACAATATCTGTATCTAGACCAGGAATATCTTGGTAAGACCAAGCAAAAATATCCACATACTCTTTCAATAGCTCAATCAACCTTCTCTTCACATCGGGATGCAGCGATGCTCCAATCTTGACTTCCTTCGGATCTTCTTCTGAACCTAAATTGATCACTTCCAAAGGCTCTTTATATGGCTGAATGGTATTTTCCTCGTGCTCAAGCAACCGTGAGACCTCTTCTGGAATCTCATCATAATCTTCTTCTTCAGCCCCAAACACAGGACATTCAAAGTTGGGAGAGGGTGCAAGGTCATTGTATTCAACGAGTTTTTTAATTAATCTGCCCATATGATTTGTGATTGCATTTAGAAACTGACACATATAACAAGTGATCATGCAAATTAAATTTCAGTTATTATTTATTTTAAAAGGTTTTTTTTTCTAATTACCATTTTCCGAGAAAAAACAGAAAAATAAAGACATAATTCGGGAAGCAAAGACAAATTTTATTAATGATCTTAAAAGTCATAGCAAACAGATAATCCCTACAACATTAATACTTCCACCTTGGGCAGAGTGAAAGCTTTTCAAGAAAAAAAAGATTAATAAAATCAAATTACTTTGAAACATGTATGCAAGAGGGAACATCAATGGTGACCCAGTTCTGAACCCTGACTCCGTGCGTCACATAATTCGGAACTTCCTGCTCTGCTTCATCCTCCTCAACAACATTAATTCCAGAATCAGTTGGATGGAGGTAACCTCCGCTGTAGAAAACATCATGATAGCTGCTCATAGTGGACTTTGAATTTAAACTTTCGCCTTTGCCATTCTTCGAAGAGAAACCCAAGCCAGTTCTGTTCTTTTTCACGGGTGGATCCACAATTTGTCCCCACACTGCATTATGACCATTGCACACAACCTGCTGCACGTCCTTCAGCGAAACCATGGAATTCTCATTTCTCCTTATGTTGTCAACGGATAGAGCTTGGAACTGGGTTCCAACAGCAGCCTCATCCGCTTCTATAATACTGAAAGAGGACAAATGAGATATCAACAATGCCTGCTCCCCATTTATGATCACTACCTTCCCTTCACGCACAAACTTTAGCTTCTGATGTAAATTTAAAGTGACAGCCCCTGCCTCATGTATCCATGGTCGTCCTAGCAAACAACTATATGCGGGAATAATGTCCATGACTTGGAAGGTTATCTGGAACAAATATGGTCCTATATGGATAAGTAAGCCCACTTCACCGATGACAGATTTCCTCGACCCATCAAATGCTTTCACAATGATGCCACTCGGGCGCATAGGTGTTCCTTGATATTTCAACTTCATGAGAGTACTCCTTGGTATAACATTCAACGCAGATCCATTATCAATTAGCACATTGGACAGCAAATCATTCTTATAGTTCATTGATATATGGAGGGCCATGTTATGATTTCTCCCTTCATCTGGTAATTCATTATCGCAGAAACTCAAGTTATTACATGATGTAATGTTTCCAATTACGCTGCTGAATTGATCTATTGGCATGTCACTCTCCACAAAAGCTTGGTCCAGTACCCTCATCAAGGATTCTCTATGAGAAGAGGAATTCATTAATAAAAGATAAGATATATATCTTTGAAGGAGTCTGCCGTAGCTGATCTACAATTCTATAGTCGCTCATCTTAATTATCTTCAAAATATCATCCACTTCTTTCTCTAGCGTAGCTCCGCAAGTCTCTTCTGTAGCCTTCTTAGGTTCATCATTCTCGGCAATTTTCTTTCTAGCAGCAACATCTCTTCGAATAAGCGGCGCAAACACACGACCGCTACGGGTCACCCTACTATTTTCAGCTATATTTCCAATATCAGGCATTGGCTGGATGGGAACTTCCACTCCATCTTCTAAGATTGTAGCGTTGTATTTGTAAGGCACAACCTTATCTGATTTGTAGGGGATAGGACCTGGCAAACTAATTATCAATGGGGTAACAACTGGCTTGCTATGATACTCAACTTCAAAGTGGACGGGTGCATCAAAACAAGGAACAATAACGTTTACCCCTTCTTCAACACAATCAGTCATAAGTAAGTCATTTCTGGGAAAAAAATCTTCGTCAGAAGAGAAATACTCATCCGTAGAGGCATACTCTTCCTCTGACTCTTCTTCCATTAAACAAACCTCAACCATACCAACCTCATGATAATCATATCTCTGACCTGTAATCTTGATAGTTCCATTGTCTAACAACAACTGAACACCCTTCTTCATGATTGAACATCCTCAGGGGTATCGATAGCAAACTATGCAAGATCCATATTGGTGTTCCACCTGACCAGCCGTATGGAAGAAGGTAGCATGCAACTGCACGAGATCCTCATTCATATACTCCACATCAAAAATTCTTAATTCACCAGGACATCCAGAAACCATGTTCACTTGCTCTTCATACTCTGCCCTAGGCCTGATTATGTGGATGAGGCCCTCATCCATCATCTCCTATAAATCAACCTTTATCTTCTTGCAACCCTGTATGTTTATACTGCAAATAGCACAACCGGTATGGTCATGCGTATAGTAGTTAAATTCACAGAGGTCAGCATGAATTTTCACCAAATCTCCTCTAACCAGATTAATGTCAAAAATCCGGAAATCGCCCCGACAACCGGCCACCATATTTACAGCATTTACTCCCCCATGCTTGGGTAGAGGATTATCTTTCACATTAGGTCCCATGTCCTTGAAAGATAGAACACCATATTTTACCAATTTCTGCACTTCATTCTTCAACGGATAACAATTCTCAACATTATGCCCTGGTGCTCCCTGATGAAAAGCACATGTTTGGTCTGCCTTGTAATACCAAGGCAATGGTAATGGTACGACGGGAGGTGATCGTGTCTGGACCAACTTTTTCTGAATCAATGCTGGTAATAACTCTGTATAGCACATGGTAATAGGGTCATAACTCTCCCTTCTCTGATTATACCCTTGATTCCCCTACTGGGACGGTCTGTGATAAACAACGGTAGTTGGAGCGACATTCATAACGGGAGTAACTGAGGAGACTTGTTAATGATGCTAATAATTCCTTCTAGGAGCGTTTACCATCCTCTCTTTCATAACAACATTTACATCTCCCTCTTTCTTCTTGGTAAACCCATAAGATGGCTTCTTTACACCTCCGGATCCTTCACTCTTCGTCAAACAACCTTCTCTTACAGCCTCTTCTAAGAGGATACCCATTCCTACCATCTCAGTAAAGTCACTTGGTGCGCTTGCTACCATCCTTTCGTAGTAGAAAGCACCCAGCATATTTAAGAAACCCTTAGTCATCTCCTTCTCTTCCATGGGAGGAATCACTTGGGCGACTACCGCACGCCATCTCTGCATATACTCTTTGAATGATTCCCTGTCTTTCTGGACCATGGCCCTAAGTTGATCACGGTCAGGCGCCATATCCACGTTGTACTTGTATTGTTTGATGAATGCTTCTCCCAAATCATTAAAAGTATGGATATTGGCGCTATCCAAACTCATATACCACTTCAATGCAGCACCAGTCAAACTATCCTGAAAAAAGTGAATCAGCAGACGTTGATCATCAGTATGGGTAGACATTCTCCTCATGTACATCACCAGATGAGCACGAGGGTAAGTGTTTCCTTTATACTTATCAAACTACGGGACCTTGAACTTAGCAGGTATCTTAACATTTGGGACCAAGCATAGCTCATTCACATTCTGCCCAAATAGCTCTTTTCCCCTAAGGGCCTTCACATCTCTTTGCATCTTGTCAAACTGTTCTTGAAAATCATCCATTCTGTCATAAAGACCCAAGTCTTCACTCGGCGGAGGGAAAGGATGACACATATCATCATTAAAAAACGGAACCATATTCACCGAAGGAGGTGCAGCAGGAACAACATGCACCACAGGAGGTGCTGGAGTAACAATAGTCTGAACCACTAGAGTATCTTGAGGACCAAGATTGAAACCTTCAGGTGCAAAATTCTCTGGAATTCCCCATGGATAACCTTTAGGCATATGGTTTTGAATAACAACCAGAGTCATAGATACAGGAATAGTTGGAGCTTCAGTAGTTGCCCTTGTTGGTTGAGGTTGAACACTCGGTGGCTGATTTTGAGAAGCCACCAGAGCTTCCATCAGAGTACTCAAATTTTCCACGTCGGCCTTTAAAGTAGAAACTTCCTCACGCAGTTCGCGATTCTCTTGTTCTAAGTTGTCCATCTTCTTTTTGAAATTAGCCCGAGTGTTGTAGTGATAAGTCAGCTTGCTAAATGAAGTAAAGAAGCTTCGTAAGACACCTGGGTATGCATAACAAATGCAAGAGAAATGTGCAATATGATGCATGATATGCAATGCATATGATTATTTTTACTTTGTTATTTAATATTTCAAAGGAATTAAGGATTTATAGACATATTGCAAACATCAAAGTAATAACGCTTTTGAAATACTGAAAGTTTTATTATAATAAACCCAAAATGGATTACAAGTTTCAATGATCTCAAGTACAATATTAAAATACAATCTAGAATCTTGAGAAAAAAGAGCTGACAGAGATCACTCTATACGCTGACGCTTCCCTGTGAGCCTGGAAATCTGAGCCTTCAACCTCTGGTTTTCTTCCACATGTCTGATGGCAACCTTCTTCCAATCATTCGAGTAATCAACACCTGATTAAGGCTTAGGAGAAAATAAATCCCCTTGCCTCTCCATAGACTCTACCGCTCGACTCTCAAGGATCTCAATCAAGTCATCTTTCTCCTTCAGGTCTGCTCTGTAGGAACTCTCCAAAGTTTGGAACTTGTTCTTCCATGCATCCCTTTCCTGTTGCATCCTAACCAAAGAAAGCTGCAGCTATTCCAGATCATCTAATAAGGGAGGAGTGGTCTTCACAAATAGATTAGGAATGGGTGTCTCCCAGGTATACAGCATCTTTAACTGAATGGCTCTTGATCAGACCCACTGAAGATATGGCTCCAAAGAAACAACACCCCTAGGTCCCAAATCCTTCCTACCCTTCTTATGAATGTGACGCCAGGCCTTCGCAATCTGCTCCCTAGCTTCCCTATGGTATTCCCCTTCCTTCAAAAAGAAACTACTCAAATGAATACTATTTGGTTTATCCCTCATCGGATAACCGAGCTGTCGTCGTGCAAGAACAGGGTTATAGTTAATTCCTCCCTTTGTACCAAGAAGAGGTACATTGGGGAAACTACCACAACTTTCAATAATCTCTATATCCTGGTAAGCTCGATGATACCAATCAATATTCGAGTGAGTAAGTGCCATGATCTTAGGAGCCCAACGGGGTTCCTTATTGACATCCCAAAAAGCATCAGACTGAGGCATATGAGAGATGAACCACCGGTACAACAGAGGCGTGCAAGAGATAATCATTTCCCCATGATAATAATTTTGAAGATGAATAAAGTAATAAACATCACCCAACATTGTAGGAACTGGGTTTCCGATCATGAAGATCCTGATAGCGTTAATGTCAACAAACATGTCCACATTAGGAAATAAGAATAACTCATAAGCAAGTAGAGCAAAGATGGCCTCAAAAGCAATTGTACTCTTCATTCTGGCAAAGTAATGAGCTTTCTCCAATAAGAACTGAGCTGGTAATCCTCTAATCCCTCCTTTAGTAGTCATATGGGCTTCCACCTCAGACTTCCCCAGATGGATCAAAGCAGCAATCTCATGTGGTTTTGGCTCACCCTTTAAACCAGTAAAAGGAACACAATTAGTAACAGGTAAATCCAAAAGATAAGAATACTCCTCCAGTGTAGGCATCAACTGATAGTCGGGAAAAGTAAAGCAATGATACATCATATCATAGAACTGGACCACGGTCGAGAGAATACCCTCCTTCATCTTCAGCTTCATGAGAGAAATAATGGACCCATACTTCTTCCGAATGTCTACAGAACACTCGATCTCGGGAATTAGACTGATCAACTCATCTATCTTGGGATCCTTGAAACTGTACTTCCCGGTCTTTCTCTTTCCAGAATCCATGGTTAAAAAGTACCTGAGATATTCACAAATAGTCAACCTTTAAATCCCTTGAAATATGGTTTCTTCAAAAAATGCTTATGAGTGCATGGATGCATGATGCAACAATTACATACAAGATCACACATATAGGGTTCATTGGTTCAACGTCACGAGCATGAGGTCAAAGGTACTACCCATAAGGTGTTGGTCTAAAGTTATCACCTGCCGAACAAGGTTCTAGAGGTTCCCAGAGTCTACATCCTTCCTTCGGATATTACCAACTTCCTGATTAACTCAGTAATTAGTAATATTCTCAAGAAAGACTCGTCCGAGCGTATTATCGCGTGACAAATATTTCCGGATTACTCCGTCATAGCTTCCACACTACACCTAAAAGGCCAAAATGGGTTTGGTATTCTATGGTCCTTAGTTTCAGCAGGCTCCCAGGTCGAAAGCAGTATGTCTTCCTGATTACTCGGTAAACGACACTACAGTCAAAGGGGCCTCCACTGAGTGGGGGATCTCATGCCTCCTTTTTTGGGATTATTCCCTCAAAGTTAACATGACTATACCGTCCGTCCTATTTTAAAGTTTTCCCAAGTCCGGGTATAGGACTTATGAGTAATCACCAAGCACCCTAAAAACCAAGAAAATCCAGACAAACATATATACAATATATAACACAAAAAATAGTAATAACACATATACAGATATAAATAAAGATAGGCTTAACCCACTTAGGGATGAACCAGCAAGAGGTCAATCTTCCCTCAATGAAGTCACCATTTTTCTGTAACGGTAGAAATGTTCAAGACTAAGCCATTGGATTGACTAGACTTTATACAAATCAAAATAAAAATCGCCACCGCGCTTTATTGTTTCCAAAGGAATGGGGAAAGAGCGAATAACCCAAAAAGAGGGGGAAAGATTCAAGGTAAGGGGGTTGGTTATGAAAAGGGAAGGTATTAGAACCATAAACATCTACGGTACTCCGCAGGAGCCGCTTTGTAAAATCTGTATATTTTGGCTATAAAAAGCTATTGTATATAAAATGGATGGTGGAGGTGAGGAAAGAAATATATTTTTTTATGATTTTTGCACCCTCCGCGGTTGCAAACCTTTAGTGCCTACTGTGATACGGTGGGAGAACTGACTTGAGATTTTGCGTTTGTGTTCGCAAATGTTTCGGTTTAGCAAGAGTCGCCACCGACTTTTTATTTTATCCTAAGGAAAGGCCAAAAAGCACAGGAAAGACCTTTGAGATGTTTTCTTGGGTTCGAGGAGTAGATTATAGAAAGGGAAGGTATTAGCACCCTTTCTATCCATGGTTATCCATGGGCTCTTAGTTACATGCTTAGATCACTTGCTTTGCATTTCTATTGTTTGAAATGGTGCTTTTCAATTGTTTGAAATGGTGCTTTGTGTGTGATTTTGGAAAATGTTTTGGAAAGAGGCCATCGTTGTGGCAACCTTTGTAATGGTTCTTGTTTGAATGTATACAAAAGTGTTTTTGTCTTTTGAAAAGTTTTCAATGTTTTGGAAGTTGGATTTTGAAATTGTGTTGTGAAGTGTGTTTGAAAATAGCAAGGATGTTTTGCAAGCTTTTGATCAAGTAACTAAAAGCTATCTACCCTATTTTACTCAAAGATATTTCTTATGTTTTTAACCCTTTTAACAGTGTTGTTTCACTATTGTATTTGGTGAACAACCTTGTGTTAGGATTTTAACGGGACAGGCGCGGGTCATCGTATAGACCATGATAGCAATAGTGTCAAGTATCTTTGGCAATTTTCTTGAGGGACTTGATCATTTTTGTTAAGGCAACTCAGATAGCGTCATCGAGGGACTATGATATTTTTGTTTGTTTTTGTTTTGCCAAAGTACTTGACATGCAACCATGGCCCATTTTTAAAGGCAACAAGTGGATGAAACCCTAGGGGTGCAAGTGTATATTGTATTTGTTTTTCATGCATGTTATCTTGGATTAGGTCAAACTACTTGTTGATTTTATTTGCATACAAACCCTAGGTCTAAGCATGGCATAATTGAAAGCTTTTAAATGTGCGAGAATTTAAATGCTACACTATTACAACATGATATAGGGAGGGGGATACAAATTTGAATTGGGGATATTTGACAAGAAATTAAACCCTAGATTATTTATTACAACCAAATTGAATGTACAAGATACAATATTTAAATGTACAATAATTGAAGTAAATACAATAAATAAATATAAATAAAAATGTATTATGCCAAAATGTTTTTAGTATGTGAAAAGTATTTTTTCAATGTGAAATGTAAAATAAAAAAAAGATCAATTTTAATTATTTTTCTATTTAGGGCAAGAAACCCTAATTCCAAATAAATAATATTATTTATTAATTATGTGCAATAATATACTAATTTATACAAAAAATAAAAGTATATTATAAAAATGATATTTTTGGTCCAAAATGATAATAAAAATGAAAATGTAATACTTTTTGTATTTTTGACCTAATTATTTAATAAGATAACATATATATATATATATATATATATATATATATATATATATATATATATATATATATATATATATATATATATATATATATATATATATATATATATATATATATATATATACACACATTAAATATATTAAGTGTGTGAAAAATTAAAATAAATAATTTACAAAAATGAATATTTTCAAGAAAATGTTTTTAAATATAAATAAGTGAAATAAATGAAAATAAGTATATTTTTTGTATTATTTTTGAGTTTTGTTTTTTAAAAAGAAAATAGTTTATTTACATATGTATATTTAATAAAATAAAATAAATATCAAATAAATATGAAGAAAAAAAATGGAAAATTGGTTTTGGCATTTTTTATATTTATACAAAAAATAATAAAGTCAGGATAAAAAAATAAAATGTCAAAATGATAAATATTAAACAAATGGGCCAGGGGGGTGTAAACAGAAAATAGGGGTGTTAGAAGTGAAAACACAACAGGCCCAGCCCACCAGACTTCTTCTTCCTCTCGTTCACAAAACACGTGCTTCTGTGTATCAATGGCTAACTCCTGATTCTTTGATTTTTTGACAAAACTCATAACATGAACATTGTAGAGAATTAAATAACGAATTCAACCATATAAAAAACTTGGATTAACTCTCAAAGACCAGAGAGAATATCTCTGGCCCTAATTTTTAACCTAGTTTTTTCAGAAAGTTCATGAGTGAAATTCTCTCAGCACGATTAATGTAAATGAAAACTAAGCATATGTATGGCTTCAGGGCTATGAGTACAACATATTTCATTCACAAACCTAAGCCTAACCATTCCTAAATAGAGAGATAGAGGTTCGTGAAATACCTGTTTCAGTTGACTTCGAGCTGGACAATGTAGCAACCTTCAATGGTGTTTGAGCTTCTATTGAGCTTGCCTGAGGTCCAAGGAAGCTTCTCCAATGCTTGGCTTGCTTTGAAACAACTTGAATCGTGCTGTAGAACTCAACCTGCAGAGCTTTGAAATGAAAATGGCAAAGTGTGTTAGAGGTGTTACAACTTGCAATGGGGGTCTGGGATAGTTCAGGTGAGTTGATTGGAAGGTGTTGGAACTATCTTGGGACAAAACGCGCAATGGAAATTGGTTGTGGCTTACAAGATGCAGAACTTGCTCTACTTTGCAGAAAAACAGTGATTCTGAGTATGAGGAGGTTTGAGTGATGAAAGGGTCATGCTTTAGGCTTGTTGGGATGTATGGAACTTGTTCACAAGGTTTGTCTAAGCTTGTGTTAACAGATATGAGAGATTGCTTATGTTTTGCCACTTTTCTTCTACTTGAAGCAAGAGAATGGAAATGATGTTATAGCCCTATACAAGCCCTCCTATCATGCTGCAACTTTTGTTCTTGGTTACTGGAATTAGTGGACTTGATCTTTCCTCAAAGATCTGGCCCCATGCCTCAAGGATTTGGTTTTGACATAAAGTGAAATTAGGCAAAAATGGCATTGTTGCTTTTTCCTTTTAAGGCTTAAACTAATGTATAATGCCCTAATGACCAAGAAAAAACCTTAATACAATGGATATGCATTAAATTAAGGAGTACAAATTGGTTTTGAGGCCTGTAATGTCAAACCAAGCTAGCTAGATCAGAATTGCAAGTTGTTATGAACATGTATTGGCCATGGACAAAAGTGAGTTTTTGCCAACTTCAAGCATTCGATTCTCTCTAACCACAAGGGTGTTTTAGGAGTTCTTGGACAATTTGGAAAGCTTGGAATATGTAATACAATCCATCTTTGTAATGAAACTTGAAAATCCAAGTGGAACTATGTGAAAAATGGCCAAGAAGATGGGTCAAAATCCTGCCTAGATTAGGGCAAATTTTCTCTAAGTTAAAAGTTTTAGGTACCCTTGTTCCAAAAATCATAACTTGAGATACAAGCTTCTTTTGAGAAAACTTTGTGAATAAAAGTTGTAGAATTTGTGATGGACTACAACTTTAATGTTGCAAGTTTTGTTTGAATCCATTTGCATCTTGGTGAAAAAATAGGACAAAGTTAGGAAAAAATAAGAAAATTTCATAACTTAGAAAATTTCTAAGTTATGAAAATTTTTCCATTTTAAACCCTAATTTGCATTTTTGGGTTTCTTGATGAACACGTTTCATAATTTTACATGTTTTGATGAAAAATAACTCTTGGCACTTGATTTTGACCAAAAAGTCAAAGTTTGACTTTTCAGTGTACAATCATATTTTGATCAGTTGACTGAAGAATTCATCTGTCAATCCTATGCATTTGAGATCTTTTGAACTTGTTGAATGGGTCAAGACAATGTCATTGAGTCCTTGAGTCCATATTTGAGCTTGGTTTGCCATTGGTTAGGTCAAACAGTCAAAAATTTCCTTTGTGCAGTTAAAACCCTAAAAATGACCATTTTGCCCTTTTGGTGATCTGATCAAATTTCTTGTGGAATTGTGATCAAAACTTGATCAAATGGTTCATATGAGTTCATAATGTTGATGTGGGTCAAATTTCATGAGTTTTGACTGTCAATTGGCCACAATTGACTTTTTCCCCAATATAGCTGATTTCTAGGTCAACTGTCCAATTGACTGGGCAAAAATTTGAATCAAGGCTTGAAACTTGGTATGGGTAAACTTGTGAACCCAACATGGAGCATGAAAGTCAATTTGGGTATTGTAGGTCAAAATATCCCTGTGCAAACTCAAACCCTAATTTAGGTCAACAGTGCAAGGAGGTGTCTTGAGCAGAGCAAACCCTAGTTTGATCAAGGGTTCCAAGAGTCTTGTGATGAGAAAATGTTGATGAAATGAGAGGGAAAATTTTGGGGTACAACAGTTGCCCCTGCTCAATCTTCTTGAACCTGAAGAGTTAGATTGGCAAGTTTGCCTTTCGTGACTCGAAGGTAAAAGAGGATTGGACACTAGAGTGCCCGTAAATTTGCACTCGTCAAAACATAGATGCCGGAATGGGCTTGAAGATGCCATTTGGAGATGGTAGAATCTTGCTGGAGATGGGCTTAAAGATGCCATCCAGGAATCTTTGTTAAATTGCAATGCTGTAGGCCAAAAGAATGAGTATCAAAATGGTATTCGTGTCTGGAATGCACTTGAACTGTATCTGGAGACTGAGTCTATATGAGCAAAGGAATGGCATCCGTATTTGGAGTGTATCTGAGCTGTAACTATATTTGAACTTCGAATGAATATCAGAATAACTTCCGTGTCAGGAGTGTATCTATATTGTATCTGAATTTGAGATCTGTATGAGTAGCAGAATGACTTCCGTGTCTGGAGTATATCTGAGACTGTAACTGGGATCTGAATAAGTGACAGAATGACTTCTGTGGCGATTGCACTGGGAAGAATCAAGCTGCTGGTGTAAGGGCTAGAATAGCATCCGTCTCTAGAGCATATCTGAACTTGAAGTTGATAATTGAATCTGAATGAGAGATAGAATGGTCGCCGTGTCTGGAGCGTATCTAGTCTGTATCGGATTGCTGAAGTCTGAATGAGTAGTAGAATGACCGCCGTGTCTGGGGTGTATCTGTACTGTATTTGACTAGGAATTCTGAATGAGTAATAGAATGACCGCCGTGTCTGGGGTGTATCCACACTGTATCTGAATAATTGTTAATGATAGCCTTTTAATCTTATCCTGAAAAGGGTAAAATGTTAGCTAAAACATAAAGTTATGTTGCATGATATGTATGATGCTATGAATTGTATTTCAATATTGTTTATGATATACGAATGTAATGGTTATGCATGTAAGCTGAGTAGCCGTCTTGTTGAGGAAGATAAAATCCAGATAGATGGAGATAATGAATTATTTGACCGCTGTTGGGGAAAATAAATCCTTGACCAATGCTGGGGATTCCAAAAATCTTTGATTATTGAAAATGAGAAACCCTTGCTGACTTCTTGGGGAATAAGGGAAACTCTGAAAAATCTCTACTGGGGAGTTAAAACCAGGGAGACTTCTGCTGGAGAAATGAGACTGAGAATCTTCAATCTGCTGGGAAATAAATCTGTGGGGAAATGCTCATTATTCTGGCTCCGCCGGGGATAGGATTTTCAGGGTTTTTGGGCTCCACTGGGGATCTTGAAACTTGACTCTGATGGGAATTTTGAAATTCAACTCAGCTGGGGAATCAAGCTTTAGAAAGCATTGGCTCTGCTGAGGATCTTGAAGCTTAAATCCGTTGGGGAAATATACTCCAAATTTTAGCTTTGTTGGGGATCTGAATGATGTATCGTGGGGGATTTCTTCTGAAGTGGCATAAAGATATCTTCCTACACCTTCAACCTATTATTAATTATCTTTTTTTCAATTTCGTTTTATTTGTAAGCAGTGATTATGTTCAAATGCATATGCCTATTTAACAAAACATTGGACGTTTTTCAAATAAAACATAAGTGCAAAAAGAAAAGAAAGGCAAGCAAATTTCTGCACTTCGAAGTATATTTGTATTTAACTTTTGTGAGTATCTTTATACGAAGGAGACAGACATCCTAGTAAGAGAATATTGTCGCAAAAATTTGAAAATTTTATACAAAAGGAAGATGGCTATGTGTAACAATTCCATGGGATTCCCATTCTGCTATAGCCTTCACAACTCTGAATATCTTGTCCATTTGTTGCTTCGTCCGCCGATGGTTAGATTGATCAGAAGCTCGGAGCTTGTTGATGAAGAGATTGTTCTTTAAAGTGATCCGACGAGACACAGTCATACGCTTTAATTCCCTAACTTTTGCCTGGATCGCCCTTTCGGGTTTTCGATCCACCGGGAAACCCTTTCTTGCCCAAGTCGCCCTTTCGGGTTTTCAACTTTCCGGGTGTAAATTTTTTTTTGTTTTATCCCTAATTTTTGCCTGAACCGCCCTTTCGGGTTTTCGGTTCACCGGGATGCCCATTTTTGCCCAAGTCGCCCTTTCGGGTTTTCAACTTGTCGGGTTGTTTTATGCGTAGTATCTTTTGACTATGTCTGCGTTTGCAGGGTGTGGCAAATTGTCATCGTCCATGGTGGTCAAAATCATTGCCCCACCAGAAAAGATGCTCTTGATCACAAATGGTCCTTCGTAAGTAGGAGTCCATTTTCCCTTGGGATCACTTTGTGGTAAGATGATCTGCTTGATTACAAGATCTCCGACTTGATATACCTGACGCCTGACTTTCTTGTTGAAAGCCTTGATCATCCGTTTTTGATACGTCTGACCATGGCAAACAGCAGTAAGTCGCTTCTCGTCGATCAAATTAAGTTGATCAAGCCGGGTCTGAACCCAATCGTCTTCACTTAAACCAGCGTCCTTCATAATCCTTAAGGAAGGAATCTGAACTTCCATGGGTAGGACAGCCTCCATGCCATATACCAAAGAAAATGGTGTTGCCCCTGTTGAAGCACGTGCCGTGGTACGATATCCATGCAGAGCAAACGGTAACATCTCATGCCAGTCCTTGTAGGTAACTGTCATTTTTTTAATGATCTTCTTGATATTTTTGTTCGCGGCTTCAACAACACCGTTCATCTTCGGCCGATAGGGAGATGAATTATGATGATAAATCTTGAACTGTTCGCATAGAGCGGTGATCATAGTATTATTCAAATTCGTACCGTTGTCTGTGATGATCCTGTCGGGACACCATACCGGCATATGAGGTTCTGATTGATGAAGCGGGCAACCACATTCTTTGTAACAGAGGCAAAGGAAGCTGCTTCGACCCACTTGGTAAAATAATCAATAGCGACCAAGATGAAGCGATGTCCATTGGATGCCATAGGCTTGATCTCTCCAATCATATCAATGCCCCATATTGCGAATGGCCAAGGAGCTATCATAACATTGAGAGTAACAGGAGGAATATGTACCTTGTCGGCGTAGACTTGGCATTTGTGGCAAGTACGGGAATGTTGGTGACAATCAGCTTCCATGGTCGACCAGTAGTAGCCTGCCCTTAGAATCTTCTTTGCCATTGTATGCCCGCTCAAATGGGTGCCAAATGTGCCACTGTGTATCTCGGTCATGATCAACTCTGCTTCAGCTTTGTCCACACAACAAAGTAAAACACAATCATGGCTACGTTTATAGAGGATGCCATTGCTTAGGAAGAACTTGGCAGCAAATCTCCTTAAGAACTTTTTGTCATTGACGGAAGCTCCTTCGGGATATTCTCTAGTCTGGAGATACCTTTTGATTTCATGAAACCAGGGTTGTTCCAATACTTCTTCGGTATTAATCTCATGACAGTGCGCAGGTTCATCCATTCACTCGATGGTAATTTGGGAAGCCTCGTTATCCCAGTTGAGTTTAAACATGGAAGACATTGTAGCCAGAGCATCTGCTAGCTGATTCTCTTCTCGCGGGAAATGCTCGAAAGTAATCTGCTCGAAATGAGGCAACAACGTCAGGACATGTTCTTTGTATGGGATAAGATTAGGATGTTTGGTGTCCCACTCTCCTTTGACTTGACTGATAACCAAAGCCGAGTCCCCAAATACGACCAATGATTTGATTCCCAAGTCTATAGCAGCCTTGAGAACAAAGATGCAAGCTTCATATTCGGCCATGTTGTTGGTACAGCTGAAACAAAGTCAGGCAGTGAAGGGTGTATGGCAACCTTCCGGAGAGATGAGTACCGCACCGATACCGTTGCCAAGTGCATTTGAAGCACCGTCAAAGTACAGGGTCCATCGGGATCCTTGTTCAGGTCCGTCATACGGTCCGTTACCTTTGATGTTGTCTAATGTCATGATGTCCTCGTCAGGGAAGTAGAATCTCATAGACTGGTAATCTTCGACGGCTTGATGATCTAGATGGTCAGCTAGTACACTCCCTTTTATAGATTTTTGGGTAGTATACTGGATATCATACTCAGTCAGGATCATTTATGATCTAGCGATTCTTCCAGATAAAGCAGGTTTCTCGAAGATATACTTGATCGGATCCATTTTGGAAATCAACAAAGTGGTATGAGTCAACATATACTGCCTTAGCCGGCGAGCAGCCCATACCAAAGCGCAGCAAGTTTTCTCGAGCAGTGAGTAGCGAGTCTCACAGTCGGTAAACTTTTTGCTAAGGTAATAAATGGCATGCTCTTTTCGGCCAGACTCATCATGTTGACCCAGCACGCACCCCATTGAGTTATCCAAAACAGTCAGATACATGATTAACGGCCTTCCTTCGACGGGTGGCATCAAAATAGGAGGTTCTAGCAAATACTCTTTGATCTTATCAAAAGCAACTTAACAATCGTTGTTCCATTCAACTACCTGATCTTTCTTTAACAGTTTGAAAATTGGCTCACAGGTAGATGTCAGGTGAGAGATGAACCTTGCAATATAGTTCAAGCGTCCCAAGAATCCTCTAACCTCCTTTTCAGTACGGGGAGCGGGCATTTCTTGTATAGCCTTTACTTTGGCAGGATCAACCTCAATACCTTTGTTGCTGACAATAAATCTCAAAAGTTTACCAGACCTAACTCCAAAAGTGCACTTGCTTGGGTACAGCCTGAGCTTATACTCCTTCAACCTGGCAAACAGCTTTTGCAGATGATCAAGATGTTCTTCTTCTGTCTGTGATCGAGCTATCATGTCTTCTACGTAAACTTAGATATCATGATGTATCATATCATGGAACAAAGCTACCATGGCGCGTTGATAAGTTGCCCCTGCGTTCTTCAGTCCGAACGGCATCACCTTGTAGCAGAAGGTACCCCATTGCGTGACAAAGGTAGTTTTCTCCATGTCCTCGGGGGCCATTTTGATCTGGTTATATCCCGAGAATCCATCCATGAAGGAAAATACCTTGTGCTGAGCTGTGTTGTCAACCAAGATATCGATATGTGGCAGCGGAAAATCGTCTTTAGGGCTAGCCCTATTCAAATCCCGATAGTCCACACACATTCTGACTTTTCCGTCCTTCTTAGGCACGGGCACGATGTTAGCAACCCATTATGGATATGAGGTAACAGCCAAAAAGCCAGTGTTGAATTGCTTCATTACTTCAGCCTTAATCTTTTCATACATGTCAGGCCTCATTCGTCAGACCTTTTGCTTGATCGGTGGACAATCTTCTCTTGTAGGAAGACCGTGAACCACGATATCTGTGTCTAACCCCGACATGTCTTCATAAGACCAAGCGAAGATTTCAACATATTCGTTCAATAACTGCACTAAGCGCTCCTTGACACTTGGTTCCAGGTTGGCACCCACTTTTACTTCCTTCCTGTCTCCCTCTGTCCCCAAGTTGATGGTTTCTGTGATCGGTGGAAATATAACTGACTGTTTTTAAGCTGGTTCACGAAATGTCGCGGTAAGCAAGAGTCGCCACCGTCTTTTATGTTCTCCAACATGGAAAGGACAAAAGCACAGCAAAATTCCTTCTTTGAGAATGTTTCTCGGTTCGGGAGGTAGATTTATAGAAAGGGAAGGTGTTAGCACCCTTTCTATCCGTGGCTATCCACGGGCTCTTAGGTACTTGCTCTTATGTTTTTAAAAATTGTTTGCTTTTCAAGGGTGCGTGGGTTTGAAAAAGTTTCGTTTGAAAAATTTCTAAGTAATTCTTGTATCTGTCCTCAAGAGTGTATGAAATATTTGTTTGAAAACCTTTTGAAAGTGTAGGTGCGAAAAGTTGTTTTGTTTGTTTTGAAAAGAGCAAGTACTTAAGAGAAATCTACCTACTCTAAGGAATTAGGTTGTGTAAGAGTCCTTTAGATAGCGCTATCCCACCATTGAGAGGTAGGCAGCACCATCGTTGGAGTTATTCGGGTCAATTCGATTAAGGGACAGTGTGGTCACCGAAGCAATAGTAGGACACCTTAGAAGTAACCCTAATGTCCTAGATCCTTTTTATCTGAGGCAACTGTTTCGAGGCAACTGGATCTTAGACAGGAGGGCGACCTCTAAAACACCCTATACTTGACGACCACTTTCGAGGCAACCAGTGAGGCGTACCCTAAGAGTGGCATGTGCATGTGTGTTGTTTCAGTTTATGTTTATCTTGTACATGTTATTTGTGAGCTACAGATTGATTTTATTATTCATACATTCTTGTAGGCATATTAACAGTTAAATGATTTGCAGGGAATAAAGTGCGGAAAGGTAAATCTAGCTATTACAAGGCGCGTGTCTATACATCGCCAAAAACAAAAACCCGTTTGGAAAATAAAGTGCGAGAATTTAAAAGAAAGCGATAAAGTTCTAATTAATTATTACATTTCCCGAGCAGATACAAAATAATGAATTAAAAAGAATAAATACGCGCGAAAGATTGAATCGGGAACGTCCTTAGGGTTTTGACCCTTTTGAGAAAAGAAAGTAATTTTAGTCCTTTTTTGCAATTAAAATTAAACCTAATAGCTAATTAATTAATATTTACAAGAAAAAGGATTTTTTATGTTTTTAATGTTTTAAAATAAAATAAGAAAAGAAATTAAAAGTGTCAAAAAAAAAACTAAGTCTAATTCAATTTTATTTGTAAAAAGGGATTAAAATTAAACCTAAATAACAAAAAGACTAAATTAATTGATTTGCATTTATTTACAAAATAATAACTAATTAAATTTAATTAATAAAAATATTATTATTATTTTTTGGTTTTCTGGATTTATTATGGAAAATGTTAATTAATTTGCTGGTTAATAATTAATTAAAATAAAAAAAATAAAAATAAATAAAACAATTGAATGAAAGAAAATAAATTAAAAAAAATGAAATGCAAACCCAGGGGGGTTTGGGCCAGCTTGGGAGGTGAACAAGCAGATTCCAGGCCCATTTGTTGCCAAGCCACGTTGACTCTGGGAATTTCCTAGGCACCTGTTTGACTAGGAATATGATGTTCCTCACTCTTTGACCACTGGATTGGCGCTTCAGGACACATGGCGCCTGGGATTGATGAGCGCACGGTGGAACACTTTGGCGTTTGCTGCATATGAACATGTTAGAAAAAATAGAAACAATTATATGGGGGACCTGGGAATCGAACCCAGGTCCCAGTGATCATTGCCAGCGCATCCTTCCACTGAGCCACTTGCCTTCAGTTGTTATCATAATAATACATAATTATTATATTGATAAATCAAAACAAAGCCTGGAAAAAAAAATAAAACGCGCGTTGTTTTAAACGGACAAATGAGAGGGGGACGCGTCAGTGTCTTCTTCCTTTGATACTGGTTTTTCACCTGCGGATTCCTATCCGCAGGTGGTTTCGTAGGTTGCTTCGAAAATGATCCTCAGGCCATGAAAATGCCACCTGAGACCATGGGCGTGTCCGTCTTGATCCCCTGATCATCTTTATCCCCATTATTGGGTCCAATTTGCCCTGTACCAAAAACACCTAAAACGCAATATCATGAACCCTAGAATCGGGCATCACGATTCAGGGCCTAAAAACCAAATTGGTTAATGCAGTTATGTTAGAAATCAAACAAGCAACATGATTATGCCAATATTTTTGAGAAAAAAAACGCAAGAATGGAGAATTCAAGCTTCGTGTACAGGGGTGAGTTTGAGGTGACTTACAGTGCTGTATAGGTGATCTTAGGATGCGTTTGTGGTCTCTTTAGCTTCAGGGTATGGCAATGAAGAAGACTACGTGCTTCTTTTGATCTGAAAGTGCCTCTATCACTGTTCTTGATCTCACTTTTTTTCACAATTTTTGAGTTTTGTTCTGGCCGTTTTCAGTGATGCTTAGGTCGTGTCTTAGGTTTGTCACACTTGCTTATGTAGGTATGAATGAAATTAGGTCAGCAGCTGAGCTTGTAGCCTTGTGCAATTAAGTTTGGAGATTTTATTTACCACCATTAAAGGACTTTCCATGCTTGGAGCAAAACTTGGATTTTATGCTCAAAATGGCTTGGCACGAATTTGTGAGCTGGCAAATGATACATGAAAGCTATTCAAACCACAAGATACTATTCCATTAATTTTTTTGATTTTATTTGAATTATTATGGATTTAAAATGAATTAAATCAATAAAAATTAAATAAAATGGAAAAATGAATGTTTGATCTTGAAATTAATCATGGGACACGTGGGTGGCATGACAAGGCTGAATCAAGTGGAAGAAAGTGGGCCCTTTTGTCAAAAATTGAAGTTTTAAGGATAGTTGACTTTTGCCATTTCTCAAAAATTTCCCAACTTCTCCAATGCATATCTTGCTCAATTTTGATCATATGAACATTTTCTTGGACATTTTGGAAATGTCTTGAAGTCCTCTAACCAATGCCTTTGGTCCCATGTCATTTTGATTTACCAATCTCAAGTTATGGTCTTTGACTTAAAGTGCCTTTTTGTTGACTTTTGAAAATGACCTATAATGTAGAAATTGATAACTTTTTGTGAGAGCATTTCTTGGACTTGGAATGTGAAGATGAGTTGTAGGAAATGTCCTCCCCTTCAAAATGAGAATTGGATGGGATTTTTATGATGAAACATGAAAAAGTTATGCCTTGGTCAAGTTACAGTTAACTTTTCAGCTGTCCAAAAATGGAAACTTTTGCATCTTGATGATTTTTGAGCCATGCTTGTGGAATCATGATCAAGATTTGATCAAATGATGATTGTGGCTTCAAAATAATATGTTGACCAAAAATTTTGACTTTTGACTGCCAAATGACCATTTTACCCCTACAGTTGATTGTGGAGCAATTAGGGCTTTTGACTGTGCAACTTGATGCTGTGAGACTTGCAACTTGGCATGTAGATGCTTGACAATGTATATAGGCATATGGGATTTGATTGAGCCCTTGAAAACCTCAACTTCCTTGCAAGAACCAAAACGCTAATTTTGACTGGCTTAGGGGGATGTATGACTGTGCAACCCTTGAGAGATTTTGAACCATTTGGAGATTGATCTTGACAAATCTTGAAGAATATGGGAGAGCAAATTTTGGGGTACAACAGTTGCCCCTGTTCAATCTTCTTAGACCTGAGGATGTAGATTGGCTTGTGTGCCTTTCGTGATCCGAAGGTGGAAGATGATTGAACACTACAGTGCCCAGAAATTTGCACTCACATAGTAGAATATCAACAACGTGATGTCGGGAATGGGCTTACAGATGCCATTTGGAAAGATGGTGGATAGGAGGATGGGCTTATAGAGGCCATCTGGAGATGTGACAGAACCTTGTCGGGAATGGGCTTATAGATGCCATTTGGAAATGTAATCGGTAGTTGTGGAGATGGGCTTAAAGATGCCATCGGGAGATTGTCGATCGCGTAAGAGATTCCTTAGCGAGAACTTGCGTACTTGAGAAAGGAAGATAATTTCCTGGCCTGTTACAGGGGTTGATCTTCAAACTCTTCATGCAGATATGCCCTGGCTAGATACAGGTGTCGAATCTATAATCAATTACTCACAGATGTGCCCTGGCTAGATACAGGAATCAAATTTGGAATTGGTCGTCTACAGATATGCCCTGGCTGGATACAGGAATCGAATCTCTAAACTCTTCATGCAAACATGCCCTAGCTGGATACAGGTATCGAATCTATAATCAAATACTCACAGATGTGCCCTAGCTAGATACAGGAATCGAATCTGGAATTGGTCGTCTACAGATATGCCCTGGCTGGATACAGGAATCGAATCTCTAAACTCTTCATGCAGACATGCCCTGGCTGGATACAGGTATCAAATCTACAATCAAATACTCACAGATATGCCCTGGCTAGATACAGGAATCGAATCTGGAATTGGTCGTCTACAGATATGCCCTGGCTGGATACAGGAGTCAAATCTCTAAACTCTTCATGCAGACATGCCTTGGCTGGATACAGGAATCGAATCTACAATCAGTTACTCACAGATACGCCCTGCCTAGATACAGGAATCAAATCTGGAATTGGTCGTCTACAGATATGCCTTGGCTGGATACAGGAATCGAATCTCTAAACTCTTCATGCAGACATGCCCTGGCTGGATACAGGAATCGAATCTACAATCAGTTACTCACAGATATTCCCTGGCTAGATACAGGAATCGAATCTGGAATTGGTCGTCTACAGATATGCCCTGGCTGGATACAGGAGTCGAATCTCTAAACTCTTCATGCAGACATGCCCTGGCTGGATACAGGAATCGAATCTACAATCAGTTACTCACAGATATGCCCTGGCTAGATACAGGAATCGAATCTGGAATTGGTCGTCTACAGATATGCCCTGGCTGGATACAGGAATCGAATCTCTAAACTCTTCATGCAGACATGCCCTGGCTGGATACAGGAATCGAATCTACAATCAGTTACTCACAGATATGCCCTGGCTAGATACAGGAATCGAATCTGGAATTGGTCGTCTACAGATATGCCCTGGCTGGATACAGGAGTCGAATCTCTAAACTCTTCATGCAGACATGCCCTGGCTGGATACAGGAATCGAATCTACAATCAGTTACTCACAGATATGCCCTGGCTAGATACAGGAATCGAATTTGGAATTGGTCGTCTACAGATATGCCCTGGCTAGATACAGGAATCGAATCTCTAAACTCTTCATGCAGACATGCCCTGGCTGGATACAGGAATCGAATCTACAATCAGTTACTCACAGATATGCCCTGGCTAGATACAGGAATCAAATCTGGAATTGGTCGTCTATAGATATGCCCTGGCTGGATACAGGAGTCGAATCTCTAAACTCTTCATGCAGACATGCCCTGGCTGGATACAGGAATCGAATCTACAATCAGTTACTCACAGATATGCCCTGGCTAGATACAGGAATCGAATCTGGAATTGGTCGTCTACAAATATACCCTGGCTGGATACAGGAGTCGAATCTGGAATTGCGATAGTTGATAGTAATCATCTTTGTATTGACCTTTTTCCTGAAAAGGCAAAACATCAGTTGTATGCAATGTCATGATGTATGAAATGCATGATGTCATGATGTTCTCAAAAATAAATGAGATCGTGTGATGTGATGCGTATATGCATGCATTATGTATGTAAGCAGGATGTATGAAATGTGAAATGTCTATGAATGTATTTTCGTCTAGGAAAATAAATCCTTGACGAATGCCGGGAAGTTAAATCCTGGGCTAATGTTTGAAGAATAGAGTTCTTCGTTTCCGCTGGGGATTATGGTTGCAAGAATAAACCGGTAGGAGAAGATGACTTAGTTGAGGAATAAACTTGTTGGAGAGATTACTCTGCGAGGAATTATTCTGTGGGAAGAGATACTTCACTGAGGTTTTGATGATAACTCCACTGGGGATACCGTTGATATGTTATGTTGGGGAACTGATGAACTCCGCTGGGGGTAGGAAGAACTTCGCCGAGGACGATCTTTCCGTGATAATTAGCTGAGGATAACCCAATTATAAGCTCTGGTGGGGAATAACCTTCTGAATAAAGCCGGGGAGAGCGTTCGTACTCTACTGGGGATAAGCTTCCAGAATCTACTGGGGAGGATAATTCAACTCTCCTGGGGAAACTTTTGAGACTGCACTGGGGAATGGCTCCACTGGGGTGTCTGGTATTCCGTCGGGGAACAATCTTATACTAAGACTGCCAGGGATGCTTGCTTAGGAACATCTGTATACTCCGCTGGGGAATGTTGAGATTTTTTGGGGGTACCCAACTTCCTTAAGGCTGACAGTAGACTAACTCTGCTTGGGGAGAGTGTTGCTGACTTGCTGGAGATATTGTCCCCTTTCAGGGCTGATGGGAGACCAACTCCGCTCGGAGAGAGTATTGTTGATTTGTCTTACTCTCGGGGAGTGAAGGTATCTTGGTCATATTCTTCAGCCGAACCTACTTTAGTACCTTGGTGGACAGAGCAACTAGATCGCTTAGACAACTCATTATTGTCCCTGTTTCTAATGTCACCTGTGATTAGTCCTTTGTTTCGCATGAAAATATTCATGATTAGCAATTAATGTCAAACGCATATATAAAAAATGAACATTGGACGTTCTTCGCAAGACAAAACAGAAAAAGGAAAAACAATTGGCGATTTGTATGGAAAAGTGAATTTGTATTGATTTTGAAATTTGCCTGTGAATAGGCGTTTTTGTACAAGAGGCTGACGTCCTAGTAAGAGAACGCCGCCGAACAACATAGAGTTTATAAAATTTTGTGAAAAGAAAACAAAACAGCTATGTGAAAAATCCCACTGGGTTCCAACTCTGCTATCGCCTTTATGTCTTCAAGTGTCTCATCACTTTGCTGCTTAGTTGAAGATGAAGCTGACTGATTGGTGTCGTCTGAACCTGATAGTTGATACCGAATTCTGGATGCAAGGTGATCCAATGAGACATAGTATTACGCTTATCCCTAACTTTTTCCTGGGCCGCCCTTTCGGGTTTTCAGTCCACCGGGATACCCATTTTTCCCCAAGCTGCCTTTTCAGGTTTTCGACTTGCCGGGTGTACAGATTTTTTTCTTTTCATCCCTTATTTTTGCCCGAACCCTTTTGGTTCGCCGGGAAGCCCTTATTTTTGCCTAGGTGTGTCAACCTAGCGGGTCTTTAGTCATGCGTAGTATCTTTTTACTATGTCTGCATTAGCGGGGTGAGGAAGGTCGTCACCATCCATGGTGGTCAGAATCATAGCTCCTCCTGAGAAGATATGTTTAACCACAAATGGCCCTTCGTACGTAGGGGTCCATTTTCCCCTGGGATCACTTTGAGGAAGAATGATGCGCTTGATTACCAGGTCTTCGACTTGATACTCTTGTCGTCTGACTTTCTTGTTAAATGCCTTGATCATCCGTTTTTGGTACGTCTGACCATGACACATAGCAGTGAGTCTCTTTTCGTCGATTAGATTTAGTTGATCAAGCCGGGTCTGGATCCAGTCATCTTCGCTCAAACCTGCATCCTTCATTATCCGGAGAGAGGGTATCTGCACTTCAATAGGCAAGACTGCCTCCATGCCATAGACCAAGGAAAAGGGAGTTGCCCCTGTTGACGTCCGTGCTGAGGTACGGTACCCATGAAGAGCAAACGGTAACATCTCGTGCCAATCTTTATAGGTCACTGTCATCTTCTGCACAATCTTCTTGATATTCTTATTTGCCGCTTCGACAGCCCCATTCATCTTCGGTCGGTAGGGAGAAGAGTTGTGGTGCTGTATCTTGAATTGCTCGCAGAGCTCAGTGATTATCTTGTTATTAAGATTGGTACCATTGTCCGTAATGATCCTCTCAGGTACCCCGTAGCGACAGATCAGGTTATGCCGAATGAACCGTGCCACGACGTTCTTGGTTACGGTAGCATAGGAAGCTGCTTCAACCCACTTTGTGAAGTAATCAATCGCTACTAGGATGAAGCGATGCCCGTTGGATGCCGTAGGTCTGATCTCGCCGATCATATCAATGCCCCACATTGCAAAAGGCCAAGGTGCTTTCAAGACGTTCAGGGGTACTGGAGGAATATGCACCTTATCAGCATAGATCTGGCATTTGTGACATGTCCGAGAATATTGGTAACAGTCAGCTTCCATTGTGGACCAGAAATATCCTGCCTGAAGGATTTTCTTCGCCATGGTATGTCCATTGGAATGTGTTCCGAAGGTACCTTCATGCAGCTCTACCATGATCCTTTCTGCTTCAGTCTTATCCACACAACGCAGTAAAGTTGAATCATGGTTTCGCTTGTATAGAATGCCATTGCTGAGGAAGAACTTTGCCGCGAACCTTCTCAGAAACTTCTTGTCGTTGACAGATGCACCCTCGGGGTATTCTTGAGCTTCCAGGTACCTCTTTACTTCATGATACCAAGGTTTTTCAGTTACCTCTTCAGTCTCAAGATCACAGCAATGTGCAGGTTCATCCAATTTCCAGATAATGATCCGGGGAGCCTCGTTGTCCCATTTGACTTTGAACATAGAAGACATCATAGCCAGCGCATCCGCCAATTGATTCTCTTCTCTTGGGAAGTGTTTAAAAGTTATCTCCTCGAAGTGGGGAATCAACGTCAACACATACTCTTTGTAAGGAATCAGATTTGGGTGTTTCGTATCCCACTCGCCTTTGATCTGGTTGATCACGAGAGCGGAATCTCCGAAGACACTCAGAAACTTGATCCTTAGGTCAATTGCAGCTTGAAGACCCATGATGCATGCCTCATACTCTGCCATGTTGTTGGTTCGGTTGAAACATAATCGGGCGGTAAGTGGAGTATGAGTGCCTTTTGGAGAGATGATCACAGCGCCGATGCCATTACCCAAAGCGTTTGAGGCTCCGCCAAAGTGCATAGACCATCGGGATCCTTCCTCAGGTCCTTCATCCGGTCCAGGTACTTCACAATCAGTTACTACCATGATATCCTCATCTGGAAATTCAAAGTTCATAGATTGGTAGTCGTCCACTGCTTGGTGTGCCAAATGGTCATAGATTGGTAGTCGTCCACTGCTTGGTGTGCCAAATGGTCTGCCAATACACTTCCCTTGATTGCTTTCTGAGTCGTGTACTGGATGTCGTATTCTGTCAAGATCATCTGCCATCTTGCTATTCTTCCGGACAAGGCAGGCTTTTCGAATATGTACTTGATTGGATCCATTTTTGAAATCAACAGAGTAGTGTGAGTCAACATATACTGTCTCAGCCGGCGAGCAGCCCATACCAAAGCGCAGCAAGTTTTCTTGAGCAGTGAGTATCGGGTCTCACAGTCGGTAAACTTTTTGCTAAGGTAATAAATAGCGTTCTCTTTTCGGCCAGACTCGTCATGCTGCCCCAGCACACACCCCATTCAGTTGTCCAGTACTGTCAAGTATAAGATTAGAGGTCTCCCTTCAACCGGTGGAATAAGAATGGGTGGTTCTTAGAGATACTCTTTGATTCTTTCGAAAGCGGCCTGACATTCATTGTTCCAACGTACCACTTGATCTTTCTTCAGTAGCTTGAAGACTGGTTCACAGGTAGCAGTTAGGTGTGAGATGAATCGGGCAATGTAATTCATACGTCCTAGAAAGCCTCTGACTTCTTTTTCTGTCTTGGGAGTTGGCATTTCTTGTATGGCTTTCACTTTGGCAGGGTCCACTTGAATACCTTTGTCGCTCACGACGAAACCTAGCAGTTTTCCAGATCTCACCCCAAAGGTGCACTTGTTCGGGTTCAACCTCAGCTTGTACAACTTCATACGGTCAAACAGCTTCTGTAGATGGTCAAGGTGTTCTTCCTCAGTTTGGGACCTTGCAATCATATCGTCGACATATACTTCAATCTCATGATGGATCATGTCATGAAATAAAGCAACCATGGCGCGTTGGTAGGTTGCCCCAGCATTTTTCAACCCAAAAGGCATGACCTTGTAGCAAAAGGTTCCCCACTGAGTAACAAAAGTGGTCTTCTCCATGTCTTCGGGACCCATCTTGATTTGATTATAACCAGAGAAGCCGTCCATGAAAGAGAATACTTTATGCTGAGCAGTGTTGTCAACCATAACGTTGATATGAGGCAGAGGGAAATCATCCTTAGGGCTCGCCCTATTCAAATCCCTGTAGTCAACACACATTCGGACCTTACCATCTTTCTTCGGCACTGGAACCACGTTGGCAACCCACTGAGGGTAATAAGTCACTGCTAGAAAACCGGCGTCAAATTGTTTCATAACCTCAGCCTTGATTTTCTCGGACATCTCTGGACGCATACGGCGGACCTTCTGTTTTACCGGAGGGCATTCTTCCTTGGTAGGCAGGTGATGAACCACAATGTCGGTATCCAACCCAGGCATGTCTTCGTAAGACCAGGCAAAGATTTCCATATAATCATGCAACATCTGAATCAACCGCTGTTTCACACTAAGCTCCAGGTTGGCACCAATCTTGACTTCCTTTCTGTCTGTCTCAGTACCCAGGTTTACCGTTTCCACTGGCTCTTCATGTGGCTGAATGGCCCTCTCTTCCTGGAGTAACAGTCTTGCAAGCTCGCCAGGAACTTCACAGTCATCCTCACTTTCGTCTTCGGCTAAGTTGATCGGATTTTCGAAGTCATAACTGGCAGTAACAGAGTCGTTACCAGTGAGATCCATAGTGGATTGGAACCTGTATATGTGAGTGTGTGTAAATACAGCTGTTTTGCAATATATAAAGAAATAAAGGGAGCACAAGATTTGAAGTGCGAAAAACGTCCAATGCTTTTATTAATGATATATGAAAGTGACACACAAAAGCCCTCACAAATGAGGCCACGGTGCCCCGGGTAAGACACCGGGCCATAAAGTTTCAAATTATTGTTCATTACAAATTTAAAACAAAGGAGTTCATTACTGAGTGACAAAAGTAATAGGTATGAAATCTTTGGCAGTCCAGTTCCTTGGTCCACCGTTGGTTGTTGGTTAGATCCAGCTGTCGAATTCAGATTCCTCCATGTCGTCTTCAATAGCATTCACTCCCGGGTTGGTGATGAACACAGGAGGTCTTCCAATCCTTGCTTTACGGACAACCCTCTGAGCTTCTGCAGTGAAACCCAAACCAAACTTGTCAGTCTTTGGAGTGAAATTAGGAAGTCGACCCCAGTTTGCACACTCACCCTTCTCAATCACAGCCCGGGCATCCTTTAAGGAAGCCATCTTCAAAGGAGAGTCTTCTTCAGTCACAGTCTCTGCTGACGCCAATGTCTGAGGCACATCTTCAAAGTGTTGAAAGGGGGTCTCAATGAACTCCCCGTCCATCTCTACGTACCAGAATGAGTTGAGGTGGCTGACCGTATATTCTTCTTCCCTCTACACTGTAACAATCTTCCCTCTGACCGGGTACTTAAGCTTCTGATGTAATGTGGAGGTTACAGCTCCAGCCTTGTGGATCCATGGACGACCCAGCAAACAAGAATAGGATGGTCGGATGTCCATCACATAGAAGGTAGAATCAAAAAGTTGAGAACCAACTCTGATCGGAATGTCAACTTCCCCATGTACCATCCTTTTGGACCCGTCAAAGGCCCAGACAATAATGTTACTAGGCTTGAGCTCTAAACCCTCACAATCCAGCCTGTCTAGAGCTTTCTTGGGTAGTACGTTCAACGAAGAACCGGTGTCTACCAACACATGGGAAAGAGTAGTGCCCCTGCATTCAATGGAGACATGTAGGGCATCGTTATGGTTCTTTCCCTTGGCAGTCAGATCAGCGTCAAAGAAACCCAACCCATTATCAGCAGTCAAGTTTGCCACACAATCGGTAAATTGATCAGCAGACGTTTCTTGTGGCACGTGGGCCGTCTTCAGGAAGGCAATCAGGGCCTTGGCATGGGCCTCTGAACACAACAATAGTGATAGCATGGAAATCTTAGATGGGGTGTGCCCCAGCTGCTCAACGACGTTGAAATCACTCTTTTTGATAATCTTGAGGATCTCTTCCATCTCTTGCTTGGAAGCCTTAACAGTGGTTGTCTTTGGTGCCTCCATCCGGGCAGGCACATCAGTAGCAATCCCTTTGCCCCGAGCGTCAGATGACTCGGCAGCAGGGGTAGAAACAGGAACTTGGTCAGGAAGGGAAGCGGGCACACTTGCAGGTGTGATGACAAGAGGTCTTTAAATAGCTGGTGGCGCAATATCAGGTGAGAAGAGCCTACCACTACGAGTAACCTTGGCAGGCCCGGTGATGTTGCTGACACCGGTACTAGTATCAAACTCTTGCTTTACTCCCAGAACATAAACATCTGCCCCATAATGCCACGGGACAGCTTTGTCAGACGTATAGGGGAGGGGCCCCGGAACTGTGATAATGATAGGTGCAATCTTCTGAACAGACATGATTTTGACAGGCTTCTTTGAGGGAGCCTTAGGAGGGTTATTGAAAATAGTGACAATAGAAACTTCTTCGGTACGGACAGCAGGAACAGCAATCTTCTTGAACAAGATTTCTTTGCTATCCATCAGGTTTTGGACGCCTGACTTCAGCAAAGGACAACCAGCAGGTGAAACAACACATAGAAGGCAACCTTTACTACATCCCGGAAATAAACCGGCTAGCAACAAGTTCCTTTTGACAGTCAACAACGGAGTAACAATCTCATCCACAGAGGCTACATACGGGTCTTCTTCCACAACATTCACTCCATGCTGGAGCATGGGAGCAGTCACAACATTGGGCCTTTCGGGCGCCTCGAACTGTATCTCCTTAGCGTCAATAAGGTCCTGAACCTTATTCCTTAGAGCCCAACAATCATCGGTAGTATGCCCCGGGCTATCAGAGTGATAAGCGCAGCGAGCGTTGGGGTTGTACTTTGGAGAGGTTGTGTTCACAACCTTTAGAGCTTCCTTGACAGTTACCAGATTGGTTGACAGCAGTTGCAGCAAAATCTGAGAGAGGGTCATACTGAGCCGAGTGTACTGCCTTTTGGGCCTCTCACCTCTTGGCTGGTTGTATTGCTGAGGAGCAGCAGCAGGCTTTAAAATTACCACCGCGTTGACAGCTTGGCAGCGTTCCGGTTTGTTTTGTCTCCTTGGACCATAAACAGCACTAGCTTCCTTCTTGAAGGGCTTTTTTTCAGTACTCGAGGAGGCACCTTTCTGTATCTTTCCCGATTTGATACCAGCTTCGATCCTCTCACCAATCAGGATCAGGTCTGTAAACCCTGCAGAAGAATTACCAATCAGATGATTGAAGAATGGGCCGGACAGGGTTCCCAAGAACATGTCCACGAGTTCACGATCAGTCAACGGCGGCTGCACCCTGCCAGCCAGGTCTCTCCACTTCTGCGCGTACTCCTTAAAACCTTCACCCGTTCCTAGTGACATACCCTGGAGCTGGGTACGCGTAGGAGCGAGGTCGGAATTATACTGATACTGCTTATAAAATGCAGTAGCCAAGTCCTCCCAGTTATGAATAATGGTTTCATCCAGCTGATAGAACCATTCGAGCTGAGTCCCTGAAAGACTCTCCTGGAAGAAATGGATCCATAAGTTCTTGTCTGCAGTGTAAGGTTGGATCTTCCTTACATAAGAACGGAGGTGCAGCTTAGGGCAGGAAGCCCCGTCGTACTTCGCAAAGGTAGGCGCCTTGAACTTGTGTGGGATCACCACCCCAGAAGATAAACCTAGATCTCCAAAATCCAACCCAGGCACGCGTTGGATCTCCATGGCATTTAACCGGTCCTCCAGCTGTTTGTACCTGTCCTCAGCAGGAGGGTACTGTTCATCATTGAAATCTGTCTCGTTGTCGGAGACCGCAAGACTAGGAACCTCTCTCCCTTGGGGACTACCCTTCTCTGCAGAGGAAGTAGCCTGATCAGCCTCATTCTGCAGTGTATTCTCAAACCTGCGCCCAGTGTTAAACAGCACAGTCCTCCTCTTCTTTTTCTTCTTTTCCTTCAAGAGCAGAGTCTTCAACTCCTGTTGACCCTGGGCTAAGCTCATGACCAGCTCCTGGAACTGGGCGTTCTGGGCCTGGAGGGCCTTGATAGCTTGTTTAGTAGTAGGATCGGAAGACATGATGATTGAGTGAGTGCTGAAATAAACAGCGAAGAAGATTAAGCAACCTGTAGAAAAAGAGTACCTGTTATGCATATGATGCAATGAGATGCGTATGATTTATGTTTTCAAAGACAATCAGGATTCAACTTTGTAGACAAAAAGGAAACACACTTTATTAGATTCAAACTTTAAATTGTTCAACAATTTGCCCTTAGGCGTTACAAGAATGAAAATACTGAAAAGGAAATAAAAGCTGTAAAAGAAACATCCAAAGCTCATCAGTGCTCCCATGGCCTCCTCTTCTCAGTACGGATATAGTCATTCAGGGTCCGCTCATTCTCCAATTGCTTAGTCAGCTTCTGGATCTTTTGTTCCTGTTCGTTGAACTTTTCCCGATAAGAATCCCGTTCTTCCTGTAGCTGCGCCCAAGACCTCTTTAGTGTATCAACATCAGTGGGTATCTGAGGAGGGAGGACAGTTGGAGGAACCCCGTCTTTATCAGGAGATTCAAGAATGATAGGCCTGACAGCTTCGTATGGCATACCTAACTTCTGAGCATGGATGCGGACCCATTTGTAGTAGGATTCCATAGGTAGAGAAGTCTTTGGCCCCAACTCATGTGGCTCAACTTTATGAATTCTGTCCCAAGCCTTGATGAATCTACGACGTAGCTCGTCACTATCTATCTGAAACTCAAAACTGATGTGAGGTACCAACATCTCATGAGGACCTGCTCTTCTGGCTCTTCCAAACTGACGGAGAGCTAAACATGGATTATAAGAGATTCCTCCTTGGGTACCGATCAATGGAACATTAGGATATTCTCCGCAACGATCAATAATGGCTACTTCATCCAAACCTCTGAGAGTCCAAATGATGTCATTATCAGTGAGAGACATTAACCTATGAGCCCAGCCCTTTCCTTCTTTGTTCTTCAGTACGAACTTAGGGAGGTGCGAAATAAACCACCTCACTAACAAAGGAGCACAACAACACAGAGTTCCCCGTCTTTGGGCAGTACGAGCATAGAGTTGCTGCAGGATGTCACCAAAGAGAGTGGGTACAGGGTTCCGAGACATGAAGATCCTTATGGCATTGATATTGACAAAGTTATCAGGATTTGGAAACAATACTAGACCATAGATTAGGAGAGCCAGGATGTCTTCGTATGCCCTGAAGTCTAAGTCATTCCAGAAACTGTTGGCTTTACCAATCAGAAACTTAGCCAAAAAGCCCTTAACTCCGCTTCTAGTCACCCAGTTATCCATTACCTCCTTGTTGGTCAAAGGAAGGGCTGCTGCAATCTCCTCAGGCCTAAGAGTCTTTTCCCAACCAGTGAAGGGAATCTGTTCCAAAACAGGGATACCAAGCAAATCAGAGAATTCTTCCAGGGTAGGGACTAGCTGGAAGTCTTGAAAGGTGAAGCAATGGTACAGCGGATCATAAAACTGGGTCAGGACACTCATCAGTTGTTGATCCCACTTTGAAGTGACTAAACCGAGAAGAGAACCATGCCTCTGGATGAAGGAAGTAGTATTTGGAATTCTGTCAACCAACTCTTTAAGCAAATCAGGGGGGTGAACAAAGTTGAGCCGGATAGTATTCCTTCGCACAGGCATCATGATGTCCTACAAAATAGAGCAAAGATGAAACCCTCTTGTCTTTGAAATGGGTTAGTCCTTATGCAGGATGCATGCAATGGTATGATGGTATGATGTTATGATAAAGCACACCACAAATATTCACAAAGGCAAACATGATAAGGCACACAAGTCACACAAGACAACCCTTAGAGTTTAGGCCAACATGAAGTTCAGGTACTACCCTCTTTCAGTTTCGTTGGTTAAGACCTGTCCTATCAGAAGTAACCGGGTTCTAGAGGATCCCAATATCACTGACTACCCTCAATCGGTCATAACTCCAGCGTCGCAATCTTTTCTTGCGGCCAGAACCATCGCGAGAGTTTAGCCTCAATGGGTGTAGCATACTGCTACTGTTCTATGGCCAAGTTGGGTCAATTTAGGGTTCTAAGGTCGGTTGGTGCTTAATGACTCCTCAGAAGACCCATATTCTCCTCGTTGCAACACAGGGGATATCGGTACAGACCAAGGTGTCACACCAACGTAGCCACTACTTCACCCGTGTCGGTCTATGCCGGACAGGTCCCTCACAGCTTATGCTACCTAAAAGGGTATCCCCAGATCCGGGTTAGGATCTATGAAACTCCGATGCAGCCCATAATAATAAAGCAAACAAAGCAAGCAATCGAAAACAAAGAGTGGTCTAATCCTAAGGTACACCTCACTTATACAATATCCCCAGCAGAGTCGCCAGTTCTGTGATCGGTGGAAATAGAACTGACTATTTTTAAGCTGGTTCGCGAAATGTCGCGGTAAGCAAGAGTCGTCACCGTCTTTTATGTTCTCCAACATGGAAAGGACAAAAGCACAGCAAAATTCCTTCTTTGAGAATGTTTCTCGGTTCG
Organism: Vicia faba; assembly: GCA_948472305.1. NCBI lineage: Eukaryota > Viridiplantae > Streptophyta > Magnoliopsida > Fabales > Fabaceae > Vicia > Vicia faba. Next base: position 813,098,494 of record OX451741.1, on the reverse strand, counting down.
GGAGGTAGATTTATAGAAAGGGAATGTGTTAGCACCCTTTCTATCCGTGGTTATCCACGGGCTCTTAGGTACTTGCTCTTATGTTTTCAAAAATTGTTTACTTTTCAAGGGTGCGTGGGTTTGAAAAAGTTTCGTTTGAAAAATTTCTAAGTAATTCTTGTATCTGTCCTCAAGAGTGTATGAAATATTTGTTTGAAAACCTTTTGAAAGTGTAGGTGCGAAAAGTTGTTTTGTTTGTTTTGAAAAGAGCAAGTACTTAAGAGAAATCTACCTACTCTAAGGAATTAGGCTGTGTAAGAGTCCTTTAGATAGTGCTATCCCACCATTGAGAGGTAGGCAGCACCATCATTGGAGTTATTCAGGTCAATTCGATTAAGGGACAGTGTGGTCACCGAAGCAATAGTACGACACCTTAGAAGTAACCCTAATGTCCTAGATCCTTTTTATCCGAGGCAACTGTTTCGAGGCAACTGGATCTTAGACAGGAGGGCGACCTCTAAAACACCCTATACTTGACGACCACTTCCGAGGCAACCGGTGAGGCGTACCCTAAGAGTGGCATGTGCATGTGTGTTGTTTCAGTTTATGTTTATCTTGTACATGTTATTTGTGAGCTACGGATTGATTTTATTATTCATACATTCTTGCAGACATATTAACAGTTAAATGATTTGCAGGGAATAAAGTGCGGAAAGGTAAATCTAGCTATTACAAGGCGCGCGTCTATACATCGCCAAAAACAAAAACCCGTTTGGAAAATAAAGTGCGAGAATTTAAAAGAAAGCGATAAAGTTCTAATTAATTATTACATTTCCTGAGCAGATACAAAATAATGAATTAAAAAGAATAAATATGCGCGAAAGATTGAATCGGGAACGTCCTTAGGGTTTTGACCCTTTTGAGAAAAGAAAGTAATTTTAGTCCTTTTTTGCAATTAAAATTAAACCTAATAGCTAATTAATTAATATTTACAAGAAAAAGGATTTTTTATGTTTTTAATGTTTTAAAATAAAATAAGAAAAGAAATTAAAAGTGTCAAAAAAAAAAAAACTAAGTCTAATTCATTTTTATTTGTAAAAAGGGATTAAAATTAAACCTAAATAACAAAAAGACTAAATTAATTGATTTGCATTTATTTACAAAATAATAACTAATTAAATTTAATTAATAAAAATATTGTTATTATTTTTTGGTTTTCTGGATTTATTATGGAAAATGTTAATTAATTTGCTGGTTAATAATTAATTAAAATAAAAAAAATTTAAAAAAATAAAACAATTGAATGAAAGAAAATAAAGTAAAAAAATGAAATGCAAACCCAGGGGGGTTTGGGCCAGCTTGGGAGGTGAACAAGCAGATTCCAGGCCCATTTGTTGCCAAGCCATGTTGACTCTGGGAATTGCCTAGGCACCTGTTTGACTAGGAATATGATGTTCCTCACTCTTTGACCACTGGATTGGCGCTTCAGGACACATGGCGCCTGGGATTGATGAGCACACGGTGGAACACTTTGGCGTTTGCTGCATATGAACATGTTAGAAAAAATAGAAACAATTATATGGGGGACCAGGGAATCGAACCCAGGTCCCAGTGATCATTGTCAGCGCGTCCTTCCACTGAGCCACTTGCCTTCAGTTGTTATCATAATAATACATAATTATTATATTGATAAATCAAAACAAAGCTTGGAAAAAAAAATAAAACGCACGTTGTTTTAAACGGGAAAATGAGAGGGGGACGTGTCAGCGTCATCTTCCTTTGATACTGGTTTTTTACCTGCGGATTCCTATCCGCAGGTGGTTTCGTAGGTTGCTTCGAAAATGATCCTCAGGCCATGAAAATGCCACCTGAGACCATGGGCGTGTCCGTCTTGATCCCCTGATCATCTTTATCCCCATTATTGGGTCTAATTTGCCCTGTACCAAAAACACCTAAAACGCAATATCATGAACCCTAGAACCGGGCATCACAATTCAGGGCCTAAAAACCAAATTGGTTAATGTAGTTATGTTAGAAATCAAACAAGCAACATGATTATGCCAATATTTTTGAGAAAAAAATGCAAGAATGGAGAATTCAAGCTTCGTGTACAGGGGTGAGTTTGAGGTGACTTACAGTGCTGTATAGGTGATCTTAGGATGCGTTTGTGGTCTCTTTAGCTTCAGGGTATGGCAATGAAGAAGACTACGTGCTTCTTTTGATCTGAAAGTGCCTCTATCATTGTTCTTGATCTCACTTTTTTTCCACAATTTTTGAGTTTTGTTCTGGCCGTTTTCAATGATGCTTAGGTCGTGTCTTAGGTTTTTCACACTTGCTTATGTAGGTATGAATGAAATTAGGTCAGCAGCTGAGCTTGTAGCCTTGTGCAATTAAGTTTGGAGATTTTATTTACCACCATTAAAGGACTTTCCATGCTTGGAGCAAAACTTGGATTTTATGCTCAAAATGGCTTGGCACGAATTTGTGAGCTGGCAAATGATACATGAAAGCTATTCAAACCACAAGATACTATTCCATTAATTTTTTTGATTTTATTTGAATTATTATGGATTTAAAATGAATTAAATCAATAAAAATTAAATAAAATGGAAAAATGAATGTTTGATCTTGAAATTAATCATGGGACACGTGGGTGGCATGACAAGGCTGAATCAAGTGGAAGAAAGTGGGCCCTTTTGTCAAAAATTGATGTTTTAAGGATAGTTAACTTTTGCCATTTCTCAAAAATTTCCCAACTTCTCCAATGCATATATTGCTCAATTTTGATCATATGAACATTTTCTTGGACATTTTGGAAAGGTCTTGAAGTCCTCTAACCAATGCCTTTGGTCCCATGTCATTTTGATTTACCAATCTCAAGTTATGGTCTTTGACTTAAAGTGCCTTTTTATTGACTTTTGAAAATGACCTATAATGTAGAAATTGATAACTTTTTGTGAGAGCATTTCTTGGACTTGGAATGTGAAGATGAGTTGTAGGAAATGTCCACCCCTTCAAAATTAGCATTGGATGGGATTTTTTTGATAAACCATGAAAAAGTTATGCCTTGGTCAAGTTACAGTTGACTTTTCAGCTGTCCAAAAATGGAAACTTTTGCATCTTGATGATTTTTGAGCCATGCTTGTGGAATCATGATAAAGATTTGATCAAATGATGATTGTGGCTTCAAAATAAGATGTTGACCAAAAATTTTGACTTTTGACTGCCAAATGACCATTTTACCCCTATAGTTGATTGTGGAGCAATTAGGGCTTTTGACTGTGCAACTTGATGCTGTGAGACTTGCAACTTGGCATGTAGATGCTTGACAATGTATATAGGCATATGGGACTTGATTGAGCCCTTGAAAACCTCAACTTCCTTGCAAGAACCAAAACCCTAATTTTGACTGGCTTACGGGGATGTTTGACTGTGCAACCCTTGAGAGATTTTGAACCATTTGGAGATTGATCTTGACAAATCTTGAAGAATATGGGAGGGCAAATTTTGGGGTACAACAATTTCTAACAGCTCTTCATGAGGCAGAATGGCCCTCTCTTCCTGTTGTAGAAGTCTGGCTAACTCTCCCGGCACTTCACAATCTTCGTCAACTTCGTACTCAGCCTGATTGACCAAATCTTTAGAGTTATCGAAGGCTAAAGCAGAATAGTCACCCATGGAATACGGAATGGATGGGTACCTGCATTTGTGAGTGTGGGTGTGTGTAAGGGATAGCCATCCTTAAACAAACAAAAATGCAAAAGGAAAGAAAATGAACACAGCAGTTTATAGATGAAAAACGTCCAATGATTCATTAAAACATGGCATATGATTATGAAGAAAATCAAACCCTTACAGATGGACCTACATGCCCTGGGCAAGGCATAAGGTGAAAATAGTGCGCGAATTGTTTTAGTTATTACAGACCATAAAAATGGGAAATTGTTCAAAGATAAAATTACTGGTTGATAAAGGTGATAGGAACAAAATCCTTTGCTTCCCAGTTGCTCAAACCCCCTTCGATAGTTGGGAAGATCCAATCTTCAAAGTGGCTTTCTTCATCTTCATCTTCTACATCATTGATTCCATGGTGAGAAATCTTGACGAGTGGTCTTCCAATCCTAGAGCGACGCATAACCCTTTGCCCTGCAGTAGTAAACCCTAAACCAAACTTGTCTGTCTTATGGGGAAAGTCAGGAAATTGTCCCCATACTGTGCTCTTCCCCTCCTTAATCACAACCTCCGCATCCTTGAGAGATGCCATCCTAGATGCATGCTTTGGAACGATAGGCGCCTCAACCATTGTCTTCGCAACCTCCACCTCGGGAGAAACTTCCTCAAAATGTTGAAAAGGCGTTTCAATGAACTCGCCATCTAACTCCATATATCGAAAGGAATTGAGATGACTGATCATGTACTCTTCCTCGCCGTGCACAGTTATGATTTTACCCTTAACAGGATATTTCAACATTTGATGCAAAGAGGAGGTAACTTCCCCGGTATAATGGATCCACGGTCTTCCTAGCAAACACGAGTATGACGGACGGATGTCCATTACGTAGAAGGTGGAGTTGAACACTTTGGTGCCTACCTTGATAGGAATATCAACCTCTCCATGAACCATTCTTTTGGAACCATCAAAAGCCCTACGACGATGTTACTAGGTTTGAGGGTCAAACCTTCGCAATCCAAACGGTCTAAGGCCTTCTTTGGCAGCACATTTAGGGAAGAACCAGTATCAACCAAGACATGGGCGAGAGTGGTTCCTCGGCATTCAACTGAAACATGTAACGCATCATTGTGCTTCCTTCCTTTGGGAGTTAAGTCAGCGTCGGAAAAGCCCAGGCCATTGTCAGCAGTAAGACTGGCCACACAATCCTGAAACTGGTCAGCCGAGGTCTCTTGGGGTACATGTGCCGTCTTCAAGAATTTAATCAAGGCCTTAACATGGGCCTCTGAACAGAGCAGGAGGGCTAACATTAAAATTTTAGAAGGGGTCTGCCCCAACTGTTCTACAACGTCGTAGTCACTTTTTCTGATTATTTTCAATATTTCATCCATTTCTTTCTGAGTGGTTTCGGGGATAACCACAGCATGAGCCTTCGTCCTGACAGGCATTTCCAATATCCCCTTACCTTTGTCGGTATTATCAGCAGATGGTCTTACCTCAGGAGTATCCATTTCTTCAATCATTGGGTCTTGCACAGAGGGTCCAACAGGTGCAGAAGCTTTTAAGGGTCCGAAAACTGCTGGAGGGGGAGCAATCTCCGGAGAAAAGATCCGGCCACTGCGGGTTATCTTGCTTGTACCCGCGATGTTCCCTATATCAGGGTCTTCTTCATAAATCTCTTGAACTTTTTCGATTTGTTTGATGTTGTGGTAGAAGATTTCTCCCCCATAGTTCCACGGTATCATTTTTCTTGATTGGTACGGGACAGGTCCCGGCATGGTGATCTTTAGAGGTACACATTCGGAGTTGGGTGTAATCCTGACAGGCCTTTTGCAAGCCCTGAATTTTGTTCTTAAGTGCCCAACAATTATTGGTATCGTGCCCAGCACTGTCGGAATGGTAAGCACACTTGGCGTTGGAGTGATAGTACGGAGAGGAGGTGTTAGGATTTTTTGGCGCCTCCTTCAGACTAGTCAGATTCAGCTTCAACAAATAGGGAAGTACCTGAGCGGGCGTCATGTTGATGCGGGTGAACTGCCATTGTGGCCGTTCTACCCGTTGTTGATTAGGTCTCGACTGATTATTACGAGGTTGATCACTTGACGAATTTTGAATCATCACGGCCCCTACAGTCGGCCGGTGCGCAGTTCTTCCCAATCCCTTTTGAGAGTACATAGCAGATGCTACTTTCTTGGCTGGAAAAGGTTTTTTAACATCTGTGGATACGGAAGCATCCTTTTGAATCTTTCCACTTTTAATACCAGCTTCTACCCTTTCGCCGGTCAAAATCAGTTCAGTAAATCCCGCAGAAGAGCTCTCGATTAGATGGTTGAAGAAAGGGCCAGATAGGGTCCCCAGAAACATGTCAACTAATTCCCTATCTGATAGTGGTAGCTGCACCCTTCCAGCCAGGTCACGCCACTTCTGGGCGTACTCCTTAAACCCTTCATTTGAAGCCATCCCCATACTTTGTAACTGAGTACGAGTGGGCGCCAAATCAGCATTGTACTGATACTGACGATAGAAAGCAGCTTCCAAGTCTTCCCAATTGTGGACCTCTGATCTCTCGAGCTGATAAAACCAATCTAACTGAGTGCCAGACAAGCTGTCTTGGAAAAAGTGTACCCAGAGGTCTTTATCGGATGAATGAGGTTGGATCTTTCTAACATACGACCTCAAGTGCATCTTAGGGCAAGACAGACCATCGTACTTGGCAAATGTCGGCACCTTGAATTTGGGGGGAATAACAATCCCAGCTACCAACCCCAGTTCCTCAAAATCTAATCCGGGCACCCTCTACAACTCCATAGCTGCCAATCTGTCTTCAAGGTTCTTATACTTGTCGTCCGCTGGTAGATACTATTGTTGGGAATAATCTTCGTCTTCTTCCTCTTCCTCCTCTTCTACCTCAGACTCAGAAGGTACAATAACTCCTTTCCCCTTGCCAGCCCCTTCGTCAGATGTCGAAGGGAACTCAAGAGTCCTTCTAGCATCGCCCTCAAATCTTCTTCCGAAAGTGGCTACCCCCGGTCTCTTTTTCTTTTTCTTCTCTTTATTCTTCTCTAGCAGAACTTTGAGATCCTCTTGACCCTTTGCCAAGGTCATGAGGAGTTGCTGAAATTGCGAATTTTGTGCCTGTAGATCCTTTACTGTTTGCTCCAAATCTATCTTGCTGAAATAAACAGTAGAAAGATAAGGAAACCTGGCTTGAAGACCTGTTTATGCATATGATGAATGGTATGTTATTCATATAATGCATTCAAGGGTTCAAAAATTCAAATTTGTTGTAAACAAAAAGAGCGCACGTCATATTAAGAAGAAATTTGTTAGTACATAAATGCCCCATGGGCGAAATATTACAACATTCTTAATGTAAAAAGACATTGTGCATCCTCTTTGGTGTGATGTAGGTGTTGAGAGTTTCCTCCTCGTGAAGTCGGCGGGTGAGCTCTAAAACCATCTTCTCACTGGCATAGAAGCTGGCTTCAAAAGTATATCGTTCTTCTTTGAGTTGGATCCAACTCTTTTGCATTTCTTCCCATGATGTTGGCATGTCAGGATGTAGGATGGTGTATGGAACCTCTCCTTCCATAACAGGCTCTTTGATCAAGGGGAGAATGTGAGGATATGGCATCATAAGATTCTGGGAGCGGGTTCGTACCCACTTGAGGTAAGGCTCAAGGGGGATGGAATTCTTGTGCCCCAGTGTCTTACTATCCACCTTGTTGGGCATCCTCCAAGCTCTGATAAACCTTTGTCGAAGTCCTTGCGCATCGTTGTCGAAGTCAAAAACTAAGTCAGGAATCAGCATGTCATGAGGGCCATCCCTCCGAGCATATCCAAATTGTCTCAAAGCTAGACAGGGGTTGTAGGTAATGCCTCCCCTAATGCCAAGTAGTGGGACATTAGGGAATTCCCCACAACGATCAATGATGATGACATTTTCTCTGGACCGAGAACACCAATGTACATCAGAATGTGTGAGGGTCATCAACCGTTGTGACCACCTTAAACCCTGCTCATTCTTCAAAATTGATTGTGGAAGGTGAGAAATAAACCACCTTGCTAGGAGAGGAGTACAGCACATGAGAACACCTCTTTTCCTCATTGTTCGTGTGTAAAATGAGTGTAGGATGTCCCCAAGCAATGTAGGTATGGGATTCCTGGACATGAAAATCTTGACAGCATTCGCATCTATAAGCTGGTCAGGATTTAGGAACAAGACCAACCCATAGATAAGGAGTGCCACAATCTCTTCAAAGGCTTGTAGATCAAGAGAATTCCAACATTCTTGTGCCTTCTCAAACAAAAACTTTGCCAAGAATCCCTTGACACCACTTTTGGTTTCCCAATGCACCTTGATGTCAGATGGTTGCAAGTGTAATGCTCGAGCAACATATTCAGGTTTTGGTTCTTTTTCCGTACCGTCGTAGGGTAGTTGATTAAGAATAGGAATTCTCAGGAGTTGAGAAAATTCCTCCAAAGTAGGCACCAATTGGTAATCAGGGAATGTGAAACAGTGGTGGAGGGGGTCAAAGAACTGGAACAATACTTTCACCATGTCTTCTTCAATGCTGGTGTTGACTAAGTTGAGGAGTCTACCATGTCTTTTGTTGAAGAGAGAATTTTCTGGAATCCTGGAAGTAAGCTCCTTGAGTTGAGGAGGGATTCTCACAAGGTTGACTTCAATTGTTTTCCTGCGAAGAGAGTCCATGACCTACAAAACAAGAACAAAGATGAAGATCCAAACCCTTGAAATGGTTAGTGGATGCATATGATGCTTTATGATGTTCATGATGTATGCACAAACACATGTAAAAGCAAATCACACAAAACCCTAGTTTCAGGCTTGCATGAGGTTTCATAGGTGAGTACCCTCTTGAGTTTAGTTGGCTCAAAACATGTCCTATAAATAGTATCCGGGTTCTAAGGAGCTCAATATCATTGGATTGTTTTCTATGTTCATTGTTTTGGTTTAGCCACTTAACTAGCGACCAAAATATTCCAAGAAAACAAACCTCAATGAGTGTAGTATCGAGTATCTACCAACTTCGGACTGCACCAAAGTCGGTCATCTCACTACCCCTAATGAAAGGCCAAGATGGTCAAATAAGGTTCTAGTTCATTAGTGCTTCATGACATCACTCAGCGGCCCGGTATTCTCTTTGATTGACTCAAAGGCTACCGGTACTCACAAATATTTCGCACTAATATAGCTATTGCTTCAACCGTGTCGGTATACCCTGCACAGTTTCCACAACGTATTGCTATTTATGAATGTTTCCCAAATCCGGGTGGAGGATTTCAAGCCCAAACAAGAGAACCAAGATGTAAAGCAATCAAAGCAAACAATAATCATGCAAAGGGTGATCTAAGCCCTAAGGTTACTCCACTCTTAAAGATAGTCCCCAGCAGAGTCGCCAGTTCTGTGATACGGTGGGAGAACTGACTTGGGATTTTGCGTTTGTGTTCGCAAATGTTTCAGTTTAGCAAGAGTCGCCACCGACTTTTTATTTTATCCTATGGAAAGGCCAAAAAGCACAGGAAAGACCTTTGAGATGTTTTCTTGGGTTCGGGGAGTAGATTATAGAAAGGGAAGGTATTAGCACCCTTTCTATCCATGGTTATCCATGGGCTCTTAGTTACTTGCTTAGATCACTTGCTTTGCATTTCTATTGTTTGAAATGGTGCTTTTCAATTGTTTGAAATGGTGCTTTGTGTGTGATTTTGGAAAATGTTTTGGAAAGAGGCCATCGTTGTGGCAACCTTTATAATGATTCTTGTTTGAATGTATACAAAGGTGTTTTTGTCTTTTGAAAAGTTTTCAATGTTTTGGAAGTTGGATTTTGAAATTGTGTTGTGAAGTGTGTTTGAAAATAGCAAGGATGTTTTGCAAGCTTTTGATCAAGTAACTAAAAGCTATCTACCCTATTTTACTCAAAGATCTTTCTTATGTTTTTAACCCTTTTAACAGTGTTGTTTCACCATTGTATTTGGTGAACAACCTTGTGTTAGGATGTTAACGGGACAGGTGTGGGTCATCGTATAGACCATGATAGCAATAGTGTCAAGTATCTTTGGCAATTTTCTTGAGGGACTTGATCATTTTTGTTTAGGAAACTCAGATAGCGTCATCGAGGGACTATGATATTTTTGTTTGTTTTTGTTTTGCCAAAGTACTTGACATGCAACCATGGCCCATTTTTAAAGGCAACAAGTGGATGAAACCCTAGGGGTGCAAGTGTGTATTGTGTTTGTTTTTCATACATGTTATCTTGGATTAGGTCAAACTACTTGTTGATTTTATTTGCATACAAACCCTAGGTCTAAGCATGGAATAATTTAAAGCTTTTAAATGTGCGAGAATTTAAATGCTACACTATTACAAAATGATATAGGGAGGGGGTACAAATTTGAATTGGGGATATTTGACAAGAAATTAAACCCTATATTATTTATTACAACCAAATTGAATGTACAAGATACAATATTTAAATGTACAATAATTGAAGTAAATACAATAAATAAATATAAATAAAAATGTATTATGCCAAAATGTTTTTAGTATGTGAAAAGTATTTTTTCAATGTGAAATGTAAAATAAAAAAAAAAGATCAATTTTAATTATTTTTCTATTTAGGGCAAGAAACCCTAATTCCAAATAAATAATATTATTTATTAATTATGTGCAATAATATACTAATTTATACAAAAAATAAAAGTATATTATAAAAATGATATTTTTGGTCCAAAATGATAATAAAAATGAAAATGTAATACTTTTTGTATTTTTGACCTAATTATTTAATAAGATAATATATATATATATATATATATATATATATATATATATATATATATATATATATATATATATATATATATATATATATATATATATATATATATATATATATATATATATATATATATATATATATATATATATATATATATATATACACACATTAAATATATTAAGTGTGTGAAAAATTAAAATAAATAATTTACAAAAATGAATATTTTCAAGAAAATGTTTTTAAATATAAATAAGTGAAATAAATGAAAATAAGTATATTTTTTGTATTATTTTTGAGTTTTGTTTTTTAAAAAGAAAATAGTTTATTTACATATGTATATTTAATAAAATAAAATAAATATCAAATAAATATGAAAAAAAAATGGAAAATTATTTTTGGCATTTTTTATATTTATACAAAAAATAATAAAGTCAGGATAAAAAAATAAAATGTCAAAATGATAAATATTAAACAAATGGGCCAGGGGGGTGTAAACAGAAAATAGGGGTGTTAGAAGTGAAAACACAACAGGCCCAGCCCACCAGACTTCTTCTTCTTCCTCTCGTTCACAAAACACGCGCTTCTGTGTATCAATGGCTAACTCCTGATTCTTTGATTTTTTGACAAAACTCATAACATGAACATTGTAGAGAATTAAACAACGAATTCAACCATATAAAAAACTTTGAAATGAAAATGGCAAAGTGTGTTAGAGGTGTTACAACTTGCAATGGGGGCCTGGGATAGTTCAGGTGAGTTGATTAGAAGGTGTTGAACTATCTTGGGACAAAACGCGCGATGGAAATTGGTTGTGGCTTGCAAGATGCAGAACTTGCTCTATTTTGCAGAAAAATAGTGATTCTGAGTATGAGGAGGTTTGAGTGATGAAAGGGTCGTGCTTTAGTCTTGTTGGGATGTATGTAACTTGTTCACAAGGTTTGTCTAAGCTTGTGTTAACAGATATGAGAGATTGCATATGTTTTGCCACTTTTCTTCTACTTGAAGCAAGAGAATGGAAATGATGTTATAGCCCTGTACAAGCCCTCCTGTCATGCTGCAAATTTTGTTCTTGGTTACTGGAATTAGTGGACTTGATTTTGCCTCAAAGATCTTTCCCCATGCCTCAAGGATTTGGTTTTGACATAAAGTGAAATTAGGCAAAAATGGCATTGTTGCTTTTTCCTTTTAAGGCTTAAACTAATGTATAATGCCCTAATGACCAAGACAAAACCTTAATACAATGGATATGCATTAAATTAAGGAGTAAAAATTGGTTTTGAGGCCTGTAATGTCAAACCAAGCTAGCTAGATCAGAATTGCAAGTTGTTATGAACATGTATTGGCCATGGACAAAAGTGAGTTTTTGCCAACTTCAAGCATTCGATTCTCTCTAACCACAAGGGTGTTTGAGGAGTTCTTGGACAATTTTGAAATCTTGGAACATGTACTACAATCCATATTTGTAATACAACTTTAAACTCCAAGTGGAACTATGTGAAAAATGGCCAAGAAGATGGGTCAAAATCCTGCCTAGATTAGGGCAAATTTTCTCTAAGTTAAAAGTTTTAGGTACCCTTGTTCCAAAAATCATAACTTGAGATACAAGCTTCTTTTGAGAAAACTTTGTGAATCAAAGTTGTAGACTTTGTGATGTACTACAAATTTCATATTGCAAGTTTTATTTGAATCCATTTGCATCTTGGTGAAAAATAGGACAAAGTTAGGGAAAAAAAAGAAAATTTCATAACTTAGAAAATTTCTAAGTTATGAAAATTTTCCATTTTAAACCCTAATTTGCATTTTTGGGTTTCTTGATGAACAAGTTTCATAATTTGACATGTTTTGATGAAAAATAACTCTTGGCACTTGATTTTGACTAAAAAGTCAAAGTTTGACTTTTCAGTGTACAGTCAAATTTTGATCAGTTGACTGAAGAATTCATCTGTCAATCCTATGCATTTGAGATCTTTTGAACTTGTTGAATGGGTCAAGACAATGTCATTGAGTCCTTGATTCCATATGTGAGCTTGGTTTGCCATTGGTTAGGTCAAACAGTCAAAAATTTCCTTTGTGCAGTTAAAACCCTAAAAATGACCATTTTGCCCTTTTGGTGATCTGATCAAATTTCTTATGAAATTGTGATCCAAACTTGATCAAATGTTTCATATGAGTTCATAATGTTGATGTGGGTCAAATTTCATGAGGTTTGACTGTCAATTGGCCAACGTTGACTTTTTCCCCAATACAGCTGATTTCTAGGTCAAATGTCCAATTGACTGGGCAAAAATTTGAATCAAGGCTTGAAACTTGGTATGGGCAAACTTGTGAACCCAAAATGGATAATGAAAGTCAATTTGGGTATTGTAGGTCAAAATATCCCTGTGCAAACTCAAACCCTAATTTAGGTCAACAGTGCAAGGAGGTGTCTTGAGCAGAGCAAACCCTAGTTTGATCTTGAGTTCCAAGAGTCTTGTGATGAGAAAATGTTGATGAAATGAGAGGGGAAATTTTGGGGAACAACACCTATGTACCACCTTTCGTGCAATAGGGGATTAGGGTACACGTAGTTCCTCTTTTAAAAATATGAAACACAAATGCGTTGGTTAATTTTATAAGATAAAACATCATCGTCATTGTCCGTATAGAAAACATACCTACTACCCACAATCATGAGAAAGGAGAATTTGCATCATCTCAAAGTGAAGGATATGGCTTGGATTTCAAAATCAACAATTCCTCACTCAACACCCAAGTGGAAAATATCTCTCTTCACTGCATATTGTAGAAGTATAGTTATTTGCATCACTACAAGGATTGACAAGAGTTTAATCTTTTAAGAAAAGTTTCAAAGGTAAAAAGCCAAAGTGGCAAAATAGTTTGAAATGAGATTGATTGACTTTTAGTCTTCTCACAAAAAAAATGTCAAGGTATTATTAACTTGATTGGATATTTATTTATGAAAATGTTTTGAAAATGCATGGACATAAGTCCAGGTTTATTATGAAAATAGTTCAAGTTTCAAAACAAGAAGAATTTTCAAAAGGAGGGAGAAGATTTGAAATTAAAGAAGATGGGAGGAGAAGAAGAGACTATCCTAAAGCATAAGATAAAATCTAGGGATAAGAACCATCTAACCAACAAAAAGCCAATACTTGACATTATGAGCCAAGATAGGTTTCCCATTCTTTGGATTGAAACCAAGCAAGCAAAGATACTAGACCTCTTGAGAGAATCAAACTTCAAGTGTATTAAGTCTTCATAAAAATTGGGCAGCGTAACAGTTATATACGGGTCAATTCCATATTACAAACAGAGAATGTAATCACAAAAACCAGCACACAAAAACAAACAAGCAACCCAATATCTTGAGGTAAACCTCAAGAACTCCAGACAAAATAATCAGATAAGATCACAAGGTCTCCAAGATAGGCCAGGGTTTCTAATCCTAAGTCCAAGAAAAAGTCCCATGCTCCATAATGCCAAGGATAATAACCAAATAGTCCAAGTACCATTAAAGATTTTTTAGGGTTTATGTTGATTATTAAGCATCTTAAGAAAGGAAAAGAAAAGATCAAGTGAGCAAAGTAAAAATGGCAAGAAAATAAATGCTCAAATGAGTAAAGATGAAAATGGCATGAAATGTAAATGCTGAAAGTAAATAGTACATAAAGCATAAAAAATAAAAAAAGCATAAGGTAAAATAAGTCAATAATTAGTGGTTAGTTGGATGACCATCTTGAAACTTGCATTTGGAACTCATTAGAGGATTGGTAGAACCAAAGCCTCCACACAACAAGTTGCATTTGCTTTTTGTCAAGTATATCATCCATTTGGAATTCTCATAAGTACCATTTAATGATCAACAATGTTTAAGTGATCCACATTGACCAAAGGTGTTCTAGATCCATTAGAGGATTGGTAGAACCAAAGCCTCCACATAATGAATCTCAAGGTTATTGGATCAAAGAGATCAAATTAACATACTTAGGCTTACAATCATAAGTTTGGGCCACGAATGATCATTTATCCGAATCAGGACAAAATTTAGCACTATGTTAAGCAATCGTAAGTGGACTTATATAGAAGTCGCACCTATTTTGAGGCCGGTCAATAGAAAGTTATGCACCATTTATTTTGAGACATGATATAGAGATCATGCTCCAACAACATCTAGTGCAATAAGTAGGGGATGAGATGAAGAGGGATGGGAAAAAAATACACAAAACACATTTGAATTAAATTTTAATCAAACTATTATTAAAATCATTCATCCATTTTTGCAGAGTTAAACTCAACACCATGGATCTAGTGATGTTAATAAAGTCCATGATCCAAAATCTAACCCAAGATCAGCCAGAAAATAGTCACAAAATAATATCACATTTAATATACACAAAAAATATTTTAAAAATATTTTAAAAATAGAAATTAATGAGAATAATATCAACTATGTTCAAATTAATCAAGAAATAAAAAGTAAGACCATAGAAAAATCAGAAAAAGGCTCAAATAATTTTACAAATTTTTTGGTAATTTTTTAAAGTCAGAAACTATTTTTATAATTAAAATAAATGTGTAAAATAAAAAAAATCGTAAAAAATAGTAAAGTCAGAAACAAAAATAAAATAAGGTCACCAATATTTGTCACAATATCATTGGATCATTCCATAATTTCTTCATAATTTTAAATGTATAAAAATATTTTTAAACATTTAAAACAAATCAAATAAGTGTAAAATTTATAAAATATACCAAAACATAAAATTAAATTGTGAATAAATAAAAATCAGAAAGAGAATGATCAAAAATATTTTTCAGATTTTTTGGACTAAAAATGAATTTTCTAAGATTTTTTGAAATTTAAAACAATTAAAATATAAAAATCAGAAAAAAGAAAATAAAAGTAAAATATGTGGACCATTGGATGAGAGTCAAAAGGCGTTAGTAATCAAATCCAAGGGGTCTGACAAACTGTGCATATCATGGTCATTAGTGAATAATGTACATAATCATTAATTAAAACAGATTTGAAAAATACAGATGACGCGCCTTCATTGGTGGGAAGATGACACGTTGGTCATCTTCAACCTCCAGCCATCACGAATTGCAGGTCTCTCAAACTGTAAAATCAGAAGCCCAGACCTATGCCATTCGCTTTGTCTCTTCAAGACAAAGACAACCACACCCTCGCGCCAAATTTATATAAAATGTAGCTCAAGCAATTTGGAAGGAAAGTTTTGAAAAGGGATTTGAAATTTCATGGTCAAAACATGTTTCCAATAAAAGTTAAGTGTTGCGACTAGAACCAAGGCAATGAGAGCAACACAATGATATCAGAGTTTTGAAGAATTGATGAAGGAATCTACCTATTGAAGTTGAGTTGCAGAGCTCTGAAACTGGACTTCTATGGAGCAATATAGGGCATGATTCTTGAATGTAATTATGTGGTTAGCTTCAGGGAAGATCAAGGAAGGTGAATTGATGGAAAAGTTAGATTGAAAAAGGCTCGAGAATGGATTTTGAAGTTACATAAAATTAAGTTATGGAGCAAGTTTGGCAGGGTGATTCTGGCTATCCAAGCTTGGGAAATTGAATGGGATAGTTCATGTAATTATAGGAGAAGTGAATGGGATCAAAAGTAAGAGTGAATGATGCGTTTTGGAGGGAATTCGTGCAAACCTGATGCACGAGTGAAGTGTGATCCAAACTTCATCAAAACTCATCCAATTCTTGCGTTTTGATGCACTAATCCACTTGGGAAAGTTGACTAATCATGTTTAGACCCAAAACGCGTGTTAATTTTAGGTTTAGAGGTTGTAACATGAAATTCAAATTCTTACTTGCAAGGAAACTTCAATTCCAAGTTACCATTTTTGAAACTATGGCATTCTCAACTCAAGGGGTCTCAATGCATGATTCTTGATGCTTTAGAAAGATGAGGTTACAAGCTTTGCAATGGAAAAGTTGAAGAAAAAGGGTTGACTTTCCCTACTTAGAAATATTTCAAATTCTTCTTCAAAAAATGACCTATAATCTTTTGCATCCAAACATGGCCTTCCACTTGGAATTTGCCCTTGACCAAAAAAGATGGAAAGAATTAGATATCTTGAATGACATTTTTAAACTTTAACCACTCAAAATATCCAAAAATTGAGCAAGTTATGACTTGTTGAAGTTGGAAAAAAAATCATGAAATGACCTATAATCTTTTGCATCTTTAAGGCAACTTCCATCCATTTTCCCACTTTGCACATAAAAGAAGGCATAAAGTTCACATATTGAAGATTATTATGGAAAAATAATGGGATCAAGGTGATAAAAATTGACCAAGTTAGGACCATTTGAAGTCACTCATGTAAAATTGTGGATTCATCTAGATGACTTGTAATCTTTCTTCTTCACCAAGTTCCTTCCACATGAAAACTCTTTGGAACTTTTGAAGTGATTTGTTGATACCAATTTGAAGAGAAGGATGTATTTGGAATCACTCAAAAATACCAAAAGGTGAGCAAGATATTCTCCTTTGAAGTTCAAAACCCTAGCTTCGAGATCAAGAAAATGCTTTGAGGAACTTTGACAAGCTTGAACAAACTTCTTGTACCAACATTCTTGCTTTGTGAATAGAAGTTGTTGAGGATGATAATGAAGACTCATAGCCACCAAAACCACTTCCATGTCTTGAATTTTGAGAGAAATATGCTCTTGTGACCAATAGGAACAATGCCTTGTCCAAACATGACAAATTCTACAATCAACCCCTTGTACTTTTGAGTCAAATCTAATAAACTTGAAATGTGATGAACCAAATCAACCTTGCCATGCCAATCCTCCCAAAACCAATCCAATGGTGAGGTTTTAACTTCTCAAGCTATATTGACTAGGGCATGGAAATAAACTCATGAACCCATGGAGTAACTTGTTAAATCTCATTGCCCTTCATCTACATGGATAACAAGAAAGACAAACCAACATTGCATTTTATTAGTTAAATGCAGAAAACAAAACAATATTCATGATCATAAAAGGAACATAAGTCAAGGTGCTTGGTAATCCCTCAAAAGGGGAAAAACTCAAAGTAGGGAGGGGAACCAAGAATCCTAGTGTGATCTTGTTGTGAGTGAATCAACATTGTATGATGAAGGGATCTTAGGAGAAAAATTGGGGTACAACACTATCTTACTTCTAATCATCGCAATGATGTCTAGTAGTTAACACCTCAGTCACTGCATCAACGACCTTTCACCAAGATTCTGATCATACAGATAGACAGTTTGGAAGACACACTTCCTAGCTAAGTCTCCAAGCCAAACTCCATTGTTTGTTAGCTTTGCTCCTAACTAAGAACACATCCCAGAGTTGCTTCAAAGCTTCCTCTAATAATAATACACCTCTTACCTACAGGCTTTGAGGTAAACTTTGTAACCTTCCCACAACCCGAGAGGTTTACCTTGACAAAACCCTAGACTTCTACATCTTGAGCCGTCACTTTTCTAAGTTACAAACCCTTCTATTTATAACCTATTACCCAACTGGTTTTGGGCCTTCTATCACAACAAATCAGCTGTAACAAACTGCAGAAACTTCTTCCCCAAGAAAGGTCTTCAATCTTTACTTTCCTAAATAATATCCTTATTTAAAAAGTCTTCATTCTCCTTGATTTCTGATTAAATTTTCAAGACCTTTAAATATGCGGCCACATAGGATGCATAATATTCTACCGAATATTCTTCTTATGTTAAGAACAAACCGAATCTCATTAATCCAGCTCAGCAGGCGCGATGTCAATACATCTTTTTTGACATGTTGTTCCAGTTGTTGAAAAAGTTCAACACAACATGTTCTGACATTGTAATAGGACTTCTTGTTGTACTTGTTCTTATTATCCTATTCTTCATTACATTATTATTTCTATTATTTATTTTACAAAAATAAAGCAAATCCTAAGACAAGAGAACTAACAGCAGACATATCAAAGATTATTGTGGAAAAACAATGATTTCAAGGAGATAAAAGTTGACCAAGTTATGATCATTTGAAGTCAAACCCTAAGATTCAAAGGCTTTTCCAAGAGACTTGTAATATTTCACAATCATTAGTGATCTTACATTCAAAATTAGTCTTAGATCCTTGAAGAGAAGTTGTTAAGGAATCTTTAAACAAAATCATGGCTTTTAAATCAATCAAAAATCTCAAAAAATGAGCAAGATATGGTCCTTGGAAGTCAACAAACCCTAGCCTAGAGAGTGTCAAAATGACTTGAAAACCCTTTCAAATTTTGGTAATTTTCCTTGCACAATTGGATCTTGTAATTTGAAGAGAAGTTGTTTTAGATAATGATAAGAATCCATAGAAAAAAGAACCAACTCAAAATATTGAAAATTGATAGAGTTATGCACTCGTGATCACTAAATGAAGCACTTACTCAATTAGGTCAAACTTGTTGAATCAACCTTGAATCTTTTTAAACTTTCTTTTCAAAATAGAGCATGATTAATCATATTATCTGTTGAAATGATGTTGTATTGAAACAAAATCAAAGATGGGTCTTAAATATCAATGAAACTTGTTGAAGAAGGCGTGCAAATAAACACAAGAACCTTTGAATCTTCTTGATGAATACCACCACCAATCTTGAGGAAACTTGACATATAAAGTGAGAGAGCTCCTTGAACCATAAACTTTGATATGATAGATATAGCCTTAAAGCTTGAGCTTTTGCCATCCATTGAAGAACCATTTGACTGAGGACCAACCATCAAACCCTAAGTTAGATGGTGAGATGGATGCAATTGTGTCATCACATATAATATGAACATTAAAAGAATTATATATACATATTTTGATGTTATTTAATCCAACTAAAAACACATGTACAAGATACACAATTCAAGGTGTTTGGTGATCCCTCAAGAGTAAACTTAA
This sequence comes from Vicia faba, assembly GCA_948472305.1. NCBI lineage: Eukaryota > Viridiplantae > Streptophyta > Magnoliopsida > Fabales > Fabaceae > Vicia > Vicia faba. The sequence goes on along the minus strand of OX451741.1, from coordinate 813,079,123 downwards.
AGATAGGATGAAGTAGAAGGGAGAACCAACATTAATGTGTGATCTTGATGTATTCATAATATGAGATGATGAGAGATCTTAGGTGCAAAGTTTGGGGTATAACATGGCAAAAAAGATCCAATTATGTCCCCAACATTTGATTTTGAGAGCTTCCAGTAATGCTTAAGAACTTTCAGTAGGTTAAACTCTCAAACCCCATAATACAAGGAAAATTGAAGTTTTATGCTAACTTCCAACCAAACAAAGAACTGCAGACTAATGTGGTTAGTCTTCCTTCCAAATATTAACTTGAAGAGGATACTCCCCAAGCTAAATTTAAATTTTATACAAGCATATCTTGAACCAAAAGTGGAGTTTTAAACTGGCTATCCTCCAAACTGAATCGAAATGTGGTTTTACACGAGCTGACCATGAACCAAATTGAGATTTTACACCCAGATAATCTCAAACCTAATTGGGGTTTTACATAGGTTGACTATGATCAAAATTGATATTTTACACCAGAAAGATCTTGAACCGAAGTAAGCTTTTACGCAGGCTGAGCTTACGAATTGAACTGACAATTTAAGAACTAAATCCCCAAAAAAGCCTTTAAAATTTTTCGCTTTAAACCTAAACAAAAACTCTCTTAAGGATAGATTATTCAACCAATATGAAAACACTCATTGGATTTACAATAACACCCTTTTCAGAATACAAAACCTCAGTTAAACACAATGACTTTACAGAAGTGTAATGGCTAAAATTATAGTAAAAGAAACTAGAAAATAGTTTTAGAAAGAGAGTTGAGAATGAGTTAAATAAATCGTGTTTTGTGGATGTGAAAATGGGAAGGGAAATTCCTTTATTCATAGGCTAAAGGTTGGCATAACAAAGGAAATATCCATGGGCCAAAATAAATGATCCAATCAATTAGGACCTTAGGCCAATCAATTGAGAGCCCCAAATAATCATTTGTAAAGGCTCAGTGTGGAAAGAATGGATACAGAGACGTTGCCATTCATTAAGACATTGTAACAATTGTTTATGGATAATGTTTGCACTAACCAAATTGATTGGGTGTATGTTATAATAGATTGGACAATTCAAAACTTTGTCCAAAACATTTAGATAGTTCCTGATTCAACTGGCTACACTCCAAAATGTTTTTAGGTGGTTTACTTTGAGAAATATAGGCTTTAAAACATGTTTAAGTGTGTGCATGTAAAACCCTTTTATTTAATGAGTTTCCCATATCTAAAATAATTCTCCTCACATGGGGAAATGGGTAAGTAATGTGTCTATTATCCGTTGTGATATTGAATGAAGTATGAGGAAGTTAACCATGCTCCCCTGAATATCAAGAGATTAACTATCCACTCTTGCATCTTCTCATTGGTAATTGATATTACTAAAGGGACTAGGATCCAATCTTAAGAATTTTATAAACATCTCAACGATGTATTTGAGAGGCACAATCTAACTATCTCACAAAAAACTACATACAAAGAGCTTTTCACCTTATGCGTGAGCTAGATATCAACCCCACAACATGCCCTAAAACCTATGATAGACCTTAATCACTAGAGGTTGTCATGTATTGTACTTTTTAGCAAGTACATAGTTCATATAGGTTATGCCATATTTAGCAATTCACTTAAACTACAAGCTTCCTTGACCCCTAGTTTCTCCTGAAACATGTAGTCCGACCTCAAATATTTCTTGAGTATCTAACACTTTATCCAATCCTTTGTACCTCTCAACGCCACAACCACTTTAGTAAATCATTCAATGTACTAATGTAAGGTTTCTTTCATCCCCCGTGGGATCACTACTACAAAAAACACATTTCACCTCAGACGTGAAATGCATTTAACCTTGGCTAAAGAATTTAGGTAACGAAGGGCGTCATGAAATGTTACCACTTAACACCTTGGAGATTTAAAAACCGAGGGGTAAAGTTATAAGCACATGGGTTCGAACCCCAGCAACAACACTTTTATTAATTTTAAAACTAGTGTATCTTATCTCTCTGTTTATCTAGAAAACTGAGGGGTGAGATTATTTAGTTTTAAATTTTTTTTTACATTGTTTACCCGTAATATTACATTGTTTACATAGAATATTAAAACAAAAATCAAATTACCTAGAGATCTAGATAAAAATCAAATTCCCTGAATATTTTTTAAATTTTAAATCTTCGAATTATTGAATCTTGGGGAAGATCAAATGTTGGGTGCAACATTATTCTCTACGAATCTTGCATGCATTTGTTTCTGATGAAAAAAGGGTAAGATAATATATATCAATATTCAAATATATGATTTTCATTTCAAATAAATATTTCAGAAAATAAACATTAAACTCAAATAATTTTCTACTCTTGCAACCATCATCATAAAGAACTTTTCCAAGCGTCTTTAGGCTTCAAGCGCTTTATGTTTCATTTAGGTTAGAAATATTAATATTTAGCATGATTTTATAATGCATATCTCGTAGGTTTCATGCATACCACCAATTGTAGAGTCTTTAGCATTGATAATCATTAAATGAACGGTAAACATTTGTTTAACATCGCTGAAAATCCTTAAAAAAAGCTTAACATACCCTCGGTTCAAATGAAAAATCGAGGTGAATAAGTTTTTTTTTTGTATTACATTGTTTACAAATAATATGAAAATATATTATTTACAACAAATCTTTGGTGAAATCCAAAATTTGTTGCATACCCTTATGTTGCATATCCCAAAAACACTCAATAACTTATTGTAGCGATAAAAAATGTAGCGGGGTAAATCGGAGATCGAGCTATTAATTAACTCGACTTACAAAACCAAGAGTCGCCACCGTGCTTTATAATTTCTAAGGGTAAAGGGAAAAGAGCGAAATAAAACCCTTAAATATGCAATATAAAGTAATACTTAAAAGTAATGAAAATAAAATGCGTTTTTTGAAAGAGATCGAGAGTTCGGGGGTTGGTTATGCAATGGGAATGTATTAGCACCCAATGCATCTACGTTACTCCGCAGGAACCTTTTGAAATATCCATTTTTGTTAAAAATTGCTTGTTTGGTCAAAATGGGCATGGACGAGATTTTGATGATACAACGACCTAGTGTCGAAGTTTTGACTTAAAAGGTGTGAGTTTTAAAATTGAATTTTTTTTGGGAAAATTAACTTAAGTTTTGCAAAAGATTAAAATCAAAATGAATGAAGGGATTCGCACAATCGTGTAAGATGTTTTTGATGACATGAAGTCAACGAAGTTAAAACATTTGCCTTGGAATTGAGACGGACGAAAGATATAAAGATTAAACGATTGATAATAAAGCTAATTAAAATGACAATTGAACAATTAAATAAATAACGAAAATTGAATTATACTAGCATGCATTTTCGTACAAATATTAAATACAAGATTAGTTTATAAGCATGTATTTAAATAAACAAAAGTTAAATAAAAGATAATTTATTAGCATGTATTTAAATAAACAAGAAGTAAATAAAAGATATTTTTATAACATGTTTTGGTATTTTATGATGGAAAGAAACAAATTATATATATAAACTAAGTTAATATTTTATTATCAAGTATATTTAATAAAAAAAAGAATAATGGCTAAAAGAATCAAGAAAAACAAAAAATGGATCAACAAAGAGTTGAACTCGGGTCTCCTTGGATTATTAGGTGGTGTGCTTTGCCAATTTAACTAAGTTAATTATATGTTATTACTATGATTCTATTAATAAATAAGGTGAAAATTGATAGAGGATTGGGCCAACAGGCCCATTGGGCTGACCCGGTTTTGGGGAAGGAACAAAGAAAAGCTTGCAAACCCTAAAACAAGATAGAGAGGCGCCGTACTGTTTACATGGGGAAGGAAAAATAGGTTAATTATTATTGTTCTTGTTTACAGAAAAACAATTAAAAGAAAAAAAGTTGAAAAAAAAAACTTCTCTCTCTCTCTCTCATCCGTACCAGCAGCGATTCCTCTCTCTCACACTAAGACTCCATCGTCATCTCATCCTCACCTTTCTCCATCACTTCTCAGAATCTTGGGTATCAAATCCTTGTGATGTGTGTAAACAAATTTCTTAACATTCTCATTCTGTTTTACTATAGCATCATAAGTAACATTTCCATGAGCATCAACAGTGACTGGAAGAATCTTGGAGCCAGGGTTTGAAGACTTGTTCCTTCCCATGTGGAGTGGATACTGTGCAACATGGATCTCCAAGAAAGCTCCACCTTGGCCAAAATCCCCCACCTTCCGAGGAACAAATCCAGATCGCTTCATACTGTGGCACAAGTTTGGGGTTGATAGCAACAGACTTGTCCTCATCTCCCGTTGCGGTGAATCGTTGCTTGAACCATGGATCGTTGGTGTGGTTAAGGAAGAAGATTGAAGGTTTATGATGGCTTAGGTCTGTTGCAGTTAACAGAAAATGGAAATAATTACTGTGACGAAAGTGAGTTGTTAGCGTGAGGTTGAGGGTATGGTCGGTGAAGGTGGACGATTGCAGATTGTGGGTTTGTAAGTATATGAATGATGTGAGTTAACCCGGATTGGTACCTGAGCAGTGGGATGGAGTATATAAGGAATAGGTCATTTGAGGTTTGGAATAGGTAAGTTAAAGTGTTTTTGACGAATTTTCCTTTGTAATTTCTATCGGTATCATTGTTTCGGTAGAAGGTTAAGTTGTTGTTATTGTGTTTTTGTTAATGGTTTTTGGTTGTTGCTTGTTTTGATTGTTGTTACTGTGGATTCAAGAACATTGTTTGCAGCATGGGAGTTCAAAAACTTACTGTGTGGTAAAAGAACCTGTGAGCGTACAGTTTCATCCCTGTTAGGCCTAAAATAAGGAATATTGTAACCAATGGGTGGGTCGTAAGCTGAAAAGCCAGGCATATCAGGAGAATCTTACTGTTGTGACTGTGACGGTGCATAAGACGGACTTGTATCGCGTACCAATCCAACATTGGCATAATTGTCTAGATTCTGAGAGCTTGAGGATTCTTTGTTATCAGGAAACTGTTGCTCAGAAGCAACGTCGGAGGCTGGTGATTCGGATTCATAAATTTCACCAGGGTCATCCCATAAATTCACCTGATTGCTTCCAAAAACATCATCAGCGGATGGCTCTGACGCGGGTGTAGTTAAGCTTATAGTCGGTTCTCCAATTTCCATTTCAGTGGCTCCTATTAATTGAAACTGAGGTTGATGCGTCAAAGAATCCAATTTTGTTGCAACCCCGATGGTACCAAAGGTCAGCCAACGGTGATCAGTCTCTGGAACGCGATTATGGTGTTCGGCGGAAACATGGAGGGAGTATTTGAGTAGATAAATTGAAGGTATATTTTTATCTTTATGAATTTATGCTATTACTGTACCTTTCGTCTGCTGATTTTTTTTTATTATCAATACTTAATTTTGAACATTCTAAATATTAACAAATGCAGCAACTTCAAAAAATACAGAAAAAAGATATGATAAAGCAAGCATCGTATGGCAAAAAAAAGTGGTGCAAAGAAGATTCAAATTGATGGATATATGAGAAAGTTATGCAGAAGTAAATAGGGAAGAAGAAATGCCTATTGGAGTCTCTCTGATGGAGCTTCAAAGGAAGGTAAGATCAAATACTTTCTTCTTCTTTTGTTGCTATGTTACTGGTATTGAATGGTGAGGACTATGCGAGTAGTAATGAATTTCTAAACAAAGTTCTTTGTGTTTCTATCTTATACTCTTTATTCTTCTCTAAAATTTTCTTAATGTTTTTCTGATTTCTTTTTTCTTTCTCCGCCTTGTACAAAGTCCTTTTTATAGGCATATTTGAGTAAGATTTGGAGGTAAAATTGATGAGTTTTTTTTTTAATTTGTTTGGACGACTGGTTTTTTCTTTTTGATTCAAGGTTATTGTATGTCCATTTTTGTGCAATGTTTGGATTGACATGGCCTGGTTATGTGCAGATTTTTGCAGGCTGTATAGACTGGTTTACATCAGATTTATAGCAGTTTGTTCATCAGGTTTTGGACTGATTTATAGCATTTTTACAGCACTTTTTGGGACTGTTTTGTAGGCTGTTTTTACACTAGATTTTTGGGCTGTTTTGCTTGCTCTCTTGGATTGTTATTGTTGTTGTTTTAAACAGCAAAATACCACAAAAATGGACTTTTATTTGTTGAAACAAGGCTGGAAAATATGGGCAGCATTGTAGCATGATATTGGGCTAGAATTTTAGGACATTAGAAATAATAGTTTGTACAAACTTGTACCTTGTAACTTTGTAGTGATAAATCCAAATAAAATTGTAACATGAATGGAAACTTGTTCTTAAATATAATTCTCTCCATTCTTTTGTAATTGTAAACATTTGAATCTCTATAAACTTTGAATCTTGATATTCATCTTGATAAAATTCAAAATCTTCCATTTGAATTTGGAAAATAATTTATTGATATTTGAATGAATTGTTGAATGATGAATAAACAATAATGCAAGCCTTAAGACTTAAATCTTGCATTTTGTAATTGAGATCCAAATAAATTTCATGAATTGATCTTGTAATAAAATTGTAACCATCATGTATTTATTCTTGTGATGAATGATAAATTCGAATCAAATTTATTTTTCCAATACCTTCTTGAATAAATGCCTCATGGGAATTCAAATGGCTATAGTGTGAATCCATCAAAATAATCACACAAAAATAATCTTGAATAAATGTTAATGAGATGAATGATTTTTTTTAATGAGCCTCTTTGATAACCTTTATGTAATTAACACTTGAATTCTCATGATGAAAATTCCAAGTATTCCGAATAAATTCTTCCAAAGTGATCTTGAATTTAATCATCCCACTCTAACGAAATTCACCCCGCGTCATGTAAGTATAAGAAATCTAACCAATGCTTAAAAGCTTCAAATGATCACTAGAAGAGGGATTTGAGGCGAAATGTTATCGCGTTGAGAAATTGCCACAGTGAACTGAGCTTAGAGATCTAGAAATTCTTAAATCATGACAGACGTTCCATAAGGCTTTTCGTGGCTTTCTAAACACAATTTTTCTTCAATTTTTTTAAAGAAAATTTGCAGATGACTTTCAGTCGAAGTGTTTTGAATTAACTTGCATAACTTGATCTTTTCTGGTATTTCAAGGCAAGGCGAAACACACGTGAACCAATGATCATTGAACCTTGATTGTTCTTATGAAGAATTTAGGAGACGCTTGAGGCCACTTGTTGAATAAAGCATGGAAATAAACTCATGTTTCTCTTGATGAATCAGTCTTTGAGGATCAATGATCAACTGTACTTCTGGCTTGAGAGGCTCAAAACCCTAATTGAGACGTGACGCCTAATGCTCTGTATTCAGATATGTTTCTACACATGAAATCAAAGAAACAAAAAACATACATTTCGTGCTTGATTAGAAGTTAGTCATGCATAAGATAAAATGTTCGCAACACTCAATAATCTCTGCACAAGCAATGCTCGAAGGTGAAACTTGCGAAACCTACCATATTTTATGACCTTGATGTATATAACAAAAAATGCAAATGAAGATGGGATCTTAGGTCAAAAATTGGGGTATGACAGCTGCCCCTATTTAAGTTTCTTCTATTCGGAGATATGAAGATTGAAATATTCATCTCGACGAGATTAAAGGTACTTAAATACATAATACTCAATTTTTGGCCCTAAGATACCACCATTGTGTTTATGATATGAATGTAATATTTGAATCTTATGGAGAATGATGCTGCATGAGAAAACCTAATGCTGGAGAAACCAAGCACATGATAAAATAATCCACAGGGGAAGAGGTTATAACTCTACTTGATAAACAGAGCCACAAACTTAGAACGAGATACTCTTATCGAGGAATACCTTTGAGAGAAAGCAACTTTCTGACTCTAACAAAGAAGACGCCTTGCATAGGCCGCGAAAAATAGATGGTTACTGACCCAAGAGGATGATGAGTTTATAACTCAGGGTTAAAGGTAGACAAAAAGATGCACTAACTTTTACTGATAGTGAACTACCGATTTTTATTGAGGGTAGAGACTTCATAACAAACTTCTCTACGGGACTTTTCCGGAGAGATACCATTTGGTGCTGAAATAACATATTGTTGTGGGTACACAAGCTTCTCAAATAAAGAGGCCGCCACTTACTGTCTTCAAAAGATATTAATAAACACACAAGCTGCTCAAACAATGAGGCTGCCACTTGCTGTCTTCAAAGGATATCTATAACACACAAGCTGCTTATGAAGAGACTGCCGCTTGCTATCTTCAAAAGATATTAATAAACACACAAGCTGCTCATATAAAGAGGTCACCACTTGCTGTATTCAAAAGATATTAATAAACACACAATTTTCTCAAATAAAGAGGCCGCCACTTGCTTCCTTCAAAGGATATCTATAACACACAAGTTGCTCATGAAGAGATTTCCGCTTGCTTTCTTCAAAAGATATTAATAAACACACAAGCTGCTCAAATAAAGATTCTGTCACTTACTGCCTTCAAAAGATATTAATAAACACACAAGCTGCTCAAATAAAGAGGCTGCCACTTGCTGTCTTCAAAGGATATTAATAGTAGACAAGCTTCTCATGAAGAGTCCGCCACTTGCTGTCTTCAAAGGATATTAATAGTAGACAAGCTGCTCGTGAAGAGTCTGCCACTTGCTACTTCAAAGGATATCAATAACACACAAGCTGCTCGTGAAGAGATCGCGACTTGCTACTCCCAAAGATATCTAAAACACACAAGCTTCTCATGAAGATACCGCCGCTTGCTATTTTTCAAAGATATTTATAACACACAAGATGCTCATGAAGAGATCGCTGCTTGCTGTCACGTCGATATTCTAGAAGAATGTTGTGATAACATTACTAGGGAATCAAGTTCTTCTTCAATGGGGAACCATTAGTAGGTCCTTCTAGAGGAGACCAAGTATTTACATGCGTGAAATAAATGCAATCTGCATATAGGTTTCACAACCTAGAGAAAACCATGGGGTAGCCTATGCAAGAGACAAAGCTCAATCTGGGGATGAACCAGAGAGAAAACTATCAAATAAGACTCCAACCAATGAGGAAATAATTCAATTAGGGATTTATCCTATCCCGAGATGGAAAAGGAAGGCTAAATCAAGATTCTTCCACGAGGATTAGCTCAATTGGGGAATTAGAAAGGAGACACGCTTTCTTCTTAAGTTGACATTCTATTTGGAAAGATAAAATATGTTGTTTGAATGGACATATCCAAGGTATACGAACCCAATAACATCGACAAATACGAATGTGCATGCATGATGCAAGTGTAAATTAATAAATGAATGTCATGTATATGCTAACAAAACAGATAGAGGAAATAAATTGAAGATGATAAGACATTACAAAACAACTAGATACTCGGCCAATCTCAAAGAGATAGGAAAATAACTGGAGATAGACCAAAAAGCATCATCGAAGCATATCCTAATACAAGGCTTAAGTCTCTTCGAGGAGGAAGATATTCAAAATTCAATCTTCTAACATCAATAAACCACTGACATGATAACAAAATGTACTTCACTTTGGTTAGGGAGAAAAATATTGCTCAACTAGAGATAACTGAATCAAAGCTTAACTGGGATTGCTGGGGAGTTACCAAGTTTAGTACTCTACTGGGAACACAAGATCACACAACCAACGCCTCATGATGACTTTGAAAGAAGAACCATTATTCATCATACAAGGATGGACTACTATGTTGTTTTGCATTTCAAGGATTAACCATTCTTGGAGCAACTGTTAATATTCCTTCCAGTATTCACGACACACTTCAATATAGGAATACTCTAATTAACTTTGTTTCAAATATTGCTATAAAAAACTGAAATTTTGTCCGATAGAAAAAACACAAAAAAGGATAAATGCACAAATTTCATTAATAAGATGGTAGTCCGCTAATGGCGCGGCTCCAAAGGTTTACAAAAATTTGGAAAATAATATATGAAACAAAAGGTTACAAAAGCAATGACCACTATTCTTCCTAACAACTTTGAATTCCAAGATGTGCTCAAATTTGTCGTGACTGTTCTGATCAAAAGCCTGCTTAAGCTTCCCCTACGTGTTTTCAACTTCGCGAGCTGTCATCTCAAATTTAGGCGAAGTACTTCTTGACTGCATCGGCATTCACAGAGCGTGGGAGCTCCTCACTGTCCATATTCATAAGAATCATGGCTCCCCCAGATAAAAAATTCTTAACAACAAACGGTCCTTCATAATTCGGAGCCCATTTTCCCCTAGAATCAAGTTGGAAAATAATATCTTCTTGAGCACGAGGTCACCTTCTCTGAATTTGTGTGGCTGAACCTTCTTATCAAATGCCTTCTTCATTCTCTGCTGATATAGATGGCCATGACACAATGCTTCCATTCTCTTTTCTTCAATCAAATTCAACTGATCATATCTACTTTGACACCATTCATCTTCAGAAAGCTTAGCTTCCATTAAAACTCTCATAGACGGGATGTAAACCTCCACGAGGAGTACTACTTCCATGCCATATACTAGAGAAAATGAAGTTTCACCTGTTGAAGTTCGAACTGAAGTACAGTACCCATATAGAGAAAACGGGAGCATCTCATGCCAATCTTTGTAAGTCACTACCATCTTCTGGATAATCTTCTTGATGTTTCTATTAGCAGCTTCAACAACCCCATTCATCTTTGGTATGTAGGGAGAAGAATTATGATGTTTGATCATGAAATCTTCACAAAGCTCTCTCATCATTTTGTTATTTAAATTCGAACCATTATTAGTGATGATCTTTCTTGGGATGTCGTGCCGATAAATGATCCAATTCTTGATAAATCTGACTACCACATGTCTGGTTACATTAGCATATGATGCTGCTTCCACCCATTTAGTAAAGTAGTCAATGGCCACTAAGATGAAACAATGACCATTTGAAGCATTGGGTTCAATCATTCTGATCATATCAATGCCCCACATAGAGAAAGGCCAAGGTGAAGAGATAACATTGAGGAGGGTTGGTGGCACATGATCTTGTCCATATAAATTTGGCACTTATGGCATTTCTTCACATATTTGCAGCAATTGTATTCCATCGTCATCCAATAGTAACCAGCCCTGAACATATTTTTAGCCATTGCATGTCCATTGACATGAGTGCAAAAGGATCCTTCATGTACTTCTTCCATCAACATGTATGCTTCGTGTCTATCCACGCATCTGAGCAAAACCATGTTATAATTCCTCTTATATAATACTTCTTCATTGAGGAAGAAACTACTTGCCAACCTCCTCAACATCTTCCTATCTTTATTGGATGTCCCAGGCAGGTACTCTTGAGTTTGAAGAACACGTTTAATGTCATAGAACCAAGGTTTATCGTCGGTGACTTCTTCTGCTGAGAACACATGGGCGGGTCTGTCAAGGCGCATAATTATTATTGAAGGCATATCGTTCCAATCATTCACTTAGAACATAGAAGACAAAGTAGCTAAAGCATCAGCCATTTGGTTCTCATCTCTAGCGATATGATGTAATTCTACTTTGTTGAAGAAAGTTAACAACCTTCTAGCATAATCTCTGTAAGGGATCAAACCAGGATGATGAGTCCCCCATTCTCCTTTGATTTGATTGATTACTAAAGCCGAGTCTCTGTATATGTCAATAATCTTGATCCTTAGATCCACCGCTTCTTCGAGACCCATAATACATGCTTCATATTCATCCATGTTGTTCGTACAATCAAACTTCAACCTCCCAGTGAACGGGATATGCGTACCTCGGGAAGTGATGATGATTTCTCCGATTCCACTGCCATAAGCATTTATAGCCATGTCAAATATCAAACCCAAACGAGATTTGGGATCAGGTCCTCCAAGTAATGGCTCTTCGCAATCTTTGGGATTCAAGTACATAACATCTTCATCTGGGAGGTCAAACTTGATGGATTGATAATCATAAATTGGTTGGTGAGCCAAATGGTCAACTAAAACACTTCCTTTGATTAATTTTTTAGTGTGATACTCAATGTCATATTCAGATAATAACATCTGCCAACGGGATATCCTTCCGGACAAGGCGGGCTTCTCGAAGATGTACTTGATTGAATCCATTTTGGAGATCAACCAAGTTGTGTGGTTAATCATATATTGGCACAAACAGTGAGAAACCCAAGCTAAAATACAACAAGTTTTTCTCAATCATTGAGTATCGAGACTCACAGTCTGTGAATTTCTTACTCAGATAATATATGGCATGTTCCTTTCTTCCAGTCTCATCTTGTTGACCAAGCACACATCCTATGGAATCTTCCAATATGGTCAGATACATAATTAGAGGTCTTTCTTCCACTTGAGGAATCAAGATGGGAGGCTCAAGTAAATATTCTTTGATGCTATCAAAAGCTCTCTGACAATCTTCTATCCACACACATCCTTGGTTTTTTCAAAGAAGCTTAAAAATTGGCCCACATGTAGCAGTCATATGAGATATAAATCTGGAAATATAGTTTAACCTTCCAAGGAATCCCCTTACTTGCTTTTCTGTCTTGGTTGCGGGCATCTCTCAAATAGCTTTGACTTTATCGAGATGTACCTCAATACCTCGTTAGCTGACAATAAAACCCAGAAATCTTCCAGAACGAACACCAAAAGTGAACTTGTTAGGATTCAGATGGAGTTTATACTTTCTCAAACGTTGGAATAATTTCAAAAGATGCTCCAAATGATCTTCTTCAGTCTGCGATTTGGAAATCATATCATCTACATAAACTTCTATCTCTTTATGCGTCATATCATGGAACAGAGCGGTCATGGCTCTCTGATACGTTGCACCAGCATTCTTTAAACCAAATGGCATTACTCGATAACAAAATTTTCCCCAAAGTGTAATGAAGGCCGTCTTCTCCATATCTTCAGGTGCCATCTTGATTTGATTGTAACCAGAGAAACCATCCATAAAAGAAAAGACTTTGAATTTTGCGGTGCTGTCGACCAATACGTCAATGTATGGTAATGGGAAATCATCCTTTGGACTGACTCTATTTAAATCTCTGTAGTCCCACACATTCAAACCTTGCCATCTTTCTTAGCAACAGGAACTATATTGGCTAACCATTAAGGATAAACTAATGTAACGAGGAAGCCCGTGTTAATTTGTTTCTGGACCTCTTCTTTGATCTTGTCAGCCATATCGAGACGAGTCCTTCTCAACTTCTGCTTAATCGGCAGACATTCAAGTCTCAACAGCAATCGATGATCCATAATATTGTCATCCAAACCTGGAATGTCTTGGTAGGACCAAGCAAACACATCTACATACTCTCTGAGGAGCTCCAACATTCTTTCTTTGACCTCTAGGATAAGAAACGCTCCAATCTTGAATTCCTTTTGTCTTCTTCATTACCCAAACTGATTATCTCCATGGGCTCTTTGAAAGGTTGAATAATATTTTCATTATGCTCAAGTAAGCGGGAAATATCATCAGGAATCTCTTCACTATCCTCTTCCTCGGCTTTGAACACAGGGAATTCAAAGTTGGGAGGGGGCATAAGGTCATTGTTTTCAATGGTTATGTCATGGATTAATCTACACATATAATTTATGATTTATTTTAGAAATCGATTAATGCGAAGGTTATACAGACATATAAAAAAAATTATATTTCTTTATTATTATTATTATTTTTATTTTGTTACCATTTCCCAGAAAAAGTGAAAAGCAAAAACAACATAGGGGACAAATTAACATTTTTATTCATGATTGGCAATACTTGAAACAAAAGCCCGAACATCTTCTCTTTTGCCTTGGGCAGAGCAAAAGGATTTATTTTTAACATAGCCCGACAAAAATACTCTCTCACCTTGGGAAGAGCAAAATGTTTTTCAAAATAGAACAAAGTATTACTCAGAAATGTGCATCACAGAAGGAATATCAACAACAGTCCAGTTCTGGAAAACCACTCCATGCGCTACAAAGTATGGTAAATCCTCTTCAGAATCATCTTCCATTATAGCATCAACTTCGGGCGGAGTCAGATGGATAAAACCTGCGCTTCGGAAAACTTCTTGTATCAGACGGGTAACTGTATCTTGCTTAGCTCTTGTAGACACAGGATAAAAACCAAGACCTTCTCCAAACTTATTCTTAGGCAAAGTCAACACGTGGCCCCAACCTTCAGCCGAACCACTCTCAACCACTCGTCACACATCTTCAAGAGAAGAAATAGATACCCCTTGCTTCTTCACTTCATTATTAGCGACAGGTAGAGCTTGGAACTGGGTTCCAATAGCCTCATCAACATCAATATAGGAAAAAGATGACAAGTCGCTTACCACCATAGCCTGTTCTCCACCAATTGTTACCAGCTTTCCATTCCTCACAAACTTCAATCTTTGATGGAGCGTGGAACTGACTGCCCCTGCATCATGGATCCATGGGCGACCCAATAGGAAACTGTAGGAAGCATGAATATCCATTACTTGGAAAGTAATCTGAAAGGTGTGAGGACAATTTGTCATGGGGAGATCCGCTTCACCGATGACAGTTTCCCTAGAACCATCAAACGCTTTGACAATTACTTCACTAGGTCTCATAGGAGCCGCTTGATGTGATAGCCGAGATAATGTAGTTTTGGGTAGTACATTTAATGGTCAACCTGTATCTACTAGCACACTTGACAAAGTATCCTTTCCACAGTTTATCGAGATATGCAAGGCCATATTATGGTTCCTTACCTCTTCTAGAAGTTCTTCATCGTTGAAACCAAGATTGTTACATGAGGTAATGTTTCCCATAATTCCATCAAATTGGTATATCGTTACATCATGATCTACGAATTCCTAGTCCAAGACCTTCATTAAAGCTTCCCTATGGGAACTGGAATCTCTTAGTAAAGCAAGCACATAAATTTTGGAAGGAGTTTGCAATAGTTGGTCCACAATCTTGTATTCACTTCTCTTAATGAGTTTCAAAAACTCATTATCATCAGGATGTTGGTTAAGTCCACTGGATCGGCTGGCCTCGACCCTTGGTTAAACATTCATCATCAGAACTTCCACTGGTATAGGTTTTCTAACTTGAACTTCAGGCCTTTTTGATGGTACAACTACAAAGATACACCTGCTCCTTTTGACTCTACTCACATCAGCAATATTGACAAAAGATGTCATTGGTGGTATAGGAAGTTCTACTTCATTCTCAATCATTGTAGCACTATATTTGTATGGTATAACTTTGTTCGAGTTATAAGGCACGGGACCAGGTGGACAAATAATCAAAGGAGCAGCAGGTGAAGTCTGACTATCATAAGCAATCTCCACTAGTTCAGGCATGTTGAACTGTGGCACTATAACATTCACCTCATCATCTGGATCTCTGTCATATGTGATGGTAATGACCCTTTGGTCTAACAACTTCTGAATGTCTTCTTTCACAATAGGACAATCATCTTCTACTGAGAAAAATTCGCAAACGTCATAATTATGTCGATGTTTAAAGAAGGTAAGTTTACTTAAACTTTGATTCATTCTGATCAGTGAGTCCCTTATATGCTCAACTTGGTAGTATCGAAACTTTCCAGGACATCCGTGCACCATGTTTACCAACGCTGCCCTATGTTGAGGCAATGGATTAGCTTGAACATTTGGGTTAACATCTTTGAAAGATAAAATACCACTCTTGATTAACCTCTGGAAGTATGCCTTCAAAGCAGAGCAATTTTCAATACTATGTCCTGGTGAACCTTGGTGATATGCACATAATTGATCAACCTTGTACCAAGGGAAATTATTATTTGGTGCAATAGAAGGAGGTTTCGTTATTATGAGATTCTTTCGGATAAAAGCAGGGAGAAACTCGGTGTAAGTCATTGGGATTGCATCAAATTATAGTTTTCTCGGAGAACGGTTCTGATTGTTGAATTGAGGAGCATGTTGTCAAGGTTGTTTCTGAAACTGTCATTATTGAATTGGAGAGGCTTGATAGGTTGGAGTTACCATTGTTGGGCGGATAGTAGGAGTGTTTGCCGCAACATGTGAATATCCTCTTCTCGGCCTTCCAGGAAAAATTGCACTAACATCTTGTTCCCTCCTCTTGGGGAAGACACTCCCAAATTTCTTAACACCACTAGATGTACCACCTTCTTTAGTTATACGCCCTTCACGAGTTCCCTCTTTAAGTCGCATGCCCATGTTCACCATATCAGTGAAGTCGCTAGGCGCACTTGTGATCACTCTCTCATAGTATAAGGAACCCAAAGTTTTTAGAAAAATCTTTGTCATTTCTTTTTCTTCGAGGGTGGATAGATTTAAGCGGCGATCTCACGCCACCTTTGGGCATATTATTTAAAAGATTCTCTATCCTTCTGGGATATTGCTCGAAGTTGATCTCGGTCCGGGGCCATGTCAACATTATACTTCTATTGACGAAAAAAGCCGCACTGAGGTCATTGAAGTTGCGGATTCGGGTGCTATCCAAACCCATGTACCATTTCAAGGCGGCACCAGTTAAGTTGTCTTGGATGTAGTGATTTAATAGCTTGGGATCATCAGAGTAGGTGGACATCTTCCTCACATACATGATCAAGTGACTTTACGGACACAAGTCACCTTTGTATTTTTTTAAAGTCTGGCACTTTAAACTTAGCTGGAATTTTCACGTTTGGGACCAAACACAAGTCGTGAGCATTTATCCTGAAAATCATTTTTTTGTCATTTTTATTTAAGGAAATAAAGAATAAATTGCAAAGTATCATAATCACTAATTAAGTTTTAATTATTAAAAATCATTAAATTAATGAGAAAAAAAACAATTAACCTATTTTTGTGTTTTTATTTTGAGAAGGAATTAAAATTAAGAATTAAACCTAATTTGTATTTGATTTTAATTATGAAAAAAAGATTTAAGTTAACCCAATTAAACTAATTAATGCAATTAAATATTTTATGAAAAAAAAAAGACTAAAACCTAATATTGTTTGTGATTTTATGATTTTTATGTTTTGATTAAAAATGATTTTTGGAAAATAAATAAAATAAAATAATAAAAAGAATTGAAATAAAATAAAAAAAGAAAAGATTGGGCCTGTGTGGTAGAATGCAGACTGGGGGGTGCATTGCCAAATTGTTGGGCCCAAATTGGTTTGCCCATGTTCCTTGCGTTTGATCCCATGTGGATTAGCTTCAGAGAGTGCACCATGGGATGCTGTGGTTGGACGCTGGATCTGGACCAAGAGATGATCCAAAGGGTAAGATTTGTGAGCGTATGATGGACGCATGGAATGGTGATGTACTGAAATTGCAGTAAATTGTTAGGAAAATAATAAAAGTGTGAATTAATAATTAAAAACCTAACTCTGATTAATTTACAAGTTAATTATTAAATAAAATCAATATTGATTAAATCAAAACAACTTTTATGTCAAAAATTATTTTAATTAATTGAAAGTCTAAAACTAATATTTAATTATTTTTTGTAATTTTATATGTTAATTAAATTAATGATAGAAAACAAATCAAGTGAAAAATAAATAAATGAAAAGGGTTAGAAAAGAAAATAGTCAAAAAAGTGAAAAATGCATGGGGTGGGTGATGAACCCATGCCCCTTGGGTTATAGTTAGGCGCCTCATCCACCAAGCCAAGCTATTGTTTATGATTCAAACCTGTTCTACGTAACAACAAGAACTCATTTGGACAGTTAATAAACATTAGCAATGCATGAAATTAATTATATGAATGTTTGAAAGAAAAGCAAATAGGAGAAGATGAATATGATTGCTTCAAGCATCAATGGCCATGACTTTTGACCTATTCTTACCCTTAGATACCTCAGGAATGATTTGTAATTGATGGCTTGTACTGAAAGTGGCTGGATCTTCGGTTTTGACTTTGCACTAGTTTTGACAGAATTTGAGGTTTTTAGAGAGTGTTCTTGGGCATCCAATTTCTTGCCCCCTAATGTATGAGGGTGTTGTGTTTATATAGAGGAGGAATTTAGGTAAAAAATAATGGAAGAAATCTCATGGTATCTTGAGGAATTATGAAGATTTAATTTGATTTTGGCCTTGTATGATTTCTTTCCAAAATAGCTCAAATCATGACTTTTTCAATCTAAATCATCTTTGCATGAATTACATGCCATGATAGCTGTATATGGACTAATAATGTGCACAAAAAATCCAAGATTTGATTTGATTTTATTATTTTACCATTTAAATTGATTTATTTGGATATAAATGAATAAAAAATCAAAATAAATAATAAAAATAATAAAATAATATGTGGATAAGCTCATGGGTCGTGGGTCCTATTAGAAATAAGTTTCAAGCAATAAAACATGGGCCCCTTTTGAAAAAAGGCAATTTTGATCAATGTTGACTTTTGACAAAAATTTTTCAAAAATGGCCAACTTTGACAATGCATATCTCTCTCAATTTTGACCCTAGGAGGGTGTTCTTTGACTTTTTAGAAAGCTTATGATGTCCCCTAAACAAACCTTTTGGTTTTTTCTCAATTGGATCTTCCATGTTCATGTATGAAGCTTTGACCCAAAAGCTATTTTTGTTGACTTTTCAAAAGGATCTATAATGTCAAAATTCATATCTTTTTATGAGTGCATATTTTGAACTTGAGGGCTGAAGATGAATTGTAGGGAATTGAATCCTCTTCAAATTGATCCTTGGATAGAAAATTTCTGATAAAGTATGAAGATGTTATGCTTGGTCAAAGTTTGGTTGACTTTTCCTAAGAAACCCTAATTTAGCAACTTTTGGGTTTCGATGAATTATGAGCAATCCTTGAGGAATCATGATCAACCCTTGATCAAATGATGTATATCACTTCAAAATGATAATGTTGACCAAAAATATTGAAGTTTGACTATATGTGGGCCACAATTGACTTTTAACCTAGTACAGTTGATTTTCAGGCATTTGAGCAGTTGACTGAGCAAACTTCTTATGCAAGGCTTGAAATTTGACATGGAGAATCTTGGGAACATATTAGGACCTTGGAAAGCATTCTGGGCCTTTGTGATCCACACATATTGATGAAAGTGGAAACCCTAATTTGAGACACACTAACTTAGGAGAGAGTTTGTCTGGTCAACTCTTGGGCAAACTTGAGCAAATTGAGGACCTTTAGGAGTATGTATTGAGTAAAATGAGAGAGAAAATTTTGGGGTACAACAGACATAACATAATAACAGTAGAAATAACAAAATTGGAAAGAATTTTAAGGTTGATTCATGTCACGATTGTTATAGAAGAAGGGCCATTGATTGCAGAATTGTTATTGTAATGGAGGTTCTGTGTATTGTGGTGGAGGTATAGCAGGATTATTAGGGTCATATGGAGGTATGTGAAGGTGAGAATAGAGGTAGGATAATTGTTGGTTCACATCTGAGCGAAAATCATTAATCCGAGATATCGTGGAGTCATTGATGGCATTCCACGGGTGGTTGATATTGGTGTTGATGGAAGCAAATTATTGAGTCATAAAATCTATAACATCTTGATTAGTTGGACCAGAGGGAGCAGTAGGTGGAGGAGGTGCAACATCACCGCCTTCTTCCTCTTGATTGTTTTCTTCGTCACCAACCATATCTTCACCAATGCATGTGATTGTTTTTATTTCCGAATTATAGTGAACTCCCATTCTCGAATTAACATTTTTGATTGAGATATTGTGACCATTTGGATCCATATTAACTCTTTCAAAACCGGAAAAATCAATTCCAAATTCTTCCATAATTAGAGTAATAAAGTAAGCATATGGTAGGAATTTTGACTTTGCATCAAACCTTAACATGTGAGTCATTATAAGTCGTGTCCAATTGATGCTTATACCTCTTTTCCTTGCGTATAGTAGTTGCATTTCCAAATCAGTCACAGTGCAGTGGTTTCCAGCTCGCGGAAACATAATGTAGACCATGAAATAGTGAAATAGCCTATCATAGATAAAAAAGTTACCTGCACTCCAAGAGTCTCTAAATGGAATGACTACTCCTAGACCGCAAATTCTTTTAGCACGGAATTCAGCTTCGTTCAATGTGCCAATGCTGTAGTAAAAATCCTTTTTCTTGTAATCATCCCATTCTTCGTCTTTAGGATCATACAAAGAGCTCCCGATATGAGGGATATGTAGAGTCTCACCAGGAATTTCAGGGGTTAGAGAAATTCTTGTTCCCAACACATATGTAACAAACTTGCCTTTGTAAGTAGCCAAATTACTGAAGAACACTCTTACTAGATCCGGGTATTATGGACCAAATGATGAAATCAGTGGTTCCAATCCATATGCATTCAAATCATTCTGAAAATTAAAGCATTCCTGAGGGAAAGATGATAGCATACCATATTTTAGATTGGACACTATCTTCCTTTGAAAATCCCTTTTGAACCTTGTTTCATGAACTTCAATGAGAGTTGAGATTAATGGATTTTCTGCAGAAGATGAAGCAACTTTCTTCTTTCCTTTCTCTGTAGCTGTCACTTTTCATTTTTGCCTGGATGCCATGAGGAAGGTGTTTTTCTGAATTTAGGGTTTGGTAGATTTTGAGAAGTAGATATTTGATGAGATGAATTTGGATAGGATTTGTGAGTGGATAGCGATGAGTGGGTTTTAATATAGTCAATGATATTTAATTGATTTGTCAATAGTGGAGGTGAACTTGGGAATATGAGAGAGAGATAAATTCTGACAAACATAAAAGTCTGTCAAAAAAGTAATTTATAGCAGGTACAATCGATTTACATACAGGTGAAATTGATTTGCACACAAAACAGAACCAACAGAAAATTGAAATGAACAACGTGCAATCGATTTGCACTAAAAACAGAAAAGTCATAAAATAAAACATACAGTAAGAAATTGATTTGCACAATGGTGCAATCGATTTGCATCAACAAAAAAGACCAAAAACACATTTTTCTTAAATTTAATAACACTTAACATATATAGCATTTAAAGGCATCATATAATCATGAATTTTTACATATAACAAAGTTAAGACAAGTATGTGAAAGCATAAAAAGGATATAAAGCACCTTATACGTCGTGTTCATCAAGAATGCCAAGTTCTCGTCGAATCTTATAAAATGGTTCTCTTACCAAAGATTTAGTGAAGATATCGGCAAGTTGATTATGAGTATCTACAAATGTGACCTCGACATCTCCTAAAAGTACATGATCACGAAGAAAGTGATGTCGTATGTTGATGTGTTTGGTTCTTGAGTGCATGAATGGATTCTTTGTAATGTTTATTGCACTTGTATTATCACACCGAAGAGGAATGCATCCTAGATCGAGTCTGTAGTCACGAGGTTATTGCTTGAGCCACAATATTTGAGCACAACTACTACCCGCTGCAATATATTCTGCTTTGACCGTGCAAAGAGCAATACATGCTTGTTTCTTGCAAGCACGTGATACTAATGCATTTTCGAGGATGTGACAAGTACCACTTGTGCTTTTTCTATCAATTTTACAACCTGCATAATCCACGTTAGAGTAACCAACTAAATTGCATACACTACCTTTTGGATACCATAATCCAACATTTGTTTTTCCTTTGAGATACTTCATGATCCGTTTTACCACCATGAGATGTGATTCCTTTGGATTTGCTAGAAAGCGAGCACATAGACAAACACTGAACATTATGTCAGGACGGCTTACCGTCAAATATAATAAGGAGCCAATCATACCTCGATATTTTGTAATGTCAATGGAGACACCCAATTCATCTTGATCAACGTATGTACCGAAACCCATTGGTGTAGTCATAACAAGGTTATCTTTGTCGTTGTTTAGGACAAAGCATTTGCAACCAAAAATGTGAAAGAAGGCAATGTTTGGTTTCCTCCCTTTGAAAAGTTCATATGGAGTTTTCTTCAAGATTGGTCTTATGTTAACTCTATTGTTAATAAAACATGCCGTGCTCACCGCATCCATACAAAAATATTTTGCAAGATTTGAATCGCTAAGCATCGTTCTTGCAAGCTCTACAAGAGACCTATTATTTCTTTCCACCACTTCATTTTGTTGAGGAGTCCTTAGTGCCGAGAAGTTGTGAGATATTCCACGTTCTCCATAAAATTCTTCAAAGAGAGCATTTTGAAATTATCTTCCATGATCACTTCTTATGGAGGCAATTGTTAGATATTGCTCATTTTGAATTTGTTTAGCATACTTCTTGAAAGCCTTTAATGCATCACTTTTCTGCACTAAAAAGAATGACCAAGTATATCTAGAGAAATCGTCAACAATAACCAAACATATACATTACCTCATAAAATTCTTGTTCTTGATGGACCAAATAAGTCCATATGCAACAATTGTAGTGGTCTTGTAGTAGAAACCACATTATTAGATTTGAAAGTTGATTTTGTTTGTTTCCCTTTTTGACAAGCATCACAAAGTCTATCTTTGACAAAATTTCTCTTAGGCAACCCAATGATAAGATCACGCTTGATTAATTTATTCAAGTGTTCCATATGAATATGAGCAATTCTTTTGTGCCAAAGCCATGAATCATCGTTGTTCTCCATGAGACATTTTACCTTCAAAGATGGATCATCAAGGGAAATCATAAATATATTATTAATTCTTTTACCTTTAAGTATAACCTCATATGTGATTTCGTCTTCTATCAAGCATTCATCTTTGGTGAACTTGATCTTGAGGCCTTTGTCACATAGTTGGCTAATACTTAGAATATTGTGCTTTAGTCCTTCAACATAAAGAAAATCTTCAATGGATGTGAAAGGTGGAGCACCAACTTTGCCTTTGCCAAGAATTCTTCCCTTATTATTGTCTCCATAAGTGACAAAACCCTTGGCCTTTAGCACTAGATTTGAAAATTGGTTTATGTCTCCCGTCATATGCTTTGAACAACCACTATCAAGATACTAAAGATTGCATGTGGTCTTCAAGCATACCTATAAAACAAATTAGGTTTTGTTAGGTACCCAAGTTGCTTTGGGTCCTTCATAATGAGTACCTTTCTTTACCCACACATAATGCCCACTTGCCACACTAAAGTTTCTAACATAGCAAGCATTAGGTGTGTAGCCTTTAATACCATAATAAAAACAAGTAGGATCAAATTTACATCTATATCTATAAGGGTAAGATTTCTTCTTAGGAAATGTTTTTTTTTAGGATAATGATAAACCACTTTATGTTTGTTCACTTTCTCTTTGGATGATTGATCATTAGCCTTAACAAAGATAGTTTTATTAGAACTTGGTTTTGAAAACTTTGAATATCCAAGTCCACTTTTATCATTGGAATATCTTTGTTGGCTAAGAACACCTTCCAATCCAATTTAACCTTTTTCATATCTTTCAATAACTATTTTTAATTGTACAATTTGGAAATAGAGTGATTCACAATTTTTGCATACAAAATTTTGTTTTTGTTCATCACTTAATTTTTGTTTTTCATCTTTGAAATATTTTTCCATAGTTTCACATTTTTCTGCTAAAGATGAAATTTGTTTCTTTTGAGATGAAATAGTTTTATATAGAATTTTGCATTCATTTAATAGTTCATCTATAGCACCTTGTACATCACTATCAAAAAGATAAAATTCATTACTAACCTCATCATCTTCATTATCGCAATGGTGTGAGGCCATCAATGCTAGATTTTCACTTTCATCACTATCGGAATCGGACGAAGAACTTATTTCATTATCCTCTCATGCAACATATGCCTTTTGTTCTTAAATTCCTTTTTGCCTTTGTAGCCACCTTTCTTGGAGAGTTTTGGACAATCCGGCTTGAAATGACCTTGCTTACCGCATTCATAACATGTGACTTCTTGTGTTGATATGGAAGCTTTCCTTTTCTTAAATTGTTTCTTTCTTTTTGAATGAGAAAGGGGTTTGTCATTTCTACCAAAGAACTTACCAAGCCTTTTAACAAGAAGAATGAAATTTTTATCTTCTTCCGGATTGTCTTCCTTTTCAACTTCCTTGGAATCAATCTTTAAGGCAATATTCCTGGATTTCTTCTCTTGATTTTCATGCTTTTCAAGTCTTTCGAGTACCGTTTGATATTCTTGAAGTTTTCCAAACAATGTTGCGGAAGTCATTGAAGAAAGAATTTTATTTTCCAAAATTGTCGTTACCTTTGGTTGCCATTCCCTAGTTAGGGATCTAAGTACTTTCATATTTACTTCATCATTCGTCAAAGTCTTACCAAGAGCACTTAGATGATTTTTCAAGTGCACGAATCTCTTTTGCAATTCAAGGATGGTTTCTCTGGGCTGCATTCGAAATAACTCGTATTCTTAACTCAAAGTATTTAGTCTTGATCTTTTGACTTCAACAGTTCCTTCATGAGTTTGTACCAAGGTATCCCATATTTCTTTCACCATTTTGCATGCCGAGACACGAAAGAATTCATCCATGCTAAGTGCACCTTGAAGAATATTGATTGCCTTTTTATCATATAGGACCTTTTACTTATCATCTTCATCCCATGCAGTTTTAGGCTTTGATGATCCAGCACCATTTATCACAGTTATAGGAATAAATGGACCATTCTCGACGGCATCCCATATTTCTTCTCCTTATGCTTATAGATGTGCTTTCACGCTTATTTTCCATAAGTCAAAGTATTCACCACAAAATAGAGGAGGCTTGTTGTTACTACCACCATCTCTGAAAACGAGATTTTGATTTGCGGAAGCCATTCTGGATCATTTAGGAACAGGTTACCTATAACCTGCTCTGATGCCAATTGTAAGTATGAAGTGTGCCTAAGAGGGGGGGGGGGGGTGAATTAGGTACTTCAAATTTTTTCTGGTTTTTAGTGATGATGGATATTATTTTTCTAGTTTATGGTGTGTTTATGAAAGAGTAAAATGCAGAAAAATAAAAAGACACGAGCAATATATCCTGGTTCCCCTTACAGTATGAGAGTACTCCAGTCCCCTTTCAACATGAAAGATATTTCCTTATAGTTGCAAACTTAAAACAAGAACTACCAAAACCAATAACAATCCTCTTGGATCTTCACTATGTCAACAATGAGAACAATCTTCTCAAGGTGACCTTACTTGTATCCAACAATCCTAGAAAAACAAGATTACACATCCACTTGAACTTATTTTCAACAATCTTGAAAATAAGAAAGTGTATAGCAATATTTGATTGATAGAGTTTGTAGTGCAATAATCACTTTGAGGGATTTTATCAATGACTTGATCTTCTCTTCCAATAACAATAATATACAATGACTCAAGACTATAGAATGCTCAAAGTTTTCTATTTAACAATATATGAAAATGTGCAGAAAAACTTTGTGTATGAAAGTGAAGAAAAAACTTGAGTTTTAATATTTTAAAATTCAGAAACTATTGATTGGAAGAGGTACAAAATAATTTTGAAAATTCAGTATTTATATGTTCATAGAACCTCTTTGAAATAACATAAATTTCTGCAAATGAATCATGAACAATTGCCAAGATTCAATAAAAAGTTTCCATGAAATGGTGTTATGAAAAGGCATGTTCAAAGCTGTTGATTTTCAAAAATGTTCAGCATGCAATCGATTGCATCCTTGTGTAAATCTATTGCACGGGTTTTAACAGCTAAAAATTCAAATATTTTTAGTGAGAAATCGATTGCACATGTGTGTAAATCGATTGCACTTTAAAACAGTAGCAAAATTTGATAGAGAGCAATCAATTGCACAAACATGCAAATCGATTTCACTTAGAAACAGTAGCTAACACTTTGAAAACGTGAAGCATGCAATCGATTGCACCAACATGAAAATTGATTGCACATAAGTGAAAATTGATTTTTTTTTCTTAGAAAACTTGAGAAAAAGTTTGGACAAGATAAAACACTTCTTTTGATCATTGAGCATTTAAGACTTAAGTTCAAAGTAAGTATTGTCATTATACCTTGTAAAATTTTCTAAGAACTTGAGACAAAGTCTTTTTTCCAATGATGCTTTTAGCTTGATCAAAATCTTTTCCTTCTTGCCAATATAGTTTGTCTTCATCAAAACAAAGTGCATTGAGAATCATTTGAGAAGCTTGATATTACATAACTTATCACGGTGTGGCTTCTCGGGTAAGTACTTGCTCAAGTATATTAACGGGAATGTCGTGTGAAGTTGCTCCCTGTATACTGCTATCTCTTTGAGGGTGTAACGTAAGTTTTATTCGATTCTCATAACATTATTCTAAATGAATGTTATGAGTAGTTTTCTATGGAAAAATACTTGATTTATGTATGTAGAGGAAAGATTAAGAATGAAGAACTTGAAAATGGTATCTTAAAATTGTATTGAGTTGTCCATGTTTGTTATAACTTAAACACGTATAACTTAAATTTAAATTTATAGCTTCTATGAAAATTAAATTAATTAATTAGTTTCTAAATTTATAAAATGTTCTAAATAAATTTATGAAATTATGAATATTTTAGAAATATGTTTGATATTTCTATTCAATGATACTGATTCTTATTATTATTTATTTTTATCATATTTCCATATTGTAATTCCTTTTGGATTGACCCTTTAGATTGCCTGTATTTTGCAAAACAACAACATGGAGAAATGTTCAAACTGTTCAAAATTAATCTAGCATTCTTAAGTTGTATGCATATCAGAAGGGACACATGGTGGACACGATGTCCCAACATGTTGGTACAACATATGGGCCTTGCACAACAAATCAATGCTGCTGTATTTTGGAAGATTTTCTAGTCAAATATTAGATCAGATTTTATTGTTATTGGTTTAGTAATATGATTAGGTGATATGTTTGAGAGATGGATGAAGATTAATTTAGATTTAAATGGAGATTTAAATTTGAATTGTAATAAATCATATCTTATTGGAGAGATTTATGGAACATATAATATCCAACATATTTTGCATTATTTCCGGATGAAATCATATAAACTTTCCAAGGAGAAAAGCCTAGAATAATTATGCTATATTGGCAGCTCAAAACCTAAATTGGAGAGAAAACATTCACATTGAATATTTTAGAGTGTTAGATTTACAAGAATCCTAGTTATTTTATGTAAACGACACTTTGTTTCAGTAACTTAACATAGTTGTAGATCTGTCTAGTTAAGTTGTAAAACTCAACATCATTCATATTGTTGATTGAAGTTGATCACTAGGATTTAGTTATTGAAACACTAAGGGGTTAGTGTTTGAGATAAAATAAAGTGATAGGGTGTCTCATATTTAGAGGGAATCCTAAATAGAAAGTCATTGGGTAGTGTTAAGAAGAGACATTGAACAACATAGGGTTTGTTATTTCTTGTATGGCTAAGTATACTAAACTACTAATAATGGATTTCATTTCTTGGGTTGGAAGCCAACCCTTCACACGTAGGTGTTATTTTCATTGAACTGAGTTACTAATTGGTTGCGTTATTTATTTATTTTCTGCTTCATCATCTTGTATAAGTTAAATTGTGTTAATTGTTTGAAGTCCTAGTTTAACAAGTCGAAGTAGTTATCTAGGCTATCACTTTTGACATCAATCCCCTTATGAACAAAATTTAAATTGGCATCAGATCAGGCACCCTAGCCTATTAGGTGAGCTCTGGGGAAGATAAGAACACAATAAAAGATGGAGGACCAGTCAACAATCCCCTTGTTTTGGTTGGAATTAAATATGATTATTGGAAGTATATGATGATTGCATTTCTCAAATCCATGGGAAACAATGCATGGAAAGTTGTTAAAAGGGTTGAAACATCATGTTGTTACTTTGGAAGATGGTATAACCATTTTGAAACTAAAAGATGATTGGACTGAAGTTGAAGATGATGAAGCTCTTAGAAACTCTAAGGCTTTGAATGTTATCTTCAATGGTATGGACAAGAATATGTTCAGGTTGATTAACACGTGTTCAAAAGCTAAATAAGCTTGAGAGATCCTCAAAACTACGCATGAAGGCACATATAAAGTTTGTATGTCAAGGCTGTAACTTCTTACAACTAAGTTTGAGAATATCAGAATGAATGAAGACGGGTCTATCTGTGAATTCCACATAAGGTTGCGTGATATTTCCCACACTTATTTTGCCTTAGATGAAAAGATGTATGAAGAAAAGCTTTCCAAGAAAATTCTCAGATCATTGCCTAAGAGGTTTGATATGAAAATAGTTGTTATTGAAAAAGCTCAAAAATTGATCAACATTAAGGTTGATAAAATCATTGGTTCCTTACAAACCTTTGACATGTCCATCAATTACAAGACTGAAAAGAAGAACAAAGTTATTTCCTTCGTCTTTAAGTCTGAGTGAGATAGAAGTCAAGATGATAAAGAGGAGAACATGTCATACGCTATAGCTCTTCTTGGTAAAAAGTTTAATAATTCCTTGAAGAACCTAAACAGGAAGTGGATGACTAATGTCCAGGATAAAGGATTTAACAGAAGTCCTCAGAACAAAGGAAAAGGGCCCTAATGCTTTGAGTGTGAAGGGTATGGTCACATTAAAGCTGAATGCCCTGCCTTCTTGAAGAAATAAGAAAAGGGTTTGTCTGTCACCTGGTCTAACTCTAAAAGTGATGGGGGAACTGCTAACATAGTAATTGTATACACTGGTAAATAGGATACTGAGGGTGAGTCTAGTGAAGAAGATTTAATTGATGAAGAGATAGTTTCTACTTATAGACTGTTAATCACCAAGTAGGAAGAAGCCTGCATGGAAATAGAGAAAGAAAAATGTGATATTCATCAAGATAAGGAGAAACTTACCACAACCGTCATAGGTCTGGAAGAGGAAGTTTCATTGTTAACACCAAAGCTCGAGAACATTACAAAAACTGGTGGGATGTTGAATAAAGGTCCTGACATGTTAGATGAAATTTTGGAAGAAGGGAAGAAGTTAAGGTTCAAGACTAGGGCTGAATTTCTAGAAGAAATCCATGTTGAAGGGAAGAAGTCAAGAAATTCAGTAGCAATAGGATTCAACTACAACATTATAAATAAGAAGTACCTCATGCTCCACCATCTCCCTCGACATAGGCATCCTCATCACAGAGGTTACAAGAAAGTTAATAGAAGATTTCATCATCGTGGAAGATATGGGCATATAAGGCCAAATTGCTACAGACTATAAGGTTATCCCCAACCCCGAAGTCAACATAGGACCAAGAGAAAAGAAAAAATGTTGTGCATACCCAAAGTGGAAGTCCTAAGTCTTGTAGCTCATACATGATGGTGGATATTCCAGACATATGATAGGGGAAATTCTTGTCTTGACGAGCTAAAACCCTTCTCAAACAGCTATGTTACTTTTGGTTATGGTGCTAAGGGAAAATCAAGGGTATAAGAAAGATGGCATATCCTGGTCTTCCTAGCCTTGAGAATGTGCTGCTGGTACAAGGCCTAACTGCGTAATTGATCATTATAAGTCAATTGTGTGATTAAGTTCTTAAAGTGACCTTCAAAAAATCAGAATGTACTATTTTCAACCAATGGAATGAAGTGGTTATGAAAGTTTCAAGGTCTAAGGATAATTAATATTTGTGGATATCTCAAAACAAAAGAGATCCCTCAACATGTCTGATGACAAAAGTTGATGAGACCAAGCCATGGCATAATTGACCTGGTCACCTCATTCTCGAGAGTATGAAGAAAATTAGTTTTCAATAGACTATAAAAGGAATACCTAAGTTCAAGATTGAAGAAGGCAAAGTATGTAGTGCTAAATAGGCAAGCATACCAAGATGCCCTACAAGAAGCTCCAACATCTTTCCACCTCAAAGGTTATTGAACTATTGCATATGGATTTGATGGGGCCTATGTGTGATACGGTGGCAGAACCAACTATTATACTGGTTTTGCATTTGTGTTCGCAAATGTTACGGTAAGCAAGAGTCGCCACCGACGTTTCTTTTATCCAACAAAGGAAAGGGTGAAAAGAACAGAAAAAGACCTTTTTGAGAATTTTCTGAGTAAGGGGGGTATATTATGGAAAGGGAAGGTGTTAGCACCCTTTCCATCCGGAGTTATCTACGGGCTCTTAGATGCTTAGCTCATTTTGAAATACCTTGTGCTTTGTGTGTTTTTGAAAAGTATTTTGAAAGTGCCTCAGTGCGGCGATTCGCTTTATGATAACTCTTGTATCAGTCCTCAAGAGTGTTGATAAAGTGTTTTTGTAAATATTTTTGTGTAGGTGTGAAAATTTGTTTTTAAGAAAGCATCTAGGAACTACCTACTCTACTCGAAAGGGTCATTTGTTTCCTCCTTTCCTTTAGACAGTGCTATCCTACTATTAGTGAGTAGGTAGCCCTAGTCGTTTGGATGTTTGAGGGACATTCTAAGGGACGTTTTATAGTCACAAAGGCAACTGGGCAAGAAACCTTATTAATTACCCTAGGGTTTTAAGATCATTGTTTACCGAGGCAACGTCGAGAGGGTCATCAAGGGACTTATGATCTTTGAACCAGAGGGTAGCCACTAAAATCTCTCCTGTTTCGAGAGTTGTGACTATTTTTCCGAAAGGCAGCCAAAGTGGGAGTACCCTAGAGGTGTATATATGCAAGTGTGTTTATTTCAGTTATTTGCCTTTGATGTTAGGTTTTCTAACGTTGCTTTTAATTTCTTGCCATGCAATCATATTACCATACATCTAACAGTTAATATGTACAAGAAATTAAAATTCGGAAATTAAAGCTACACTATTACATGGCTTTGGGGAGGGGAATTAATTACATAGTCCAAAAATTTGGGGAGAAATAAAAAGCAGAAAATAAAGTCCTAATTTTAACTATTACAACCCATTAGGCTGTTACAATAATATGAAAAAGTGCGGAAGTGAATAAATGCATGCGTAATGGAAATAACGTCTAAAACCTTAGAAATGATTAAGTTAAAAGAAAATCTTTTTGTTGTTTTTTTTTCTTTTACAAAAATAAAAATAAAAATATAAGTATACTTGATTTTAATTTATAAAAATTTTATGCAATTAATAATTAATTAACAAAATTAATTTTAACGAAAAAAGACTAGAACCTAATTTTTTGTGATTTTATGATTTATATGTTGATTTAAAGAGGGAAACCATTAAAAGAAATGAGTAACACAAAAATAAAAATACAAAAAGAAAGGTCTTTCGATCCAAAGAAAGAGATGACTTTCGATCCAATGAAGGATGTTATCCTTCGATCCAGGGAAGGATGTGGCTTTCGATCCAGTAGAGGATATTGTTAGAGGTGTCTGATGGATTACCTGTGGAGGGCACTGAATTTGAAAGAAAAATGTTAACAAAAATAAAAGCATGACCTGGGTGTCAAACCCAGGTCCTTTCCCTTATTTCGAATCTCCCTTAATTTGAACCCCTTGAGTTCGAATATGGGTTTGTTTGGTCTAAAACATCCTAAGTCATGAAATTCGAAAGAAACTTAGATCGTGCCCCAACAATGGCACGATCTCATCCCTACACTTTTAGCTTGCATATAAGACATTCATTCAAACACAAATATCATTAGTAACACGAAAGTATGCGCAATATATATTTAAATGGCTTGAATGTGCAGTTTCGATTTTGCAAGCTCTTACCAATAGGAGATGCTTCGATCTGTGAACTTGGGCGTGGAATTTCTAGTGTAAGGGCTGGTGTGGAATCCTGGATGCAAGGTTTTCGCTTGGCTAATGCGTGTATAAACAAGAATATTTCTATCCAATGGAAATATTTCTGTGTGATGTAGTATGCATCTCCTTTTTTTTCCGTTTTCTTTTCTTTGTCCCCTTGGCAATGTTCCCTTGTCCTTGTATTTATAGGGGTGTGAGGAGAGCAAGTATGGCATGAGACAAAGGCTTTCAAGGCCATGAGACAAAAATCCAACATATTCAAAGTTGGCCATATTTGGATAATTCTTTCCATTTTGAAATCTTGAGTGAACCATTTGTATGTCCTTTCGAATGCCCCACATGTATGTCCTTCGAAGGCACCATTTGTGTGTCCTTCGAATGGACCAAATGTATGTCCTTCGAAGGCACCATTTGTGTATCCTTTGAATGGAATAAATGTATGTCCTTCGAAGGCACCATTTGTATGTCCTTCGAATGGACCAAACGTATGTCCTTCGAAGGCACCATTTGTGTATCCTTCGAAGGGACCAAACATATATCCTTCAAAGGCACCACTTGTATGTCCTTCGAATGGGCCTTTGAATGCGTCTTTGGAAGGGATCATCTTTTGTGTCGAAGTATGGAAAACTGTGTGTTAAAGGTTTTTAGAGGTGGAGTCATAGTAGGCCTGAAGATAGATATTGCCTTGTCGAATCTTGCATGTAGATAGCCATTGCTTAGTGAATCGAAGGTCAATTGAAAGAGGCCTTTTGCCTTGTAGATTGAAGGCAAGTATGAGGAAGCCTTTTTCCTTGTGAATCCAAGGCAAGTATAAGGAAGCTTTTTCCTAGTGGATCAAAGGCAAGCATGAAGAGGCCTTCGCGTTGTGGATCGAAGGAAATTCTAAAGAGGCCTTTTCCTTATGGATCAAAGGCAAGCATGAAGAGGCCTTTGCCTTATGGATCGAAGGCAAGTCTGAAGAGGCCTTTGCCTTGTGGGTCAAAGGAAAGCATGAAGATGCCTTTTTCTAAATGAAGCTTGGATGCAAAAGGCCACTGCTTTGGGAATCAAAATAAACATGCAGGAGGCCACTACTGGTGAATCGAAGCAAACTTGTAAGGGTTTCTTTCCTTGTGAATCGAAGGCAAGCCTGAAGCAGCCAATGTGCAGTCGAAGACTTGTGAATTGAACTTGATCGTAGGGGGGGAAACGCCTAATCGAAGCTTGTGATCTGGTCTGCATCGAAGGAGGCCAAATGCCCAATCGAAGACTGGTGAGCCAAGCTTGCATTGAAGGATTTTAGATGCCCAATTTGAAGTACCTTATTAAGGTGCCAATCGAAAGAAACTTGACCATCTTCAAAAAATTTATTTTCTTTAAGGAAGTGTTTGTAACCACCCAAGCAAGAGAAGTTCTTGGAAAACATGAGAGTGCAAATTTTAGGGTACAACAGCTGCCCCTGTTCAATCTTCTTAAACCTGAAGATTTAGATTGGCTTGTTTGCCTTTCCTGATCTGAAGGTGGAAGATGATTGAACAATAGAGTGCCCAGAAATTTGCACTCGCATGATGTGATGATTGACTGTGTAGGGAATGGGCTTGAAGATTCCATTTGGAGGAGATGACTGAGAGTTGTTGGAGATGGGCTTAAAGATACCATACAAAGTAGATGCTGACTTCATAAGAGGTCTCTTTGTAGGTTATTCTTGTTCCTGTTGTTTGAGGAGGAGTCCGCTGGGGAATGTTGATTTCTGTTGTTATCCTGCTTGAGGAAAACTCTATGGGGAATAGAGTCTAGGAACTTCAGTTGTCCAAGGCTCTACTGAGGAATTATCTCTGGAAAAGTTTACTGTTTTCTGGTTGAAATCTAGGCTTCACAGTAACTTGCTAGGGAGGATGAAATTAAATGTTATCTGGAAATGTATTAGAAGGAGCCTGTGTAGGGCTGCTTCAGGATGAGTCTGTGTTAGACTGCATCTGGAAACTGTGAGAAGGAACCCGTGTAAGATTGCTTCAGGATGAGTCTGTGTTAGACTGCATCTGGATATTAGGAGAAGAAACCCGTGTAAGATTGCTTCCGGATGGTCATGTAGATAGTCTCCCCGTTTGGTTTCGGGAGTTGATCTACAATCAGCTATTCACAGATAGACGTCTTGTCTTGTTTCAGGTATTAATCCGGAACATGATTTTGTTGGTCATTGAGATAGTTGTCCTGGATGGTTTTAGGTATTAATCCCTGACCTTAGAAAGAAAGATAGTTTTCCCGTCTGGTTTTAGGTATTAATCTTCAATCTGCTCATGTAGATAGTTTTCCTGTCTGGTTTCAGGTATTATCCTACAATCAGTCGCCCACAGATAGTTGTCCTGGCTTATTACAGGTATTAATCTGGAACTTGTTTTTGTCGGTCATTGAGATAGTTATCCTGGCTAGTTTCAGGTATTAATCTCTGACCTTAGAAAGAAAGATAGTTTTCCCATCTGGTTTCAGGTATTAATCTTTAATATTCTCATGTAGATAGTTTTCCTGTCTAGTTTTAGGTATTAATCTATAATCAGTCGTCTACAGATAGTTGTCCTGGCTTGTTACATGTATTAATCTGGAACTTGGCAATGTTGGTCACATAGATAGTTTCCCCGTCTGGTTTCAGGTATTAATTTGTGGCCTGCTTCATTTATTGGTAAACCTGTCTTGCTCCGGGAGTTCATACCACTTGGTCGTGTAGATGGTTTCCCCGTCTGGTTTCAGGCATTAATCTCTGACTTGCTGTATAGGTTGATAGTGTTTGTCTGTCTGTTAATTTGACCTAAAAAGGTAAAACCAGTTTCATGCGATGTCATGATGTGTGAATTGCATGATGCTCTCAAAATAAATGAGACTGTGATATATGCATTTGTGTTGCATATGCCATGACGCTTGCAAAATGGTGTATGAACGTAATGTATGAATGTGTTAGTTTCTTTATTGCTGTATTGTTGAACTAGGGAAAATAAATCCCTGATTGCTGCTGGGGATGAAGAATGTAGGTCTTCAAATTTTGTTGAAGTTGAATTGCTAAGAGATGATCTTCTGTTGTTAGAGAAATAAATTTTGTTGAGGAAGGGAGACTCCATGAATTGCTTGGGAATTTTTCTGAAATTCTGCTTGAGGAATTCTGACAAGCTTGTGAACCAAGTTAGGGAATTCTTTAAGATGCCGAGGCAGTAATTGGAGATTCTTGTTCCACCGAGGATATAAGAACACTTGACATCATTAGGCTGTATGAACAGATAAGGTAGTGACTTTATAGTAGGATGCCCCTGCTTCTGTATCTGTTGGAGAAAGTATCTGCGAGGATTTCGCAGATGACCTTTAGACATTTTCTCGTTTCTTAAAGCCATTAGTAACTTCCTGTCTGTTTTTTATGAGTGTATTTGTAAACAGTAATCACATTCAAAAACTAAATGTTCAAAAATAATCACTGAACGTTTTCGCAAACAAAACAGAAAGATAAAAAGTAAACAAATAGTTTTTCAATTTCAAAGAGATAATTTTGTATTAATTTGAAGAATTTGTGCCTATAATAGGCGTTTTTGTACAAGGAGACGAACATTCTAGTAAGAGGATGCCGTCATAAGAACGAAAAATATACAAATAAAAAGAACAGCTATGTGAAATGATCCCATTGGGTTCCCATTCTGCTATTGCCTTTTTGTCTTCGAGCGTCTCCTCTCTTTGTTGCTTGTCCAAAGCTGACTAGATTGATTAGTACCACTTGAGCTTGACAGTTGATACTGAAGACTGGTTGTAAGGTGATCCAATGAGACATAATTATACGCTTGAAATCCCTAACTTTTTCCTGGACCGCCCTTTCGGGTTTTCAGTCCACTAGGATACCCTTTTTTTTCCGAAGCTGCCTTTTCAGGTTTTCGACTTGCCGGGTGTATAGATTTTTTCATGTGTATATCCCTAATTTTTTCCCGAGCCCTTTTGGTTCGTCGGGATGCCCTTATTTTTTTTAGGTCAGTCAAGCTAGCGGGTCTATGTTCATGCGTAATATCTTTTAACTATGTCCGTGTTTACAGGGTGCAAAAGGTCGTCACCGTCCATAGTGGTTAAGATCATGGCTCCACTAGAAAATATGTTCTTGATTACAAATGGTCCTTCGTACGTAGGAGTCCATTTTCCCATGGGATCACCTTGCGGCAGTATGATACGCTTGATTACTAGGTCACCAACCTGATATACCTGACATCTGACCTTCTTGTTAAAAGCTTTAATCATACATTTTTGGTACATCTGACCATGATAGACAGTCGTGAGCCTTTTCTCGTCAATCAAGTTTAATTGGTCAAGTCGAGTCTGAACCTATTTGTCTTCATTCAAACCCGCGTCCTTCAAGATTCTCAAGGAAGGGATCTGGACTTCAATGGGTAGGACAACTTCCATATCGTATACTAGAGAGAAAGGAGTTGCCCATGTTAATGTGCGCACTGTGGTACGGTAACCATGAAGAGAAAATGGTAACATCTCTTGGCAATCTTTATATGTCACCACCATCTTCTGTATGATCTTCTTAATATTTTTATTAGCAGCTTCTACAGCGCCATTCATCTTCGAACGGTAAGGAGAAGATTTATGATGTTGGATCTTGAATTGCGTGCAGAGCTTGGTGATCATAGTATTATTGAGATTGGTACCATTATCCGTGATGATTCTTTCTGGAATACCATACCGACAAATAATGTTATGTCTAATGAATCGGGCCACAACGTTCTTGGTAACAGAAGCAAATAAAGTTTCCTCGAACCGCTTCGTGAAGTAATCAATGGCAACCAGGATGAAGTGGTGCCCATTAGAGGTTGTAGGTCTAATCTCCCCAATCATATCAATGCCCCACATTGTGAATGGCTAAGGAGCAGTCAAGACATTTAGAAGAATCGGAGGCACATGTACTTTATCAATATAGATCTGGCACTTGTAAGAAGTTCGTGAATGCTGATAAAAGTCTGTTTCCCTAGTGGACCAATAGTATCCTGCCCGTAGGATCTTTTTAGCCATTATGTTCCCACTAGAATGAGTGTCAAATGTACCTTTGTGCAAATCTGCCATAATCTTTTCTGCTTCACTCTTGTTCACACACCGAAACAAAGTAGAATTGTGGTTGCGCTTGTAGAGGATCTCATTACTGAGGAAGAACTTGGAAGAGAACCTTCTTAGGAACTTCTTATCATTAACTGAAGCTCCTGCAGGATACTCTTGGGCTTCGAGATATATTTTGACTTCATGGAACCAAGGTTTGCGCACTACTTATTCAGTATCAATCTCATGACAATATACTGGTTCATCCATTCTCTCAATAGTGATATGATGAGCTTCATTATCCCACTTTACCTTGAACATGGATGACATAGTAGCTAGCGCGTCCGCTAGTTAATTTTCCTCTCGTGGAAAATGCTCAAGGGTAATTTCTTTAAAATGTGGAATCAGTGCCAACACATGCTCTCTGTAAGGGATGAGATTAAGATGTTTCATGTCCCAGTCTCCTTTGATTTGGATGATTACTAAGGTTGAGTCTCCAAATACACTCAAGAATTTGATCCTCAAGTCGATAGCAGCTTTGAGACCCATGATGCATGCTTCATATTCAACAATATTGTTGGTACAATTAAAACATAACCTGGCGGTGAAAGGAGTATGACAGCCTTCGGGAGATATGATCACAACATCAATGCCATTGCCAAGTGTGTTGGAAGCTCCGTTAAAAACCATAGTTCATCGGGATCCTTTTTCAGGTCCTTCATCCGGTCTAGGTTCTTCACAATCAGTTACTAACATGATGTTGTCATCCGGGAACTTAAAATTCATGGATTGGTAGTTATCCATAGCCTGACGAGCCAAATGATCAGCTAATACACTTCCTTTAATTGCTTTCTGGGTTGTGTACTGAATGTCATATTCGGTCAGGATCATTTTCCATCTTGTTATTCTTCCGGAGAGAGTGGGATTCTCAAAGATGTATTTGATAGGATCCATTTTAGATATCAATAAGGTAGTGTGAGTTAACATGTATTGTCTTAGTCAGCGAGCAGCCCATGCCAAAGCGCAACAAGTTTTCTCGAGCAGTAAGTATCTTGTTTCACAGTTAGTAAATTTTTTGCTAAGGTAGTATATTGCATACTCTTTTCGACAAGACTCACCATGCTATCCCAGCACACACCCCATTGAATTCTCTAATACTGTCAATTACATGATTAGAGGTCTTCCTTCAACTGGAGGCATCGAGATTGAAGGCTCTTGAAGATATTCCTTGATTTTGTAAAAGGAATTCTAGCAATCGTTATTCCACTTCACTGCTTGATCTTTCTTTAATAATTTGAAGATTGGCACACAAGTAGTGGTTAGATGGGAAATGAATCTGGAAATGTAGTTTAGACGTCCCAAGAATCCCCTAACCTCATTCTCAGTGCAAGGAGTTGGCATTTCTTGTATAAATTTAACTTTTACAGGGTCTACTTCAATACCTTTTCCGCTGACAACGAAGCCTAAGAGCTTACCGGATCTTACTCCAAAGGTGCACTTATTTGGGTTCAGCCTCAGTTTGTACTTTTTCAGCCATTCAAATAGCTTATGCAGGTGATCAAGGTGCTCCTCTTCAGTCTGAGACCTGGCTATCATATCATCAACGTAGACCTCTATCTCATGATAGATCATATCGTGAAACAAAGCTACCATGGCACGCTGATAGGTTACCCCGACATTCTTTAACCAAAATGGCATAACTTTGTAACAGAAAGTGCCCCACTGTGTGACGAAGGTTGTTTTCTCCATATTGTCAGGCGCCATTTTGATCTGATTGTACCCAGAGAAACCATCCATGAAGGAGAATACATTATGTTGTGCGGTGTTGTCAACCATAACATCGATGTAGGGAAGCGGAAAGTTATCCTTGGGGCTTGCCCTATTCAGGTCTCTGTAATCCAGACACATATGTACTTTATCGTTCTTCTTAGGTATTGAACAACATTAGCAACCCATTATGGATAAGAAGTAACAACTAAGAAACCAACGTTGAACTGTTTCATGACTTCAGCCTTGATATTTTTTGACATCTCTGGTCGCATAAGACTAACCTTCTGTTTCACTGGAGGGAAGTCTTCTTTTGTCAGCAGACAATGGACCACGATATCAGTGTCAAGTCCTGGCATGTCCTCGTATGACCAGGCAAAGACCTCAACATAGTCATGTAGCATCTAAATTAACCGCTCTTTGATACTGTGCTCCACATCGGCGCCTATCTTGACTTCCTTCTTATCCTTTTCAGTACCCAAGTTTACTGTCTCAACTGGCTCTTCATGAGGCTGTATTTCCTTTTCTTCCTATTATAATAGTCTGGAAAGTTCCCCTGGCACTTCACAATCTTCCTCACCTTCGTCCTCGGCTTGGTAGATCAGATTTTCAAAGTCATAATTGGCAATAGCAGAACCGTTATCAATGGGATCCAGAGTGGATGTGGATCTGCAGTTTGATATGTGGGTGTGTGTAAGAGCATAGCTGTTTTTGATAAAGTAAAAGGTAGAAAAGAAAAAATAGAGAGCCTAAAATTTGTATGCAAAACGTCCAATGATTTATTAATGACATATGAAGATGAAGTAATAACCCTCACAAATAGACCATTGTGCCTCGGGTAAGACACAAGGCTTTAGAGTTTCAATTGTTTAAATATTACATATCCCAAAAAAGACTGAAAGATAATTACTCTTGAATAAAAGTAATAGGAACAAAATCTTTGGCCTCCCAATTGTTGAGTCCACTGCTGATGGTTGGGAAGATCCACTTGTCCATTTCATAATTGCTATCACTGTCTTCCAGGGAATTGACTCCATGGTTGCTGATGCGTAGTGGTGGTCCCCTGGCGTGAGCACGGCGAACAACTCTTTGGGATCCTGAAGTAAAACCCAAACCAAACTTGTCAAATTTGTAGGGAATATCCAGAATTTGGCTCTAAATGGTACACCCACCTTCTTCAACTACTGCTTTAGCATCTCTCAGAGAAGCCATTTTCAACGGAAGTTTGGTAGTATTTGAAACACTAGTAGCAGTCTTAGTCACAACCACTGTTCGTGGAACCTCCTCAAAGTTCTGACAGGGGGTCTCAATGAACTCGCTGTCCATTTCAACATACTTGAAAGAGCTCAGGTGACTCACCATGTATTCTTCCTCGCCATGGACTATGATAATCTTTCCATTGACTGGGTACTTCAACATCTGATGCAGAGTAGAAGTAACGGCACCAGCCCCATGGGTCCAAGGTCGACCCAATAAACATGAGTAAGATGGGCGAATGTCCATCACATAGAAAATGGAGTCAAAAGTCTGAGTACCAACTTTAATAGGGATATCCACCTCCCCGTGCAGCATTCTCTTGGAACCATCGAAGGCCCTCACCATAATATTACTGGGCTTCTGTGTGAGTCCTTCACAATCCAACCTGTCTAAAGCATTCTTGGGTAAGACATTCAACGATGAACATGTATCTACCAGAACATGAGCTAGGGTTGTGCTCTTGCACTCAATGGAGACATGCAGGGAATTGTTATGTTTTCTTCCCTTGGATGTCAGATCAGCATCTGAAAAGCCCAGTCCATTATCAGTAGTCAGGTAGGAAACACGGTTCTCAAATTGATTAGCAGAAGTCTCTTGAGGCACATGGGCAGACTTCAGGAATTTTACTAAAGCCTTAACATTGGCTTCAGAGTACAAAATTAAAGCCAACATTGAGATCTTTGAAGGGGTATGCCCCTCTGCTCCACAAAGTTGTAATCACTTTTCTTTATTATCTTCGGTATCTCTTCCATTTCTTTTTTAGAAGCCTCAGAAATGACTTCTTTGCGCGCCTTCGTCTAGACAGGCTCAACCAATACCTCTTTGCCCCGAGACTCCTCCGACTCAGTAGCAGGGATAATAGCAAGGATAACAGTAGGAGTAGCAGCAGGAATAATCACATGAGTAAAAATAGTCTTCAGAGAGGTTTCAGGAGAGAAAACTCTTCCGCTTCTCTTAATTTCACTGGTCCCAACGATGTTGTAGATGTCAGGATCAACATCTTCAGCAACTTTATCTTTAACAACCAATAGGT
This sequence comes from Vicia faba, assembly GCA_948472305.1. Classification (NCBI taxonomy): domain Eukaryota; kingdom Viridiplantae; phylum Streptophyta; class Magnoliopsida; order Fabales; family Fabaceae; genus Vicia; species Vicia faba. The sequence continues at coordinate 813,038,435 of OX451741.1, read as the reverse complement.
CTTGCTTGACGCCATGGTAATAGACGTCAGCCCCATTATTCCAGGGAACAACTTTATCAGAGGAATATGGTATTGGCCCAGGAAGGGCGATGATCAAGGGAGAAAACTTAGGAACGGATGTAATCCTGACAGGTCTTTTGGAGGAGACCCTGGGAGGATTGTCGGAAATGGTGATTATTGAGACATCTTCACACAAATGTTTTACAAGGGGAACTTTCTCAAACATAATTTCTTTGTTAATTATCAGGCGTTAGACACCCATTTTCAATAACAAACAACCATCTGGTAAAGAGATACATAAGTGGCAACCTTCACCATAACCCGGAAATAAACCGGCTTGCAATAGATTCCTTTTGAAAATTAGAAGAAGAGTAGCTAATTCATCCACATAAGAGACAAATCGATCGTCGTCGATAGCATTGACACCCTAGACATGTTTGGGAATTGGCGCCATTATTATATTAGGTGTCTCTGGAAGGTCAAACTCAATCTCCTTCGCCTCGATAAGATCCTGCACCTTATGTTTTAGAGCCTAACAATCGTTTGTATCGTGCCCCAGACTTTCGGAATGGTAGGCACATCGAGCATTTGGGTTGTAGCGGGGAGATGCAGAATTAGGATTCTTGGGAGCTTCCTTTAGAGTCACCAAATTGGACTTCAGCAAATGTGGAAAAACCTGGGATAATGTCATGTTGATCTGGGTGAACTGTCTTCTGGGCGCATCTGGTCTGAGCTGATTATTTCATTGTTGGTTTGAGGCAGGATTGGAAATCATATCAGCCCCTACCATCGGATGACGTTCAGTTTTGTTTTGATTTCTTTGGCCATAAGCAGCACCGACCTCCTTCTTTCCAGTGAAGGGTTTCTTTGTTGTACTGGAGGATGCATCTCTCTGGATCTTACCATTTTTAATACCAGCTTCTACTCACTCATCGGTCAATATCAGTTCAGTGAATCCAACATAAGAGCTTCCAGTCAGATGGTTAAAGAATGGACCAGACAACATGCCCAAGAACATATCCACCAGCTCTCTATCAGACAAAAGAGGATGTACTCTTCTCGCAAGGTCTCTCTACTTTTGGGCATAATCTTTGAAACCCTCGCCGGAACCCATATACATACTTTGCAATTGTGTACGAGTTAGGGCGAGGTCAGTATTATATTGGTACTGCTTGTAAAAAGAAGCAGCTAGATCTTCCCAATTGTGGATGTTGGTTCTCTCAAGTTGATAGAACCATTCTAACTGCGTCCCTTCCAAACTTTCCTTGAATAAATGTACCCACATATTCCTATAAGTAGTGTGGGGTTGAATCTTCCTAACATATTATCTTAAGTGCAGCTTAGGACAGAAGACACTGTTGTACTTAGAAAATGTGGGGACCTTGAATTTCTGCAGGATGACCACCCCTGAGACCAGTCCTAGCTCTTCAAAATCTAGCCTGGGTATCCTCTGGATATCCATAGCATTGAGACGATCCTCCAGCTGTTTGTATTTATCATTAACAGGAGGATATTGCTCCTCAGAGTAGTCAGCTTCATCTTCCTCGGACCCTGGGTTGTTGTTTTCTTCCGTTGGCTTCTCTTCTTGATTGTCCCCCTCATTTGACGAGGTTGTGAAATCTAGAACTCACTTAGTAGGTTCCTCTGAAACTTCTTCCCAAATTCAAGACACCAGTTGGTTTCTTTGTTTTCTTGGTCTTCTCTTTGATGATCAGAGCTTTCATATCTTCTTTCCCCTTCTCCAGAGCCAGGAACATTTGTTGGAACTGAGCATTTTGAGCTTGAAGATCCTTTACTGTTTGTTCAAGAGCCATTTATTTTTCTGAAATAAACAACGAAAAGAATAAGAAACCTGTCTCGAAATACCCGCTTATGCAATGAAATGCATGATATGCTTATGCAATGTTTTCAAGGACTTTTAAGATCTTAAATTTTCTTAGCCAAAGAGAGAATAAACATTAATTGCATTCATACATTTAAATGATTAAAACTATGCCTCTTGGGCTTACAATGGAATAAACAAAGATAAAATAAAACTCCTAAATCAAACAGGTCTCAGGCTTCCCATGAGCGCATCCTCTTTGGTGAAATGTAGGCATTCAAACTCTGTCTTCATGCAGTTGCCTTGTAAGCTCCAAAACCTTTTTCTCGCTTACGTAGAACTGGGTTTCAATGGTGTCTCGTTCCTCTTTGGGTTGAATCCAAGATCTTTGCAATTCATCGAGAGTAGTCGACATGTTAGGATGGAGAATAGTATGAGGCATATCCGTCTTGGCAATAGGTTCAATGATGATAGGTAGGATGGTAGGGTAAGGCATCATGAGATTTTAAGCGCGTGCTCGCACCCACTTAAGATAATGCTCCAAAGGGATGGAGTTCTTATGACCCAATGTCTTTCTATCCACTTTGTTCACCATGCCCCAAGCTCGAATGAACCTCCGAAGGTACCCTTGGACATCATTCTCATAGTCGAATGCAATTCCCTGAATCAATGCATCATGAGGATCGTCCCTCCTAGCATACCCAAACTGTCGCAACGCCAAACAAGGGTTATAAGTGTTTCCTCCCCTAATGCCAAGGAGAGGGACATTAGGGAATTCCCCACAGCGATCAATGATGGTGACGTCTTCCACAAATCAAGGACATCAGTGAATATCCGAATGCGTGAGAGACATCAACCTATTAGACCACCTCATGCCTTGCTCATTCTTTAACACAGATCTAGGTAGGTGCCAAATAAACTACCTATCCAACAAAGGAGTGAAACACATGAGGGTTCCTCTTCTATTTACGGAGCAAGTATGAAAAGAGTGCAGAATGTCTCCCAATAAAGTAGGCATCGGGTTACGTGACATGAAAACTTTGACCGCATCCACGTCTATGAGTTGTTCTGGATTAGGGAACAGTACCATCCCATAGATGAGAAGGGCCAACACCTCTTTAAAGGCTTGTAATTCCAAAGTATCACAAAAATAGTGAGCTTTCTCAAACAAAAACTTGGCTAGAAACCCTTTGACACAACTTCTTATTTCCCAATTTGTCACAATGCTGGACCGTTGTAAATATAGGGCTTGAGCGATCTCCTCAGGCTTTGGGTCTATTTCCGTACCGTTGAAGGGTAATTAATTGAGAATAGGCACACCCAATAACTGAGAAAATTCGTCCATAGTAGGCACCAACTGGTATTCGGGAAATGTAAATCAATGATGTAGAGGCTCAAAGAACTGAAAGATAACTTTCTCCATGTCTTCATCGGGGCTTGAGGTGACCAAACTAAGGAGTCGACCATGTATTTTAGTGAATGGGGAATTCTCAGGAACCCTTGATTCCAACTCTTTGAGTTGAGGTAGCACCCTTACGAGGTTGACTTGGATGGTATTTCTGCGAATGAGAGCCATGTCCTACAAAACAAACACAAAGTTAAGTCCTAAAAGTCCTTGAAATGGTTAGAGTGATATGCCATGTTATGATGTTATGTACAAACATATATATACAAGCACACAAACAGATCCTTAGGTTTAGGCTTACATGGATTCCATAGGTAAGTACCCTCTTGAAGCTTAGTTGGTTCAACCTGTCCTATTAATAGTAACCGGGTTCTAGGGGATCTCAATATCACTGATCTTTCTTCACCGGGCATTATTTCAGCGCAAGCCTCTTTATTGGCGATCAAAATATCCCAGAAGTCAGATCTTAATGAGTGTAGTATCGAGTATCAACAAACTTCGGACTGCACCAAAGCCAGCTATCTCACTACTTCCTAATGACTAAGTTGTTCACTTAAAGGTTCTAAGGCCAGTTGGTGCTTCGTGATACCACACAGCGGCCCTGTATTCTCCTTGACTACTCAAGCGCTACCGGTACCAACAAATGTGTCACACCAATGTGGATATCGTTTCAACTGTGTCGGTATACCTCGCATAGTCCCCACAATCTATTTCTACTTACCTAAAAGGTGCCACAGATCCAGGTGTAGGATCTTTACAAGTAAATCGAAGCAAAAACCCTTAAAGATAAAGCAATCAAAAAATACAAGGAAAGCAAATTAAATATGACCTAAGCTCTAAGGTAACCACACTTTTATATTTCCCCAGCAGAGTCGCCAGTTCTGTGATACGGTGGCAGAACTGACTGTTATAATGGTTTTGCATTTGTATTCGCAAATATTGCGGTAAGCAAGAGTCACCACCGAATTTTATTTTATCCAACAAAGGAAAGGGTGAAAAGAACATAAAAATACCTTTTCGAGAGTTTTCTGAGTGAGGAGGGTAGATTATGGAAAGGGAAGGTGTTAGCACCCTTTCCATTCGTAGTTATATACGGGCTCTTAGATGCTTAGCTCATTTTGAAATACCTTGTACTTTGTGTATTTTTGAAAAGTATTTTGAAAGTTCCTTAGTGCGGAGATTCTCTCTATGATAACTCTTGTATCAGTCCTCAAGAGTGTTGACAAAGCGTTTTTGTGTAGTTGTGAAAATTGGTTTTTGAGCAAGCATCTAGGAACTATCTACTCTACTCAAAAGGGTCATTCTTTTCCTCCTTTCCTTTAGAAAGTGCTATCCTACTATTAGTGAGTAGGTAGCCCTAGTCGTTTGGATGTTTGAGGGACATTCGAATGGACGTTTTATAGTCACAAAGGAAACTGGGCGACAAACCTTAGTAACTACCCTAGGGTTTTAAGATCATTGTTTACCGAGGCAACATCTAGAGGGTAATAGAGGGACTTATGATCTTTGAACCAGAGGGTAGCCACTAAAATCTCTCACGTTTCGAGAATTGTGACTATTTTTATAAAAGGCAACCAAAGTGGGAGTACCCTAGAGGTGTATATGTGCAAGTGTGTTTGTTTCAGTTATTTGTCTTTGATGTTAGGTTTGCTAATGTTGCTTTTAATTTATTGCTATATAATCCTATTACCATACATCTAACAGTTAATATGTACAGGAAATTAAAATGCGGAAATTAAAGCTACGCTATTACATGGCTTCGAGGAGGGGAATTAATTACATAGTCTAACAATTTGGGGATAAATAAAAAGCAGAAAATAAAGTCCTAACTTTTACTATTACAACCCATTAGACAGTTACAATAATATGAAAAAGTGTGAAAGTGAATAAATGCGCGTGTAATGGAAATAACGTCTAAAACCTTAGAAATTATTAAGTTAAAAGAAAAAAATTTTGTTGTTTTTTTTTCTTTTACAAAAATAAAAATCTACTTGATTTTAATTTATAAAAATGTTTAAGTAATTAATAATTAATTAACTAAATTAATTTTAATGAAAAAATACTAGAACCTGATTTCTTGTGATTTTTTTATTTATATGTTGATTTAAAGAGGGAAACCATTAAAAGAAATGAGTAACCCAAAAATAAAAATACAAAAAGAAAGGTCTTTCGATCAAAAGAAAGAGATGGCTTTCGATCCAATGAATGATGTTATCTTTCTATCCAGGGAAAGATGTGGCTTTAGATCCAGCAGGGGATATTGTTGGAGGTGTCTGATGGATTGCCTGTGGAGGACACTGAATCTGCAAGAAAAATGTTAACCAAAATAAAAGCATGACTTGGGTGTCGAACCCAGGTCCTTTCCCTTAATTCGACCCTTCCTTAATTCAAACCCCTTGAGTTCGAATTTGGGTTTGTTTGTCCTGAAACATCCTAAGTCATGAAATTCAAAAGAAACTTAGATCGTGTCCCAACAATGGCACGATCTCATCCCTGCACTTTTAGCTTGCATATAAGATATTCATTCAAACGCAAATATCATTAGTAACACGAAAGTATACGCAGTATATATTTAAATGGCCTGAATGTGTAGTTCCGATTTTGCAAGCCCTTAGCAATAGGAGATGCTTCGATCTATGAACTTGGGCGTGGAATTGCTAGCGTAAGGGCTATTGTGGACTCCTGAATGTAAGGTTTTCGCCTGGCTAATGCGGGTATAGGCAGGAATGTTTCTATTTGATGGCAATATTTCTGTGTGATGTAGTATGTATCTCCCTTTTTTTTTGTTTCCTTTTCTTTGTCCCCTTAGCAATGTGCCCTTGGCCTTGTATTTATAGGGGTGTGAGGAGAGAAAGTATGGCAAGAGACAAAGGCTTTCAAGGCCATGAGACAAAAATCCAACATATTCAAAGTTGGCCATATTTGGATAATTCTTTCCATTTTGAAATCTTGAGGGAGCCTGGACATGTTTCGCCCCCTGGCTCTTTTGAATGCTCCACATGTATGTCCTTCGAAGGCACCATTTGTGTGTCCTTCGAATGGATCAAATGTATGTCCTTTGAAAGCACCATTTGTATATCCTTCTAATGGACCAAATGTATGTCCTTCGAAGGCACCATTTGTATGTCCTTCGAATGGAAAAAATGTATGTCCTTCGAAGGCACCATTTGTGTATCCTTCAAATGGACCAAATGCATATCCTTCGAAGGAACCACTTGTATGTCCTTTGAATGGGCCTTGGAATTCTTCTTTGGAAGGGACCATCTCGTGTGTCGAAGTATGGAGAACTATGTGTTGAAGGTTTTTAGAGGTGGAGTTAGAGTAGGCCTGAAGATAGATATTGCCTTGTCGAATCTTGCATGTAGATAGCCATTACTTTGTGAATCAAAGGTCAGTTGAAAGAGGCATTTTTCCTTGTGGATTAAAGGCAAGTCTGAGGAAGCCTTTTACCTTGTGAATCCAAGGAAAGTATGAGGAATCTTTTATCTAGTGGATCAAAGGCAAGCATGAAGAGGCCTTCGCCTTGTGGATTGAAGGCAAGTCTGAAGAGGCCATTGCCTTGTGGATCAAAGGCAAGCATGAGGAAGCTTTTGCCTAGTGGATCAAAGGAAAGCATGAAGAGGCCATTGCCTTGTGGATTGAAGGAAAGTTTGAAGAGGCCTTTGCCTTGTTGATCGAAGGCAAGCATGAAGAGGCCTTTTCCTAAATGAAGCTTGCATGCAGGAGGCCACTGCTTTGGGAATCAAATTAAACATGCAGGAGGCCACTGCTGGTGAGTCAAAGCAAACTTGTAGGGGGTTCTTGCCTTGTGAATCGAAGGGAAGCCTGAACTAGCCAATGTGCAGTCGAAGCCTTATGAATTTAACTTGATCGAAGGGGGCCCAGTGCCCAATTGAAGCTTGTGAATCAAGCCTGCATCAAAGGAGTCCAAATGGCCAACCGAAGACTGGTGAGCCAAGCTTGCATCGAAGGATTTTAGATGCCCAATTGAAGTACCTTGTTAAGGTGCCAATCGAAAGACACTTGACCATCTTCAAAAAATTTATTTTCTTTAAGAAAGTGTTTGTAACCACCCAAGCAAGAGAAGATCTTGGAAAACATGAGAGGGAAAATTTTGGGGTACAACATTATGCAAGTAGAAACCCTGGGAGAAAAAAGGTATGTCTTTGTTGTTGTGGATGACTTCTCAAGGTACACTTGGGTAAAATTCATTAGAGAGAATCTTACTCATTTTGAGATTTTCAAAGAGCTATGTCAACTACTTCAAAGAGAAAAGGGGATTGGGATAGTGAATATCATAAGAGATCATGACACAAAGTTTGAAAAGTTAAAATTATTTGAATATTGTGCTTCACAAGGTATTAGCCTTGAATTCTAAGCTCATATCACTCCTAAATAAAATGAGGTGGTGGAAAGAAAAAATAGGACTCTACAAGAGTTATCCAGAGTTATGCTACATGCCAAGAAACTTCCTTACTATTTCTGGTTTGAAGCCATGAAAATAGCTTGCCACATTCATAATCGAGTGACCATCAGATTTGGGAGTAATGAAACTCAATGTGAGTTGTGGAAAGGAAGAAATCTAAATGTCAAGTAATTCCATGTTTTTAGGATAAAATGCTACATCTTGGCATACCAAGAGAAAATAAGAAAGATGGACCCTAAGAGGGATGAAGAAATCCTCCTTGGATACTCGACTAACAACAGAGCTTATAAAGTTTATAACAAGCACACCAAGACTATGATTAAGTCTATAATTGTTGTCGTTGATGACATTTCTAGAGATAAGGAAGAAGAAGAAGAAGAAGAAGACGAGGTTTCTCCTCAACAGACGGATGTCCTAGTTAATGTCCCATACAAGGATTCTAACATTGAGCTTGAGATCACCAATACTGATAATATTCAAATAAACAAGGGACTATCAATCAGAGTTCAGAAGGATCATCTCATTGAAAATGTCATAAGAAATCTTAATGAAGGAGTTGTAATAATATCCAGAGAGAGTATTGTCAACTCATACTTTATCTCTAAGATTGAAACTAAGAATGTCAAAGAAGCATTGACTAATTAATTTTGGATCAATGTTATGCAAGAAGAACTTTGCCAATTTGGAAGGAATAAGGTATGGAAGCGAGTTTCTAGACATGAAGATGTGAATGTCATTGGCTTCAAGTGGATTTTCAAGAACAAATCTAATGAAAATGGCACAGGAAATACATATATGTGGAAAACCTTAGCTTCTTACATAAGATCAAGAAAACATATTTTGTTGACAGTTTCTTCGTCGAGAATAACTTCACTTTTACTTCCAGGAGGTTGAATAACACATTCAATGTTCAAAATTCCAATACCTACCTTGGAATAATCCACAAGTAATATAGAAAAACAAAGTGATCGTGCTGAGCTATTGAAATTATCCTAGTTGATAATTTTGGATGAAGCTCCAATGGCTCATAAATATTGTTGTGAAGCATTGGATAAAACACTCAAAGACATTATTACAGGACCCAAGACTTCAAACGCGATATTTGGAAGAAAGATTATTGTCTTTGGTGGTGATTTCTGACAAATCATTCTAGTTGTACCAAGGGATAGTCGTTCTGATATAATTCATGCAACTATCAATTTATCATACATATGGGATCATTGCACGGTTCTAAGTGAAAGTTCACAGAAACACAAGAAAAAAGGGGTTTGAATTGGGTTTCAATATTTAAAGCTTTTTTTGAATTCCCAAACACAAAAAACACAATAACAATAAAGATAATGAACATAATATTTTATCCTAGTTCACCATTAACCACGCTACTTCCAGTCTATCCTACCTAGGTGATTTTGCCTTATCAACAAAGACTTAATCCACTAATCAACTACCCTTTTATTACAACCAAAAATACTTCTCTTCTAAGTCTTCTTGAGGATCCTGACTAAACCTTTAGTCCCTCAAGGATACTAACTAACCTGGTTAAATTACAAATATATGTGTGTATAAAGTGCTTCTTGAAAAGTTTATACACACAATTTCAATACAACAAGGTTTACAAAGAATGAAATTTATGAAGCTTTCAAAATAATAACAAGTTTCTTCTTTGCTTTTTTTCTCGACAAGTGTTTCTCTCTTTTTCTTTGAATAAATTTGATGTTGTTTGTTTGTTCATTTTTGTTATTGTTGTTATTTTCCATGGCTTCAAACACTCCTTTAAATAGATGAGAATATATATGTTGGGGGTGAGGTTGGAATTTCATAATTCATAACTTGCATGAAGACTTATAGTAATATAGTAGTAGAGTTACGGTAGAAGCATAGTGGAAGGTGAGGATGGGACGTGTTGAAAAAGTTGGTACTAACAAACAATCATTTTTTCCTATCTCACAAGGCAGTGGAAATGACGTTGATTTAAATTATTTTAACATTTCCACACTATCTTCCTTAATAGTGATCTCCTTGAGTCAGAGGCTTCTGGTGGAATACGGTGAAGCTTGATCAGAGTCCAGAGTTGCCATCTTTATTCACTTATAACCACTCGAGTTAAAGGCTTCTGATAGAACTATACTTGTTCTAACAATCTCCCTCTTTTTGATGACGACAATACCATGTATTTTGATGAACAATTTTTCATTGATAAACGCACAATAGTTAAAACATCAGAGTTAGGTCTGTAAGCTCCCCTGAGTTTAAATTTTATTAAAATTTTCAACTTCAGCAGAGTGAGGTTTGCAAGCTTCCCTATGAATAATATTGAAAATTTGCATGACTACTTTAGAGTTAGGTTTTCAAGTCCCCCTGAGAGTAAGACTTAGAAAATTTTGATAGTCCAAAAAAATTTTAATCAAGATAAAAGTGCCTAGTTTAATCAAACTGGAATATGCATAGTAGTTTAAAACATCAGAGTCAAGTTTGTAAGCTCCCTGTGGGTTTAAACATATTAAGATTTTAAATCTCATTAAAGTGAGGTTTGCAAGCTTGCTCTAAAACAAGAAAAGCTTAATTATAAAAATAGTTCCTTTGATTAGAGTTTGTGCCAATTAAGATATATCAGAGTGTCTGCACATATATTCAGATTTTCTTGAATATCAAAGTTCCCATAAGATATGTCATATGTTTGGGTTCTATTTAGGGAAAAATATATATCAAAATCATTAACTCCTTTTATCCCCTTTTTCATCAATAAAAAATGTTTAATAATCACATCAATTAAATTAAAAGGATAAAATGAAGAGATGAAAATGTGAAAAAGAGAAACATTTTTCATTGATCTTTTAGAGAGAGATGAGTACAACAATGATAAAACACGATAAAAAAAGGATGATGAAGATGAACCAGGGTCAACAAATAATAATCATACAACTTATTCCAGATACTCAAACATTACACTTTCTTCCTCTACTAGGGCATCAACAAGCCTTTCCTTTCTCACTTAATTAATTATCCCAGCCCTAAGGAAAAGCTCAAATAGAACCCTTCCATATGGAATATGAAAGGAAATTTCCTTTTTATAGGAAGAAATTGTCTCCTTAAGATAGTTAAAAATGGTTGGCCATAGGTTAAGAATTCCATCCCTTTCTCTCGAGGACATAGGTTGGCCATCAGAAGTTGATGTCATACCTTAGCCACTGGACAGAGAGTTATTGGATAGTTGATCATATCAAGATTATTGTAGATGTTGAAAATTAGAGATTTAAATAAAAGGTTATTGGATATATAATTTTCCATATTTATTCTTTCTCGTCACAACCAATTGCAGCAATAATGGAGGTTGGGGTGGTTGTTATGGGAAACCCGTAAACAAAAGAGCGTATTTACATTCCATTATGCCCAATAGAAGAATAAACTCATAATTCCTTGAGAAGATTCAGGTAAATGGGACCATTAAGCATATTAAAGTAGTTCACCCATTTTTGTTTGAGGACTTCCTTCAACAAATCAAATCTTTGAAGTTTCAACTCATAGAAGTTGACAGTCTTTTCGTTTATCACAAAAAGAAGTTCTTCATCACCAATATTTGGAAGAGAAAGGGAGAATTTAAAATACAGAAGGGAGGGAGAGTAAAAGTCTTTCAAAAATGTTTGGTTCAGATAAGCAACGAATAAATATTATGATGGATTTTATGAAAACGCCCATAATCAATAACAGAAACACGCAAGAAATTAATGACTTAGGGGAGTGAATCGTTAACGATTACACATGTTCCTAAGACATATAGTAGCCCAAAATTATTATAAAATATTTTGATATTTGCATGTGTGACAGCTGTCATACATTAGAGTCTCAACTATTTACTCATGACTTTTTCTTTTCCTCGGATTTTACTCATCATATTATATCAAATTAGAATCTGACTAAGATCAATTTTTAGTAATACAAACTTCTGTGTCCAGAAGGATAACATTTCAGATTTTATTTCAGAGTCTTATATTACACAATAAGAGGTAAAATTGTATTCTTATTCTAGACACAATTCCATGTTCAGACTTTTCAAAATAAATACGAATATGTCATCCGCAAGGGGTTTTGTAAAGATATCAACTCATTGATGGTTTGTATTGATAAATTTAAAGTTTAAAATACCCTTCTGAACATAATATCTTTTAAAATCATGTTTTGCCTTTGAGTGTAAGATAGGATTCTTGGATGAACAAATATCCAAAGTGTTATCACACAGAATATGAATGTTATCTTCTTTAATATGATAGTCTTCCAACTGACTTTTCATCTCGAGTACATGAGTGCTACACATAGAGGCTGCAATGTATTTAACTTTCGCAATTGATAGAGCTATTGTAGATTGCCTCTTGCTGAACCATGAAATTAGATTTTCACACAGAATCTGATAGCTACCACTTGTGATTTTTCTTTCAAGTCTATCTTCGGCATAATAGGCATCACAATAACCTACTAACTTGTATTATTTTTATTTTCTACATATCAGTCCAAATTTAGTAGTTCCTTTCAGATATTTGAAATCTTGCACATAAACATACAGTGAAAAGAATGTCAGGTCTAGAAGCAGTCAGATACAAAAGAGAACCAATCATACCTCTGTATAACTTGTGTTCGACCTTTTTACCTGATTTATCAATCTCAAGAATGCATGTGGATGCATAAGAGTCTTAGTCATTTTACATTCTGATAAGTCAAACTTTTTCCAAAATTTTCTTTGTGTACTTCCTTTGATGAATGTAGGCTCTTTCTGAACTTGGTTTTTTGGATTCCCAAAAAGAACTTTATCTCACCCATCAAACTCATTACAAATTCTGCCTGCATATACTTAGAAAATTCCACACATAGAGAGGCTTTAGCAGAACCAAAAATAATATCATCCACATAGATTTGAACAACTAGAATGTCATTTTTGAATGTTTTATAGAATAGATTTGTATCAACCATTCCTCTTGTAAAATTATTTTTCAAAATAAAGTCGCTTAGTCTTTCCTACCACGCTCTAGAAGTCTGTTTCAGACCATACAATGATTTCTTTAGTTTATAAACAAAATCAAGTTTTTTATGATTTTCAAAATCGGGAGGTTGATAAACATAAACTTCTTATGCTATGTAACTGTTGTACTCCAAAATTTCCCCTCTCTTTTCTCAAGATATTTCTCACAAAGATCTTCAAAAGCTCAAGCTTGCACAAGTATTGACTAGGTCAAGCCATCTCCTCAACACTGATACCTCAAATTAGGGTTTGAGTTTTCACAGGGACAATTGGACTTATAATAATCCAAATGACTTTCATGGATCATTATGGACCTTCAAGATTGCTCATGTCAAGTTTAAAGTCTTGGATCACAAAATTGCTCAGTCAATTGATTAGATGACCTAAAATTAGTTGTATTGGGTAAAAAAAGTAAACTATGGTCAACCTATAGGAAAACTTCAAGATTTTTGACCAATATCAACATTTTTAAGTTATATGTATCAATTGATCAAGTTTGGATCACAATTCCACAAGAAAATTATTCAAATCATCAAAAGGGCAAAATGGTCAAAATTAGGGTTTTTGACCAATCTTTGATTTTTGACCTAATTCATGATCTAATGGCTTGAAGAATATTCTCAAAGATTAAAATACAACATGTTGACCTAATTTCATGGTTCAAAACATTCCTCAAGATCAATGGATAGATAGTTGAAATTTGATCAACTGATGAAAAGTCAACTGATGCAAAAAAAGTCAAACTTTTACTTTTTGGTAAAAATTCAATTTCAAAGATCAAAATTCATCAAGATATTCAAAAATACGAAGCTTGATCATCAAGAAATCAAGAAAGTCAAAAGTCAATGTGAAAAGTCCAACTTTTCAAGACTTAGAAAATTTTCTAAGTTTTTTTATACATGATAATTTCATTTCTTCATGCCAACCTTTCACCAAGATGCAAGATGATTCAAAGAAAACTTACAAAATGAAAGTTGTAGATCTCAATGAGATCTAAAACTTTGTAGGGCATAAAAATTTCTATAAATTCTTGGATTTTGAATTATAAATTCCTAAAGTCATGACATTTTTCATAAGACACTTTGAGAAATTTCCAACAGGATTTGATCAGTTTTTATCTCAACTTCTTGGCCAATTTTCATCAAGTTCCAATTTGATTTATCCAAAATGGTCAACATGAAGTTTGTAAACAATGTTCCAAGCTTTCCAAAATGTCCAAGAACACAAATTTATCATGTTTTAGTTAGGATATGTTGAAAGACGAAGTTGGGCATCCATTCTTGAATTGCAAGTCTTTTTGTTGGAGAACACATAACAAAATCCTTATGCTATGCTGCATCATCTTGTGTCTCAGGCTTTCTAACTTGCAAGTCTCACTATAATTTAATACTTACACCTACTTTTGAGCTATTACCCAAGTGTTTGAGCCATTGTCCAAAAGATCTTTCAATTTATGGCATAAAGGCACCATTGATATTCTTGAAAAGCAAGCTTTTTGGTACAAAATTTGTCTTGAGCCCATACCTTGCTTACTTATGATTATACTCCACCATAAATAATGGAGAGTAGCCTCTCTATACCAGCAACTTTGGTACTTCATCTTGGGATCATGGAAGGCTTGACATAACTTGGTTGTTTCATCTCAACCAAACCAGAATTCCACAGCTTGTAAAACAAACTCTCTCATCCTCTCAAACCTTATCTATAAATAGATAGGACATTTTCAAGCTAAATCCCCCAAGCACTTTGTATATATAAGCACTCAAAATCCATACTCTCAAAAAACCAGAACTGTTCACAAAACCTCCATCTTTGAGCTTTGAAGTCCAAACCCTTTGAGTCTCCAAAACCTTGCAAGTTTTCCCTAAACAAACCATCCACATACTTCATATACATCATATATAAGTTTTTCAAACACAAGAACAACTTATGTAACATCACTATCACCATTTTCCAAACTCAAAAACAGCCACCTGCAACTTGACTTCTCCAAGACAATACAACAACTCTAAATCAAAACACAAATTTCAGTTTCAAGGTAAGTTTTCTTGACTTTGAACATTTTATACAAGAATCATTAGTGGTTCATTTGTGAAGATAAAATGTAGATATCATTTCCCTTAATCTAACCACATGTTTACTTTTCATTTTCATTAACCATGTGTTGAGAACTGACTCATATATGCAGCAGAACAATGTTAGAAGTAAAAAACAACAATATGAGTCGATGCATGTCTCTATGAGTCGACTCATATTAGGTACAAAACAGGTTATGAGTCGATACAAGGCATTATGCATTAATGCATACTGTTATCAAGACATGTTACAGAGAGACAGAATATGTATCAGTCAATGCAAAACACGAATGCATCGATCCAACCAAGAAATAAGTCATTGCAAACCATTATGTATCAACTCATACTGAGTTAGTTACGACTTTCAAGTATAAGAAATGATATGTATTGATGCATAAGTGCATGCATCAATGCATAAAAGTTTTTGTATCAATGCATAAGTGCATGCGTCAATGCATAAAAGTTTATGTATCAATGCATAAGTGCATGTGTCAATACATAAAAGTTTTTTAAAAAATGATTTTCATTTTTTTACATTATCTTTATATTTATTTATACTTTTATTGTTATTCATTATTCAATATAGTTGTAATAGTAATTAGGTTTTAATTGCTTTCATTCCCCATTTTTAAATTTATATCAGCGTAGGACATTTAATTTCTGCAATTTATGGCTTTCCATATTATTGTTAATAATTAGGGTGTGTATGGCAAGATAAAATCAATATTATAGAACCCTAATCTCAAGAAAAAAATGCATGAAAACAAACACTTTGCACACTTGCACCTCTAGGGTTAACCTCACTTGTTGCCTTGAGAAAAACAGTCGTGTCCCTCGAACGTGGGATACTTTAGCAATGACCCTTGAATACAAGATCATAGTCGCTCGATGACCATTCAATGTTGCCTTCGATAAATGATCTTAAACCCTTACGAAAAATTTCTAAGGTATCCTACAATATTTCCTTCTATTATTGTACGAAGACCCACGCCTGTCCCTTCACATCCAATGATAGGGTTTCTTACCAATCAATGGTAAGATAGCAATACCTAAAGGAGGAGGAAATGAACAAAGACTTTATAAGTAGGTAGAATGTTCGTAGTTGCTTTCTCACAACCATTTTCAAAACATCTTTCAAACACACCAACACTTTCAAATGAAACATTTTCAAAAGTCAACACTTTGTATGCATTCTTATAGAGACGAGAATCATTACAAAGTTTGCCTAAACGAAGGCACTTTTCAAAAATACTTTCAAAACCAATCACAAAAAATTTTCAAACAAAGCATTTTCAAAGTGAGCTACCAACTAAGAGCTCGTAGATAACTACGGATGAAAAGGGTGCTAACACCTTCCATTTTTATAACCTACCCCCGAACTCAAGAAAAATTCTCAAAAGGTCTTTCTTGTTCATTTCACCCTTTTATTTATTGGATAAAAGAAAAGTCAGTGGCGACTCTTTCTATCTGCAACAATTGCGATAAAACGTAAAACACCCAAGTCAGCTCTCCCACCGTATTATAGAACTGGCGACTCTGCTGGGAACTGTATTTAAAAGTGGGGTTACCTTAGAGACTAGATCACCTTTAAATGCTTTCATTGTTTGACTTATTTGCTTTACATTTTGGGTCCGGTTTTAGGTTTTGTATTGATCCTCTACCTAGATCTGGGAACATTATTAGGTAAGTAGAAAATATTATAGAGACCGTACGACGTAGACCGATATGGTTCAAGCAATAGCTACGTTAGTGTGACACATTTGTAGGTACCAGTATCCTTTGTGTTGAATCAAGGAGAATACGGGGCCGCTGTGTGGTGTCATGAAACACTAACTGACCTTAGAACCTTTAATTGAAAAAATTATCCGCTAGGAAGTAGTGAGATAGCCAGTTTTGATGGAAAGCTGAAAATTGGTTGATACTCGATATTACACTCATTAAGATCATACTTTTGGGATATTTCGGCCGCAAGAAAAGATTGATTATGCTGAGACAATGACCAATGAAGAAAGATCAATGATATTGAGATTTCCTAGAACCTGATTACTTTGTAGAATAGGTTGAACCAACTAAACTTCAAGAGGGTACTTACCTATGAACCTCATGCAAGCTTAAACCTAAGGATTTGTTTGCTTTTCTTTTATATGTACATAACATCATGACATCATACCATAGCATTTTCAATAACCATTTCAAGGGTCTCAAGGGTTTGTGATGAAGGGATATATTGAAGAAGATGTCTATCAAGGGGTAAGAGGATTTATTTTCCTCTAGCCAAATGCTGTCAAAAAGCCAAAGAGTTGAGGGCTTTGAACCGCTTGACATGGTGAGCTTGATTCTCGTGGAAGGACATTCAACGATACAAAGTTCTTCAATCATAGATGTAGTCAAAATTTAACTTCTAACATCTTCTTGTGTTTACCCCGCGAGATCCCTGAAAACATTGCATCCACATACCATGTGTTGCACCCTAAAATTTGCTGTCTCATTCCTTAAGACATTTCTCACAAAGGGCTCCCAAAAATTCAAGCTTACACAAATATATTTGGACTTTTCAGCATCAAAATTAAAGAGGAAATTGCTAAAAAAATCAAAACAGATGAAAATGCTCTTTTTGAAAAAATTAAAGGAAAAGCAAGTTCCTTTCGATTTTTCACCCTTCGATTGGACACTTTGGCCTTGGTTGCATCTTTCGTTTGGATGCTGGACTCCTTTAGGGCATGTTCATTTTATGCTTCGATTGAGGCATCAGACTCATTTGCGAAAGTTCATTTCCTGATTCATTTAAGAACTTATGCAAATCTTTCGTTTGGCCACATAAGCATCTTTGCAGCGTGTTAGCCAAGACTTACAAGGCATAATTTCCTACCATTTTAACATGCACAAGGCCAAAGTCACCCTTTGAAGAAATTTGTTACAAGCTTCGACAGAGCAACACTACCCACCAAATAGCTTCAATTCACAAGGCAAAAAGCCTCCTGCTGATGTCCTTCCATTCAGGAAGCCAAACCTCTCTTCCGCCCTCTTTCGATTACACATCTTGCCTCCCCTAAACCTCCTTTTTTTTGGGGCAATGGCCTTCTGAGTATTACAAGCTTCGATTGAGCCTTTCATCCCCTGCATGCATCCTTCGTTTGGGGTGTGTGAATCCTTCAGCACAAACTCTTAGTCACGCCTTTCATTTTGGAAAATTTAAATAGTCAATATCTCCCTTGGAAAAGGTTTCCTTTAACACACAAATTATGCACTATGCCATTGTCTCATGCGAAAGAAGTACCATGGTGCCGCATTTGAAGGGCTTTGTCAGACATGTCTGGATGTCCCAATCAAATGACATGTTTTGCTGACCCTTCCCAAGAGCATGTATTTGGACCATTCTAAGGAATCCATGAAGGGCCTGGTCAAAAGACGCTTATTTGGCCCCGCCTTCAAAAGACACCCACATGAGTCATTCGAATGGCACTTCGATTTGAGAAAATAAGTGATTGCTGAAGAGTCTGGTCGAAGGAAAAATCCAGGAGGTCAAGGCAAAAGGTTGAGATGCCAAAGGTACTTGTTGACCAAGTCCTATGTGCTTCCAGGATCAGGCCTGATACACTGGCCATAAAACTCCAAAACTGTTGCACAACAGTCCTGCAACGCTGCCTTATTCCTTGCACCAAAATGGCATAAAAATACTATCCCTCGAAAGCTACAAACAAAACATACATTTTTTGTTTGAACCTTTTGTTTTCCCTCCTAAAACATCAGCCCAGGCCATCTATAAATAAGAGACATCACCACACATGTTATGGGCGCCGGAAGGATTGCAAGAAAACACTTGTGAAAATTCTCAAAAATTCTCAAACACTTTCCAACATTCTTTTTCAAACACTTCTATACACTAAGTAAGAACCTTTGATTCACCCTACAAGTGACCATCAAACTACCCTTCGACCCATTTCCCCAACTACCATATAATAGGCATTTGAGTCATTCCATCACTTATTATAAAAGAGCCTTCGATCCATTCACACAACCTCTTTCGATTCAGTCACTTCTTTCACAAAGTGGTAACTAGATTAGCTTCAGGAAGGTCCCAACGAACTCCCATTCTCCATTAAAGAAAGCACTTGCATTTCCCTTCGATTTAGGAACTGCAACTAGTAAGTTTCCTTCAAGCTTGAGTCCATTCTATTTTAATATCATGTGCACATGCCAATAAATAAAAATGTAGATATTTCATATAGGGAGCTAGACCATGTTTTAGCTTTCGATTCTGACTTACCATGTGCTGAAAACCCAACTCTGATTAGTTAGGCTTTGGACTTTGAGACCCAATGGTTTTGTACTAACCCTTAGACTGTAGTTACATTTGAATGTTGCATTTTAAGAATTTAATACAGGTTTATTATAACCTTTGATTGGCTAGCTGCACAAGCCTTTCGAATCACAATCTGAGGGCCCAACATGCTTACAGTCGAAGGAGTCAGTAAGGAGCCTGTGGCAAAGCATGAACCTTGATTCCTCCAGGCCTCAAACGAAGGCCAGAACCTTGTTGTCTCCAAGTCTCAAGCGAAGGACAGAACCATGCTGACTTCCAGGCCCAGGAAAAAGGCACGCCTACACTGATCCTAGCCCCCGGTCAAAGGAGGCAGAAAGGCCAATCGAAGGGCATGACTCTACTGATTCTAAACCCCAAATCGAAGGAAGCCAGAAAATGCATAATCGAAGGGTGTTTTTGCCTAAATCGAAAGACCCATTTTTCTTGATTTTATTTTATTTTTGCCTTTATATTTTCATGCAATTTAGTATGGTTGTAATAGTGTAGGATTTTATCTTTCTGCATTTTATTACTTTTATATGATTGCTAGTAAAATAGAGTATGTATGGCAAGATAAAAACAACAAGTTGATAACCCCTAATCAAAGACTAAATGAATGAAATTCAAACACACCATTCACACATGCACCCTTAGGGTAATCTCACTTGTTGCCTCGGAAAAATAGTCATGTCCCTTGAATATGGGCGTTTTAGCAAAGACCCTCGATAAAAGATTGTAGTCCCTCGATGACCCTCAATGTTGCCTTTGGTAAACGATCTAGTCCCTAAACGACTATGCTAAAATGTCCCATAGGTTTCCTCCTATGACTATACAAACGTCCCACTCCTATCCCTTCACATCCAATGATGGGGCTTCTTATCAAATCAATGATAAGATAGCAACATCTAAAGGAGGAGGAAAAGAACATTTAAGACCTTTTGAGTAGTTAGGTTGCTCCTAGTTGCTCGCTTGCTCACAACAAAAACATTTTATACACCAACACTTTCACTTTGAAACATTTTCAAAAGACAAAATACTTTGTACGCATTCTTATAGAGACGAGAACCATTACAAAGACATTCTTTTTTTCAAAATACTTTCAAAACCCACACCACAAGCACATTTTCAAACAAAAGCAAGTGATCTAGCAAGCAACTAAGAGCCCGTAGATAACTACGGATGAAAAGGGTGCTAACACCTTCCCTTTTCATAACCTACCCCCCGAACTCAAGAAATAATCTCGAAAGGTCTTTACTTTTCTTTTCAACCTTTCCTTTTGGATAAAAGAAAAGTCGATGGTGACTCTTGCTATCTGCAACAATTGTGATCAAATGCAAAACACCCAAGTCAGATCTCCCATCGTGTTACAAAACTGAAGACTCTGGTGGGGAGCTTACTTAAAAGTGGGGTTACCTTAGGTCTAGATCAACTTTACTTGCTTTCCTTTGTTTGATTTGTTTGCTTTACATTATGGTTCCTTGTTTGGGATTTGTTTTGATCCTCTACCTGGATCTTGGGCACCTTTTTAGGTAAGTAGCAGTAGATTATGGAAATTGTATGGTGTAGACTGATATGGTTGAAGAAATGGCTATGTTAGTGTGAAGCATTTGTTGGTACCGATATCCCTTGTGTTGAATCGAAGAGAATAGGGGGCCTCTGAGCGGGGTCATGAAGCACTAACTGGCTTTAGAACCTTAATTTAACAACTTGGCCATTAGGAAGTAGTGAGATAGCCGGTTTCGGTGGAAAGTTGAAAATTGGTTGATACTCGATACTACACTCATTAAGACCGGACTTTTGGGATATCTCGGCTGCAAGAAAAGATTGATTGTGCTGAGACAATGTCTAAAAGAAAAGTAAGTGATATTGAGATCCCCTAGAACCCAGTTACTTTCTATGACAGGTTGAGCCGACTAAACTTCAAGAGGGTACTTACCTACAAACTCCATGCAAGCCTAAACCTAAGGACTTGTCTGCTTTGTTGTACATAATAACTTGCTTGCTTTGCATACTTATACATAACATCATAAGCATTCTCACTAAACGTTTCAAGGATTTAGGAATTTATCTTTGCTTTGTTTTGTAGGCCATGAATCTCGTCCGAAGGAATACCATCCGAATCAACTTCGTGAAAGCGCACCCTCAACTCTAAGAGTTAGCATCAAGGGTTCTTGGAGGTTATCCTTTTACCAAGAAATATGGTTGACTCATCAGTTTGGCTACCTCCAATTTCCAAGAAGAAATGATGTGTGTGCTTTTCCAATTCTTTGATCCCATACATCATTTCTTCACCTTTCCTGACTATCAGTTGGTGCCTACACTAGAAGAATTATCTCTACTATTAGGAGTGCCCGTGCTTGATCAAATACCATTCACCAGTTTAGAAGGAATTCTGAAACCTGAAGTCATTGCCGAAGCCTTGCATCTGAAGAGAGCCGACATTATAGCAAATTAGGAGACAAGAAGCGGAGTTAAAGGGTTCCTAGCCAAGTTTCTATTGGAGAAGGCTCGTTCATTCTTGGAAGATATGGATTTTCAAGCCTTTGAAGATATCCCGGCCCTTCTAATCTATGTTTTGGTTCTATTTCCCAATCAGACCAGTTCATAGATGTGAATTCCATCAAAGTCTTCCTCTCTCGTAATCCTATACCTACTTTGCTTGGAGACATCTTACATTGTTTCCGTACTCGCACCATGTAGAAAAGAGGTACGCTCTTGTGTTGCATTCCCCTACTCGCCAAGTGGTTTACTTCACATCTACCTCGATCAATATTGAAGAACGATTAAGGATTGACATGGTCTCAAAGGATGATGTCCCTGACCCACCCTGACATTTATTGGTGTTCTTGGTCCTTATTCTATCACTGACCGTTGTGGGGAATTCCCTAATGTCCCTCTGCTTGGCATTAGGGGAGGTATCACTTACAACCCTTTCTTAGCTTTACGACATTTTGGGTATGCCCGAAGAGATGGTCCTCATGATATGCTCATCCAAGGTGTGGTGTTCGACTACGAGAGTGACGATCAAGGCTACCGTCAGAGGTTTGTACGAGCTTGGAGGACGGTGAACAAGGTGGATAATAAGACATTGGGACACAAAAACTATATTCCCCTTGAGCCTTATCTTAGTTGGGTACGAGCTCGCGCTCAGAGTCTCGTAATGCCTTACCCCTCCATCCTCCTCATTATCGTGGAGCCTATTGCTGAAGGAGATTTCCCGTATACTATCCTTCATCCCAACATGCCTACCTCTCTTGAAGACTTGCAAAAGGGTTGGATTCAGCTAAAGGAAGAGCGAGACACCTTCGAAGCCCAATTCTACGCCAGTGAGAAGAAAGTTCTGGAACTCACCAAGCAGCTTCATGAAGAGTGGAGTTTGAACGCCTGCATCACACCAAAGAGGATACGTTTAACCTTTTTATCTTAGGAGTTTTTGTATTTTATTTCTTCCATTGTAAGCCCAAAGAGGCATGATGTACTCGAACTTGGATTTATTAATATAACGTGTGTTTCCTTTTTGTCTAAACAAATTTTAATCTCTAATTTCCTTGAAATCATTTGCATATGCATTTCCATTCATCATAACACAAATATGTTTCTTACAACATGTCTCCTGATCTTTCTACTATTTATTTCAGTGCGATAGATATTGAACAGACAGTAAAGGATCTCCAAGAGCAAAATTCTTAATTCCAACAAATGTTCTTGGCTCTAGCTAAAGGACAAGAGGACTTGAAGGCCTTGATGATCAAAGAGAAGAAGAAGAAGAAGGCGAAGAAACCAGTCGTTGTTTTGAATATGGGAAGAAGGTTCAAAGGACCATCTAGGCGAACTCTAGATTTTACAACCTCGTCGGGTGAAGGAGATAATCAAGAAGGAAAAAAAGGAAGGAAATGATCACCTAGAATCTGAAGAAGAGGAAGAAGTGGACTACTCTGAAGAACAATATCCCCCAACTGACGATAAATACAAGCAGTTGGAGGATCACCTCAATGCTACGAAGATCTAGAGGGTACCCGGGTTTGATTTTAAAGAGCTAGGACTTGTCTCAGGGGTTGTCATCCTGCAGAAATTCAAGGTCCCCACTTTTGCTAAATATGACAGTGTCTCTTGTCCAAAGCTGCATTTAAGGTCATACATTAGGAAAATTCAACCCATACTGCTGGTAGAAACCTATGGGTACACTTCTTCAAGGAAAGTTTGTTAGGGACGTAGTTGGATTGGTTATATCAGTTAGAAGGAACCAATATTTGCAATTGGGAAGATTTGGTTGCCGCTTTTTATAAGAAATACCAGTATAATGCTAACTTAGCTCCAACTCGAAAACAATTGCAAGGCATGTCTATGGGTGCTGGTGATGGTTTCAAAATTTATGCTCAAAAATGGAGGGATCTCGCGGGAAGAGTCCAGCCCCCTCTATCTGACAGAGAATTGGTGGATATGTTCTTAGGCACGTTGTCTGGTCCATTCTTCAACCATCTGATCGGAAGCTCTTCGGCTGGATTTACTGAACTAATCATGACTGGTGAGTGGGTAGAAGCCAATATAAAGAGTGACAAAATTCAAAGAGATGTATCCTCGAGCACGATGAAGAAAACCTTTACCAGAAAGAAGGAGGTCAGTGTTGCATATGACCACAGGAATCAAAACAAAACTGAACGTCGCCCAATGGTATGGGCTGTTATGATTTCCAATCCTGTACCAAATCAATAGGGAAACTATCAACGCATGCCAGAAGCGCCCATAAGAAGATTCACTTGGATCAACATGACCTTGTCCCAAGTTTTGCCACATCTTTTGAAGTCCAATCTAGTGACTCTAAAGGAAGCTCCCAAGAACCCTGATACTTCTTCTCCTCGCTACAACCCGAATGCTTGATGTGCTTATCATTCTGAAAGCCTGGGGCATGATACAAACAATTGTTGGGCCTTGAAGAATAAGGTACAAGACCTTATCAAGGCGAAAGAGATTGAGTTTGACCCCCCCAGAAACACCTAATGCGATAACGGCGCCAATGCCCAAACACGGTCAAGGTGTCAACGCTGTTGATGATGATTGTTTTGTTTCCTCCGTGAATGATTTAACTACTCCCCTTTTGACTATTAAACATAATATATTGCAAGCCAGTTTGTTTCCGAGTTGTGATGAGAGTTTTCACTTATGTATGTCTCTACCAAATGGCTATTGTTACTAAAGATGGTCGTCCAGCGCCTGATGGCTAACAAAGAAATCTTGTTTGAAAAAGTTCCTCTTGCCAGAAATTCCTGCGAAGATGTCTCAATAATCACCATTTCCGACCCGTAAGGATTACATCTATTCCAAAATCTTCTCCCCTAATCATCACCATGCCAGGGCCAATACCATATTCTTCAGATAAAGTTGTTCCCTGGAACTATGGGGCTGATGTCTATTACCGTGGCATCAGGCAAGATCTATTGGCTATCAAAGACAAAATTACGAAAGACACTGATCCTGAAATCGTCAATATCGTTAGGACCAGTAAGATAACAAGAAGTCGAAGAGTCTTCTCACCCGAGATCTCTCCAAATACCATTGCTACTCCTGTAACTATTACCGCTACAGCTCCTACCAGCATTCCCATTGATACTCTCGTTGATAGTCCTACTATTATCCCTGCTACTGAGACAAGGGGCAAAGAGGAATTGTTTGAGTCTGTCCGGAATAAGGCACATCCAGAGGTTGTTCTTGAAGCTTCTAGTAAGGAGATGGAAGAGATACTAAAGATAATCAAGAAAAGTGACTACAACATCGTGGAACAGTTGGGGTAGACCCCCTAAGAAATATCAATGTTGGCTTTACTTTTGTATTCTGAGGCCCATTCCAAGGCCTTAGTAAAGTTTCTAAAGACCGCCCACGTGCCCTTAGAGACTTCCTTGATCAATTTGAGAATTGTGTGGCCAGTCTAACTGCTGATAATGGACTGGGTTTTTCTGACGCTGATTTAACTCCCAAAGGAAGGAAACACAATGATGCCTTGCATGTTTCCATTGAGTGCATGGGCACTACATTATCCCACGTTTTTGTGGACACGCGTTCATCGCTGAATGTATTGCCCAAGAATGCTCTTGACCAGTTAGATTGTGAGGGAATCACTTTAAAGCGTAGCAACATTGTGGTGAGGGCCTTTGATGGTTCTAAAAGAACAGTGCACGGAGAAGTAGCCATCCCTATAAAATTTGGAACTCAGACTTTTGATTCAACTTTCTATGTGATGGATATCCTCCCTTCCTATTCCTGTCTATTGGGCAAACCCTGGATCCATCGCCGGTGCCATCACTTCTATCCTACATTAGATGTTGAAGTACCCAATCAAGAGAAAGATCATCACAATCCATGGGGAGGAGGAATACATGGTTAGCCACTTGAACTCTTTCAGGTATGTGGAAATGGATGGTGAGTTCATTGAGACCCCATGTCAGAATTTTGAGGAGGTCCCACAAATACTTGCGGAAACCAAGACTACTACCAAGACTCCAAAGGTTACCATGCCTCCATTGAAAATGGCCTCTCTGAAAGATGCTAGATCAGTAGTTGAGGAAGGTGGATGTACCATCTGGGGTCAACTTCCGAATATTCCCTACAAATCCAACTAATTTGGTTTGGGTTTTACTTCGGAGGCCCAAAGAGTTGTTCGATGAAATTGCGCTGGGGGACCACCTTTGCGTATCAGTAATCAGGGTGTCAATCCAGTGGAAGACAATGATGGCAGTTGTAACATGGACGAGTGGATTTTTCCAACCATCAGCGGAGGACTCAACAATTGGCAGGCCAAAGAATTTGTCCCTATTAATTTTATTCAAGAGTAATTGTCTTTTAATTTTTTGTCGGACTTATAATATTTAAACAATTAAAACCTTGTGTTTTACCCGAGGCACAATAGTCCATTTGTGAGGGTTGTTACTTCATCTTCATATGTCATTAATAAATCATGGACGTTTTGCATGCAAATTTTTATGCTCTTTGTTTTTATTTTTCCTACCTTTTATTTTATCAAAGATAGATATGCTCTTACACACACACACTCACATGTCAAAATGCATATCCACATCCACTCAGGATCCCATGGGTAACAATTCCGCTATGACCTATTGTGACTTTGAAAATCCGATCTACCAAGCCGAAGACGAAGGTGAGGAAGATTGTGAGGTACCAAGGGAACTAGCCAGGTTATTGCAACAGGAAGAAAGGACCATAAACCCCCATGAAGAGCCGGTTGAAACAGTTAACTTAGGTACTGAAGAGTACAAGAAAGAAGTCAAGGCAGGTGCCAACCTGAAGCCTGGTGTCAAGAAGCGATTAACTTAGTTAATACATGACTATGTTGAGGTATTTTCCTGGTTGTTGTACCCCAAAATTTGCCCTCTCATTTCATCAACATTTTCTCATCACAAGACCCTTAGAGCTCAAGATCAAGTTAGGGTTTGCTCTGCTCAAGACCTCTCCTTGCACTGTTGGCCCAAATTAGGGTTTGAGTTTGCACAAAGATGTTTTGACCTAAAATGCCCAAAGTGACTTTCATGCTTCATGTTGGACTCACAAGTTTATCCATACCAAGTTTCAAGCCTTGATTCCAATCTTTGCCCAGTCAATTGGACAGTTGACCTAGAAATCAGTTGTATTAGGGAAAAAGTCAACTGTGGCCAATTGACAGTCAAACCTCATGAAATTTGATCCACATCAACATATTGAACTCATATGAACCATTTGGTCAAGTTTGGATCACAATTCCACAAGAAATTTGATCAGATCACCAAAAGGGCAAAATGGTCATTTTTAGGGTTTTGACTGCACAAAGGCAATTTTTGACTGTTTGACCTAACCAATGGCAAACCAAGCTCACATATGGACTCAAGAACTCAATGGAATTGTCTTGACACATTCAACAAGTTCAAAAGATCTCAAATGCACAGGATTGACAAATGAATTTTCCAGTCAACTGATCAAAATTTGACTGTATACTGAAAAGTCAAACTTTGACTTTTTGGTCAAAATCAAGTGCCAAGATTCATTTTTCATCAAGACATGTAAAATTATGAAACTTGTTCATCAAGAAACCCAAAATTGCAAATTAGGGTTTAAAATGAAGAAATTTCATAACTTAGAATTTTTCTAAGTTATAAAATTTCCTTATTTTTTCCTAACTTTGTCCCATTTTTTCACCAAGATGCAAATGGATTCAAACAAAACTCAAAACATGAAAGTTGTAGTCCATTGCAAAATATACAACTTTGATTCACAAAGTTTTCTCAAAGGAAGCTTGTAGCTCAAGTTATGATTTTTGGAATAAGGGTGGAAAACATTCTTAACTTAGAAAAATTTTGACCTATTCTAGGCAGGATTTTTGTCCAACTTCATGGCCACTTTTCACATGGTTCCACTTGTAATTTCGATTTTTATTACAAATATGAATTGTATTACACATTCCAAGCTTTCCAAATTGTCCAAGAACTCATCAAACACCCTTGTGGTTAGAGAGAATCGAATTTGCAAAGTTGGGCAAAATTCACTTTTGTTCTTGGCCAAGGCTTATTCATAACATTGGCATTTTTCAAATCAACTTGTACAAGCTAGCTTGCAGGCCTCAAAACCAGTCTCACACACCATAATTAAATGCCTAACCATTGTGCTAAGATGTTATTTTGTTCATTTGGTCATTACATGCAAGATTAATCTTTAAATGGAAAAAGCATATTTGCCATTTTGGAAAAGAGGCACTTTATGTCAAATAACAAATCCAAGAGGCATGGGCCAGATCTTTGAAGCTAGCATTTGTACACAAATCCCTCTGATCAAGAACAAGATGGGCAGCATACTTTAGGGCATTACACAGGCCTGTATTGAAACTTACATTTTCTTACTTCAAAAACAAGAAACATTGCAAAAACAACTCCAATCTCTCATTCCTGTAAAGACCAACCTAAGAAAACTTTGCAAACATCTTTCACACTCCCTAACTGACCTAAAACATGATTCCTTCATCCTCAATCCATCCTCATATCCAAAATCATAGTTTTTCTGCAAAACAGAGTGCCTGCTGTAGATTGACTTCCACAATCCATTCCACTCGTGCATTTTGACTAAAACCAGTTCAAACACATTCTATATCATCCACACAAACTATCCCAAGCATTAAATCCAAGCTGTAACATCCTTAACATCGTTTGCCATTTTTGCTTTCAAGCTGTGCAGGTGGACTTCCATAGCACGATACAGGCAGTTTCAGAGCAAGCCAAGCATAGGAGAAGCATCCTTGGACTTCAGGTAAGTTGTACCAAAGTTCAAACTCCATTGAAGATACCTCCATTGCTGTACACGACTCAAGCTGAAACAGGTAAAAATATGAACTTCTATCTCTCTATCCAGGCATGATTAAGCTTAGGTTTGTGAAGAAAACATGTTCTACTCATAGCTCTGAAGCCATCCATGTATTTACTTTTCATTTATATTGAGTGTGCTGTGAGAATTTTGGCCATGAACATTGGAGAAAAATTAGGTCAGAAATTGGGGATGAAGAAATTCTCCCTCGTTTCTGAGAGTTAGGTCAAGATTTTTATATGTATGAATTCGTCTCTTGATGCTCTACATTGTTTATGTTATGAGTTTTTGTTAAAAGTCAAAGAATCAGGAATTTGAATGAAGCATAGAGGGCGCGCGTTTTTGAGACAGAAGTTGGAGGTTGAAGAAGGGTGACTTGGGCTGGGCCTGAGTTGTTTTTGCTCTTTGCACACTTTTTCCATTTTTGCACCCCCCTGGCCCATTGTGTGATATCTTTATCATTTTTTATTTTTTCTTTTTGATTCTGATTTTATATTTTTATTCAAACATGAAAAAATATTAAAAATATTTTTCCTCATTTTTTTGCATTTATTTGGCATTTATTTGTTTTTGTTTAATATATGTATATAAATAAAAATAATACTTTTTTATTTAAAACGCTAAAAATTAATACAAAAATATATTTTTTTAGTTATTATTTTTTTGTTTACATTTTGAAAACATTTTCTAAAAATATAAATTTTTTAATAATTAATATTTTATCTTGGCATATATATATATATATATATATATATATATATATATATATATATATATATATATATATATATATATATATATATATATATATATATATATATATATATATATATATATATATATATATATATATATATATATATATATATATATATATATATATATATATATATATATATATATATATATATATATATATATATATATATATATATATATATATATAAATACTTGTATATTTTATTAGATATTTAGGACAAAAATATGAAAATAATACATTTTTATTTTTCATTAATACATGACACTAAAAAATACTTTTTTTACAATATACTTCTTTTTTTAATTTTTTGTATATAATAAACAAATATTGTATATAATTAATAATTAAATATCATTTATTTAGAAAACTAGGGTTTTGCCCTAAGACAATAAAAATCATCAAAAATTGACTTTTTATTTTTGTTTATATTTCACATTGAAAAATAATTTTACATATATAAAAAACCATTTTTGTGCATAATACATTTTGCATATTTATTGTATTTATTTAATTATTGCACAATTTGATATTTGTATATTCAATATGGATGTAATAGTTTTAGATTTAATTTCTTGCTAAATATCCCCCCATTCAAACATTTGTACCCCCATCCCCATAATCATGTTGTAATAATTTAGGACTTTAAATTTCCGCATTTAAAAGCTTTCAAATTATGCCATGATAGACCTAGGGTTTGTATGCAAATCAACCAACAAATAGCTTGACTAATACAAAGACTTAAAAAGCATGAAAATGGACAACACAAAACACACTTGGACCCTTAGGGTTACTCCACTTGTTGCCTTCAAAAATGGGCCATATTGTATGTTGAGTGTCTTTGGCAAAACAAAATAAATCAAATGATCATAGTCCCTCGATGACGCTTTCTCAAGTTGCCTAAAAATGATCAAGTCCCTTAAAGAGAAAAATTGCCAAAGACACTTGGCACTATTGCATTCATGGTCTAAACGATGACCCGCGCCCGTCCCGTTAACATCCTAACACAAGATTGTCCACCAAATACAATGGTGGAACAATATTGTTAAAAGGGTTAAAACATAGGAAAGATCTTTGAGTAAATTTTAGGGTAGATAGCTCTTGGTTACTTGACCAATCTTGCAAAAAAAATCCTTGCCATTTTTCAAAACACACATCACAACGCAATTTCAAAACAAACTTTCAAAACATTGAAAACTTTTCAAAAGACAAATACATCTTTGTATACATCCAAACATGGATCATTACAAAGGTTGCCACAATAAATGGCCTCTTTTCAAAATCTCTTTCAAAATCACACACAAAGCACCATTTCAAACAATTGATAAGCAAAGGCAAGTGATCTAAGCAAGTAACTAAGAGCCCATGGATAACCATGGATAGAAAGGGTGCTAATACCTTCCCTTTCTGTAATCTACTCCCCGAACCCAAGAAAACATCTCAAAGGTTTTTCCTGTGCTTTTTGACCTTTCCTTAGGATAAAATAAAAAGTCGGTGGCGACTCTTGCTAAACCGAAACATTTGCGAAAACAAACGCAAAACCTCAAGTCAGTTCTTCCACCGTATCACAGAACTGGCGACTCTGCTGGGGAGAATTTAAAAGTGGAGTAACCTTAGGGCTTAGATCACCCTTTTGCATGACTAATTGTTTGCTTTGATTGCTTTACATTTTGGTTCTCTTGTTTGGGCTTGAAATCCTACACCCGGATTTGGGAAACATTCATAGATAGCAATACGTTGTGGAAACTGTGTGGGGTATACCGACACGGTTGAAGCAATAGCTATATTAGTGCGACATATTTGTGAGTATCGGTAACCCTTGAGTTCAATCAAGGAGAGTGCGGGGCCGCTGAGGGATGTCACTAAGCACTAATGACCTAGAACCTTACTTGACCATCTTGGCCTTTTATTAGGGGTAGTGAGATGACCGGCTTTGGTGCAGTCCGAAGTTGGTAGATACTCGATACTACACTCATTGAGGGTTGTTTTCTTGGAATATTTTGGTCGCTAGTTAAGTGGCTAAACCAAAACAATGAACATAGAAAACAATTCAATGATATTGAGCTCCTTAGAACTCGGTTACTATTTATAGGACAGGTTTTTAAGCCAACTAAACTCAAGATGGTACTTACCTATGAAACCTCATGCAAGCCTGAAGTTAGGGTTTTGTGTGACTTGCTTGTACATATGTTTGTGCATACATCATGAACATCATAAAGCATCATATGCATCCACTAACCATTTCAAGGGTTTGGATCTTCATCTTTGTTCTTGTTTTGTAGGTCATGGAAATTCTTCGCAGGAAAACTATCCAAGTCAACCTTGTGAGAATCCCTCCTCAACTCAAGGAGCTCACATCCAGAATTCCAGAAAGCTCTCTCTTCAGTGAAAGACATGGTAGACTGCTCAGCCTAGTCAACACCAGCATTGAAGAAGACATGGTGAAAGTGTTGTTCCAGTTCTTTGACCCCCTTCACCACAGTTTCACATTCCCCGACTACCAATTGGTGCCCACTTTGGAGGAATTTTCTCAACTCCTGAGGATTCCTATTCTTAATCAACTACCCTACAACGGTACAGAAAAAGAACCAAAGCCTGAAGATGTTGCTCAAGCACTACACTTGCAACCATCTGACATCAAGGGACATTGGGAGACTAGAAGTGGTGTCAAAGGCTTCTTGGCAAAATTCTTGTTTGAGAAGGCACAAGAGTGTTGGAATTCCATGGATCTGCAAGCCTTTGAAGAGATTGTGGCACTCCTCATTTATGGGTTGGTCTTGTTCCCAAATCCTGACCAACTTATAGATGTCAATGCTGTCAAGATTTTCCTATCCAGGAATCCCATACCTACATTGCTTGGGGACATCCTCCACTCATTTTACACACGAACAATGAGAAAGAGAGGTGTTCTCATGTGTTGTACTCCTCTCCTTGCAAGGTGGTTTATTTCTCACCTTCCACAATCTGTTTTGAAGAATGAGCAAGGCTTAAGGTGGTCACAACAATTGATGACCCTCATACATTCTGATGTACATTGGTGTTCTCGGTCCAGAGAAAATGTCATCATTGTCGATCGTTGTGGTGAGTTCCCTAATGTTCCATTACTTGGCATTAGAGGAGGCATTACCTACAACCCTTGTCTAGCTTTGAGGCAATTTGGATATGCACGGAGGGATGGCCCTCATGACATGCTGATTCCTGACCTAGTTTTTGACTTCGACAACGATGCGCAAGGACTTCGCCAAAGATTCATCAGAGCTTGGAGGATGCCTAACAAGGTAGATAGCAAGACACTGGGGCACAAGAACTCCATCCCTCTTGAGCCTTATCTCAAGTTGGTAAGGACCCGAGCCCATAGTCTTA
Source organism: Vicia faba (assembly GCA_948472305.1). Taxonomy (NCBI): domain Eukaryota; kingdom Viridiplantae; phylum Streptophyta; class Magnoliopsida; order Fabales; family Fabaceae; genus Vicia; species Vicia faba. The sequence goes on along the minus strand of OX451741.1, from coordinate 813,005,937 downwards.
TGATGCCTTACCCTCATATTCTCCCTTTGATTAAAGAGCCTGTTAAGGAAGGAGAGGTTCCCTACACCATCCTATATCCTGACATGCCAACATCATGGGAGGAGATGCAGAAGAGTTGGATCCAACTCAAGGAGGAACAAAATACTTTTGAAGCCAGCTTCTACGCCAGTGAGAAGAAGGTTTTGGAGCTTACCCGCCGACTTCACGAGGAGGAGACCCTCAACACTTACATCGCACCAAAGAGGATGCGCAACGTCTTTTTACCTTAAGAAGTTTTTGTAATATTTGGCCCATGGGGCATTTATGTACTGACAAAATTTCTTCTTATTAATATGACGTGTGTTCTTTTTGTTTGCAACAAATTTTGAATTTATAAATCCTTGAATGCATTACATGAATAAACATATCATTCATCATATGCATAAACAGGTCTTCACACCAGGTTTCCTTATCTCTCTGCAGTTTATTTCAGTAAGATAGATCTCGAACAGACGGTCAAAGATCTGCAGGCACAAAACTCGCAGTTCCAACAGCTCCTAATGACCTTAGCAAAGGGTCAGGAGGATCTTAAAGCATTGCTAGGGAATAAAGAGAAAGAAAAAGGGAAAAAGAAGAAGAAAAGAGTTGGGGTAGCTACACTGGGAAGAAGATTTGAGAATGAATCTAGAAGAGTTCTTGAATTTCCCTCCGCATCTGATGAGGGAACCGGTAAAGGAGCTGCACTACCTTCTGAGTCCGAGGCTGAAGAGGAAGAGGTTGAGGAAGATGAAGACTACTCATAGCAGCAATACCCGCCAGCAGACGACAAATACAAAAACCTGGAGGATAGAATGGCAGCTATGGAGCTGCAAAAGGTTCCTGGGTTAGATTTTGAAGAATTGGGATTGATTGCTGGAATTGTGATCCCTCCAAAGTTTAAGGTGCCAATTTTTGCAAAATATGATGGGTTGTCTTGCCCGAAGATGCACCTGAGGTCATATGTCAGGAAAATTCAACCTCATTCATCTGATAGAAATATTTGGGTACACTTCTTCCAGGATAGCCTGTCTGGTACACAGCTAGATTGGTTTTACAAGCTTGAGAGGTCAGAGGTACATAGTTGGGAGGATTTGTCAGCTGCCTTTTATCACCAGTATCAATATAATGCTGACTTGGCGCCAACCCGTACTCAGCTACAGAGTATGGGAATGGCCTCAAATGAGGGATTCAAAGAATACGCCCAGAAATGGCGCGACTTGGCCGGAAGAGTGCAGCCACCTCTTTCTGATAGGGAACTAGTTGATATGTTCTTCGGGATCCTATATGGCCCGTTCTTCAACCATTTGATCGGGAGCTCTTCCGCAGGGTTTACTGAATTGATTCTGACTGGCGAACGGGTGGAAGCTGGTATTAAGAGTGGGAAGATTCAAAGGGATGCCTCTGCATCTACAACTATTAAAAAGTCATTTCCAGCCAAGAAGGAGGCAGCTGTTGTGTACTCTTAAAAGGGATTGGGGAGAACTGAGCGCCGACCGACTGTAGGGGCCGTGATGATTCAAAATTCGTCAAATGATCAGCCTCGTAACGATCAATCCAGACCAAATCAGCAACGGGTAGAACGGCCACAACAGTAGTTCATCCGCATCAATATGACGCCTGCACAAGTTCTTCCCCATTTGTTGAAGTTGAATCTGACTGGTTTAAAGGAGGCACTGAAAAACCCTAACACCACATCTCCATACTATCATGCCAATGCTAAATGTGCCTACCATTCTGATAGCGCCGGACATGACACCAATAATTGTTGGGCGCTAAAGAATAAAATTCAAGACTTGATATACGCAAAAGAGGTTGAGTTCGATGCACCCGAGAAGCCGAACCTGATATCCGCTCCGATGCCAAAGCATGGCCATCATGTTCATGCTGTTGAAGAAGATCTGTATGTTTCTGCTGTTGATGATCTGGTAACTCCATTACTAACAATTAAGTTAAATCTGTTGAAAGTTGGGATTTTCCCAGGATGTAAAGAAGACTGCTACTGTTGTTCCTCCCTACCGATCGATTGTCCATTGCTGAAGATAGGCATCCAAGGCCTAATGGACAGCCAACAAATTCTTTTCGAACAGATTCCTGCTACTCCAACCCCTATCAAAGATGTTTCAATAATCACCATTTCCACCAATCTTTCCAAGGTCCTTAAAAAGCCTGTTAAGATTACATCCGCTACAAAGATTGTTCCTCTGAAAATAACCATGCCTGGGCCTGTCCCCTACAAATCTGACAAGTCAATACCATGGAATTATGGTGGAGAAATCTACTACCATGGTGTTAAAGAAGTTAAGATAACTGAAGAAAGCTCTGACGAAGAAGATGCCGACATTGGAAACATTGCCGGTACGAGCAAGATTACCCGAAGTGGGAGAATTTTCTCTCCAGAGATTGCCCCTCCAAAGGCAATCTTTGGACCCTCAGCTGCTGTCAAAGTTACTCCCGTACCGATAAAACTTTCTGCAAGAACTCCGTTGATTGAAGAAGTCGTTACTCCTATAGTTGTCCCTCCTACTCCTGCTGATAAGGGGAAAGGGATCCAAGATGAGCTCGTCAGGACGAGGGCTCAACCATTGGTCATCCCCGAAACCTCTAAGAAAGAAATGGAGGAGATTCTGAAAATAATAAAGAAAAGTGATTATGACGTTGTAGAGCAACTGGGGCAAACCCCCTCGAAGATCTCCATGCTGGCTTTGCTGCTTTGTTCGGAGGTTCATGCCAAAGCATTGATAAGATTTCTGAAGACAACCCATGTTCCCCAGGAAACCTCAGCCGATCAATTCCAGGATTGTGTAGCCAGCCTTACTGCCGACAACGGCCTGGTTTTCTCTGATGCTGACCTGACTCCGAAAGGAAGAAAGCACAATGACGCATTGCATGTGTCAGTTTAATGCCGAGGAACTACTCTCGCCCATGTCTTGGTCGACACTGGTTCTTCTCTAAACGTGTTGCCTAAGAAAGCTCTAGATCGATTGGATTGTGAAGGCTTGGAGTTGAAACCAAGTAATATCATTGTCAGGGCCTTTGATGGGTCTAAAAGAATGGTGCATGGGGAGGTCGACATTCCCATCAAGGTGGGCACTGAAGTATTCCACTCAACTTTCTATGTGATGGACATCCGTCCGTCATACTCTTGCTTGCTAGGGAGACCATGGATACATAATGCTGGCGCAGTCACTTCCTCCCTGCATCAGATGTTGAAATACCCTGTCAAAGGAAAAATCATAATTGTACACGGTGAAGAGGAGTACATGATCAGTCATCTGAACTCCTTTAGGTATGTGGAAGTGGAGGGCGAATTCATTGAAACACCGTTCCAACACTTCAAGGAAATTGCTCCCGAGGTTGCAGTAGCAAAGGCCGTAGCTGAGGTACCCAAGCAGGTGGCCAGGATGGCATCTATGAAAGACGCAAAGGCTGCAATGAAGGAGGGGAAGAGCTCAACATGGGGACAGTTGCCTGACATTCCTCACAAAACAGACAAGTTTGGGTTGGAATTCACTGCTGCGGGGCAAAAAGCTATGCGTCGCTTAAAAATTGAAAGGACACCCATCAAGATTTCTCCTCATGGAATCAATGCTTTGGAAGACGAAGACGAAGAGGCCAACATTGAAGATTGGATCTTCCCAACCATTGAAGGGGGACTGCACAACTGGGAGGCGAAAGACTTCGTCCCCATTACTTTCATTAATCAGTAACTTATCTTTCGAACATTTCCTGTTGGTCTGTAATAATTACTTTTAAACAATCTGCACACTACTTTTTCACCTCATGCCTTGCCCGGGGCATGTAGGTCCATTTGTAAGGGTTTTGATTCTCTTCATATTCATATTCCATGTTTAATGAATCATTGGACGTTTTTCATATATAAACTGCTGTGTTCATTTTCTTTCCTTTTGCATTTTTGTTTGTTTAAGGATGGCTATCCCTTACACACACCCACACTCACAAATGCAGGTACCCATCCACTCTGGATTCTATGGGTGACTATTCTGCTATGTCCTTCAAAAACTCTGAAGATTTGGTCAATCAAGCTGAGTATGAAGATGACGAAGATTGTGAAGTACCAGGAGAGCTAGCCAGACTTCTACAACAAGAAGAGAGGGCCATCTTACCTCATGAAGAGTTGTTGGAAACAGTCAACTTAGGAACAGAGGAAGACCGGAAGGAAGTACAAGTGGGTGCCAATCTGGAACCAAGTGTCAAGGAGCGCTTGATACAGCTGCTGAATGAATACGTTGAAATCTTCGCCTGGTCTTATGAAGACATGCCAGGTTTAGACACAGATATTGTGGTTCACCGTCTCCCTACAAGAGAGGATTGTCCACCGATCAAGCAAAAAGTCCGCCGAATGAGGCCCGACATGTCTGAGAAGATTAAAGCTGAAGTAACGAAACAGTTCAACGCTGGCTTTCTGGCTGTTACATCCTATCCACAATGGGTTGCTAACATTGTGCCAGTTCCCAAAAAAGACGGCAAGGTCAGAATGTGTGTGGACTACCGGGATTTGAACAGGGATAGCCCTAAAGATGATTTTCCGCTACCGCATATCGACATTTTGATTGACAACACAGCTCAGCACAAGGTGTTTTCCTTCATGGATGGATTCTCGGGCTACAACCAGATCAAAATGGCCCCCGAGGACATGGAGAAAACAACCTTTGTTACACAATGGGGTACTTTCTGTTACAAGGTGATGCCGTTCGGACTGAAGAACGCAGGGGCAACTTATCAGCGCGCCATGGTAGCTTTGTTTCATGATATGATACATCATGAGATCGAAGTTTACGTAGACAACATGATAGCTCGATCACAAACAGAGGAGGAACACCTTGAACATCTGCAAAAGTTGTTTGCCAGGTTAAAGGAATACAAACTCAGGCTGAATCCAAGTAAGTGCACTTTTGGAGTTAGGTCTGGTAAACTTCTAGGATTTATTGTCAGCAACAAGGGCATTGAGGTCGATCCAGCAAAAGTAAAGGCTATACAAGAAATGCCTGCCCCCCATACTGAAAAGGAGGTTAGAGGGTTCTTAGGGCGCTTGAACTATATTGCCAGATTCATCTCTCATCTGACGTCTACCTGTGAGCCAATTTTCAAACTATTGAAGAAAGATCAGGTAGTCGAATGGAACGACGATTGCCAAGCTGCTTTTGATAAGATCAAGGAGTATTTGCTAGAACCTCCTATTCTGATGCCAACCGTCGAAGGAAGACCGTTGATCATGTATCTGACCGTGTTGGATAACTCAATGGGGTGCGTACTGGGCCAGCATGACGAGTCTGGTCGAAAAGAGCATGCCATTTATTACCTTAGCAAAAAGTTTACGGACTGTGAGACTCGCTACTCACTGCTCGAGAAAACTTGCTGCGCTTTGGTATGGGCTGCTCGCCGACTAAGGCAGTATATGTTGACTCATACCACTCTGTTGATTTCCAAAATGGATCCTATCAAGTATATCTTCGAGAAGCCTGCTTTATCTGGAAGAATCGCTAGATGGCAAATGATCCTGACTGAGTATGACATCCAGTACACCACCCAAAAAGCTATAAAAAGGAGTGTACTAGTTGACCATCTAGCTCATCAAGCTATCGAAGATTATCAATCCATGAGATTCGACTTCCCGGACGAGGACATCATGAATTTGGACAACATTGAAGGTAACGGACCGTATGACGGACTTGAAAATGGATCCCGATGGACCCTGTACTTTGATGGTGCTTCAAATGCACTTGGAAACGGTATCGGTGTGGTACTCATTTCCCCGGAAGGTTGCCACACACCTTTCACGGCCCGACTTTGCTTCAGCTGTACCAACAACATGACTGAATATGAAGCTTGCATCTTTGGTCTCAAGGCTGCTATAGACTTGGGGATCAAATCTTTGACCGTATTTGGGGACTCGGATTTGGTTATCAGTCAAATCAAAGGAGAGTGGGATACCAAACATCCTAATCTTATCCCATACAAAGAACATGTCCTGACCTTGTTGCCTCATTTCAAGCAAATCACCTTCGAGCATTTCCCGCGAGAAGAAAATCAGCTTGCAGATGCTCTGGCAACAATGTCCTCCATGTTTAAACTCAACTGGGATAACGAGGCTCCCCAAATCACCATCGAGCGAATGGATGAACCTGCGCATTGTCATGAGATTAATACCGAAGAAGTAGTGGAACAACCCTGGTTTCACGAAATCAAAAGGTATCTCCAGACTAGAGAATATCCCGAAGGAGCTTCTATAAATGACAAGAAGTTCCTAAGGAGATTTGCTGCCAAGTTCTTCCTGAGCAACGGCATCCTCTACAAGCGCATCCATGATTGTGTTTTACTCCGATGTGTAGACAAAGCTGAAGCAGAGTTGATCATGACTGAGATACACAGTGGCGCATTTGGCACCCACTTGAGCGGGCATACAATGGCTAAGAAGATTCTAAGGGAAGGCTATTACTGGTCTACTATGGAAGCTGATTGCCATCAACATTCCCGTACTTGCCACAAATGTCAAGTCTACGCTGACAAGATTCATATTCCTCCTGTTCCTCTCAACATTCTGACGGCTCCTTGGCCATTTGCAATGTGGGGCATTGACATGATTGGAGAGATCAAGCCCACAGCGTCCAATAGACATCGCTTCATCCTGGTCGCCATTGACTATTTTACCAAATGGGTCGAAGCAGCTTCCTTCGCCTCTGTTACAAAAAATGTGGTTGCCCGCTTCATCAAGAAAAACCTCATATGCCGGTATGGTGTCCCCGACAGGATCATTACAGACAACGGTACAAATCTGAATAATACTATGATCACCGCTCTATGCGAACAGTTCAAGATTTACCATCACAATTCATCTCCCTATCGGCCGAAGATGAACGGTGCTGTTGAAGCTGCGAACAAAAACATCAAGAAGATCATTCAGAAAATGACAGTTACCTACAAGGACTGGCATGAGATGTTACCGTTTGCTCTGCATGGATACCGTACCACGGCACGTACTTCAACAGGGGCAACCCCATTTTCTTTAGTATATGGCATGGAAGCTGTCCTACCCATGGAAGTTCAGATTCCTTCTTTAAGGATTATGAAGGACGCTGGTTTGAATGAAGACGATTGGATTCAGACCCGACTTGATCAACTCAATCTGATCGACGAGAAGTGACTCACTGATGTTTGCCATGGTCAGACGTATAAAAAACGAATGATCAAGGCTTTCAACAAGAAAGTCAGACGTCAAGTATATCAAGTCGGAGATCTCATAATCAAGCGGATTATCTTGCCGCAAAGTGATCCCAGGGGTAAATGGACTCCTACTTATGAAGGACCATTTGTGATCAAGAGCATATTTTCTGGTGGTGCAATGATTCTGACCACCATGGACGGTGACAATTTGCCGCACCCTGCGAACGCAGACATAGTCAAAAGATACTACGCATAAAATAACCCGGCAAGTCGAAAACCCGAAAGGGCGGCTTGGGAAAAAATGGGCATCCCGGTGAACCGAAAACCCGAAAGGGCGGTTCAGGCAAAAATTAGGGATAAAACAAAAAAATCTGTACACCCGGCAAGTCGAAAACTCGAAAGGGCGGCTTGGGCAAAAAGGGGTTTCTCGGTGGATTGAAAACCCGAAAGGGCGATCCAGGCAAAAGTTAGGGAATTAAAGCGTATGACTATGTCTCATAGGATCACTTTAAGGACAATATCTTCATCAACCAGCTCCAAGCTTCTGATCAATCCAGTCATCGGCGGACGAAGCATTGAATGGACAGATATTCAGAGTTGTGAAGGCTATAACAGAATGGAATCCCATAGAATTGTTACACATAGCCATCTTTTCTTTTGTATAAAATTTTCAATTTTTTACGACAACATCCTCTTACTAGGATGGCTGTCTCCCTTGTACAAAGATACTCATAGAAAGTTAATACAAATACTTTTCCAAATACAGAAATTTGCTTTGTCTCCTTTTTGCTTTTCTACACTTATGTTTTATTTGAGAAACGTCCAATGTTTTGTTAAATAGGCATATGCATTTGAACATAATCATTTTCCTTACAAACCAAGAAAGATGATTATTGATGGGTTGAAGGTACAGATAGGTATCTTGATGCCCTTTCAGAAGGAATCCCTAGCAGAATTAAACTCCAAATTCCTCAATAAAGTCAAAATCCAGAACGTAGTCCCCCAAACAGAATTAAACTTCAGGATCTCCAGCAGAACATAAGCTTTTTCCAAAACTGATTTCCCTCAGCCAGAGAGCCTTCTAGAACTCAATTCCCCTCAGAGTTAAGTTTCAGTATCCCCAGTGGAGCCTTAAAAATCTGAAAATCCTATCCCCAGTCAAAGTCAAAACTACCGATCTCCAGCGGAGCTAACACTTCCAACTATTAATCCCCAGCGGAACCAGACTAGTGATCCTTCTCCCCACAGAGATACCTCCCATCAGATTTAAGATTCTCAGTCTCACTCCTCCAGCATGAGTCTCCCAGGTTCTGAACTCCCCAGTAGAGATCATCAGAATTCTCATTCCCCACAGATCACCAAGGAGTTCCAATCCCCAACAGTGGTCCTAAGATCCCTCAACAATTGAAGATCTTGTTCCCCGAGAAATCAGCAGTCAGCAAGGGTTTCTCACCCTCAGCACTCAGGGATTCCTGCAATCCCCTGAAGCAGTCAATGATTCATTTTCCCCGGCAACAGTCAAGATTCTCTCATCTCCGGCTACCCAAGATTCATATATCCTCAGCAAGGCAGCTCATCAGCTTACATGCGCATTCATTACATTCATATATCATAAACATTGATATAAAATATATATTGCATCATACATATCATGCAACATAACTTTGTGTTTTAGCTAACATTTCATCCTTTTCAGGATAAGATTAAAAGGCTATCATTAACAATTATTCAGATACAGTATGGATACTGTTGGTGTAAGCCCTAGAGGCCAATACTTTTGGTACTTGTATCGAATTATTTATTAATAATAAAAGGCATTTCTTTATTATGTTTGGTTTCCAAAATAATAAAGTCCCTAGAATGGTTTATTTGTTTAATGAAATGTTAAGTGTGACTTAATCATGAGATCCCATTAAACATAAGACATTATTCTTAAAGTATCTGTAGTCAAGCTTTAATGTGAAGTGGGATAACATTAAAGCATTAAGATTATTATGAAGATAGATTGATGATCACATCTCATGGATCATAGATAAGGAGTTATCAAGTCTTGACATAGGTATGAATATTAGGAGTAATATTTATACTAGATTGACCCGCTATGAGAATACTACATAGAATGTTATGCAAAGTGTCATAAGTTATTCTCATGATGATAATGGTGTATACCACCCTTCAACCTGAAACCACTATGGACCCTAGATGTAGAGTCAAGTACTTTATTGCTGATCAAACGTCATCCGTAACTGGATGACTATAAAGACGGTTGATGGGTACTTCACAAAGCATGCTAAGGGACATGAGTGACCTAGATGGAATTTGCTCATCCTGCATAACAGGATAAATGTCTAAGGGCCCAATATTGAACTGGACAAGGGTGACACAGTGTATGCCTTGTGTTCAATATAGACATGAGGGCAAAAGGGTAATTATACAACATAAATATTATCACGGAAAAGGTTTGGTCAGATCACATGACATTTTCGTGACTTGGGTAACAGTGATGTGTTGCTAGATACCGCTCACTGTTTATTATATTAAATGTGCGATTTAATATAATTGCCAACGTCGCAAAAACCTACAGGGTCACACACATAAGGACAGGTTGATGAGAGATAGAATAAATAAGGAATACCGTAAGGTACGGTGCACTTAAGTGTAATACGAAAAGTGGTAAGGTACCACGTGGATAAGTGATATATGGTACATCATAAGGTATGATGTCCATAAGCTTAATTGGGCTTTTAGCTTATAGCCTTAATTGGGCTTTTAGCTTGTAGCCCACACGAGTGATTCTATAAATAGATCCCTTGTGATGAAGCAATTTCACTTGATGCAATTTCGTTTTTGATTCTCTCTCTCACTCAAAGTTTCCGTTCGTGATCAGCTAGCACTGTGACCGGAAGCGATCTGTTCGTGTGGACTGAGTAGAGGCGTTGTTCTTCATCAACGCTCGTGATCACAACATCAAAGGTCTGAATCGCCACAAGAGGTAAATGTTTCTATCACTGACCATGCTCATTCGTAAGGATCGCTAAAGGAAATTTTTATATTCCGCTGCGCTTTTGATCGAATTTTCCTTCAGTGCTATCAGAGCCACTTACGGAACCATGGATCTGATAGTTGTTTATGTTCTATATTTTCTGTTTTGATTCGATTAAAACCATAATGAATTGAATAATAAACGATTAATTAAATTTGGCATCTGTTGTGTACGATTTGGATGATTGATGTTGACTATGCTTCGGAATCCGACATTAGTATGGTGAAGCAACGATACATCGATCGTCCATAGGTTACACAAATAAGATCGATCACTTTTATATATGATATAAGTAAATCTGATGCAACGATGGTATATGGGATATACCATTTCTGTTTCGTTCATTCAAACACTTGATGATTGTTATTCCTTTGACCGATCACTGTTCATATGCTTCAGAATCCGACATTAGTATGGTGAAGCAATGACATGTGATTAATCATACTGAATTATCAATCGAGATGTGTTTGACAGCATGAAACTGTTGCATTAGGGTTCATGACGGCACAAGGGTTGTGTTGTTGCAGAGTTATGCGATTAGGGTTGTGAATGCACAAGAGTTGTGCGAAAATGACGCCGATTTCAAATGAACTGTTCATTAAAATTTTGCGTCGGGCCGCTGCCCCTCGCAACCCCGCAAACGTCCGCTGCCCGGGCAGCGGAACCCCCGGCTAACTCTGTGTAGTGTGATCAATCGTCGAAATTTAATTTGCCTTTTTTAATTAACAAAATTTAAACTAATAATAAAAGTGTGTTTATTATTATTGTCTTGTGGTGATCAGTTATGGCCTTAGTTTTTTTCCTTTATTTTGTTTTGGGATTGTAAAATACGGCCTGCGTGTCGTGCCTCTCTCTAAAATTCTTGATGTAACTTCTTTTCTCATCTCACTCCCTCGTATGTAAAACGAGTTTCTTTTATGTAATGTAATGTTATGAAGAAAGATAAGAATACAATATCAAAGGAGGATAACCTTGGAGATCTTGCTTGGAGAAGTTTAGATCGTTATTAGGTTAGCTTAGGTTCTCTCATTGGCTTGGGAGAACAATTGCGCTAGGGGCCATAACTGTATCCTTTTATGTATATTGATGCATGTGTTTGTATGTTGATGCATGAGAGAGACGAATTGCATGTTAAGCCGGTGAGATCAAACTAATAACAAAATCCCTCAAGTTAAATATTAAGTTCATGCTTTCCAAGTTTTAGCACTCATCAAGACTAGTATCGAACAATGTAGGTTTCGCCTACGCGAGGTGCATGTTCTATATTAGTAAGGTGCGGTGGGATAATTGTAATATCCAACTGCTAAAATAATGGGTCAAACTTAACTAAACACATTATAATAAGATTATACATGTTTAGAAGCAAGAGTTGGGAATGATTCATATGATGAATTAGAATAAGGAGTTATTCACCCAACTGAAAATATTCGAGAGTTGTATGAGATACAATTGGAAGGAGTTCCTACCTAAATAACCTAGTTTTGTGTAATCAGCCTAACGCTGACTTAGAACGAAGTGAAATGTGGATCTCGACCCACTAGAAAGTCTTCCAACGGGATTTTCCGAATCAAATGATGAGGGTCATTTGGTTTGAGTAAAATAGTGGGAGCATATTTGATTAAAGGCCTAATTAAATATGTTGTTTTAATGATACTTATATTTTCATTTTTTTTTTTGTAGATTACCATGACAACAAACAACCATATTTTGCGATCAATCCTAGATAAGGAAAAATTGTCTGGGACAAATTTCCTGGATTGGCACCGAAATCTGAGGATTGTCCTCAAGCACGATAAGAAGTTGTATGTCTTGGAGACACCTATTCCTGAAGAGGAACCGCCTAGTTCGACACCTAAGGCAGAAAGAGATGCTTATAAGAAGCATCTTGATGATGCTAACGAAGTCGCTTGTCTCATGCTAGCTACTATGAACTCGGAGTTGCAAAAGCAACACGAGAACATGTCAGCGTTCGATATGATCGGACATCTGAAAATGCTCTATCAAGAGCAGGCAAGAAATGAGAGGTTTCAGGTTTCAAAGGCCCTTTTTAACAGCAAGTCATCTGAGGGAAACCCTGTAGGTCCCCATGTACTCAAAATGATTGGGTATATGGAGAACCTTGAAAGGTTAGGGTTTCCGCTTGGAAAGGAACTTGCAACTGATTTTATCTTGCAATCGTTGCCAGATAGCTTTAATCAGTTTGTCATGAATTTCAACATGAATGACATGGATAAGAGTCTTCCAGAATTGCTAAGCATGTTGAAAACTGCTGAGCAGAATATGAAGACAAAAGGGAAGTCCATTCTGATGGTCAGTAATGGAAAGAAGCTGAACAAGAGGCCTACCAAGCAGGTTGGTAAAGGGAAAGGCAAGGAATTTGCCAAGCCTAAACCTATTGTTCCTGCTTTGAAGCCTAGTGGAGGCATAGCAAAGGAGGGCACTTGCTTCCATTGCGGTAAGATCGGACATTGAAAGAGAAACTGCCCAAAGTACCTGGAAGATAAGAACAATGGAGTAGGGACTTCAAATTCAGGTATTTTTGTTATTGAAATTAATTTATCTACTTCTGCATCATGGGTATTAGATACTGGATGCGGTTCTCACATTTGTACTAATGTGCAGGGGCTAAAAAGGAGTAGAGATTTGGCAAAAGGTGAAGTTGACCTACGAGTTGGAAATGGAGCAAAGGTTGCTGCTTTAGCCGTAGGAACTTATGTTTTGACTTTACCTAGTGGTTTAATAATTCAGTTAGAGAACTTTTATTATGTACCTGCAATTAGTAGGAATATTATTTCCGTTTCTTGTTTGGACAAGTTTGGTTTTTCATTTATAATAAAGAACAATTGTTGCTCTATTTATTTGAATGATATATTCTATGCTTCTGCGCAAATGAACAATGGACTATATGTCCTTGATCTTGAAATGCCAATTTATAACATTAATACTAAACGGATTAAACCTAATGAGTTAAATCCAAGCTACCTTTGGCACTGTCGCTTAGGCCACATAAATGAGAAACGCATTTCCAAACTCCATAAAGATGGACTCTTGGACTCTTTTGATTACGAATCATATGAGACATGCAGATCTTGTTTAATTGGAAAGATGACAAAGTCCCCATTCACAGGAAAAGGTGAAAGGGCTAATGATCTTTTGGCCCTCATACATACTGATGTAAGTGGACCACTGAACATACCAGCCAGAGGAGGTTTTCAATACTTCATCACATTTACTGATGATTTCAGTAGATATGGTTATGTGTATTTAATGAAACACAAATCTGAAACCTTTGAAAAATTCAAGGAATTCAAGAATGAAGTAAAAAACCAACTAGGTAAGAATATTAAAGTTCTTCGATCAGATCGAGGCGGTGAATATTTAAGCCTAGAGTTTGATGACCATCTAAAGGAATGTGGGATTTTATCCCAACTTACTCCTCCCGGAACACCACAATGGAATGATGTATCTGAGAGAAGAAATCGAACCTTGTTAGACATGGTCTGATCCATAATGAGTCACATCGATCTTCTGAACTCCTTTTGGGGACATTTACTATTGACTGCAGCTTACACACTTAACCGGGTTCCATCCAAAAAGGTTAAGAAGACACCATATGAGATATGGAGTGGTAAGAAACCACATATGTCTTACATGAAGATTTGGGGTTGCGAAGTTTATGTGAAATGACAAATATCAACTAAGCTTGAGCCCAAATCTGACAAATGCTTATTTGTGGGGTATCCTAAAGAAACAAGAGGGTATTACTTCTACAATCCTTCTGAGGGCAAAGTGTTTGTCGCTCGAACTGGAGTTTTTCTGGAAAAGGATTTTATTTCCAAAAGAATCAGTGGGAGGAAAATAGAGCTTGAAGAAATTCAAGAACCACAAAGCATTGATACACCTATGGAGGAATTAGAGCAGGAAACACAAGTAGTTGTGGAAGAGCAACCTGCTCAAGTAGAACAAGACCAGCGTATGTCAAGCAGGATACGTCAACAACCTGAGAGATATGGATATCTCATAAGTGATCAGGGTGATGTATTACTCATGGATCAAGATGAGCCTGTGACCTACCAAGAGGCCATAATTGGTCCTGAGTCCGAGAAGTGGCTAGAAGCCATGAAATCTGAAATGGATTCCATGTACACAAACCAGGTTTGGACCTTGGTAGAGCCTCCTATAGGAGTTAACCCTATAGGATGCAAGTGGGTCTTCAAAAAGAAGACTGACATGGATGGTAAGGTACATACCTATAAGGCAAGACTGGTTGCAAAAGGCTATAAACAAATTCATGGGGTTGACTATGATGAAACCTTTTAACCAGTTGCAATGCTTAAATCTGTTCGGATTTTACTTGCTATCGCTGTATATCATGATTATGAAATATGGCAGATGGATGTCAAAACTGCTTTCCTTAATGGGAATCTTCTTGAGGATGTGTACATGACACAACCTGAAGGATTTGACATACCAGAAGAAGCCCGAAAGATATGTAAGTTACAACGATCAATTTATGGATTGAAGCAAGCTTCCAGAAGCTGGAATCTTCGTTTTGATGAAACAGTAAAACAATATGGATTCATCAAGAATGAAGATGAGCCTTGTGTCTACAAGAAGGTTAGTGGGAGCATGATCGTATTCCTGGTATTATATGTAGATGACATATTACTCATTGGAAACGATGTCCCTACCTTGCAACAAGTGAAGACTTGGTTAGGGAAATGCTTTTCAATGAAGGACCTAGGTGAAGCAGCCTATATATTAGGAATCAGGATCTATAGAGATAGGTCACAAAACCTGCTTGGCCTAAGTCAGAGTACATACATAGAAAAAGTGTTGAGACGCTTTAATATGCATGATTCCAAGAAAGGATTCATACCTATGCAACATGGCATGTGTTTGTCAAAAACACAATCCCCTTCAAGTAAGGAAGAAATGGATCGCATGGATAAGATTCCATATGCATCTGCAATAGGATCTATCATGTATGCCATGCTATGTACTCGACCATATGTCTCATATTCTTTAAGTGCAACGAGTAGGTACCAGTCAAATCCCGGTGATGCTCATTGGGTAGCTGTCAAGAATATCCTTAAGTACTTGAGAAGAACTAAGGACTCATTCTTGATATATGGAGGTCAGGAAGAGCTTGTTGTAATTGGATACACCGATGCTAGATTCCAGACAGATAAGGATGACTTTAGATCGCAATCTGGTTATGTGTTTTGTTTAAATGGTGGCGCTGTGAGCTGGAAAAGTTCAAAGCAAGATACAGTTGCTGATTCTACAACCGAGGCTGAGTATATTGTTGCCTCAACTGCAGCAAAAGAAGCTGTTTGGATCAAGAAGTTCATTAGTGAACTTGGCATAGTTCATAGCATTGTGGATCCCATTGATCTCTATTGTGATAACAATGGTGCTATCACACAAGCTAAGGAGCCTAGATCTCACCAACGATCCAAACACATACTTAGGCGTTATCATCTCATTCGAGAGATAATCGATCGGGGAGATGTGAAAATATGCAGAGTACCTACACTTGACAATGTTGCTGACCCATTAACAAAGCCTCAAGCAGCTGAAGCATGATGGACATACTAGATCTATGGGTATTAGGGGTATGCCTGATTGGCTCTAGTGCTAGTGGGAGATTGTTGGTGTAAGCCCTAGAGGCCAATACTTTTGGTACTTGTATCGAATTATTTATTAATAATAAAAGGCATTTCTTTATTATGTTTGCTTTCCAAAATAATAAAGTCCCTAGAATGGTTTATTTGTTTAATGAAATGTTAAGTGTGACTTAATCATGAGATCCCATTAAACATAAGACACTATTCTTAAAGTATCCGTAGTCAAGCTTTAATGTGAAGTTGGATAACATTAAAGCATTAAGATTATTATGAAGATAGATTGATGATCACATCTCATGGATCATAGATAAGGAGTTATCAAGTCTTGACATAGGTATGAATATTAGGAGTAATATTTATACTGGATTGACCCGCTATGAGAATACTACATAGAATGTTACGCAAAGTGTCATAAGTTATTCTCATGATGATAATGGTGTATACCACCCTTCGACCTGAAACAACTATGGACCCTAGATGTAGAGTCAAGTACTTTATTGCTGATCAAACGTCATCCGTAACTGGATGACTATAAAGACGGTTGATGGGTACTTCACAAAGGATGCTAAGGGACATGAGTGACCTAGATGGAATTTGCTCATCCTGCGTAACAGGATAAATGTCTAAGGGCCCAATATTGAACTGGACAAGGGTGACACAGTGTATGCCTTGTGTTCAATATAGACATGAGGGCAAAAGGGTAATTATACAACACAAATATTATCACGGAAAAGGTTTGGTCAAATCACATGACATTCTCGTGACTTGGGCAACAGTGATGTGTTGCTAGATACCGCTCACTGTTTATTATATTAAATGTGTGATTTAATATAATTGCCAACGTCACGAAAACCTACAGGGTCACACACATAAGGACAGGTTGATGAGAGATAGAATAAATAAGGAACACCGTAAGGTACGGTGCACTTAAGTGTAATACGAAAAGTGGTAAGGTACCACGTGGATAAGTGATATATGGTACATCATAAGGTATGATGTCCATAAGCTTAATTGGGCTTTTAGCTTATAGCCTTAATTAGGCTTTTAGCTTGTAGCCCACACGAGTGATTCTATAAATAGATCCCTTGTGATAAAGCAATTTCACTTGATGCAATTTCGTTTTTGATTCTCTCTCTCACTCAAAGTTTCCGTTTGTGATCAGCTAGCACTGTGATCGGAAGCGATCTGTTCGTGTGGACTGAGTAGAGGCGTTGTTCTTCATCAACGCTCGTGATCACAACATCAAAGGTCTGAATCGCCACAAGAGGTAAATGTTTCTATCACTGACCATGCTCATTCGTAAGGATCGCTAAAGGAAATTTTTATATTCCGCTGCGCTTTTGATCGAATTTTCCTTTAGGATACACCCCAGACACGACGGTCATTCTATTACTCATTCAGAATTTCAAGTCAGATACAGTACAGATACACCCCAGACACGGCGGTCATTCTACTACTCATTCAGACTACAACGATCAGATACAGACTAGATACGCTCTAGACACGGAAGCCATTCTATCTCTCATTCAGATTCACTTATCCACCTCAAGGTTCAATGCATTCCAAGCATGGATACCATTCTGACCCTTACAACAGCAGTTTGATTTTCCCCAGTGCATTCACCACGAAAGTCATTCTGTCATTTATTTAGATCCCAGTTACAGTTTCAGATAAACTTCAGACACGGAAGTCATTCTATTACTCACACGGATCTCAATCCTAGTTACAGTTTCAGATACACTCCAGACACGGAAGTCATTCTGCTACTCATACAACTTTCAACTTCAGATACAGTCCAGATACGCTCCAGACACGGTTGCCATTCTGTCACTCATTCAGAATTTGTCCCCAACATTCAATTGCTCCATATACAGATATTTCTCTATTACCCAGATACAATACAGATACACTCCAGACACGGCAGTCATTCTGATATTCATTCCATATTAAAACACAGTTACAACTCAGATACGCCCCAGATATGGAGGCCATTCTTTTGCTCATACAAACTCAGTCTCCAGATACAGCTCAAATGCATTCCAGACACGGATACCATTTTGATCCTCATTCTTCTGACCAATCACATTGCAGTTCAACAAACATTCCAGATGGTATCTTTAAGCCCATCCCCGACAAGATTCTGTCTCCCCTCCAGATGGCATCTTTAAGCCCGTCTCCAAATGGCATCTTTAAGCCCATTCCCACATCCGTGTCTTGACGAGTGCAAATTTACGGACACTTTAGTGTCCAATCTCCTTTTACCTTCGAGACGCGAAAGGAAAACTTGTCAATCTAACTCTTCAGGTTCAAGAAGATTGAACAGGGGCAACTGTTGTACCCCAAAATTTTCCCTCTCATTTCATCAATATTTTCTCATCACAAGACCCTTAGAGCTCAAGATCAAGTTAGGGTTTGCTCTGCTCAAGACCTCTCCTTGCACTGTTGGCCCAAATTAGGGTTTGAGTTTGCACAAAGATGTTTTGACCTAAAATTCCCAAAGTGACTTTCATGCTTCATGTTGGACTCACAAGTTTATTCATACCAAGTTTCAAGCCTTGATTCCAATCTTTGCCCAGTCAATTGGATAATTGACCTAAAAATCAGTTGTATTAGGGAAAAAGTCAATTGTGGCCAATTGACAGTCAAACCTCATGAAATTTGATCCACATCAACATATTGAACTCATATGAACCATTTGGTCAAGTTTGGATCACAATTCCACAAGAAATTTGATCAGATCACCAAAAGGGCAAAATGGTCATTTTTAGGGTTTTGACTGCACAAAGGCAATTTTTGACTGTTTGACCTAACCAATGGCAAACCAAGCTCACATATGGACTCAAGAACTCAATGGCATTGTCTTGACACATTCAACATGTTCAAAAGATCTCAAATGCACAAGATTGACAGATGAATTTTCCAGTCAACTGATCAAAATTTGACTGTATACTGAAAAGTCAAACTTTGACTTTTTGGTCAAAATCAAGTGCCAAGATTCATTTTTCATCAAGACATGTCAAATTATGAAACTTGTTCATCAAGAAACCCAAAATTGCAAATTAGGGTTTAAATAGAAGAAATTTCATAACTTAGAATTTTTCTAAGTTATAAAATTTCCTTATTTTTTCCTAACTTTGTCCCATTTTTTCACCAAGATGAAAATGGATTCAAACAAAACTCAAAACATGAAAGTTGTAGTCCATTGAAAAATATACAACTTTTATTCACAAAGTTTTCTCAAAGGAAGCTTGTAGCTCAAGTTATGATTTTTGGAATAAGGGTGCAAAACATTCTTAACTTAGAAAAGTTTTGACCTATTCTAGGCAGGATTTTTGTCCAACTTCATGGCCACTTTTCACATGGTTCCACTTGGAATTTCAATTTGTATTACAAAGATGGATTGTAGTACACATTCCAAGCTTTCCAAATTGTCCAATAACTCATCAAACACCCTTGTGGTTAGGGAGAATCGAATTTGCAAAGTTGGGCAAAATTCACTTTTGTTCTTGGCCAAGGCTTGTTCATAACATTGGCATTTTTCAAATCAACTTGTACAAGCTAGCTTGCAGGCCTCAAAACCAGTCTCACACACCATAATTAAATGCCTAACCATTGTGCTAAGATGTTATTTTGTTCATTTGGTCATTACATGCAAGATTAATCTTTAAATGGAAAAAGCATATTTGCCATTTTGGAAAAGAGGCACTTTATGTCAAATAACAAATCCAAGAGGCATGGGCCAGATCTTTGAAGCTAGCATTTGTACACAAATCCCTCTGATCAAGAAAAATATGGGCAGCATACTTTAGGGCATTACACAGGCCTGTATTGAAACTTACATTTTCTTACTTCAAAAACAAGAAACATTGCAAAAACAACTCCAATCTCTCATTCCTGTAAAGACCAACCTAAGCAAACTTTGCAAACATCTTTCACACTCCCTAACTGACCTAAAACACGATTCCTTCATCCTCAATCCATCCTCATATCCAAAATCATAGTTTTTCTGCAAAACAGAGTGCCTGCTGCAGATTGACTTCCACAATCCATCCACTCGTGCATTTTGACTAAAACCAGTTCAAACACATTCTATATCATCCACACAAACTATCCCAAGCATTAAATCCAAGTTGTAACATCCTTAACATTGTTTTCCATTTTTGCTTTCAAGCTGTGCAAGTGGACTTCCATAGCACGATACAGGCAGTTTCAGAGCAAGCCAAGCATATGAGAAGCATCCTTGGACTTCAGGTAAGTTGTACCAAAGCTCAAACTCCATTGAAGATACCTCCATTGTTGTACACGACTCAAGCTGAAACAGGTAAAAATATGAACTTCTATCTCTCTATCCAGGCATGATTAAACTTAGGTTTGTGAAGAAAACATGTTCTACTCATAGCTCTGAAGCCATCCATGTATTTACTTTTCATTTATATTGAGTGTGCTGTGAGAATTTTGGCCATGAACATTGGAGAAAAATTAGGTCAGAAATTGGGGATGAAGAAATTCTCCCTCGTTTCTGAGAGTTAGGTCAAGATTTTTATATGTATGAATTCGTCTCTTGATGCTCTACATTGTTTATGTTATGAGTTTTTGTTAAAAGTCAAAGAATCAGGAATTTGAATGAAGCATAGAGGGCGCGCGTTTTTGAGACAGAAGCTGGAGGTTGAAGAAGGGTGACTTGGGCTGGGCCTGAGTTGTTTTTGCTCTTTGCACACTTTTTCCATTTTTGCACCCCCCTGGCCCATTGTGTGATATCTTTATCATTTTTGATTTTTTCTTTTTGATTCTGATTTTATATTTTTATTCAAACATGAAAAAACATTAAAAATATTTTTCCTCATTTTTTTGCATTTATTTGGCATTTATTTGTTTTTGTTTAATATATGTATATAAATAAAAATAATACTTTTTATTTAAAATACTAAAAAATAATACAAAAATATATTTTTTTAGTTATTATTTTTTTGTTTACATTTTGAAAACATTTCTAAAAATATAAATTTTTTAATAATTAATATTTTATCTTGGCATATATATATATCATTTATTTAGAAAACTAGGGTTTTGCCCTAAGACAATAAAAATCATCAAAAATTGACTTTTTATTTTTGTTTATATTTCACATTAAAAAATAATTTTACATATATAAAAAACCATTTTTGTGCATAATACATTTTGCATATTTATTGTATTTATTTAATTATTGCACAATTTGATATTTGTATATTCAATATGGATGTAATAGTTTTAGATTTAATTTCTTGCTAAATATCCCCCTATTCAAACATTTGTACCCCCATCCCCATAATCATGTTGTAATAATTTAGGACTTTAAATTTCCGCATTTAAAAGCTTTCAAATTATGCCATGATAGACCTAGGGTTTGTATGCAAATCAACCAACAAATAGCTTGACTAATACAAAGACAAAAAAAGCATGAAAATGGACAACACAAAACACACTTGCACCCTTAGGGTTACTCCACTTGTTGCCTTCAAAAATGGGCCATATTGTATGTTGAGTGTCTTTGGCAAAACAAAATAAATCAAATGATCATAGTCCCTCGATGACGCTTTCTCAAGTTGCCTAAAATGATCAAGTCCCTTAAAGAGAAAAATTGCCAAAGACACTTGGCACTATTGCATTCATGGTCTAAACGATGACCCGCGCCCGTTCCGTTAACATCCTAACACAAGATTGTCCACCAAATACAATGGTGGAACAATACTGTTAAAAGGGTTAAAACATAGGAAAGATCTTTGAGTAAATTTTAGGGTAGATAGCTCTTGGTTACTTGACCAATCTTGCAAAACAAATCCTTGCCATTTTTCAAAACACACATCACAACACAATTTCAAAACAAACTTTCAAAACATTGAAAACTTTTCAAAAGAAAAATACATCTTTGTATACATCCAAACATGGATCATTACAAAGGTTGCCACAACAAATGGCCTATTTTCAAAATCACACACAAAGCACCATTTCAAACAATTGAAAAGCAAAGGCAAGTGATCTAAGCAAGTAACTAAGAGCCCATGGATAACCATGGATAGAAAGGGTGCTAATACCTTCCCTTTCTATAATCTACTCCCCGAACCCAAGAAAACATCTCAAAGGTTTTTCCTGTGCTTTTTGACCTTTCCTTAGGATAAAATAAAAAGTCGGTGGCGACTCTTGCTAAACCGAAACATTTGCGAAAACAAACGCAAAACCTCAAGTCAGTTCTCCCACCCAATCACACTGGTCATATGAAGACATGCCAGGAATCGACACTGATATCGTAGTCCATCGCCTGCCGATAAAATAAGACTGCTCTCCGGTAAAATAGAAGGTCCGTCGTATGCGGCCAGAAATGTCAGAGAAAATCAAGACTAAAGTCATGAAGCAGTTCAATTTAGAATTCTTAGTTGTCACCTCCTATCCATAATGGGTCACTAATGTTGTTCCAGTGCTTAAAAAGTATGGTAAGGTACGCATGTGTGTGGATTACAGAGACTTGAATACGGAAAGCCCCAAGGATGACTTCCCGCTTCCCCACATTGATATTATGGTTGACAACACCGCACATCATAAAGTATTCTCCTTCATGGATGGTTTCTATGGATACAACCTGATCAAAATGGCACTTGAGGACATGGAGAAAATGACCTTCGTCACACAGTGGAGCACGTTCTGTTACAAAGTTATGCCATTTGGGTTGAAGAACACTGGGGCAACCTATCAGCGTGCCATGGTAGCTTTGTTTCACGACATGATCCATCATGAGATAGAGGTCTACGAGGATGACATTATATCCATATCTCAAACTGAAGAGGAACACCTTGACCATCTACAAAAACTGTTTGAAAGACTGAAGAAATACAAACTAAGGCTGAACCCGAATAAATGCACTTTTGGAGTGAGGTCCGGCAAGCTCTTAGGTTTCATTGTCAGTGGAAAAGGTATCGAAGTGGACCCTGGAAAGGTAAAAGCAATACAAGAAATGCCTGCTTAAGACGGTTAAACTACATCGCCAGGTTCATTTTCCACCTAACCGCTATTTGTGAACCAATCTTCAAATTACTGAAGAAAGATCAAGTGGTGGAATGGAACGATGACTGCCAGGCTACCTTTGATAGGATCAAAGAGTACCTTCAAGAGCCTCCCATTTTGATGCTTCTAGTTGAGGGAAGACCTCTGATCATGTATCTAACATTATTGGAAAATTCAATGGGGTGTGTGTTGGGGCAGCATGACGAGTCTGGACAAACAGAGCATGCAATATACTTCTTGAGCAAAAAGTTTACCGATTGTGAAACCAGATATTCACTGCTCGAGAAAACTTGTTGCGCTCTGGCATGGGCTGCTCGCCGACTAAGATAGTATATGTTGACTCACACTACCTTATTAATATACAAGATGGATCTAATTAAGTACATATTCGAGAAGCCCGCCCTCTCAGGAAGAATAGTAAGATGGCAGATGGTCCTGATCGAATACAATATTCAATACACTACCCAGAAAGCAATAAAGGGAAGTGTGCTAGCCGATCACCTGGATCATCAGGCTGTGGATGACTATCAATCCATGAATTTCGAATTCTCGGACAAAGACATCATGGTGGTAAACAATTGTGAAGAACTCAGACCATATGACGGACCTGAACAAGGATCCCGATGGACCATGGTTTTTGGCGGAGCTTCCAATGCACTCGGCAACGACATAGGCTTTATGATCATATCCCCTGAAGGCTTCCATACTCCCTTCACTGCTAGACTGGGTTTCAACTGTACCAATAATATAAAGGAATATGAAGCGTGTATTATGGGTCTCAAAGCTTCCACAGATTTGGGAGTCAAATCCTTAAGTGTATTCAGAGATTCATCCTTAGTCATTAGTTAGATCAAAGGAGAATGAGACACAAAGCATCCTAACCTCATCCCTTACAAAGAACATGTGTTGACATTAAACCCACATTTTGAGGAAATTACCTTTGAGAATTTTCCACGAGAGGAAAATCAACTAGCGGATGCACTAGCCACTATGTCGTCCATGTTCAAAATCAGGTGAGATAATGAGGCTTCTCAGGTCACTATTAAGCGGATGGATAAACCAGCCTACTGTCACGAGATTGATATTGAAGAAGTAGTGGACAGGCCTTGGTTCCATGAAATTAAGAGATATCTCAAGGCCCAAGAATATACGGAGGGAGCTTCAGTCAACAACAAGAAATTCCTGAGAAGATTCTCTGCTAAGTTCTTCCTCAGTAACGGAGTTCTATATAAGCGCAACCACGACTCCACTTTGCTTCGGTGCATTGACAAGAGTGAGGAAGACAAGATCATGGCTGATTTACATGAAGGCACATTTGGCACCCATTCTAGTAGACACGCGATGGCTAAAAAGATCCTACGGGCAGGATACTACTAGTCCACCATAGAAGCAGATTGTCATCAGCATTCACGAACCTTAAGTGTCAGATCTATGCTGATAAAGTACATGTGCCTCTGGTTCCTCTAAACGCCCGTACTGCTACTTGGTCATTCGTAATGTGGTTCATTGACATGATTGGATAGATCAAACCTACATCTTCTAATGGACACCGCTTAATCTTGGTTTCCATTGATTACTTCATGAAGTGGGTCGAGGCAACTTCATTCGCTTCGGTTACCAAGAACGTTGTGGCCTGATTCATCAAATAGAATCTTATCTGTCAGTATGGTATTCCAGAGAGAATCATTATAGATAATGGTACCAATCTCAACAATACTATGATCATCGCACTATGCGCGCAATTCAAGATCCAGCATCATAACTCTTCTCCTTACTGATCGAAGATGAAGGCACTGTAGAACCCACTAATAAAAACATCAAGAAGATCATACAAAAAATGATAGTGACCTATAAGGGCTGATATGAGATGTTACCATTTTCTCTCCATGGTTACTGTACCACGGCGCGCACATCAACAGGGGCAACTCCTTTTTCTTTGGTATACGACATGGAAGTTGTCTTACCAATTGAAGTCCAAATACGGCTGTCTTCCATGGCCAGACGTACCAAAAACATATGATTAAAACTTTTAACAAGAAGGTCAAACATCAGGTATATCAGGTTAGTGACTTGGTAATCAAGTGTATCATACTGCCACAAGGTGATCCCAGGGGAAAATGGACTCCTACATATGAAGGACCATTTGTGATTAAAAACATATTTTCTGGTGGGGAAATGATATTAGCCACTATGGACAGCAACGACCTTTCGCACCCTTTAAACACAAACATAGTTAAAAGATACCACGCATGAAAAAGACCCGCTAGGTTGACTGGCCTAGGAAAAAATTAGGGATAAATACAAAAAAAAAATTGTACACCCGGCAAGCTGAAAACCTGAAAAGGCGGCTTAGGCAAAAAAGGGTATCCCGGTGGACTGAAAACCCGAAAGGGCGGTCCAGGAAAAATTTAGGGATTTAAAGCATATGACTACGCCCCTTTGGATCACCTTACAGCCAATCTTCAGTAACAATTGTCAAACTCAAACAGTTCTAATCAATCCAACCAACTTCGGACAAAGCAGCAAGTGGATGAGACGCTCAGAGACATGAAGGCTATAGCATAATGGAAACCCCAGGGGATTATTTCACATAGTTGTCTTTTCTTTGTATCAATTTTCATTTTTACGACGACATTATCTTACTAGGATGTTCGTCTCTTTGTACAAAAATACTTATTCAAGTTAATACAAAGATATTCCTTTAAAAGTACAAAACTATATGTTTTCTTTTACTTTCTTATTTTGTTTGCAAAAACGTCCAACGATTATTCTTGAACATATGCATTTGAACGTAATTATTGTTTACAAATGAACGCATAAAAAAAGAAAATTGAACATAAAGACAATTACTAATGGCTTTAAGAAACAGGATAATATCTACGGGTCATTCCATAAAATCCCCACAGGTATTTTCTCTAATAAAGCAGAAGCAAGGACATCCTGCTACAGGATCACTGGAATATCTCCGGTATACAGCCTAACAATATCTTTTGCTTTCATATCCCTGACGGAGCAAAACTTCCAATTACTACTCTAAAGGTTCCCCTGTGAAAGTCGCCCAACTTCTCAAGAATTCCCCAGCAGGATTTCACCAAGTCTACAAGAAATGCACGGTGTTTCCCTTCCCCAACAGAGTTTACTTCTCTAATGACGGAAATCCATCTATCAATACTTCAATTTCAACAAAATATGAAGGCTTACACTCCACGTTCCCAACAACATTCAGGGATTTGTTTTCCCCAATCTAAACAGTACTGCAACAGAGCAACTAATATGTGCATACATTGCATTCATATATCATAAACATCGACAACACAAATTGCATATATTGCAATCTCATTTATTTTGAGAATCATCATTACACCATGCATTTCATACATCATGGCATTGCATACAACTAACTCTTTACCTTTTCAGGAAAGATCAATCAATAAAAAATTATCATCAATTTTTCAACTAGACAAGGCAATTATCTGCGAACAAATCAATGGTAGATCAAATCCCCGAAACAGGACTGGGTGACTATCTACATGACAAATACTTTCTTTAGACTTCTTCCGGCTCAATTTAAATCTCTCAATGGTTTATCCTGATTCTTTCCCGCAGACATCTTCTTTGGTTCAGATAAATCGCTCCAAAGATTTATTCTGATTCTTTTCCATACCTCTTTCGTTTCAATTTAAATCTCTCAACGGTTTATCCTGATTATTTCCTGTAGACATCTTCTTTGGTTCAAATAAATCCCTCCAAGATTTATTCTGATTCTTTCCAATTAAATAATATTCAAGATCTCTGCTAGTTCAGTTAAATCTCTCAACGATTTATCCTGATTCTTTCCCGTAGACATTTTCTCTGGTTCAGATAAATCGCTCCAATATTTATTCTAATTCTTTCCAGTTAAAGAATATTCAAGACCTCTGCTGGTTCAGTTAAATCTCCCAACGATTTATCATGATTCTTTCCCATAGACATTTTCTCTGGTTCAGATAAATCGCTCCAAGATTTATTCTGATTCTTTCCAGTTAAAGAACATTCAAAACCTCTACTGGTTCAGTTTAAATCTCTCAACGGTTTATCCTGATTCTTTCCTGTATACATTTTCTCTAGTTCAGTTTAAATCCCTCAATGGTTTATCTTGACACTTTCCTAGTAGACTTTTTCCCTGGTTCAGATAAATCACTTCAAAGATTTATCCTGATTCTTTCTAGTTAAAGATTATTCAAGACTTCTGCTAGGTTGAGTTTTAAATCGACCAAAGGTTTATTCTGATTCTTTTGCCAGTTGAAGTCAAGTTTAGACTTAGTCTAATTTTCTGCCAACAATCACCTTTAGATGGCATCTATAAGCCCGTCTCCGCCAACTCTCCATTATTTCTCCAAATGGCATCTTTAAGCCCATTCCTTACACCTCAACCACAATATCATCAAGTGAAAATTTCTGGGCACTCTAGTTTTCAATCATCTTCCACAATCAAGTCACGAATGGCAGATTCGCCAATCTAACTCTTCAGGTTTAAGAAGATTGAACAAGGGCAATTATTGTACCCCAAAATTTTCCCTCTCATTCCTCAAGACATTTCTCACAAAGGGATCACAAAAAATCAAGCCTAAACAAATATATTTGGACTTTTCAGGATCAAAATTAAAGAGGAAATTTCTAAAAAAAACAAAACAGATGAAAATGCTCTTTTTGACAAAATTAAAGGAAAAGTATGTTCCTTTCGATTTTGCACCCTTCGATTGGACACTTTGGCCTTGGTTGCATCTTTCGTTTGGATGCTGGACTCCTTTGGGGCAAGTTCATTTTATGCTTCGATTGAGGAATTTGACTCATTTGGGCAAGTTCATTTCCTGTTTCGCTTAAGCACTTGTGCAAATCTTTCGTTTGGCCACATAAGCATCTTCCCTGCGTGTTAGCCAAGACTTACAAGGCATAATTTCCTACCATTTTAACATGCACAAGGCCAAAGTCACCCTTTGAAGCAATTTGTTACAAGCTTCGACAGGGCAACACTTCCCATCAACCAACTTTAATTAACAAGGAAAAAAGCCTCCTGATGATGTCCTTCGATTCAGGAGGCCAAAGCCTCTCTTTCGCCCTCTTTCAATTACACATCTTGCCTCCCCCAGGCCTCCTTCGTTTGGGGCAATGGCCTTCCCAATATTGCAAGCTTTGATTGAGCTTTTCATCCCCTGCATGCATCCTTCATTTAGGGTGTGTGAATCCTTCAGCACAAACTCTTAGTCATGCCTTTCGTTTGGGAAAATTTAAGTAGGCAATATCTCCCTTGGAAAAGGTTTCCTTCAACACACAAATTATGCACTATGTCATTGTCTCATGCGAATGAAGTACCATGGTGGGGAATTCAAAGGGCTTTCCAGACATGTCTGGATGTCCCAATCGAATGACATGTTTTGCTGACCCATCCCAAGAGCATGTATTTGGACCATTCGAAGGAATCCATGAAGGGCCTGGTCGAAAGACGCTTATTTGGCCCCCTTCAAAAGATACCCACATGAGTCATTCAAGGGAACTTCAATTTGAGAAAAGAAGTGATTTCCTAAGAGTCTGGTCGAAGGACAAAGCCAGGAGGTCAAGATAAAAGGTGGAGATGACAAAGGTACTTGTTGACCAAGTCCCATGTGCTGCCAGGATCAGGCCTGATACACTGGCCATAAAACTCCAAAACTGTTGCACGGCACTGCTACAACGCTGCCTTATTCCTTGCACCAAAATGATATAAAAACACTGTCCCTTGAAAGCTACAAATACAAAATACCTTTTTTGTTTGAACCTTTTGTTTTCCCTCCCAAAACATCAGCCCAAGTCATCTATAAATAGGAGACATCACCACACATGTTAGGGGCGCCGGAAGGATTGCAAGAAAACATTTGTGAAATTTCTCAAACACTTCCCAACATTCTTTTTCAAACACTTATATACACTAAGTAAGAACCTTCGATTCACCCTACAAGTGACCATCAAACTACCCTTCGACCCATTTCCCCAACTACCATATAATAGGCATTTGAGTCATTCCATCACTTGTTATAAAAGAGCCTTTGATCCACTCACACAACCTCTTTCGATTCAGTCACTGCTTTCACAAAATGGTAACTAGATTATCTTCAGAAAGGTCCCAACGAACTCCCATTCTCCATCAAAGAAAGCACTCGCATTTCCCTTTGATTTAGGAACTTCAAGGGGTAAGTTTCCTTCAAGCTTGAGTCCATTCTATTTTAATATCATGTGTACATGCCAATAAAGAAAAATGTAGATATTTCATATAGGGAGCTAGACCATGTTTTAGCTTTCGATTCTGACTGCCTATGTGCTGAAAACTCAACTCTGATTAGTTAGGCTTTGGACTTTGAGACCCAATGGTTTTTTACTAACCCCTGGACTGTACTTACATTTGAATGTTTCATTTTAAGAATTTAATACAGGTTTATTTTAACCTTCGATTGGTAGCTGCACAAGCCTTTCGAATCACAATCTGAGGGCCCAACATGCTTACAGTTAAAGGAGTCAGGAAGGAGCCTGTGGCAAAGTATGAACCTTGCTGCCTCCAGGCCTGAAACGAAGGCCATAACCTTGTTGTCTCCAAGTCTCAAGCGAAGGACAAAACCATGCTGACTTCCAGGCCCAGGCAAAAGGCACGCCTACACTAATCCTAGCCCCCGGTCGAAGGAGGCAGAAAGGCCAATCGAAGGGAATGACTCTACTGATTTGAAACCCCAAATCGAAGGAAGCCAGAAAATGCAGAATTGAAGGGTGTTTCTTCCTAAATTGAAAGACCCATTTTCTTTCTTTTATTTTATTTTTGCCTTTATATTTTCATGCAATTTAATATGGTTGTAATAGTGTAGGATTTTACCTTTCGGAATTTTATTACTTTTATATGATTGCTAGTAAAATAGGGTATGTATGGCAAGATAAAAACAACAAGTAGATAACCCCTAATCAAAGACTAAATGAATGCAATTCAAACACACCATTCACACATGCACCCTTAGGGTAATCTCACTTGTTGCCTCATAAAAATAGTCATGTCCCTCGAATATGGGCGTTTTAGCAAAGACCCTCGATAAAAGATCGTTGTCCCTCGATGACCCTGAATGTTGCCTTCGATAAATATCTAGTCCCTAAACGACATTGCTAAAACGTCTCATAGGTTGCCTCCTATGACTATACAAACGTCCCACGCCTATCCCTTCACATCCAATGATGGGGATTCTTATCAAATCAATGGTAAGATAGCAACATATAAAGGAGGAGGAAAAGAACATTTAAGACCTTTTGAGTAGTTAGGTTGCTCCTAGTTGCTCGCTTGCTCACAACAAAAATATTTTATACACCAACACTTTCACTTTGAAACATTTTCAAAAGACAAAGTACTTTGTACGCGTTCTTATAGAGACGAGAACCATTACAGAGACATTCTTTTTTTCAAAATTCTTTCAAAACCCACACCACAAGCACATTTTCAAACAAAAGCAAGTGATCTAGAAAGCAACTAAGAGCCCGTAGATAACTACAGATGAAAAGGGTGCTAACAGCTTCCCTTTTCATAACCTACCCCCCGAACTCAAGAAATAATCTCGAAAGGACTTTCCTATTCTTTTCAACCTTTCCTTTTGGATAAAAGAAAAGTCGGCGGCGACTCTTGCTATCCGTAAAAATTGCGATCAAACGCAAAACACCTAAGTAAAATCTCCCACCATGTTACACCCTGCATCATATCATGATAGGTTTTCCCCATACAGGTTTCCTCATCCACTTACTGTTTATTTCAGTAAAAATGGCTCTCGAGCAGACTATCCAAGATCTTCAGACCCAAAATGATCAGTCTTCAAGATTTGTTCCTAAACCTGTCCAAGGGGAAAGAAGAAGTGAAATCACTTCTCATTGAGAGCATGACCGATAACAATCCTGAAGACAAGAAGGAGGGCCAGATGAGACAATTGCAAGAGGAGATAGCAACGATGAGAATCGAGATGTTAGGACAAATGGCTCTTATCCAATACTTAGCTCAGGGATAAGAAGAGTTGAGAATTGTCGTTAACAAGCTTCATCAAGACGAGTGCAACCCTATGAAACAAACAGTTAAGATTGGGGATCAAGTCATTAATCAGCCCTCGATAAGACAAGAAGTTGGTTTGGTCGAGAGAACACCTTTAAAAATGGCTACTACACTGCGAGTCTAACAACGACCTCGCCAACAACGACAAGGTAGTCAGCATAAGAAAGATACGCCCAAAAGACAATTTACCGAGATCAACATGTCCTTGGCTCAAGCATTGCATCATGTGTTGGAAGCCAAGCTGGTTGAGTTGAAGGAGCCTCCTCAAAAACCTAATACTTCTTCTCCCCATTACAAACATAATGAAAGGTGTGCATACTATTCCAACAATCGTGAACACGACACTAACCATTGTTGGGCGTTGAAAAACAAGATTCAAGACCTGATCGACGAAGAAGTATTGGAATTCACACAAGATGGTCAAGTTGAGTTTTTCTGTCACCCCTCAAAGACACACCATCTGAAGTGAGAAATTTAGGCGGAGAAACTTTTGTTCATTCAAATTTTCAGTTGTAATTTATTTGTTTTCTTAAACATTTATCTTTATGTCAGACCTTGGTTGTTCTCACTAATGCATTGCCTATGTTTGTTTTGAGTTAATCCATTCGTTTTCACTGTACTGAAATTATGCTTTTACCTCGATATTCAACTCTCGACTACAAGCCTTAAGACTTTAGAGGGAGGATGACGAAAATAATACAATAATCTCATACAATATGCTTTTGGACAGACTCTGCTGACAATGTACAGGCGTTGTTTCAAATCCCAAATAGTGGAGTTATAAGGAAGATAATCTCTAGTCAACCCCTTTGAGCCTAAGAAGTAGGAGTTTTATTTTTTGCACAAATTGAAACCTTTAAGTCATAACCTGGGGCAGGGTAGTTTCTCAGTTAATTCAAATGTGCATTCAGTCGCAAGCTATCACTTCATGTTTGAAAATACGGTGATGGTTTCCCTGTAAAATAGGTAGTCATTATCTATCAAAAAGAAAGCTTGCTGAGTCAAAACCTATGAAGGAAAAACGGGGGCATCCCGCTGGCTGTAATCTCAAAACAAGAGAAGTCGGGCAAAAATTAGGGATAGTAGATCAAAAAAAGAGGTCACTACAAATCCTCGACAACATGAAAAATGTTACAAAAATGATTGCCTTCCCAAATAAACTTCCAGTATCCGAACCCTCACAAAAATATCATTCTAGATTTTAGTAGGGGATAAACGCGCGATCAATTGAGTTTAGGACTAGAGAACATTATAGAGAACGAGTTGGATACAAATAAACTTTGAGCCTTATCCTTTATTTCTTAAACCATGAAACAGGCTACGTTACAACCCTTTAAAAGTCCTAATTGAAGCATAGGTTAGTTCGAAAGCATGTTGTTACAAAAGGTATCCTGACTCTTGTAAGGTTTACTGTAGATCTTGAGTTGAATTCATATTATTACAAATTTTTGTTACTCTTTAAAAGTGAATTTTTCAATTTTTTTCTCGAGACAGACATAAACTTTGCATTGTTTGAATACCACTATTTGCATATGGATAATTTTTTGACAACAGAGATATTCGCACGACAGATATCCAATGAACGAAAACTCTCAATAAACAGAATCACTTCAAAGGGAAAGACGCCTCCAATGACAAATATCTCATAATCAAGGGGCATGACATGACCATCAGGGGCAGATTTTCATCTGGGTCACTTGGAGGAAATGTTACATTGATCATGGGTTTGAATAAAATCCACTATGAAAACCTTTGATACCACCAAATTGCTTGTTTGTGCCAGTAGAATAAGATGGTGTCAGTATCAAGGCTTCAGATCCTTCCATGAGAACTCTTAGAAAACATACCTAGGAAGTTTAAGACTATAAGACATTTGGTCAAACATCAAAGTGCACCAGACTAACCCTAGGGGCAAACAGGTTCCCACATATGAAAAGTCACGCGCAATCGAGCAAATAATTCCTGGCATTGCTACAACACTTACTATCATAAACAACGACAATTCTCCACACCCTATGAACATGAATATAGTCAGAAAATACTATGCATGAAAAGAGACCCGCTAGGTTGACATACCTAGGAAAAAGTAAGGGTATCCCGGTGAACCAAAAGGTTCAGGAAAAAGTTAGGGATGTATACAAAAGATTGTACACCCGGCAAGTTGAAAACTTGAAAAGGCGGCTTGGGTAAAAAAGGGTATCCCATTGGACTGAAAATCTGAAAGGACGGTCCAGGAAAAAGTTAGGGATTAAAGCGTACGACTATGTCCCGTTATCTCATCATTTTGTCTATTAGTAAAAGATTTGTCATTCTGATCAACATTTACTAAGGACTCTAGGAGAAGACAGAGTTCAAGCTGTCCACAAATCCCCACAAGTCCAAGTTCATGGATATCCCTACATAATCACCTCAAAAAGATTATCCCCAAAGAGTTGAATTTATACAGTCTCCATCCGAAGTTCCAATCTCCTGAAAATCCTCTCACCAACTGAGTGTGGCCTTAACTGAAAAATGAACCTTGCATGATAGAATTCATGTCCCCAATAAGGTCTCAAAAATTTTCTTCTCAACATGATTTATTTCCCCACCAAGCTACGAATTCCCCAGTACGAGTCTTTTTCTCAAAATATTACAAATCAATGGACAAAACCCCTATTCCCCAATGGAGTTGATACTTTCCCCAATAAGTTGCTACAAAGCCTGGAATCTGACCAGATAATAGTTAACTTCAGTAAGTTGTTGCGAATCCTGGAATCTAACCAGATAACAATTAACTTCATCCACCTCAGAAAGTTATTGTGAAGCCTGGAATCTGACCAAATAACAATTATCCTCATAAAGTTGTTGCGAAGCCTGGAATCTGACCAGATAACAGTTAACTTCAGTAAGTTGTTACGAAGCCTGGAATCCTACCAAATAACAATTAACTTCATCCACCTCAAAGTTTATGCGAAGCCTAGAATCTGACCAAATAATAGTTAACTTCAGTAAGTTGTTGCGAATCCTAGAATCCGACCAGATAACAATTAACTTCATCCACCTCAGAAAGTTGCTGCCAAGCCTGGAATACGACTAGATAACAGTTAACCTCAGAAAGTTGTTGCAAAGCCTGGAATCCGACCAGATAACCTTTAACTTCAGTAAGTTGTTTCAAAGCTTGGAATCTGACCAGATAACAATTAACTTCATCCTCCCCAGAAAGTTGTCGCAAAGCCTGGATTCTAACCACATACTAGTCAACTATCCTCTCCAAGACGAAAGTTTAACCATCTCCTTTATCCCCAGTCTGGGTAAATAAGAATTAAATTCCCCAATAGAGAAATGGAGAACCAAAGATCCCTGAACCCTACTTCCCAAGCAGAAATCAACGTTCCCCGCAGAATTTCCTTGAACAACAAAATCGGAATCTCCAGCGGAAATATTCTAAACAAAGTTAAAGAAACACACACTCTTCATCTCCAGTGGTAGTTCGGGATTCAGCTTCCTGATACTCCTGAGAAATTTGTCAAGGATTTATTTTCCATACAAAGATGCACTTCAATGTTTCACACTCATACATCATAGCACATACATGACAAATGCATACAGTATAATCTCATTTATTTTGGGAACACCATTATGCCATGCATACACCTGCATGCAATTAACCCTCTTCCTTGCAGGAAAAATCAATCAACAAAACAAAAGACCTCTTTTGGTTAGATTTATTTCTTCCAGATTAAAGACAGGCGAACGAAGACCTCTTTTGGTTAGATTTATTTCTTCCAGATTGAAGACAGGCAAACGAAGACCTCTTCTGGTTAGATTTATTTCTTCCAGATTAAAGACAAGCGAACGAAGACCTCTTTTGGTTAGATTTATTTCTTTCTGATTAATGACAGGAGAACGAAGACCTCTTCTGGTTAGATTTATTTCTTCTAGATTAAAGACAGGCAGACGAAGACCTCTTCTGGCTAGATTTATTTCTTCTAGATTAAAGACAAGCGAATAATGACCTCTTCTGGTTAGATTTATTTATTCCATATTAAAGATAGGAGGACGCAAACCTCTTCTAGTTAGGATTATTTTCCAAGTGAAGTCTCCAAACAACAGACCTCTTCTGGTTAGATTTATCTCTTCCAGTTAAAAATAGGTAAAAGACACCTACTGTTTCAGTATAAATCAACCAAAGATTTCTTCTGATACTTCTTCCAATTTCTACCAACAGTCACTCTTGATGGCATCTATAAGCCCATCTTCGACAAACTCTTCATCACTTCTCCAAGTGGAATCACAATCAGCTAACACATAGTCGAGTGCAAATTCCTGGGAACTTTAGTGTTCAATCATCTTCCACATAAAAGTCACGAATGGCGGACTCGCCAATCTAACTCTTCAGGTTTAAGAAGATTGAACAGGGGCAGCTGTTGTACCATAAAATTTTCCCTCTCTTTTCTCAAGACATTTCTCACAAAGATCTTTAAAATCTCAAGCTTGCATAAGTATTGACTAGGTCAAGCCATCTCCTCAACACTGATACCTCAAATTATGGTTTGAGTTTTCACAAGGACAATTGGACTTCTAATACTCCAAATGACTTTAATGGATCCTTATGGACCTTCAAGATTTCTCATGTCAAGTTTCAAGTCTTGGATCACAAAATTGCTCAGTTAATTGATCAGATGACCTAAAATAAGTTGTATTGGGTAAAAAAAGTCAATTATGGTCAACCTACAGTCAAACTTCAAGATATTTGACCAATATCAACATTTTGAAGTTATATGTATCAATTGATCAAGTTTGTAGCACAATTCCACAAGAAAATTGTTCAAATCATCAAAATGGCAAAATGGCAAAAATTAGGGTTTTTGACCAATCTTTGATTTTTGACCTAATTCATGATCTAATGGATTGAAGCATATTCTCAAGGATTAAAATACAACATGTTGACCTAATTTCATGGTTCAAAACATTCCTCAAGATCAATGGATTGATAGTTGAAATTTGATCAACTGATTAAAAGTCAACTGATGCACAAAAAGTCAAACTTTGACTTTTTGGTCAAAATTCAATTTCAAAGATCACAATTCATCAAGATATTCAAAAATATGAAGCTTGATCATCAAGAAATCAAGAAAATCTAAAGTCAATGTGGAAAGTCAAACTTTTCAAGACTTAGAAATTTTTCTGTTTTTTATACATAATAATTTCATTTCTTCATGCCAATCTTTCACCAAGATGCAAGATGATTCAAAGAAAACTTCCAACATGAAAGTTGTAGATCTCAATGAGATATAAAACTTTGTAGGGCATAACAAGTTCTATAAATTCTTGTATTTTGAATTATAAATTCCTAAAGTCATGACATTTTTCATAAGACACTTAGAGAAATTTCCAACAAGATTTGGTCAGTTTTTATCTCAACTTCTTGGCCAATTTTCATCAAGTTCCAATTTGATTTATCCAAAATTTTCAACATCAAAGTTGTAGAAAATGTTCCAAGCTTTCCAAAATGTCCAAGAGCACAAATTTATCATGTTTGAGTAAGGAGATGTGGAGAGATGAAGTTGGGCATCCGTTCTTGAATTGCAAGTCTTTTTGTTGAAGAACACATAACAAAATCCTTATGCTATGCTGCATAATGTTGTGTTACAGGCCTTCTAAATTCCAAGTCTCACCATAATTTAATGCTTACACCTACTTTTGAGCTATTACCCAAGTATTTGATCCATTTTCTAAAAGATCTTTTATATTTATGGCATAAAGGCACCATTGTTATTCTTGAAAAGCAAGCTTTTTGGTACAAAATTTGTCTTGAGCCCATACCTTTCTTACTTCTGATTATACTCCACCATAAATCATGGAGAGTATCCCTTCTATACCAGCAACTTTGGTACTTCATCTTGGGACCATGGAAGGCTTGACATAACTTGGTTGTTTCATCTCAACCAAACCAGAATTCCACAGCTTATAAAACGAACTCTCTCATCATCTCAAACCTTATCTATAAATAGAGAGGCCATTTTCAAGCTAAATCCACCAAGCACTTTTTGTATAAAAGCACTCAAAATCCATACTCTCAAAAAACCAGAATTGTTTACAAAACCTCCATCTTTGAGCTTTGAAGTCCAAACCCTTTGAGTCTCCAAAACCTTGCAAGTTTTCCCTAAACAAACCATCAACATACTTCATATACATCATATAGAAGTTGTTCAAACACAAGAACAACTTCTGTAACATCACTATCACCATTTTCCAAACTCAAAAACAGCCACCTACAACTTGACTTCTCCAAGACATTACAGCAACTCTAAATCAAAACACAAATTTCAGTTTCAAGGTAAGTTTTCTTTACTTTGAGCTCTTTATAAAAGCATCATTAAAGGTTCATTTGTGAAGATAAAATGTGGATATCATTTCCATGAAGCTAACCATATGTTTACTTTTCATTTTCATTAATCATGTGTTGAGAACTGACTCATATATGCAGCATCACAATGTTAGAAGTTAAAAATAGCAGTATGAGTCGATGCATATCTCTATGAGTCGACTTATATTGGGTACAAAACATGTTATGAGACAATACAAGGCATTATGCATCAATGCATACTATTATCAAGACATGTTACAGAGAGACAGAATATGTATCAGTCGATACAAAACACGAATGCATCGATGCAACCAAGAAATGAGTCGATGCAAAACATTATGTATCGACTCATACTGAGTTGGTTTTGACTTTTAATAATAAGAAATGATATTTATTGATGCATAAGTTCATGCGTCAATGCATAAAAGTTTTCGTATCAATGCATAAGTGCATGCGTCAATGCATAAAAGGTTTCGTATCAATGCATAAGTGAATGTGTCAATACATAAAAGTTTTTTTAAAAATAATTTTCCTTTTTTTTTTACATTATCTTTATATTTATTTATATTTTTATTGTTATTCATTATTCAATATGGTTGTAATAGTAATTAGGTTTTAACTTTCATTCCCATTTGTAAATTTGTATCTCCCATCCCCTAAAGTATTGTAATAGCGTAGAATATTTAATTTCCGCAATTTATCGCTTTCCATATTATTGTTAATAATTAGGTTGTGTATGGAAAGATAAAATCAATCTTAGAGAACCCTAATCTCAAGACAAAAATGCATGTAAACAAACACTTTGCACACTTGTACCTCTAGGGTTAACCTCACTTGTTGCCTTGAGAAAAACAGTCATATCCCTCGAACGTGGGATACTTTAGCAATGACCCTCGAATACAAGATCGTAGTCCCCCGATGAACCTTCAATGTTGCCTTCGGTAAACGATATTAAACCCTTACGACAAATTGCTAAGGTATCCTACAATGTTTCCTTCTATGACTATACGACGACCCACGCCTATCCCTTCACATCCAATGATAGGGTTTCTTACCAATCAATGGTAAGATAGCAATATCTAAAGGAGAAGGAAATGAAAAAATACTTGTTGAGTAGGTAGAACGTTCGTAGTTACTTTCTCATAACCATTTTCAAAACTTCTTTCAAACACACCAACACTTCCAAATGAAATATTTTCAAAAGTCAACACTTTGTATGCATTCTTATAGAGACGAGAATCATTACAAATTTTGCCTAAATGAAGACACTTTTCAAAAACACTTTCAAAACCAACCATAAACACATTTCAAACAAATCATTTTCAAAGTGAGCTAGCAACTAAGAGCCCATGGATAACTACAGATGAAAAGGGTGCTAACACCTTTCCTTTTCATAACCTACCCCCCGAACTCAAGAAAAATTCTCAAAAGGTAATTCCTGTTCTTTTCACCCTTTCCTTTATTGGATAAAAGAAAAGTCGGTGGTGACTCTTGCTATCCACAATAATTGTGATAAAACGCAAAATACCCAAGTCAGTTCTCCCACCATATTACAATAACTATTTAAGAATGAACTCTTAACACCCATCTGATATAAAATTTATTATGATTAACAACAAAGTTAAATAAGAAGATAAATATATTCTAACCCGGCCACTGGTGCAAAGCTTTCAATATAGTCAATTCATTTTTGCTGACTATAGCCTTATGCAAACAGTATGGCTTTGTTTCTTACCAGATCTCCATGCTCGTTCGAATTGTTTCTCAATACACATTTAGTTCCAATAATGTGCTTTATTTTGGGTCTTGGTACAAGAACCTATATATTATTTCTAGAGAATTGATTTAATTCATCATGCATGGCTAGAATCCACTGTGAATTGGGAAGAGCTTCAATGTTGGTTATATGACAGACACCGGACCCATAAGAGTTTCTTAATCATGTCAAAATGATGATCTAGTTCTAACAGATTCATTTTTATCCCCTAGAATCAATTCCTCAGGATGTGGAATTTGTTACCTATGCTTCTTCAGAGGTGTTGGTGTGTTGGTTGCTTCTTATTGAGCATGTTCAGAGCCTGAATATGTGACTTCAAGATCGATAGTTTTGGAGCCAATAAATTTTCCTTTTTTATCTCCTATGAAACCTATAGAGCCTCTAGGCTTAAGTTCCAGGTCTTGAAACATATACCTTATTTCTGTCATATGTTGTGCGCATCCTGTTAGACAATATGTTACGATCTAGAGGGGGTGAATATATCACAAATGAAATTTTCTAATTAAAATTTAGTTTTTAAAATGTTTTAACTATGGCATGTGTATACAAGCTTGGATCGACAGTCGTCTACCAAAACAGTTATCGAAAAGACAGGATATGCGTTAAACCAATATAACATATTCGTAAGATGAGAAACACTTAATATATTTCCAGCAAACAATGTTTGAATATAAAACACACAGTAGAAATCAATTTCCAATGAAATATTAACCAAAAATTGATTTAGGCAATTTGTCGAACACTTGATATGCAATCGATACAAAACAAATTTTTGAATGATTTTGTTGATTGTAGAAACCAATTACAATCACATAGATTATAATCAAATAAATAAAATAGTTTGAAGTATTAACCAAATAGATTATCTCTATGTATCAATCGCACAATCAACAATTTCCCAATTTGCAAGTAAAGTAAAAGAGAGAGAGATATAGAGAAATAGAGAGAAATAGAGACACACAAGGATTTATTTATGAAGTTCCCCAATTGGCCTCGCTAAGGGTACATTTGCCCTCAATTCTGTTTGGAATTGAGATAATGAAAATTAACCTTTGCAAATATAGTTTTGCAGGAGAACAAGTAGCAATCCAATCATCCAAACCCTAAGTATGATATTGATCATATCTTTTTCTCTTCCCTTGATCTTGAGCTCGATCAAGTGAACCTGATACTTTCAATTTCATCCTCCGCCTACCGCTATTCCTTTGCAAGAACCTCCGTTCTTCCAAGCCTTCACTCGGCTGAATCTAAATTACAAATGTATCCAAATTGCATGTTCACTTACCGTTCTTTGAAGTTTTCACTTGGCTGAATCCAAATTGCATTATCTTGTCCAAAAACTTCAAATACCAATGTTATTGAAGGAGAACCCCTGCTTGGTTTTATTATTTGAAACACCCAAAGAATTCTCAACGCAATTGATTACAATGAATCATAATTGGATGTTATCAAACAATCTCTTGATCAATAAACAAAAATGATTATGTATAGTTGTTGTATGTATGCAATGAGATATGATGAAGATGATGAGCAATGCTTGGTATATTTGTGGTTTCATTTGATAGAAATGATGCATTAATGGCTATATATATGTGTGATTGCGTGAAAGAATGAAATATAAAAAATAGGGTTAAAACAATTACAAAGTTGGACATTGATCAGTGGAAGCCGGCCCATTCACATTGAGAGTCGATTCCTTTTGGAAGGAGAGGAAACTTTTGAAAACACATTTAGTAGGAGTCAAGACGCAACACTGGGATTCGACTCCTTCGTGTTATATATCGACTCTAGATGCATGGGAGTCCTCTTTCTTGATAGAGAAATAATTTTGGAGAATTCTTTCAGTGGGAGTTGACCCACAGCTCAAGGGACTCAACTCCTTTTCTCTGTCTATCGACTCCAAGA
Organism: Vicia faba; assembly: GCA_948472305.1. NCBI lineage: Eukaryota > Viridiplantae > Streptophyta > Magnoliopsida > Fabales > Fabaceae > Vicia > Vicia faba. Next base: position 812,964,912 of record OX451741.1, on the reverse strand, counting down.
CCCAGGGAGTCGACTCTTTTGGACTAGAGAGTTTCTTTTCAAGTTTCTTTCAGTGGGAGTCGACTTCTAACACTTGGGAGTCGACTCCAAACATGATTTTTCATGAAAATGCACATTTTTTATGATTTTAACTTGTCCAAAAGCTTTTCAAATGATATAAAGGTGTCCTGAGATGAAAATGAAACCTAGACATGTAGAGATATCGTCCAATGTATAAGTACTATATATTACCTAGTTTTGACATCATTAAAAACATCTAAGAGAGGATATTGCACTCACATACTCCCCTTTTATATGATGGAAAAACATGTGACATGTTTGTAGTCTCTGATCATATCTCCCCCTATAATATGTGCATCTTTCTTTTAATATTTGTTAATTCTCTATTTTTTGTGATTGGCATTATGTTTGGTAAAACAAACTAAGCATAAACATGTTGAAAGAAGATGTTCTAGACACTGGAGAAACATGTCAAACAAGATATCCTATGTAGAATCATTCGACACTGCACCTGTGTATAGTTGGATAGTTATATTTATTTATATTTTACAGATGCAGAATATTCTGAGAATATTATGCTATCCTATGTGGCGCTGAGTTTAAAGATTAAGAGATTCAAGCTTAATTCAAGGAGTTGTGTTAGTTTCTAATTATGGAGATAATTTAGGAAACTAATGATTGAAGTCCTAATTTTGTGTAGAAGTTTTTGCTGATTTGTAGAAATTGATTTTCTGCGCTTGTGAAGCCCAATCCAGTCCAGAAGATTTCTTTAAATAGAATGCTACAAACCTAGTTTTAGTGGCGGAAAGGATTGTAACCTTTTTTTGAGTTTTAGGGCTTTTGTTCTTATGAATTGTGAGCCACTCTTGTATTGTTTTGATACTTGAGTTGGAATGTCTCTATTGAGTTGTAAGTATTGTCAATCACTCTTAAACTGCTAAGTATAGAGTGATTGTGTGTTTTGAAGTTTGTCTTCTAATTTCATTTGAATTGTGTTCTTGTCTCTGTTTGTGACTGGAAGGGATTTGAGAAGGGTCTCATACCTAGGTGAATCTTAGGTAGAAGTTAAGCAAGGGTAATGATTGAGAAGTTGTAAGCGGGGGTGTTTAGCTTCAAATTGATATTATCTAGTTGATTTCATCCATGGCTTGGTATCCCTCAGAGTAGGTGTTATTGTACACCAAACTAGGCTAACAATTCTACGTGTTATTTACATTCTACAGTGTTCTATTGTTTTATATTGATCATTGTATTATTGTTCATAGATTAGCGTCTCGACATCTCTTAGGACATCAATGATCTGAATACCAGAATTTTAATTGGTATCAGAGCAGGTATCCTGCTCTGACTCTGGGTGAGATTTAGGGAAGTTACTTTCTGGTACAATGAACAAGGAAGAAGGATTTGGGAATAGACCATATATTCTTGATAGAACCAACTATGATTATTGGGATGGTCGTATGGTGGCCTTCATCAAGTCCATGGACAACAATGATTGGAAATCTATGGTCAAAGGATGAGATCCACCAATGGTTATAAGTCAGGAGGGGAAGGTGATTGATGTTGTGAAGACTGAGGATGATTGGAATGATGCTGATAAAAAATAATCAAAGGGAAACTCTAAAGCATTGAATTCCCTATTCAATGGAGTGGACAATAACATCTTCAAACTGATAAGGAAATGTACTTTTGCAAAAGAAGCTTGGGAGATTTTGAAGACTGCTCATGAAGGAACCTTTAAGGTGAAGACATCAAGGCTCCAAATTCTTATCACCCAATTTGAGAATTTAAGAATGAAGAAGGATGAGAGTATTCATTATTTTCACATGAATATCATTGAGATAGTAAATACCTCAAGTGCTATGGGGGAGAAGATGTCAGAAACCAAGTTGGTGAGAAAGATTCTCAGATCTATTCCGAAGAGGTTTGACATGAAGGTGACTTCCATTGAAGAAGACCAAGACATAAAATCATGAAGGTTGATGAGCTTATATGATCCCTACAAACCTTTGAGTTAGGAATAAGTGAAAGATCTGAGAAGAAGAAGAACATTGCCTTTTCCTCTAGTGTTGAAGACTTAAAAGATGGATGTGATTTAGATGCAAAAGGGATACCGAATGATCTTGTGTTACTTGGAAGACAATTCAACAAAGTAATAAAGAAGGTGGACTGGAAGTCAAGATCAAATATCAAGAACAAGTCATCCAACATCGAGAGAAATCAGGATTTTTGGGGAAGGTCCAGACCTGAAGAGAAGACCAATCAAGGAAGAGGAGTTCAGTGTCATGAATGTGAAGGGTATAGACATATAAGATCTGAGTGTCCTACTTATCTTAAGAAGCAAAAGAGAGGATTGTATGTGTCATGGTTAGAGGAAGATTCTGAAAGCGATCATGAAGAAGAATCTGTCAAGCTAGTGACTTCTTTGACTGGAATTTATGACTTTGGTGATGAATCAGATTATGGAGAACTTACTTTTGAGGAACTTGCTTCCTCTTACAAGGAGTTGTGTATCAAAAGTGAAGAAGCATGTCGATTGGGAGAAGAACAAAAGAGAATTATTGCTCAACTACAGGATGAGAAAGAAGATCATTTATCCATCATTTTTTATCTGAAGGAGGCGGTTGTATTGCTAAACTAAAAAATTAACAATATGACTAAATCTATAAGAGTTTCAGATAATGGCTCTACGATTCTTGATAAGATTCTTTAAACTGAGAAAATACTGGAAATATTAAAGGTCTTGGTTATGGAAATCAAGTTGTAAAGAACAGAGGAGAAATGCTTGAAGTAAAGATTGTATCTCCAAAGAAGAAACAAGAGCAGAAGATGTTGAATCAAATGTCCTAAAATCAACAGAGACTTTAGAATAAGAACAGTGAAGGCATGAATCGACAGTGGAGATGTCATTATTATGCAAGGTTTCATCATTTAAAGCCCTATTTCTACAGGCTGTATGGCTATCCAAAATTTGTTACACATCTTAGAACAAAACAGGATGATGCAAGAGCAAAGTCTAAGAGGATTCCCAAAAATGTCACTTGTGGACTCATAGTTCACTCCTCTCTCAGAGGATCTGCAAGAGGGGATTGTTATTTTGATAGTGGTTGTTCTAGACACATGACTGGTGTCAAGAAATTTTTGGTGGATATTAAATTACATTCCACTAACTATGTCACTTTTGGAGATAGAGCAAAAGGAGAAATAAAGGGTGTTGGACAACTGAACTATACAAGACAACCTATTATTGATGATGTGCTAATTGTTAAAGAGCTAACTGACAATTTGATAAGTATTAGTCAACTATGTGACCAGGGTCTCAAATTTAAGTTTACTAAATCTAAATGTCTGGTAACAAATAAGAAGAACGAAGTTATCATGAAAGGAGCTAGATAAAAAGGTGATTGTTACTTATGGATTCCTCAAGAAACAAATTACACCTCCACATGTTTGATTCTAAAAGAAGTTGAAGTCAAGTTATGGCAGCATAAAATTGGCCATTTACATTTGAAAAGTAAGAAGAAAGTCTTGTCAAAGGAAAAACTTAGAGGTATACCCAAACTTATGAAAGTCAAAACTTGTGGTGAAGATCAAATTGGGAAGAAAAATAAGATGTCACTTCCAAATTTGCATCACCAAATTACCTCCAAGAGGTTATAAACTCATCATATGAAGTCTATGGAACCTGTGAAGGTTGACTGTGTTGGTAGAAAGAAATTTGTTGGTGTGGCTTCTTAGGATTTTTCAAAATCTATCTGGATGAACTTCATCAAAGAAAAATCCCATGGTATTGAAGTCTTTGAGGATTTATAGAAATTACAGATGGGAAGGAGTGCAACAAATTCTCTATCTTTCCTCCATTTGATATGGTTAAACTTGTCAAAGGGTGGAACAAAAGGTCTCTACAAAGGGCCGGTTTAAAGAAGATCTTTTATAAGGTGATGACACAGGAAGTATCATAGCAGGACAAGGGAAGATGGATTCACGTGTGTTAGGTAATTTTAGCTGGAGTTCTCTGTTGCACCCCAAAATTTACCCTCTTGATTTTTGGTTTATGTTTCATCATGAATATCATATTGCATTTCATTCATACATGGTGATGGGATCAAAGTACTTTGGTTATCAAGTCTTCCTCAAGCTTTGAAAGTTGTTTGCATTGACAAGTTGCTCAAGTAGAACCTTATCATCTAAACCTCTGGATCTTTCAAGCCAAAAGTTATTGCATATCTCAAGATGTTTTATCCATCTCTTTGGACCATAATAGGATTGAAGTTTATGATTGATTATGTGAAGGAACCACTCCTTTGATTCACCAGTCAATTTAGGGTTTTGTTTGAGCAAGATCATTGATCAATATACAAGTTTTGATTTGGAAGCTATAACATCTCATTGATATTTGGAAGGTCTTAGTACAAGAAATTGGCCAAGAGGTCCAGAGGATTTTAAAGTTTTGAAGATGGTTCATCAATCTCCTGAGATGTTAACCAAAATTAGGGTTTGGTCCAAGTTGAGTGGAATTAGGGTTGGTTCTTCCTCTTTTTCTATCTCCTATCTTTAACTTTGCTCTTGAGGAATCTCCAAGCACCTTAGTTGTGTATTTTGTATATGTGTTGTTGACTAACTTCTAATCAAATTACAAACAATATGTGTCTTTGTCTTTGCATATTTGTGTTTTGTAGGTACCAAGTCGAAGCATATGACAAATAAAGATTCCTGGTATTATTCTCCTAAAATCTCTTTTTGAAAAAGAAAATTAACAAAAATTCATTTTTTTTCACTGATGCAATCGATTGCTCTTAGAGTGAAATCGATTGCACATAGTGTATTTTGCGCCATTTTTGAAAAAAGACATTGTGCAAATCGATTTGCACTATAGTGCAATCGATTGCACAGCGTGAAAATTTTTGAAAAAAATCAGCAATTTTAAACTTGTCAAATTTTGGCTCCAATTTTCCTTCATTTTTGAAAGATGTACCATTAATTCAAATTTTAGTGCCAATCTTTCATTTTTAAGAAGAATTATCATTAATTCAAATTTTGGCTCTAATATTTGAAATAATTATCATTAATTCAAATTTTGGCTCTAATATTTGAAAGAATTATCATTAATTCAAATTTAGGCTCCAAGAATCAATTACCAAATTACCACTAATCCCAATCCTAAAACTCTATAAATAAAACCCTCATTTCATTCAAATTTCAAGCTTTTGATAGCCAAATCCACCTTGCTAAAAAATCTCTCAATTCTCTCCATCTACCAAATTCACTCAAAGCTCCATTTTCAAAAAGTTAGTAAGCTTTGCATTGAAGCTTACTAATCTTTGAGCTAAACCTTCATCCAAACACTTTTTCTTTATCAATTATCTACATCCAAGCTTGAGCAATTGATTCTTGTGTTTGAATTGAAGAAAATTCTTGAAGTTGTGTTGATAATTCTCTAGATCTACCTTTGGTAAGTTGGATAATTCATCTTTCACGATGTGATCTCTTGTTAATCTTTGGGTTTGATTCATTGAGCATTATTTTGTGATTCCAATGGTGTTATTTTCTCATAATTTAATGGAATTTTCGTGCTCAATTGGATCCATGATCATAAGGTGTTTGATGGAAAGTTTGAACAAGAAATTGGCCTTTTAAAATGTTGTTTTGCTGCCTGTAACAGTGTGCAATTGATTGCAGTAACAGTGCAATCGATTGCACAGAAGCAACTTCGCGCAGATTTTTGAAAATTGTATTGTGTAAATCGATTTACATAGTAGTGCAATCGATTTACACAGGGACAAAATTCATTTTTTTGCCTTGTTTTTGGGCAGCTTTGATCCAAAATGTTTTTTCTACTCACTCCTTTTGATTGTTGGTTTGGATTGCAATTTTAAATGTCCAATTTCTCTTTAAACTCAATGGACTTTGTGATGTAGATGAAGTTAGATAAATTTTCATCAATTCAAATCTACCTAAGAGTTAATTATTTAATTCATTTTTGGTGCTTTGGATTAATGATATGTTTAGTGCTTTAATCCATCTAGAGGAGTGGTTGAGTTTAAAGATTAAAGAATTTTGAAATGGTGATCCAAATTAGCTTATCATTCCCCTCCCTCTTCATATTATCCCTTTATTTTTTAATTGTGTTACATGTTAAGGGATGGTGATCTCTATATCATTTATCCAAACATGAAATACATAGATTGCTATTGACAGGCCTCAAAATAGGTGCAACTTCTACATAAGTCCACTTATGATTTCTTAACATAGCGCTAAATTTCGTCCTGATTCTAATAAATGATCATTAGTGGCCCAAACTTATGATTGCAAGCCCAAGTATGTTAATTTGATCTCTTTGATCCAATAACCTTGAGATTCATTGTGTGGAGGCTTTGGTTCTACCAATCCTCTAATGGATCTACAACACCTTTGGTCAACGCGGATCACTTAAACATCGTTGATCATTAAATGTTGCTTTTGAGGATTCCAAAATGGATGATATACTTGACAAAAAGCAAATGCAACTTGTTGTGTGGAGGCTTTGGTTCTACCAATCCTCTAATGAGTTCCAAATGCAAGTTTCAAGATGGTCATCCAACTAACCACTAATTTCTAACAATTGACTTTAATTTATGCTTTTATTTTTTATGCTTTATGTACCATTTACTTTTAGTATTTTACATTTCATGCTATTTTCATCTTTGCTCACTTAAGCATTTACTTTTATGTCATTTTTATTTTGCTCACTTGAGCTTTTCTTTTCCTTTTAAAGACACCTAATAATCAACATGAACCATAAAAAACTTTAATGATACTTGGACTATTTGGTTACTATCCTTGGCATTATGGAGCATGAGAATTTTTCTTGGACTTAGGATTAGAGACCTTGGCCTATCTTAGAGACTTTGTGACAATGTATAGTATTCCACTTTTGGCCTAAGGCTACTGTGTTTCACTTTATTTGTGGAACACAAATTATTACACTGGCACTGCTATTGTATTTGGCATGTTTGATATTCCATGTAGGATATATATACATGAGATTGTGAATACTATACATTTCCCATGGGGATTTGTTCATATATGATAATCTCATTACTTACATCCTTATGGAGTAATTTATGACTTGATTTGTCTACTGATTCCAGCTTGCTTGAAGTTCTCTGGTTTTTATTTTATTCTTGCTCAGTTGCTAAGGATAGTTATCCGTTTAGTATTGCACTATCTCCTTTCTTCCATTTTCATTTTGTATAATTCTATGATTGCATGATGGGACCTCTGTTGCTGATATATGTCAGGAGGCCCTCTGGTTTTTGTCTAATACATATGTTGTGTTTGCTGTTGATCGATGAGTCACTCAATTTAGAAATTGAGATCACGACTTCGCTCTCATTGCATGTTCCCTATAGGATGTTTATTGCTTTTCTTCTTTATTTTTTGATTGATGAGTCACTCAATTTAGAAATTGAGATCACGACATCGCTCTCATTACATGTTCCCTATAGGATGTTTATTGCTTTTCTTCTTTAATTGTTGATCAATGAGTCACTCAATTTAGAAATTGAGATCACGACTTCGCTCTCATTGCATGCTGCCTATAGGATAGTTTTGTTAAGCTTCCTTTAGCGTGTTAATTAAGGTAGGGTTTTCCTTTATCCTCAACCTTAGGGTCAACCACTGTATGATAACACTAGGGATAGTACTAGGTTAGTTTCCCTTAGTTGTTTTCCCATTTCTATGCATTCTTCATCTTAAAAAAAAAAAACTATTTTCTTGGAAAATCATAAAACACTTTTAATAAACTCAAACCCTTATTCAAGGTAAAAGATACAAATCAATCTTATTTGTTTGTGCGCCACTTGGTTTTGTTTTTAAACCTGTTTTAGCCGATGTTTCGCCATCTCACATGTTTGTTATCCTACTTTGATTCTCAATATCATTGTTAGGTGTGATGATTTGTCATCCGTTTTATTGATGTTTCGCCATCTTTTCCATGATATCTTGTTATCTTGAAGCCGATGTTTCGCCATCGCACATGTTTTTTATCCTACTTTGATTCTCAATATCATTGTTAGCTGTGATGTTTTGTCATCTATTTTATTGATGTTTCGCCATCTTTGCCATGATATCTTGTTATCTTGAAGCCGATGTTTCGCCATCGCACATGTTTTTTATCCTACTTTGATTCTCAATATCATTGTTAGGTGTGATGATTTGTCATCCGTTTTATTGATGTTTCTCCATCTTTGCCATGATATCTTGTTATCTTGAAGCTGATGTTTCGCCATCGCACATGATTGTTATCCTACTTTAATTCTCAATATCATTTATTAGGTGTGATGTTTTGTCATTCGTTTTATTAATGTTTCGCCATCTTTTCCATGATATCTTGTTATCTTGAAGTCGATGTTTCGCCATCTCACATGTTTGTTATCCTACTTTGATTCTCAATATCATTGTTAGGTGTGATGATTTGTCATCCGTTTTATTGATGTTTCGCCATCTTTGCCATGATATCTTGTTATCTTGAAGCCGATATTTCGCCATCGCACATGTTTGTTATCCTACTTTGATTCTTAATATCATTGTTAGGTGTGATATTTTGTCATCCGTTTTATCGATGTTTTAGTTATCTGTCTTATCATTTGATGTTTCGCCATTGTGATATGGTGGGAAGAACTGACTGTTTTTTGGAATGCTGGTTTGCATTTTGCGTTTGTTTTCTCAAAATGTCGCGGTAAGCAAGAGTCTCCACCGACTTTTATTTTATCCAACAAGGAAAGGAAAAAATCACAGAAAAATTCCTTTTTCGAGATTATCTCTGAGTACGGGGGGTAGATTTATAGAAAGGGAAGATATTAGCACCCTTTCTATCCGTAGTTATCTACGGGCTCTTAGGTACTTGCTCATCATTTTCAAAATTGTTTTCTTTGTGTTTGTGCGCTTTGAAAATTTTTTGTTTTAACTTCGATTTAACTCTTGCTTATGTCTTCAAGAGTGTAATGAAGTGTTTTGAAAACTTTGTTTGAAAAGGAGTGTAAGTGTGAGAAAAAGTTTTGTTTTGGATGAGCAAGTATCTAAGAACTATCTACCTACTCGAAAAAGGAATCGTTCTATGCTAATTTCATTTAGACAATGATATCCCACTATTAGTGAGTAGGTAGCACCGTTGTTAGAGTTTTAGGGTCAATTCGAATAAGGGACTTACGGTCACTAAAGCAATGTTAGGGCATCTTAGCGGTAACCCTAATGTCTTAGATCATTTGTTTGAGGCAACAATATCTGAGGCAACCATTTCAAGGTGACTATGATCTTTTAGACAAGAGGACGACCTCTAAAATGACATATACTCAATGACCGTGTACGAAGGCAACCAAGTGGGGTGTACCCTAAGAGTGCGCAGGTGCGAGTGTGTCGTTTTCAGTTATTTTTATCTTTGCACATGTTAAGGGTGATCTAATTTGATTTTAGTTTAAGCATTCAGTCTTGTCATGCAAACCCTATTTATCAAACATCTAACAGTTATAATTAGCAGAATTTAAAGTGCGGAAATTAAATTACAAGGCGTCGGGTATTTACATCGCCAAAAGCAACCCTTTGAAAATAAAATAAAATAAAGGGTAAATAAAAATGTCCTAATTATCTATTACATACCGAAAACAGATACATAAATTGGATAAAGAAAAGTAAGTCGCGACGTGAAATTAAATCGGATGCACAATTAGGGTTTTGACCCTTTTTTAAAAGAAAAAGCTTTTTTATTTTTTTTATTAAAGAAAAGAAATTAAGTCCTAAGTTAATTACTAAATTAAATATAAAATAAATTAATTAATGAAAAATAATAAATGGCATGTTTTTGGAGTTTTTTTTTTAATATTTTAGGAAAGAAATTAAAATAATTAAATGAATTAAAGCCTAACGATTTCTAATTAATTTTATTTATTTGCAAAATAAATTAAAGTTTCCTAGAATTAAGAACCTAAATTAATTAGTTAGTATTTATTAATAAATAAATAAAAAAGAATTCTAAAATTTATTGGATAAAAATATTTTTTGATGATTTTTTGATAAAAAGGAAAAAATATGATTGGTTAGTAATTAATTGAAATAAAATAAAATAACTAAATTAATGAAAAGAAAATATAATAGAAAGAAAGAAATGGGCCTTTTTTGGAGGTGTTGGAAGCCATTTTTGTTGGCCCAATAATGCTGACCCGTGTGGACTTTTGTGATTCCCTGCATGTGCATTGATTGATTCCATGGTATGCCCTCAAGATTTGACCACCAGATCTGGCCCCTTGGCCATCTGGCGCTTGGATGGTGAGGGAGTATGATGGAGATCTGGCTTGTGCACGCACCTGATCGCCTGAAAGAAATTGGGAAAATGCAAATTGCTGGAGGCAGGGATCGAACCCCTGACCTTCAGCCTTTGGGTCTTTAAGCGCCTATGTGGCCACCACTGCATCATGTTGCTTTGTTTTGTTATAATAACACAAGTATAATAATATATATAAAAACAAAAGCAATTGCAAGAAAATATAAAAAAAAAAGCGCGCAATATGTGAATTGCCCAATGGATGGATGCCACGCATCATCCCTGACCTCCCAACCGTGGCTAAAATAAAAACCACCTATACCAACGGACAGAAGTCCATAGCTACAAGCTTGTCTCACTCCAAAATACTCTAGAGGCCATAGAAATGCCTTCTGACGCCATGGTTAAACTCGCCTTCTTCTTCCGGTCACACCCATAGCCATCACTAAGGTTGATTTTACCTGAAAAGAAAATCCCTAAACCAAACCTTGAAACCCTAGCTATGGTGAATTACAATACATGTTAGATAAATGAAATTAAATGATACCAAAAGACTGCAAATGGTACGATGAATCAAAATATGCAATTAGTTTTTGTTGTAGATGCAAGAATAACACAAATCGATTTTAAGAATGAGGCGGATTCGAGGACCACTTACAGCGCTCTAGGAAGCTGGAAAATGTGTGATTCTGATTGGTTTAGCTTCTGGAGATGGCCAGCAATCGATTGGGACAAGTCTCAAGCCCTGAAAATGTCTCCAACCTTGATTTTGATCTCAAACTTTTTTGTGATTTTTGCCACTTTTGTTCTGCCTCCACAAGTGATCTCTGACCCTTGTTTATGTATGCTGCGCTTGCTTATGTATTGTGCATTATATTAGGGTTCAAACCTTTGTCCAAATCTCCCTCTATCAATGATTTTGATGTGGATTTGATTTGCCTTTACAATCTTGCCAAATTTGATCCAAATCATATCTTCTTGTGCATAATGACCTTGACACGAATTTTATTGCAATGCTAGCTGTGATCAAAGCCTAAAACAACCAGAAAATCATTAGTTATCAATGCCTTAGATTTTATGTGATTTTATTTGATTTAAAATTAATTAATTCAAATAAAAATCAAATTAAATAATAAAAATGAGATATGGACACATGGCCAAGGCTAGAGCATGTGGGCAACAATGCAAACTCAAAACAAGTGAAAAAGAATGGGCCCATTTGGCAAAATTTGAAGTTTTGGGGATAGTTGATTTTTGGCAATTTTGCAAAAAAGTCCAACTTCAATAATGCATAACTTCTTCAATTTTGAACTTTTGGAGGTGTTCTTTGACTTTTTAGAAAGCTTTAGATGTCCTATAACCAACCATTTTGGTCTCATTTCATTTTGATATTCCATGCTCAAGTTAGAAGCTCTGACAAAAAAGGTGTTTTTGTTGACTTTCAAAAATGACCTATAATGTCACAATTCATAACTTCTTGTGAGTGCATTTTTTGAACTTGGGTTATGAATATGGATTGTAGGGAATTGCATCCTATTCAAAATGATATTTGGATGGGTCATTTATCATAAAGTATGAGAAAGTTATGCTTGTTCAAAGTTGAGTTGACTTTTATTGCAAAACCCTAATTTAGCAACTTTTGAATCTTGATGAATTTTGAGCAATCCTTGATGAATCATGATCAACCCTTGATCAAATGATGAAATATAATTCAAAATGAGAATGTTGACAAAACATATTGAAGTTTGACTGTATATAGGTCACAGTTGACTTTTTCCCTAGCACGGTCGATTTTTGGACCTTTGAGCAATTGATTGAGCAAACTTCCTCTGCAAGGCTTGAAATTTGACATGGATGATCTTGAGAACATTTTAGGACATTGGGGAGAACTTGAGGTCATTTAGACTCAAGGATATTGATGCAACACAAAACCCTAATTTGGGGTAGACTGCCTTAGGAGACAACTTGTCTGGTCAATCTTTGAGCAACCTTGAGCAACTTGGAGATTATTCTTGCAATGTTTTGAGAAATATGGGAGGGAAAATTTTGGGGTACAACAGCTTCCCCTGTTCAATCTTCTTAAACCTGAGGATGTAGATTGTCTTTCATGTCTTTCGTGATCCGAAGGTGGAAGATGATTGAACACTAGAGTGCCCGTAAATTTGCACTCACATGAAGTGGTATCAGCCTTGTGATGTCAGGAATGGGCTTACAGATGCCATTTGGAGATTGCTGATGGGAGGATGGGCTTAAAGATGCCATTTGAAGGAGTGTCGATCGCATAAGAGATTCCTTAGCGAGAGCTTGTATACCTCTCGTTTGAGGAAGATTCCGCTGGGGGGAGTCTGATCTTTGTTGAGACTTAGGAACTTGCCTGTAATTCAACTGAGGGGAAACATCTTCGTCGAGATTTAAGAACTTGTCTGTACTTCAACGGAGGAACACTTTTGTCGAGATTTAGGAACTTGCTTGTCCTCCAACCGAGAAAACATCTCTATTGAGATTTAAGAACTTGTCCGTAATTCAACTAGGGGAAACATCTTCGTCGAGATTTAAGAACTTGCCCGTAATTCAACTGAGAAAACTTCTCTGATGAGATTTAGGAACTTGTCTGTAATTCAACGGAGAAACTTTGTCGAGATTTAGGACTTTGTCTGTAATTTAACTGAGAAAAACATCTCTGCTGAGATTTAAGAACTTGTCAGTAATTCTACTGGAGGGAAACATCTTCATCGAGATTTAAGAACTCGCCTGTAATTCAACTGAGAAAAATTCTCTGCTTATTAGGAACCTGTCTGTAATTCAACGGAGGAACTTTGTCGAGATTTAGGACCTTGTCTGTAATTCAACTAAGAAAAACATCTCTGCTGAGATTTAAGAACTTGTCAGTAATTCGACTGGAGGGAAACATCTTCATTGAGATTTAAGAACTCGCCCGTAATTGAACTGAGAAAACTTCTCTACTGAGATTTAGGAACCTGTCTGTAATTCAATAGAGGAACTTTGTCGAGATTTAGGACCTTGTCTGTAATTCAACTGAGAAAAACATCTCTGCTGAGATTTAAGAACTTGTTAGTAATTCGACTTGGGGAAACATCTTCGTCGAGATTTAAGAACTCGCCTATAATTCAACTGAGAAAACTTCTCTGCTGAGATTTAGGAATCTGTCTGTAATTCAACGGAGGAACACTCTGCCGAGATTTAGGACCTTGTCTGTAATTCAACTAAGAAAAACTATGTTGAGATTTAAGAACTTGTCAGTAATTCGACTTGGGGAAACATCTTCGTCGAGATTTAAGAACTCGCTCGTAATTCAACTGATAAAACATTGATGAGATTTAGGAACTCGTTTGTAATTCGACGGAGGAACTTTGTCGAGATTTAGGACTTTGTCTGTACTTCAATTGAGAAAACATCTCTACTGAGTTGTAAGAACTTGTCAGTAATTCGACTTGGGGAAACATCTTCATCGAGATTTAAGAACTCGCCTGTAATTAAACTGAGAAAACTTCTCTGCTGAGATTTAGGAACTCGTCTGTAATTCAACGGAGGAAAAAGCTTCATAGCTTTGAATTTTGTGAGAATTTAACCGCATCCTTCCTGAAAGGTAAAGGTTAGTTGTATGTAATGCATGATATGTATCAGGCAATGATGTTCTCAAAATAAATGAGATTGTGTTGTATGATGCGTATATGTATGTGTAATGATGTATGGAAATGTAGTGTTTTTAGCTGGGGAAAATGAATCTCGGGTAGCTGCTGGAGAAAAGAGCTGAATTCTTCATTTCCGTTGGGGATAGCGAATGAAGATGATTGCGAGAATAAACCTGCAGGAGAGGATAACTCCGCTGGGGAATAAACTGATGAGGATATTACTCTGTGGGGAAGAGATGCTCTGTAGAGGATTCCTGTTGATAGATTCAACTGGGAACGAATTACCACTGCTGGTGATAATAAACCTTGTTGGGGATTGAATTCCTGTCGGTGAAAGGAATGAACTCCGTTGCGGATGATCTCTTCAATAGTGACCTTACTGGGATAACCTTTTAGGCTCTATTGGGGATAATCTGCCAGTGTCTACTGGGGATGATTCTCTACACTCCGCTGGGGATGCTTTTTCAGACTGCACTGGGAAAATTTCCAAACTCCATTGGGGATATTTTATACTCCGCCAGGGATGGTAAGACTTTTCAGTGTTGATGGTAGATAAACAATGCTTGGGGAGAATATCACCGATTCATTCATAGTTGTGAGTCTCAGCTGGGGAGAGTTAACATTACTGTCCTTTTCTTACCCTGAGGGGAGTGAAAGTACCTTAGCTCTATTCTTCAGCTGAATCTACCTTTGTACCTAGTGGATAGAGAAATTGTAAATCTTGGACCAATCTTATTTTCCCCCTATTTCTGATATTACAAGTAATCGTCTTTTGTTTCGCATGTAAATATTCATGAGAAGCAATTAGTGTCAAATGCATATATCAAAAATGAACATTGGACGTTCTTTGCAAAGCAAAACAGATAAAGGAAAAACAGTTTGAAATTTCTTTGAAGACGAATTGTATTGATTTTTAAGTTAGCCTGTAAATAGGCGTTTTTGTACAAGAGTTTGACGTCCTAGTAAGAGAACGCCGCCGAACAATAGAGTTTATACAATTTGTGAAAACAAGGAAAAACATCTACGTGAATAATCCCACTGGGTTCCAACGTTGCTATTGCCTTTATGTCCTTGAGCATCTCATCACTTTGCTACTTGGTTGAAGGTAGATCAGATTGATTAGTGCCATCCGAGCTTGACATTTGATACCGAAGTTTAGCTGCAAGGTGATCCAATGAGACATAGTGTTACGCTTTGATCCCTAATTTTTGCTTGGACCGCCCTTTCGGGTTTTTAGTCCACCAGGATACCCCTTTTTTCCCAAGCCGCCTTTTCAGGTTTTCGACTTGCCGGGTGTACAGATTTTTTTAATTTTCATCCCTTATTTTTTCCCGAAACCTTTTGGTTCGCCGGGAAGCCATTATTTTTGCCTAGGCCAGTCAACCTAGCGGGTCTTTGATTATGCGTAGTATTTTTTCTACTATGTCTGCATTGACGGGGTGAGGAAGGTCGTCACCATCCATGGTGGTTAGAATCATAGCTCCTCCTGAGAAAATGTTCTTAACCACAAATGGACCTTCGTTAGTAGGGGTCCATTTGCCCCTGGGATCACCTTGAGGTAAGATAATGTGTTTGATCACCAGATCCCTAACTTGATACTCCTGTCGTATAAATTTCTTGTTAAATTCCTTGATCATCTGCTTTTGATACGTCTGACCACGACAAATAGCAGTAAGTCTCTTTTTGTCGATTAAGTTTAGCCGATCAAGTCGGGTCTGAATCTAGTCATCTTCGCTCAAACCTGCATCCTTCATAATCCGAAAAGAGGGTATCTGAACTTCAATGGGCAAGACGGCCTCCATGCCATAAACCAAGGAATAGGGTGTTTCCCTTGTTGATGTCTGCGATGAGGTACAATACCCATGAAGAGCAAATGGTAACATCTCGTGCCAATCTTTGTATGTCACTATCATCTTCTGCACAATCTTATTAATGTTCTTATTAGCCGCTTCTACAACCCCATTCATCTTCGTCCGGTAGGGAGAAGAGTTATGATGTTGTATCTTGAACTGCTTGCAGAGCTCGGTGATCATCTTATTGTTGAGATTTGTACCATTGTTTGTAATGATCCTCTCTAGTACACCATACTGACAGATCAGGTTGTGCCGAATGAACCGTGCCATGACGTTCTTGGTTACTGTAGCAAAGGAAGCTGCTTCAACCCACTTTGTAAAGTAATCAATAGCTACTAGGATGAAACAATGTCCGTTGGATGCCGTAGGCCTGATCTCGTCGATCATGTCAATGCCTCACATTGCAAAAGGCCAGGGAGCTGCTAACACGTTCGTATCTTTGATATCAATAGGGTAGTGTGAGCCAACATATACTGTCTCAGCCGGCGGACAGCCCATGCCAAAGCGTAGCAAGTTGTCTCGAGCAGCGAGTATCGGGTCTCACAATCGGTGAACTCTTTGCTAAAGCAGTCAACAACATGCCCTTTTCGGCCAGACTCGTCATGCTTCCCCATCACACACCCCATTGAATTGTCGAGTACTGTCAAGTATAAGATCGAGGGTCTCCCTTCAATTGGAGGCATCAGAATTGGTGGCTTTTGTGAGTTGTATGGCTCTTTCTTCCTGTAGTAACAGTCTAGCAAGTTCACCAGGCACTTCACAATCATCCTCACCTTATCTGTGACTTGGTTGATCGGACTTTCAAAGTCATAATTGGCAATAGCAGAGTCGTTATCAGTAGGACCCAGAGTGGATGTGGATCATGATATGTGAGTGTGTGTAAAATAGCTGTTTTACCAGATAGAAAAAGAAAAACAAGGAGCGCAAAATTTGAAATGCAAGAAAACGTCCAATGCTTTTATTAATGATATATGAAAATGACACATATAAAGCCCTCACAAACAAAGCCACAGTGCCCGGGTAAGGCACTGGTCCGTAAAGTTTAAAAAAATTGTCAGTTACAAATTCAAAACAAAATTCTCATTACTGGATAATAAAAGAAATTGGGATGAAGTCCTTTGCTGTCCAGTTGCTTAGTCCGTCGTTGGTAGTTGGGTAAATCCAACTGTCAAACTCAGATTCTTCAGCATCATCTTCAATGGCATTCACTCCTGAATTGCTGATAAACAGGGGAGGTCCTCCGATCCGTGCACGCCGTACATCCCTTTGAGCTTCTGCAGTGAAACCCAAACCAAACTTGTTAGTCTTATGTGCAAAGTCAGGGAGTTGGCCCCAATTTGCACACCCGCCTTTCTCAATAACATCACGGGCATCCTTGAGGGAATCCATCTTCATTGGAGGATCTTCAGTAATAGTTTCAGCTGACGCCAATGTCTGGGGAAGTTCTTCAAAATGTTGAAACGAGGTCTCAATGAACTCCCCGTCCATCTCCACATACCGGAAAGAGTTGAGGTGGCTCACCATGTATTCCTCCTCTCCTCGTACTGTAACAATTTTCCCCTTCACTGGGTATTTCAGCATCTGGTGAAGCGTAGAGGTGACTGCCCCAGCTTTGTGGATCCATGGGCGACCCAACAAACAAGAATAAGATGGCCGAATGTCCATCACATAAAATGTAGATGCGAATATCTGAGAACCAACCTTAACTGGAATATCCACTTCTCCATGTACCATTCTCTTGGACCCGTCAAAGGCCCTAACAACAATGTTACTTGGCTTCAGCTCTAACCCTTCACAGTCTAACCGGTCCAAAGCTTTCTTAGGCAAAACGTTCAACGAGGACCCAGTATCCACCAATACATGGGCCAAAGTAGTGCCCCTGCATTCAATGGAGACATGCAGGGCATCATTGTGATTCTTCCCCTTGGCAGTCAAGTCTGCGTCAGAGAAACCCAACCCATTATCTGCTGTTAGACTATCCACGCAATCTTTAAATTGATCAGCTGGTGTCTCCTATGGCACATGCGCAGTCTTCAGGAAAGCAATCAGAGCCTTAGCATGGGCCTCTGAACACAACAATAAGGACAACATAGAGATCTTCAACGGAGTCTTCCTCAACTGTTCGACTACATTGTAGTCGCTTTTCTTGATGATCTTTAAAATTTCCTCTATCTCTTGTCTAGAGGCTTCAACAGTAATTTTCTTCGGTGCCTCCGTCTGGGCAGGCTCACCGGTGGTCTCTTTGCCCTGAGTGTCAGCTGACTCGGTGACAGAGGTAAGAATTAGAACTTGAGAAGGGATAGTAGCAGATGTACTGGCCGGCGTAATAACAACGGGCTTCCGAACAGTTGGTGGAGAGATCTCAGGGGAGAAAAGTATTTCGCTTCGGGTGACTTTACTAGATCCGACAATATTACTGACGTCAGTATCAACATCTTCAGCACTCAAATCTTGCTTAACCCCGTGATAATACACGTCAGCCTCATAGTTCCATGGGACAACTTTATCTGATGTATAGGGGATAGGTCCAGGAACAGTAATGATCAAGGGAGCGATTCTCGGAACAGATGTAATTCTAACAGGCTTTCTCGAGGAAGCCTTGGAAGAATTATCGAAAATGGTAATTATAGAAACTTCTTCAACATGAACCAAAGGAACAACAGTCTTCTCAAACAGAATTTCTTTGTTATCCATCAGGCGTTGGACACCTGACTTCAAAAGATGGCAACCAGTAGGTAGGACAGCACACTGGCGGAAACCTTCGCCACAGCCCGGAAATAAACCGGCTAACAGAAGGTTCTTCTTCATAGTCATCAATGGAGTAGCAATTTCCTTCACGGAAACCATAAACGAGTCTTCATCTATAGCATTCACTCCATGCTTGGGCATAGGAGCAGTCACAACATTAGGCCTTTCCGACGCTTCGAACTCAATCTCTTTAGCATCAATCAAGTCCTGTACTTTATTCTTCAGGACCCAGCAATCATTTGTATCATGCCCCGGGCTATCAGAATGAAAAGTACAGCGGGCGTCCGGGTTGTACATCGGTGATGTTGTATTGGGATTCTTCGGGGCTTCCTTCGAAATCACCAAGTTGGTCTTTAATAACTGCGGCAGAATCTGAGACAGGGTCATATGAAGCTGAGTGAATTGTCTTTGCGGCCTTTCGGCTCTTGGCTGATTGTTGCGTTGCGTGGCAACAGTTGGTCTTGATATAACCACCGCATTGACTGCTTGGCGGCGCTCAGGTCTATTATGGCTCTTTGAACTGTGAACAACATTGGACTCCTTCTTAAAAGGCTTCTTCTCGGTACTTGACGAAGCACCCTTCTGTATCTTATCGCTCTTAATACCGGCTTCAACTCTTTCCCCGGTCATAATCAGCTCAGTAAACCCGGACGATGAACGTCTAATCAGATGATTAAAATACGAACCAGACAAGGTCCCCAGAAACATATCCACTAACTCCCTGTCAGCCAGGGGGGGTTATACTCTTCCAGCAAGGTCCCTCCATTTCTAAGCGTAGTCTTTGAAACCTTCGCTCGCACTCATAGACATACCCTGAAGTTGGGTACGCGTGGGAGCGAGGTCGGCATTATATTGGTACTGCTTGTAAAAAGCAGCAGCAAGATCTTCCCAATTACGGATACTAGCTCCTTCCAGCTGGTAAAACCATTCAAGTTGAGTCCCTGAAAGACTATCTTGAAAGAAGTGGATCCAGAGGTTCCTGTCAGCGGTACATGGCTGGATCTTTCTAACATACGAACAGAGGTGCAGCTTTGGACAAGAAACCCCGTCGTATTTAGTAAAGATTGGTGCTTTAAACTTGTGGGGAATCACCACCCCATATGACAAACCCAAATCACCAAAGTCCAATCTAGGTACCTTCTGGATCTCCATCGCATTTAACCGGTCTTCAAGCTATTTATACCTATCCTCAGCTAGAGGATACTGGTCTTCGTCAAAGTCAGTCTCGTTGTCTGAAACCACAGGGCTATGAGCCCTCCTTTCTTCTTGGTTTTCTCTCCTCCAGATGAGTGGGATAAATTGACTTCATCACGCAAATTGTTATCAAATCTACGATCCATGTTCAGGAGGACCATCTTCTTCTTCTTCTTATCCTTTAAGATAAGAGTCTTCAGATCTGGCTGACCCTTAGCCAAATTCATGAACATTTCCTGGAATTGAGCGTTTTGAGCTTGTAGAGCCTTGATAGCTTGATCAGTTGATGTTTCAGCTGACATGATGTGATGAAATAAACAGCGAAGAAGATAAGAGACCTGTAATGGGTACCTGGGATGAGGTGCATGGAATGAAATGCGTATGATATGATTTCAAAGACGTCGAGAGATTCAAATTCGTAAACCAAAATGAAACACACTTTATTAGATAACAAACTTGAAATAATGTTTGACAAATGCCTTTAAGGCGTTACAAAGGGAAAAACTGAAAAGTAAATCAAAACTAGAAATAACAAAAGACATCAGCGCTCCCATGGTCGCTTCCCGTTGGTGCTGACATAGTCGTTGAGGACCTTCTCATTCTCCAGATGTCTTGTAAACTTTAGAATCTTCCGCTCCTGCTCGTGATACTTTTCTCTGTAAGTATCCCGTTCTTCTCTTAGCTGCATCCAAGACCTCTTTAATGCCCCAATGTTAGTGGGCATGTATGGATGGAGGATGGTAGGAGGAACCCCTTCTTCATCAGTAATCTCAACAGTCACAGGTAAGACAGCTTCGTACGACATTCCCATCTTTTGGGCACGGATTCGAACCCATCGGAGGTACGGTTCCATTGGAAGAGAGGTCTTCATCCCTAACTCGTGTGGATCAGACATGTGTACCCTATCCCAAGCTCGTATGAACCTGCGGCGATGCCCGTCACTATCCCCTTGGAAGTCAAAGACAATGCTTGGCATCAGCAACTCATGAGGTCCTTCCCTCCTAGCTCGCCCAAACTGACGTAAGGCCACAAAAGGATTATAGGTAATCCCTCCTCGAACTCCAAGTAGTGGAACATTGGGGTATTCCCCACAACAATCAATAATAGCCACTTCTTCCATGTCCTTAGTACTCCAGATGATGTCATTGTGAGAGAGAGACATAATTCTGTAGGCCCAACCCATGCCTTCCTTGTTCTTCAAAACTGATTTGGGGAGGTGAGAAATAAACCACCTCGCCAGCAATGGTGCACAACACATAAGGGTTCCACGTTTCCGAGCAGTACGGGCATAAAGAGAGTGCAGAATGTCACCCAAGAGAGTGGGCACCGGATTACGAGACATGAAAATCTTCACCGCATTCACGTCGATGAAAGAATCTGAGTTAGGAAATAACACCAAATCATATATGAGAAGAGCCAGAATGTCTTCAAATTCCTGAAAGTCTAGACTGTCCCAAAACAGATTAGCCCGATCAACCAAGAACTTAGCCAAGAAGCCCTTTGTCCCACTTCTAGTCTCCCAGTTAGACATTACCTCAGCTTTTGTCAGATGGAGGGCTGAAGCAATCTCTTCCGGCCTAAGGACTTTCTCCCAACCTGTAAACGGGGTCTGCTCTAAAATAGAGATACCAAGTAGATCAGAGAATTCCTCCAGAGTAGGGACTAACTGATAGTTTGGGAAAGTGAAGCATTGGTATAATGGATCAAAGAACTGGCACAAAACACTCATCATCTGTTCATCTAATCTGGAAGTGACCAAACCAAGGAAGTGCCCATGTCTTCTGACAAAAGAGGAAGTATCTGGAATCTTTGCAACCAAATCTCTAAGCTGAGTAGGAATCTGTACAAAGCTAATCCGAATAATGTTTCTATGCATAGAGGCCATGACCTACAAAACAGAACAAAGATGAATCCCCTCTTTCTTTGAAATAGGTTAGTCTGATGCAAGATGCATGCAATGTCATGATGCATGATGTTATGATAGAAACACATCACAAGTATTCACAGATAGCAAACATGGTAAGGGCAAACAAGTCACACAGTAGCCCTTAGATTTCAGGCTGGCATGGAGTTTAGGTATTACCCTCTTTCAGTTTAGTTGGTTCAAACCTGTCCTAGTAATAGTAACCGGGTTCTAGAGGATCTCAATATCACTGACCACCCTCGATCGGTCATAATTCTAGTTTGGCAACCTTTTCTTGCGTCCGGAATCATCGCGAGAGTTTGGTCTCAATGAGTGTAGCATACTGCTACTTTTCTATGGCCAAGTTGGTCAATTATAGGTTCTAAGGTCAGTTGGTGCTTAATGACCCCTTAGAAGACCTATATTCTCCTTGTTCCACCACAAGGGATATTGGTACAAACTAAAGTGCCACACCAACATAGCTACTGCTTCAACCGTATCGGTCTACGTCGTACAGTTCCCTCACAGTCTATTGCTACTTACCTAAAGGGTATCCCCCAGATCCGGGTTAGGATCTATAGTAACTCCGATTCAAGCCCACAAAGATAAAGCATACAAAGTAATCAATTGAAAACATTATGATGAAATATTCCTAAGGTACACCCCACTTATCAAATCCCCAGCAGAATCGCCAGTTCTATGATACGGTAGGAAGAACTGACTATTTTTTGGAATGCTGGTTTGCATTTTGCGTTTGTTTTCGCAAAATGTCGCGGTAAGCAAGAGTCACCATCGAATTTTATTTTATCCAACAAGGAAAGGATAAAAGCATAGAAAAATTCCTTTTTCGAGATTATCTCTGAGTACGGGGGGTAGATTTATAGAAAGGGAAGGTATTAGCACCCTTTCTATCCGTAGTTATCTACGGGCTCTTAGGTACTTGCTCATCATTTTCAAAATTGTTTTCTTTGTGTTTGTGCGCTTTGAAATTTTTTTGTTTTAACTTCGATTTAACTCTTGCTTCTGTCTTCAAGAGTGTAATGAAGTGTTTTGAAAACTTTGTTTGAAAAGGAGTGTAAGTGTGAGAAAAAATTTTGTTTTGGATGAGCAAGTATCTAAGAACTATCTACCTACTTGAAAAAGGAATCATTCTATGCTAATTTCCTTTAGACAATGTTATCCCACTATTAGTGAGTAGGTAGCACCGTTGTTGGAGTTTTAGGGTCAATTCAAATGAGGGACTTACGGTCACTAAAGCAATGTTAGGGCGTTTTAGCGGTAACCCTAATGCCTTAGATCATTTGTTTGAGGCAACAATATCCGAGGCAACCATTTCGAGGTGACTATGATCTTTTAGACAAGAGGACGACCTCTAAAATGACATATACTCAATGACCGTGTATGAAGGCAACCAAGTGGGGTGTACCTTAAGAGTGTGCATGTGCGAGTGTGTCGTTTTTAGTTATTTTTATCTTTGCACATGTTAAGGGTGATCTAATTTGATTTTAGTTTAAGCATTCAGTCTTGTCATGCGAACCCTATTTATCAAACATCTAACAGTTATAATTAGCAGAATTTAAAGTGCAGAAACTAAATTACAAGGCGTTGAGTATTTACATCGCCAAAAGCAACCCTTTGAAAATAAAATAAAATAAAGCGGTAAATAAGAATATCCTAATTATCTATTACATACCGGAAACAGATACATAAATTGGATAAAGAAAAGTAAGTCGCGACGCGAAATTAAATCGGATGCGCAATTAGGGTTTTGACCCTTTTTTAAAAGAAAAATATTTTTTGTGGTTTTTATTTAAGAAAAGAAATTAATTCCTAAGTTAATTACTAAATTAAATATAAAATAAATTAATTAATGAAACATAATAAATGGCATGTTTTTGGAGTTTTTTTTTAATATTTTAGGAAAGAAATTAAAATAATTAAATGAATTAAAGCCTAACGATTTCTAATTAATTTTATTTATTTTCAAAATAAATTAAAGTTTCCTAGAATTAAGAACCTAAATTAATTAGTTAGTATTTATTAATAAATAAAAAAAAGAATTCTAAAATTTATAGGATAAAAATATTTTTTGATGATTTTTTGATAAAAAGGAAAAAATATGATTGGTTAGTAATTAATTGAAATAAAATAAAATAACTAAATTAATGAAAAGAAAATATAATAGAAAGAAATAAATGGGCCTTTTTTGGAGGTGTTGGAAGCCATTTTTGTTGGCCCAATAATGCTGACCTGTGTGGACTTTTGTGATTCCCTGCATGTGCATTAACTGATTCCATGGATGGTCTTGAGAACATTTTAGGACATTGGGGAGCACTGGAGGTCATTTGGACTCAAGGATCTTGATGCAACACAAAACTCTAATTTGGGGTAGACTGCCTTAGGAGACAACTTGTCTGGTCAATTTTGAGCAACCTTGAGCAACTTGGAGATTATTCTTGCAATGTTTTGAGAAATATGGGAGGGCAAATTTTAGGTTACAACAGCCATCTTTGACGTGTTAACTTGTTATTATTTAGTCGATGTTTGACCATCTCATTTGTTTGTTGTTTTATTTTATGTTTTTCCATCTTGCCTATTTTTGTTGTCTTAACTAAAAAACAAAAACCAACAAAAATACATAAGCCGAACTACGGCTGCTCTGATTCCTTAAAAGGGATATGTAGGCATTGGGGTAGGGCCCGATCAAGCACATCTTTTTATTTTCCCTACATTGTTTTATTTTTTTCTTTCGCATTGCATTCCCTTTTCAATTTTAAGCCATAGACATAGGATATGACCACACCCATTAGATTAGACAACAAGAGTGGATACCGCAGAGTACTACGGGCGTGTGGGGTGCTAATACCTTCCACTCGCGTAACAGACTCCCTTACCCGATCTCTCGGTCGAAAGACCGTGATTTCTCCCTTTTCAGGTTTTCTCGATGTTTACCTTTCCCTTTCGGTGGGATAAAAGACGTTTGGTGGCGACTTCATTGATGTTTCATTACATCCAGATGATAGGTTCTGGCCGCGTTGTTTCAGCTGGCGACTTCACTGGGGACAGATTGACCTTTTGCTGGTCCATCCCGAAGTCGATCCTAGCTCTTGTTTGTTTTCTTTTTGGGTGTTTATTTTACCACTTTGCATATTTATCTGTTTGTATTGCATCCTATGTGCGCTTTACTTTCAGCATACTGGATTTGGCTGGACTGTTTGGATTCTGGATTTCTTGGTGGGTGGGTTGTTCCATGAGGTAAAAGGCCTCATACCCAGGCTATGAGTAAATTTCATAGGAACTAGGAATAGAGTGGCCATGGTAGCTATGAGTCGGATGCTTTGTAGACCTGACCATGAGACCCATGACTTCAGAGGTAGTTCGGATAGGTGTTATCGTATGATGATACCGACATTCGAGCTCCTGTACTCTGATTTGGCTTTTAACCTTACCTTGACCTAGATTACACCCGTGAGAGGGGCGGGAAAACTTTTCTTACATGTATAGGTACTGTTGGTGACTTTGTGTTGTGAAGGTGACTCAGGTTCCCATGATAGTTTTGAGGCTTCGGGATTTTCTTCTGATCTTGAAGTAGTGCTGTTCTGTGATGGTCCAGCCATGATCCAGTGCGAAACTTTGATCCTGTCATGTTGCATCATAGCATATTTATTTCTATAAAAAAATGAAAAAATGATGTAAAAAAATAATAACTAGCATGCGCATGTCATCTTTCAGGGACATTCAAGAGTCTTCTTTCCATCAGAAATGGCTGGCCTCCCGTCAGATGAGTTTGATTCAGTTCGTGTTAAAGAGCCCACTAGGCATACTTTCTCTTATCAGATTCCTACTATTGATGTTTCCGAGTTGAGGAGGTTGAGTTCTTATCTGAAGGGTGATGTTCTGAGTAATTTCAACAAAAATTATGGCAATTTGTTACTAATCCTTAACACTCCAATTGACCCAATGGCTTTGATCACTCTCTTCCAGTTCTATGACAAGGAATTACAGTGTTTTACTTTTCAAGATCATCAACTGGTCCCCACACTAGAAGAGTACGTGTACCTACTTAATATCAAGTTGTCTGATGAAGTTCCTTTTGTCCAAGTGCCAGAGAAGCCAAAGTTCGAAGTTATTGCTGAAATTCTTCATTTGAGTTGGAAGGAGGTGAAAGAAAATTTGAAATCAAGTGAGGATGCTACAGGGTTTTATTTGGATTTCTTAGTGAAGAAAGCTGAAGACTGGGCAAAGAAAGGGAATTGGATTGACTTCAACACTCTGTTTTCTCTCATGATATACGGGATTGTCCTCTTCCCTCGCAAGAGAAATTTTGTGGATTTGGCGGCCATTTGTGTTTTTAGAAGTAAGAACCCGGTACCGACACTCTTGGCAGATACTCTTTACACCATTCATTCCAGACATGGAAAAGGAGGTAATGTAAGTTTATGTCATTCAATGTTGTATTAATGGTTTAAGTTGCACCTATCGGTAAGTGGTCCTTTTGTGGATACCAGGCATTCTCTTCGATGGTCATCAAGACTTGTCAACCTAACTTCATTTGATATCTGATGGAATTATGACATGGGGGAAGTACGAAGTATTATCACTAGTTGTGGAGATTTCCCTAATGTTCCCCTCATAGGAACTAAGGGGTGTATCAACTATAATCTTGTGCTTGCTTATCGTCAATTGGGATATGCAATGGACGGACCGCCAAAGGTTGAAGAAGTGTCTGAACTAGTGTATTTTGTTAGAGGAAGTGATCCTGTGATGTTGAAAAGAGTGACAAGTGCTTGGAAAGGAATCCAGAAAAAGGATATAACTACTTTGGGCAAGAAGGTTCCTATTTCTAGGGTTTCTTACTAGATTGGATTAGAGCCAAGGTTAAGATTTTGCGGTTACCATTTGTAAGGTCGGCTCCTCTATATGAGCAACCTCCTTTTGTTCTGAGTAACACGGTGTCAACCGAGGTGTTCACTCAGGTTCATGTAGAGAACATTCTGCTTCGTGGAAAAGACCGCGAGGCGGGGATGAAACTTTATTGGGTAGATCAAGAAAGGGCCGACTTAGCTCGCAAACTCAAAGAAGCTCAAGGGGAAATTTCTGATGCAACCAGTTTTAGGAAGAGGTCTCATGATGAAATGGAAGAAGAGTTGAGTAATACCCAACAAGAGTGCCAGAAGCTTCAGGCATCTGAGAATAGTTACATGAAGAAGATTCAGAACTTGGAGAAACAGCTCAAAGACAAAGATGCTCAGCTTAGGAAGGAAGTAGCCCAGAAGCGTGTCGCAGAAGATCGGTTCCGAGAAAGTAAACTAGTTGCATCACAACTTTTGAAGGAGAAAGCCAGACTTGAGGAGTACTGTCAACATCTTGAAGTATTGCTTGTTCCGGATATTTAGTTCTGTTATTTACTTTTGGTGTATTCGGTCACCCCTAGAATTGTTGGAAGGGACCATTTGTTTGTTGTTATTATTTAGTTTTTTTGTTAAGACATGTATTTTGTTGTTTATCGTTACACTCTTAAATGTCTGAAGTCACTCGAACATCGTTTTTGTTTGTAAATAATTAAAGTGTTTGTCTTATTGTCCTTTTTCTCATTGATTGTATGCTTTATCTTTGGTCGCACGCCGGGACTGATGAATAAAAGGACTCTTGAATACCTGGAAATGACAAACATATCATGCACATCATGCATTTCATAACATTACAGGTTATCTCAAGACAGTGTTCTTATTCTTCTGCTTTTCTTATTCAGAATTCAATACGACTACTCATCGATATTCCACCAGAAACAATTTGCCAAGACATATGGAACAAGTTCAAGCTGAACTCGTTGAAATGAGGGCCCATATGGCTACTCAGATGACCCAGTTCATGGAGGTTATTACCAACGTGAATCGCCGACAGGAGGAATTGGCTGCCATTGTCAATAACCAGTGCCACTATCCAGGGGTTGGTGGAAATCAAGGGCTCTATCAAGACATTTCTGTAGGAGTGGGGGATGTGCAAGATCAGCCTGCTGGAAATTTTCACGGGATGCCTGGAAACCCTTTTATGCGCAACGTATGGAAATTTTCCCCGTCTCCGGGACCTCGTCTTGTGGGGAGCAAAAGATTTAATCAAGGCGGTGTAAGGAATTATCAGGAGCAGGATTATGACTTTGACCAGGATGAAGATCAGTTTTCTGTTCGGCGTTCAGAGCCGGAAGTTCAGGTTGAGGATATGAAGTATCGGTTTTTGGAAGAACGTTTTAAGGTTGTGGAAAGGCAAGGAGTCCTTGGTATGGATGCTAATGATCTCGGGTTGGTGTTCGGGGTGAAGGTTCCTACAAAGTTCAAGCCTCTTGTATTTGAAAAGTACAACGGAATGTCATGTCCTGTTACTCATGCCACTGCTTATTTCCGAAAGATGTCGGTACATACAGAGGATCAAGGGCTTTTGATTCACTTTTTCCAGGATAGCCTATCTGGGGAATCCCTGGAGTGGTACATGAAGTTGGAAAAAACTCATATTCGTTGCTGGAATGATCTTGCTCGGGCCTTTGTCAAACATTATCAGTACAATATGGATATGGCGCATAATTGCACTCAGTTATAGAATATGTCGCAGGGACCAAAAGAGTCTTTCAAGGAATACGCTCAGAAGTGGCGTGAGTTGGTTACGAGGGTTCAACCTCCACTCATGGAGAGAGAACTTATTGATATGTTTATGAGTACCCTACAAGGGCCATTTTATGAGCACATGATAGGAAGTACTTCGACAGGATTTGTAGACTTGGTTATGACTGGTGAAAGGATTGAGGTAGGTTTGAAATTGGGGAAAATTTAGATTGGAGGTTCTAGTGGCTCATCCGGGGGAAGTTAGAAACCATTAAACACTTACCCTAAGAAAATGGAAGGCGACGCAAGTGCAGTTTACTCTCATAGAGGAAGAAGGGAGGATCGTCAGCACCATTAAATCAATGTTGTTTCTATTCCTGTTAATGCTCCTCCGCAGTAGAGACCGAATGCAGTACCTCAATAAGAGAGACAGCAAGATGCTCGTCGTCAGTATAATAATCAACAACAGAGACAACCGAGAAAAATCGATCCCTTATCGGTATCTCTCACTGAAGCACTCTACCACCCGCTTGATTTGAAGTTGATCAGTTTTAGAAATATGCCACCACCACCTGCAAGACTTCCTATTAACTATGATGCTAACGCAAGACGTGAATTCCATTCAGGTGGAGTTGGTCATTCTACTGACAATTGTTTTGCGTTGAATTGCAAGGTGCAAGACTTGTTGGATGCTAAGGAAATTGAGTTTACTCCAGTGACTGGTCCGAATGTTACACAGAATCCAATGCCTAGACATGGAGGGGGTGTTGTCAATATGATTGATGATAATGGTGAAATGTTGAATTTAATCATGAATGTGGAAAAAGTAACTACTCCGTTATGGTATGTTAAGAGGTATTTGCTTAACAATTCTATTTTCCCGGGTTGTAATTCAGAGTGTGCCAAGTGTAGAGAACAACCAAAGGGCTGTGATGATTTAAAAGCCGGTATCCAGATGATGATAAAGGAAGGTTCCCTACAGTTTGATAGGAAACCGAGTTACCGCAAGGTTACTGAAGAAGATGTTTCTGTGGTATCTATTCCTTACATCCCTGTGCGCATTCCTGCCCCGTCTAGGGTGCCTCCTTTGATGATCACGGTACCTGGTCCCATGCTGTACACCAGTGAGAAGGCCATCCCATGGCATTACGGTGCCGATGTATATTACCATGGGGTGAAGCAGGAGGTTATTACCCGTGTGTCTGAGGAAGAACGTGTTGGAGGTAATGAAGAGGAAGTTCATAACTTTTCTGGTTTGGGTCGAATGACTAGAAGCGGGAGAGTATTTGGTCCTTCCAATGTGCAAGATGTGGAAGATGCTTCCGCAAGAGAAAAAGGAAAACAATAGGAGATGATTGGTAATCCAAGGGTTACGCCAGCCAATGTGACTCAGCCAATTCTGATACCAGAAGCTTCTTCAGTTCCCGATGAGGTTGAAGAGCTAATGCGAATTATTAGAAAGAGTGATTATAGCATAATTGATCATCTGAGTCATACTCCTTATAAGATGTTTATCTTGTCTCTGTTGATTAATTCAGAACCTCACAGAAATGCTTTGATGAAATTGTTAAAGAATGCCTTTGTGCCACATGAGATAACAGTCAATCAGTTTGAGAATGTTTATGCTAATATATCTTCCGGGAATGGTCTGGGCTTCACAGATTTTGACCTTCCTCCGGAGGGACCAGACCATAACAAAGCGTTGCATATTTCAATGGTGTGCAGGGGAACTACTTTATCCCGAGTTTTGGTGGACACAGGGTCATCTTTAAATGTATTTCCTAAGTCAGCATTGATGAAGATTGATTATTCTGGACTGGAGCTACGCCCTAGTGATTTGATGGTGAAGGCGTTTGATGGGTCTCGAAGGTCAGTGTTTGGGGAGGTGGAGTTACCAATCAAGGTTGGTCCGTGCACCTTCACGGCTACATTTTTTGTGATGGACATACAGCCAGCGTATTATTGTTTGTTGGGGAGGCCATGGGTTCATAGGGCAAGGGTAGTCACTTCTACTCTTCATCAGAAACTTAAGTATCCTGCAGAGGGAAAGGTGATAACTGTGTGCGGAGAGGAAGAGTACATCGTGAGTCATTTGACATCATTCCACTATGTTGAAGTTGAAGGCGAGATACATGAAACTCCATTTTAGGCGTTTGAGACAGTCCATGCTGTCAATTTCCCTCCTCCAGAACAGAAAAAGAAACCAGAAACTGTTATGTCTTCTCTCAAGGATGCGAGAGCTGTTGTGGAAGGTGGTAACCCTGAAGGTTGGGGTTAGGTGCTAGATGTTACTCCAAAGTTTGATAAATTTGGTCTTGGTTTTAACCCGGGTAAGCAGAGTGCAGCTCCCAGAGCATCTAGTTTATCTACTCCTGTGAAGTTTTCCCGTCCTTGTGCTGCTCCAGAAGGACACGTCAATGCAGTTGGCGACGATAGGGTTGATGGCTACAATATCGAAGATTGGATTCGTCCGAGTATCCCAGGCCAGACACTCAACAATTGGACTTCTGTGAATGTTATCCAAGTTTCAAGCGCTGAGGAGTAATTTTTCTTGTTTCTTTTTAATCATATCATAATTCCTACGCTCTGCCCAAGGCGTAGTGGATCATTTGTGTAGGGCCACCATGTTTATTTTCAAGTTTATCATGAAATAAAGGACGTTTTTGCATTCAAAATTTTGCTTCATTACTTTTTTTACTTAAATGGCAATGTTTCTCTTTTCACACACTATCACTAAAAACGCCAAAATGTCATTCATGCAGATGCACTTCCACCACCGATCATATTGATAACAACTCTGCTATGGCTCATTATGACTTTGATACTCCTATTTATCAAGATGAAGAAGAAGCATATGAGGATTGTGACCTTCCTGAGGAATTAGCAAGATTGTTAAAACAAGAGGAGAAGGTTATCCAGCCGAATCAGGATTCGAATGAGGTGGTGAATATTGGCACAGAAGAGGTAAGAAGAGAAGTCAAGATAGGAGCAGATATCGAAGAAAGTATAAAGGTCAGATTGATTGAGCTACTCCTTGAGTATTCTAATATCTTCGCATGGTCTTATGAGGATATGTCTGGGTTGGATACAGACATAGTGGTGCATCGACTACCGCTCAAAGAAGGTTGTTCTCCTGTCAAGCAAAAACTCCGTAGAACTCATCCTGAGATGTCCAAGAAGATCAAGGAGGAGGTCCAGAAGCAGTTAGACGCGAATTTCTTAAAGGTCGTCAATTATTCGCCATGGATTGCAAATATTTTGCCGGTGACCAAAAAGTATGGTAAGGTCAGGATGTGCGTGTATTATAGGGATTTGAACAGGGCCAGCCCTAAAGACGACTTCCCTCTTCCGCATATTGATGTGTTGGTCGATAATACTTCTCACTCCAAAGTGTTTTCGTTCATGGATGGTTTTTCGGGTTACAATCAAATTAATATGGCTCTAGAGGATATGGAAAAGACAACATTCATCACGCCTTGGGGAACCTTCTGCTATAAAGTGATGTCGTTTGGCTTGAAAAATGTCGGGGCAACATATCAGCGCACCATGGTCACTCTCTTTCATGATTTGATTCACAAAGAGATTGAGGTTTATGTGGATTATATGATTGCTAAGTCTGACACGGAAGAGGAACATCTTGTTCATCTGGAAAAATTGTTCGAGAGACTGAGGCAGTTCCTGCTGAGGTTGAATCAGAATAAGTGCACCTTCAGGGTGAGATTCGGCAAGCTGTTGGGTTTTATGGTAAGTGAAAAAGTTATCGAGGTGGACCTGGCCAAGGTAAAAGCGATACAGGAAATGCCTAAACTAAGGACAGAGAAGGAAATACGTGGTTTCTTGGGAAGGTTAAACTACATTTCTAGATTTATTTCTCATCTCACAGCTACCTGTGAAACTTTGTTCAAGTTGTTGAAGAAAAGTCAGACAGTGAAATAGAATGAGGATTGTTAGAAGGCCTTTGACAAAATAAAGGAGTATTTGCAGGAACCTCCGATACGCATGCCGCCAGTGGAAGGAAGGCCACTAATCATGTATCTAACTGTGTTGGAGAGCTCAATGGGTTGTGTCCTCGGTCAGCACGACGAGACATGGAAGAAAGAGCAAGCCATTTACTACTTGAGTAATAAGTTTACAGAATGCGAGTCGAGGTACTCATTGCTGGAAAATACTTGTTGTGCGCTTGCCTGGGCCGCCAAACGTTTGAGGAAATACATGTTAACTCACACCACCTACTTGATATCCAAAATGGATCCAATCAAGTACATTTTTGAGAATCCAGTTCTTACATGCAGGGTAGCTCGTTGGCAGATGATACTCACCGAATATGATATCCAATACACTACTCAAAAAGCAATTAAGGGTAGTGTATTGGCCGACCATCTTGGGCATCATCCTCTGGACGATTATGAACCGATGAAGTTTGCTTTTCCAGATGAGGAAATTTTGTATATTCGGGATTGTAACATGCCAGACCCAGACGAAGGACCCAAGCTGGGATCACGTTGAAGGCTTGTTTTTGATGGTGCCTATAATGCCATGGGAAATGGTGTCGGAGCTGTTATCACTTCCCCTGAGGGCTACCACATTCCTTTCACGCCTCATTTGTTTCGATTGCACTAACAACATGGCCGAATATGAAGCTTTCATTTATGGCATTGAAGTGGCGATCGACCTGCACATCAAGTTTTTGAAAGTTTACGGGGATTCTAATCTTGTCATCATCCAGATTAATGGGGATTGGGAGACTCGCCATCAGAACCTAATTCCCTATTGAGATCATGTTATGAAACTGATTCCGTACTTCGAAGAGATCACGTTTGAGCACATTCCCAGAGAAGAAAACAATCTAGCTGATGCACTGGCAACTTTGTCCTTCATGTTCAAGGTTAAGTGGGCTAATGAGGCACCTTCCATTACCATCAGAAGTTTGAGTGAGCCAGCTTTCTGTTTTGAAGCTAGTTTGGAATAAGATGGTAACCCTTGGTTTTATGATGTTAAACGATATCTTGAAACACAGGAGTAACCTGAAGAGGCATCCGTCAAAGATAAGAAGTTCTTGAGAAGGTTTTCAGCCATGTTCTTTCTCAGTGGTGGGGTGTTGTATAGAAGGCATCATGACGGTTTACTGCTCAGATGTGTTGACAAGAAAGAAGCAGCTAGAATCATTGAAGAGATACATGAAGGTGATTTCAGGACCCATTCCAACGGGCATACCATGGCTAAAAAAATTTTGCGAGCAGGTTATTATTGGTCCACCATAGAGACTGACTATTACAATCATGCACGGGTTTGCCACAAATGTCAAGTCTATACTGATAAGGTGCATATGCCGCCAGTACCTTTGAATGTCTTGACTTCCCCTTGGCCGTTTGCAATGTGGGGAATTGATATGATCGGCAAAATTGAACCGACTGCGTCCAACGGGAACCGCTTCATTCTGGTTGTCATCGATTATTTTACAAAATGGGTCGAAGCTGCATCCTATGCCAATGTCACCAAGCATGTGGTAACTCGGTTCATTAAGCACAATATTATATGTAGCTATGGAGTGCCTGAAAAGATAATTACCGATAATGGGTCTAATTTGAACAACAAGATGATGAAGGAGTTATGTGAGTCCTTCAAAATCAAGCATCATAACTCTTCTCCATACCGACCAAATATGAACGGTGCTGTCGAAGCGGCCAATAAGAATATCAAGAAGATCGTACAAAAGATGGTGGTAACCTATAAAGATTGGCATGAGATGCTGCCTTTCGCTTTGCATGGCTATCGCACCACGGTACGTACTTCGACTGGGGCAACCCCATTTTCCTTGGTTTACGGCATGGAAGCAGTATTTCCAATAGAAGTCGAGATTCCTTCTCTTAGGGTCATGAGGGATATCGAGCTGGATGAAAGTGAATGGGTACAAAATCGGTTGGATCAGTTAGAACTTATTGATGAGAAGAGGT
Organism: Vicia faba; assembly: GCA_948472305.1. Taxonomy (NCBI): domain Eukaryota; kingdom Viridiplantae; phylum Streptophyta; class Magnoliopsida; order Fabales; family Fabaceae; genus Vicia; species Vicia faba. The sequence continues at coordinate 812,930,714 of OX451741.1, read as the reverse complement.
TGACGGCTGTATGCCATGGTCAGGTATATCAGCAAAGGATGAGGAAAGCTTTTGATAAGAGGGTACGACCTCAATGTTACAAGCCAGGTGACCTTGTGCTAAAAAGGATAATTCTCCCCCAGGGAGATCCCAGGGGCAAGTGGGTTCCGACTAATGAAGGTCCTTTCGTGGTCAGAAAATTTTTCTCTAGAGGAGCAATGATGCTCACGACTATGGATGGAGAGTATTCCCTCTCCCTGTGAATGCTGACGTAGTTAAAAAAATAATTTGCATAAAAAAATAAAAACCCGCTAAACTGAAAACCTGAAAGGGTGGTTTAGGCAAAAAGAGGGTGTCCTGGTGAATCGAAAACCCGAAAGGGTGATTCAGGCAAAAGTTAGGGACTTAAAACAAATGACTACGCTCAGCATGAGACCCTTTGTTTCTTTCCTTCATTCCGTCATCTGGCATAAGCTCGAAGCTAATCCAAGATTGATCTGTCTGACAGCAGGAAGATAAGAGTCATAAGAGTCATAGCAGAGTCGGGACTTGATAGATGTTCACATTCACATTGCCATTTGTAAACACTTGTTTGCTTTCATTTTGTAATTACTTGCTTCCAAATGTAAATGCCTTTTTCACAGGCTGATTTTTCAAAATCAATAAAGCATCTCCTTTCAAGTATATGTATACGTTTCTTTTCTCCTTTTTACTATTTCGTTTGCAAAAACGTCCAATATTTTGATAAGCATGTGCATATAAACTTCATGGGCCTTACACGGATATGGTAATCTAAGTCATGGTTAGTTGATCGTTTGAAATATGGATAACAAACACAACTACTATTGTGCAAGAGGCATGTTTGTTTCTCTGTTTGATAAGATTCTCATTCACTTTTCTGGAGGATGCCTTGCCATTTGTTTTGCAGCCCCGTGTTGTTGGTAAAGGTCTTGGGTCAAGTTAATATCAAGATTACAGCAGAAGCTCTGAGAAACATGCACTCTCATCACTTTTCTATGGTTCGAGTTTCGCCTCGTCGCCTGTGTATGAAATCCAGTTTCGTCCTGGTACTCATCTAATTTAGTTTCGCCTAACTAATTTTTGAGTCGATTCTCATCTCGTGTTTGCTTTCATACCTTGGACCCTTTGACGGTGTTCGTTTAACGAGTGCAGTGTTCGTACTGTGTCTCTGGTTTGAAATCAATCTCTTTTGTTCCTTGGATTCTTCTATCAGTTTTCGTCATTGCTTATCCATTTATCTGAGACCAGCAGGTGCTCTGAGAAACTTGCACTCTCATCACTTTGCTATGGGTCGAGTTTCACCTTGTTACCCGTGCGTGAAATCCAGTTCCGTCCTCATCTAGTTTAGTTTCGTCTAACTGGTTTTTGAGTCGAGTTTCGTCTCGCTTGTGTTCCTCTTTTATGGGATTCTTTCAGTTCCTTCATACTGTCTATCTTAGTTGAGATTAGCAAGTGCTCCTAGAATCACGCACTCTAGTTACTTTACTTTGGGTCGAGCTCATAGTTTCATCTCCTCACCCTTGTATGTTTTCTGTTCCAGAGCTTAGTTTCGCCTATACTCTGTGGCTTGAGTTTTATCTCACCCTTTTTGAAGCCCAGTTTTGCCCTGGCACATTTATCTGGAAGTTTAGTTGCGTCTACTCTTCTTTTGTTTTCGTTCTATTACGACATGCGTTACAGCTTCATTCTGACCCATGTCTTGGGGGTTTTCTATTTCTTTTTCTTTCTTCTTCAAGAGTGTAAATTTTCGGGTTCTTTCGTATTCAAACATCTTTAACCTTGTACGCTCGAAAGTTGTCACTTTTCTCACTTATCATGTTAAAGATATTTGAATAGGGGCAGTTGTTGCACCCCAAAATTTACCTTCTTGATTTTTGGCTTATGTTTCATCATGAATATCATATTGCATTGCATTCATACATGGTGATAGGATCAAAGTACTTTGGTTATCAAGTCTTCCTCAAGCTTTGAAAGTTGTTTGCATTGACAAGTTGCTCAAGTAGAACCTTATCATCTAAACCTCTGGATTTTTCAAGCCAAAAGTTATTGCATATCTCAAGATGTTTCATCCATCTCTTTGGACCATCATAGGATTGAAGTTTATGATTTATTATGTGAAGGAACCACTCCTTTGATTCACCGGTCAATTTAGGGTTTTGTTTGAGCAAGATCATTGATCAATATACAAGTTTTGATTTGGAAGCTATAATATCTCATTGATATTTGGAAGGTCTTAGTACAAGAAATTGGCCAAGAGGTCCAGAGGATTTTAAAGTTTTGAAGATGGTTCATCAATCTCCTGAGATGTTAACCAAAATTAGGGTTTGGTCCAAGTTGAGTGGAATTAGGGTTGGTTCTTCCTCTTTTTCTATCTCTTATCTTTAAGTTTTCTCTTGAGGAATCTCCAAGAACCTTAGTTGTGTATTTTGTATATGTGTTGTTGATTAACTTCTAATCAAAATACAAAAAATATTTGTCTTTGTCTTTGCATATTTGTGTTTTGTAGGTACCAAGTCGAACCATCTGACAAAAAAAGATTCCTGGTATTATTCTCCTAAAATCTCTTTTTTGCAAAAGAAAATTAACAAAAATTCATTTTTTTTCACTGATGCAATCGATTGCTCTTAGAGTGAAATCGATTGCACATAGTGTATTTTGTGCCATTTTTGAAAAAAGACATTGTGCAAATCGATTTGCACTGTAGTGCAATCGATTGCACAGCGTGAAAATTTGAAAAAAATCAGTAATTTTAAACTTGTCAAATTTTGGCTCCAATTTTCCTTCATTTTTGAAAGATGTACCATTAATTCAAATTTTAGTGCCAATCTTTCATTTTTAAGAAGAATTATCATTAATTCAAACTTTGGCTCTAATATTTGAAAGAATTATCATTAATTCAAATTTTGGCTCCAAGAATCAATTACCAAATTACAACTAATACCAATCCTAAAACTCTATAAACATAGCCCTCATTTCATTCAAATTTCAAGCTTTTGATAGCCAAATCCACCTTGCTAAAAAATCTCTCAATTCTCTCCATCTACCAAATTCACTCAAAGCTCCATTTTCAAAAAGTTAGTAAGCTTTGCATTGAAGCTTACTAATCTTTGAGCTAAACCTTCATCCAAACACTTTTTCTTTATAAATTCTCTACATCCAAGCTTGAGCAATTGATTCTTGTGGTTGAATTGAAGCAAATTCTTTAAGTTGTGTTGATAATTCTCTAGATCTACCTTTGGTAAGTTGGATAATTCATCTTTCACAATGTGATCTCTTGTTAATCTTTGGGTTTGATTCATTGAGCATTATTTTGTGATTCCAATGGTGTTATTTTCTCATAATTTAATGGAATTTTCGTGCTCAATTGGATCCATGATCATAAGGTGTTTGATGGAAAGTTTGAACAAGAAATTGGCCTTTTAAAATTTTGTTTTGCTTCTTGTAACAGTGTGCAATCGATTGCAGTAACAATGCAATCGATTGCACAGAAGCAACTTTGCATAGATTTTTGAAAACTATACTGTGTAAATCGATTTACACAGTAGTGCAATCAATTTACACAGGGACATAATGCATTTTTTTGCCTTGTTTTTGGGCAACTTTAATCCAAAATGTTTTTTCTACTCACTCCTTTTGATTGTTGGTTTGGATTGCAATTTTTAATGTCCAGTTTCTCTTTAAACTCAATGGACTTTGTGATGTAGATGAAGTTGGATAAATGTTCATCAATTCAAATCTACCTAAGAGTTAATTATTTAATTCATTTTTGGTGCTTTGGATTAATGATATGTTTAGTACTTTAATCCATCAAGAGGAGTGGTTGAATTTAAAGATGAAAGAATTTTGAAATGGTGATCCAAATTAGCTTATCATTCCCCTCCCTCTTCATCTTATCCCTTTCTTTTTTAATTGTGTTACATGTTAAGGGATGGTGATCTCTATATCATTTATCCAAACATGAAATACATAGATTTCTATTGACCGGCCTCAAAATAGGTGCGACTTCTACATAAGTCCACTTACGATTGCTTAACATAGAGCTAAATTTCGTCCCAATTCGAATAAATGATCATTCGTGGCCCAAACTTATGATTGCAAGCCCAAGTATGTTAATTTGATCTCTTTTATCCAATAACCTTGAGATTCATTGTGTGGAGGCTTTGGTTCTACCAATCCTCTAATGGATCTATAACACCTTTGGTCAACGCGTATCACTTAAACATTATTGATCATTAAATGTTACTTTTGAGGATTCCAAAATGGATGATATACTTGACAAAAAGCAAATTCAACTTGTTGTGTGGAGGCTTTGGTTCTACCAATCCTCTAATGAGTTCCAAATGCAAGTTTCAAGATGGTCATCCAACTAACCACTAATTTCTAACAATTGACTTTACTTTATGCTTTTATTTTTTATGTTTTATGTACCATTTACTTTTAGCATTTTACATTTCATGCTATTTTCATCTTTGCTCACTTGAGAATTTACTTTTATGTTATTTTTATTTTGCTCACTTGAGCTTTTCTTTTCCTTTTAAAGACACCTAATAATCAACATGAACCATAAAAAACTTTAATCATACTTGGACTATTTGGTTACTATCCTTGGCATTATGGAGCATGGGAATTTTTCTTGGACTTAGGATTAGAGACCTTGGCCTATCTTGGAGACTTTGTGACAATGTATAGTATTCCACTTTTGGCCTAAGGCTACTGTGTTTCACTTTATTTATGGAACACAACTTATTACATTGGCACTGCTATTGTATTTGGCATGTTTGATATTCCATGTAGGATATATACATGAGATTGTGAATACTATACATCGCCCATGGGGATCTATTCATATCTGATAATCTCATTACTTATATCCTTATGGCGTAATTTCTGACATGATTTGTCTACTGATTCCAGCTTGCTTGAAGTTCTCTGGGTTTCTTTTTATTCTTGCTCAGTTGCTACGGATAGTTATCCGTTTGGTATTGCACTATCTCCTTTCTTCCATTTTCATTTTGTATAATTCTATGATTGCATGATGGGACATATGTTGCTGATATATGCCAGGAGGCCCTCTGGTTTTTGTCTAATACATATGTTGTGTTTACTGTTGATCGATGAGTCACTCAATTCATAAATTGAGATCACGACTTCCCTCTCATTGCATGTTCCCTATAGGATGTTTATTACTTTTCTTATTTATTTTATGATCGGTGAGTCACTCAATTTAGAAATTGATATCACGCCTTCGCTCTCATTGCATGTTCCCTAAAGGATGTTTATTGCTTTTCTTCTTTAATTGTTGATCGATGAGTCACTTAATTTAGAAATTGAGATCACGACTTCGCTCTCATTGCATGCTCCCTATAGGATAGTTTTGTTAAGCTTCCTTTAGCGTGTTAATTAAGTTAGGGTTTTCCTTTATCCTCAACCTTAGGGTCAACCACTGTATGATAACACTAGGGATAGTACTAGGTTAGTTTCCCTTAATTGTTTTCCCTTTTCTATGCATTCTGCATCTTAAAATTAAAATTGTTTTCTTGACAAATCATAAAACACTTCTAATAAACTCAAACCCTTCTTCAAGTTAAAAGATACAAATCAATCTTATTTGTTTGTGCGCCTCTTGGTTTTGTTTTTAAACCTGTTTTAGCCGATGTTTCGCCATCTCACATGTTTGTTATCCTACTTTGATTCTCAATATCATTGTTAGGTGTGATAATTTGTCATCCGTTTTATTGATGTTTCGCCATCTTTGCCATGATATCTTGTTATCTTGAAGCCGATGTTTCGCCATCGCACATGTTTGTTATCCTACTTTGATTCTCAATATCATTGTTAGGTGTAATGTTATGTCATCCGTTTTATTGATGTTTCTCCATCTTTTCCATGATATCTTGTTATCTTGAAGCCGATATTTTGCCATCGCACATGTTTATTATCCTACTTTGATTCTCAATATCATTGTTAGGTGTGATGATTTGTCATCCGTTTTATTGATGTTTCGCCATCTTTGCCATGATATCTTGTTATCTTGAAGCCGATGTTTCGCCATCGCACATGTTTGTTATCCTACTTTGATTCTCAATATCATTTGTTAGGTGTGATGTTTTGTCATCCGTTTTATTGATGTTTCGCCGTCTTTGCCATGATATCTTGTTATCTTGAAGCCGATGTTTCGCCATCACACATGTTTTTTATCCTACTTTGATTCTCAATATCATTGTTAGATGTGATGATTTGTTATCCTTTTTATTGATGTTTCACCATCTTTGCCATGATATCTTGTTATCTTGAAGCTGATGTTTCGCCATCGCACATGTTTGTTATCCTACTTTGATTCTCAATATCATTGTTAGGTGTGATATTTTGTCATCCGTTTTATGGATGTTTTTGTTATTTGTTTTATCATTTGATGTTTCACCATCTTTGACGTGTTACCTTGTTATTATTTAGTCGATGTTTGACCATCTCATTTGTTTGTTGTTTTATTTGATGTTTTGCCATCTTGCCTGTTTTTGTTGTCTTAACTAAAAAACACAAACCAACCAAAAGACATAAGCCGAACTACAACTGCTCTGATTCCTTAAAAGGGATACGTAGGCATTGGGGTAGGGCCCGATCGAGCACATCTTTTTATTTTCCCTACATTGTTTTCTTTTTTTTTCTTTCGCATTGCATTCCCTTTTCAGTTTTAAGCCATAGACATAGGATTTGACCACACCCATTAGATTAGACAACAAGAGTGGATACCGTAAAGTACTACAGGAGTGTGGGGTGCTAATACCTTCCCCTTGCGTAAAAGACTCCCTTACCCGATCTCTCGGTCGAAAGACCATGATTTCTCCCTTTTCAGGTTTTCTCGATGTTTACCTTTCCCTTTCGGTGGGATAAAAGACGTTTGATGGCGACTTCATTGATGTTTCATTACATCCAGATGACAGGTTCCGGCCGCGTTGTTTCAGCTGGCAACTTCACTGGGGATAGATTGACCTTTTGCTGGTCCATCCCGGAGTCGATCCTGTTAGAACAAAGTTTGAATCTACTACCCTAAGTTAAAGTTTTGATGATAACAAAATGCAAGATTATATAAATTGTATGATTCATGTAAGACATATATGCTACCTAAAAATTATATTGTGTTTTACAGAAACTCTGATGAGTATCAGCATAAGAATATCATCATCAGCATCAGAATATGAAATATCAACATCAGCGTCAGAGGATGTTATATCAGATGCCAGAATCAGAAGATCAAAGCATGTGCTTACGCTGAAGCTTGATGAACAGATCTGCGCGTAACAATCTAAACTCTGATCAAGACCACAATAATTCATCAGCACCTAGCAGCGTCAGAATAAGCCAAAGCCAGAACACGCTTAATTGGCAACGGTACTGTGCATTCAAGATACTTTATTATCAACGGCATTATTCCAGACAAAGATCTTCTCAATATGGAAATAATGTAATTGGCATTGAAACGGAATAACTGACTCCAACGTATCATTTCAAATGCTATATAAACAAGCAAGTGAGGAACGGATTGGCTAATGCTCTACAACTCTCTACACGCCTAAAGCGGTTCATCTTCATCCTCATTCACAGTTTGCTAAAGCTCTCAAATCACTTACTCTATTGTTTTAGCATTCTCGTTCTCATAAGTTTAATTTGTGTAGTATCACAGTTGTGATAAACAGTTTTGTAGAAAACATTCAACACACTTAGATTTCATTTATCTGTAAGAAAGTATTTCCTTGAGAAACCGGTTTGTGGTTTTAACTCAAGAAGGCTTTAGCAATTGTTAAAGCAGTTGTAATATTCAGTTGAATATAGTGGATTAAGACCTCGTTGGAGAGAGGCGAAATCACCTTGACGGGTGGACTGGAGTAGTTTGAGATCAAACGAACCAGGATAAAAACAACGTGTTGTCTGCATTTGATTTCAAGTTTTACAATTCAACCCCCCTTCTTGTGTTTTTCACTTCTTCAATTGGCATCAGAGCACCTGGTTCTGAGCTAAAACACTTAACCGTGTCAGTACAAGATCCAGCGTCAGAAAAACACAATGGCAGGAACATATCAACACACCAGCAATGACAACAATGAAGATAGAGACAGATTCAGCGGCAAACCTCCAGTCTTTGATGGAGAGAATTTTGATTACTGGAAAGACAGAATTGAAAGCTTCTTTCTGGCACATGATGCTGATCTGTGGGACATGGTGACAGATGGTTACACGCACCCAGTGAATGCAAGCGGTCAGAAGATTGACAGGAAAGCAATGTCTGATCAACAAAAGCGTGACTTCAAAAATCACCACAAGGCCAGAACCATTCTTGTCAGCGCCATCTCTTACGCTGAATATGAAAAGATATCTAACAGAGACACAACAAAGAACATGTTTGACTCACTCAGAATGACGCATGAAGGCAACATTCAGGTCAAAGAAACTAAAGCTCTTGCGCTCATTCAGAAGTATGAGGCATTCAAAATGGAAGAAAGTGAATCCATTGAAACAATGTTCTCAAGATTCCAAATTCTGGTGGCTGGTCTCAAGGTTCTGGACAAAGGATACTCTACTGCTGATCATGTCAAGAAGATCATCAGAAGCTTGCCAAAACAGTGGAGGCCAATGGTTACAGCGCTGAAGCTAGCTAAAGATCTCAACAAAATTTCTCTGGAGGAACTTATCAGCTCCCTCAAAAGTCATGAGATAGAGCTAGAAGCTGATGAACCTCAGAAGCAAGGTAAACCTCTAGCATTAAAATCTAACAGAAAATCTGACTCTAAAGTTTTGCAGGCAGTTGAAGAAACATCTGATGGGTCCTCATCAGAAGAAGAGGAACTTTCCCTCCTCTCCAGAAGAGTGAACCAACTATGGAAGCAGAGGCAAAGGAAGTTCAGGAATCCCAGAAGATCTGATCAGAATGAGTCCTCTTCCAGATACAGAAGGTCTGAAGGCTCTTCAGGAAGCAGAAAGCCAAACACCAAGGACATCACTTGCTATGAATGCAACGAGCAAGGACACTATAAGAGTGACTGTCCAAAGCTTCAGAGGGAAAAGCCCAAAAAGAAGTTTGGAAGAGAAAAGAAGAAAATTCTCATGGCTACATGGGATGACTCTGACTCGTCTGAAGTTGACTCAGAATCAAATGATGAGAGAGCAAACATAGCTCTCATGGCCAACATATCAGAAGACAGTGAAGCTTCTGAATCAGACTCAGAATCAGACACCGAAGAGGTATTTCCTGACTTTGCAATTAATTTTACTAAGGCTGAACTTGCTGAAAGCCTTAACGGAATTCTGGAAAGGTACCAGCAGATCAGAGTTAAATTCAGAAACCTGAAAAGGAATCTTGATTCTGACTCTGACAAAACTGAGAGTCTCAAATTGGAAAATTCTGAGTTGAAAAATAAAATTTCAAAATTAGAAAATGTTTTACAAAACTCTCAGAAGGAAACAATTTCTGAAACTCCCAGCAGCGTTGATGAGATCATCAAGGAGTATGATCATAGCTTTCAGAAGTTCCTTGCTAAAAGCATAAATAGAAGCAAAATGGCTTCAATGATCTATGGAGTTAGCATAAAGGGCAGAAAGGGAATAGGATACCAAGGTAAGGTACCTACACCAAAGAATGCCATGGATTTAATTATTAAACGCACTCCTCTGAATCCACACTTTGTGTTTGGCCACACACATGACATTAAATATACTAGTAGCAATTATTATGTGAAACCAAAATTCAACCAGAGTTTTGGTAAAGCTAACAAATCAGGACCCAAGAAAATATGGGTACCTAAGGATAAAATAATACATGTTGCAGATATTTTTAGCAGCAAATCAGAAACACCAGTCATGGTACCTGGACTCTGGCTGCTCGCGACACATGACGGGAAGAAGGCATATGTTCCAAAGCCTGGAACTTAAGCCTGGAGGCCACGTAGGCTTTGGAGGCAATCAGAGGGGAAAGATCATTGGCTCTGGAACTGTAGGTAATGGAAATCTTCCCTCTATAAACAATGTTCTGTTAGTAGATGGATTAATGCATAATCTGTTATCCATAAGTCAATTAAGTGATAACGGTTATGATATAATCTTTAATCAAAAATCATGTAAAGCTGTTAGTCAGAAAGATGGGACTATCCTATTTAATGGAAAGAGGAAAAACAACATTTATAAAATCAAACTTTCTGAACTGAAAAGTCAGAATGTAAAGTGTCTTCATTCTGTTAACAACGAGCAATGGATCTGGCACAGAAGATTGGGGCATGTTAGTATGAGAAGAATATCTCAGATTAACAAACTCAATCTGGTCAGAGGACTTCCTAATCTGAAGTTCAATTCAGATGCTCTGTGTGAAGCATGTCAGAAAGGCAAGTTTGCAAAACCTGCTTTCAAATCTAAAAACATTGTTTCCACCTCTAAACCATTAGAACTTCTGCACATTGACTTATTTGGACCAGTTAAAACTGCTTCAGTCAGTGGCAAGAAGTACGGGTTAGTAATCGTAGATGACTATAGCAGATGGACATGGGTAAAGTTCTTAAGACACAAGGACGAGTAACACTCTGTGTTTGTCACCTTCTGTAACCAAGTTCAGAATGAAAAGGATCTTAGAATCATTAAAGTCAGAAGTGATCATGGTGGAGAGTTTGAAAACAAAGATTTTGAGTCATTCTTTAACGACAAAGGCATTCTGCATGATTTATCTTGTCCTAGAACTCCCCAGCAAAATGGAGTTGTAGAACGAAAGAACAGAACATTGCAAGAAATGGCCAGAACCATGATCAATGAGACAAATGTTGCTAAGATCTTCTGGGCAGAGGCAATAAACACAGCGTGTTACATTCAGAATAGAATCTCCATAAGACCTATTCTGGAAAAGACTCCATATGAATTGTGGAAGAACAGAAAGCCCAACATTTCATATTTTCATCCATTTGGATGTACTTGCTTTATGTTAAATACAAAAAATTATTTGAACAAGTTTGACTCTAAAGCACAGAAGTGTATTATGTTAGGATACTCTGAACGCTCAAGAGGGTACAGAGTATACAACACAGAAACACAGATTGTGGAAGAATCAATTAGTGTTCGTTTTGATGATAAGCTTGACTCTGAAAAGTCAAAGCAGAATGAAGTTTTTGCAGGTATGGAAGTTGAATTTACAGGTTCTGAAGACAAGTCATCAGAAGCTCTAAATAAAGACACTCCTTCAACATCAGAAAGAGGCACTGCTAGCAATCCAGCAACATCTGTTGACCAACCTTAGAAAAGACTACCCAGAAGCAGCTTGGATCACCCAGAAGAAACTATCTTAGGAAGAAAGGAAGATCCAATCAGAATAAGAGCCAGCTTCAGAAACTCTGAAGAATCCCTCATGGGACTTGTTTCTCTGATTGAACCTTCCTCAATTGATGAAGCACTTCTGGACAACGACTGGATTCTAGCAATACAAGAAGAGCTGAATCAATTCACCAGAAATGACGTATGGGATCTTGTTCCCAGACCAAAAGGATTCAACGTCATTGGAACAAAATGGGTGTTCAGAAACAAGCTGAACGAACAAGGTGAAGTTATCAGAAACAAAGCACGACTGGTAGCACAAGGTTATAGTCAGCAAGAGGGGATAGACTATACAGAAACCTTTGCCCCAGTCGCCAGGTTAGAATCTATCAGACTTTTAATTCTGTTTGCTGTTAATAAAGGCATCACTCTGTATCAGATGGATGTCAAGAGTGCTTTCTTAAATGGATATATAGAAGAAGAGGTTTATGTGCACCAACCCCCTGGTTTTGAAAGTACAAAAAATCCAGAATATGTTTTCAAACTAAAGAAGTCACTATATGGTCTGAAACAAGCTCCTAGAGCTTGGTATGAAAGACTAAGTAACTTTCTGTTAGAAAAAGAATTCACCAGAGGGAAGGTGGACACTACCTTATTCTGTAAGTCAGTTAAGAATGACATCTTAGTTTGTCAAATTTATGTTGACGATATTATTTTTGGATCTACTAATCCTTCTCTTGGAAGAAAATTTGCTAAGTGTATGCATGCAGAATTTGAGATGAGCCTCATGGGGGAACTGAAATTCTTTCTGGGAATTCAGATCAATCAAACTCCAGAGGATCTTACATTCATCAGAGCAAATATGTCAGAGAACTTCTGAAGAAATTTTATCTCTCAGAATGTAAGTCATCAAAGATTCCAATGCATCCCACGTGCATTCTGGAAAGAGAAGAGGTAAGCAAAAAGGTAGAACAGAAGGTCTACAGAGGTATGATTGGTTCTCTTCTTTATCTAACGGCTTCAAGGCCTGATATTTTATTCAGTGTATGTATTTGTGCAAGATTCCAATCAGATCCTAGAGAATCTCACTTAACAACTGTTAAGAGAATTTTCAAGTATCTGAAAGGTACTACTAATCTGGGTTTACTTTATAAGAAATCTAGTGATTACAGCTTAGTAGGTTACTGCGATGCTGACTTTGCTGGAGACATAGTAGAGCGTAAAAGTACTTCTGGAAGCTGCCAGTTTCTGGGAGAAAATCTGATCTCTTGGTCCAGCAAAAGGCAATCCACAATTGCGCTATCAACAGCAGAAGCTGAGTACATAGCAGCAGCAGGATGCAGCACACAAATGCTCTGGATGAAAAGTCAGCTTAAAGACTTCCAGATTTTTGAGAGTAACATCCCTATACTCTGTGACAATATTTCTGTCATTTGCTTAAGTAAAAATCCAATTTTGCATTCTAGGGCTAAGCATATAGAAATAAAACACCATTTCATTAGGGACTATATTCAGAAAGGAATTTTAAACTTAAAATTTATTGATACAGACCATCAATGGGCTGATATCTTCACTAAACCACTTTCTGGAGATAGGTTCAACTTCATTCTGAAACATCTCAGCATGAAGCTCTGCCCAGAGTGAAAATGTTTTAAGTTTATATGTTAACCTTCAGAATTTGTTTTACTTCACTGTGAACTTCTGATCAATCTTCCTTCAGAAATTTAGACATGCAGATTGTATCAGATTCTATTCTTAAAGATCTGAGTGTTTCAGTTCAAGGATAGATGTGCTATTCACTAAATAAAACAGGTGTCATCCAGTCATCAGCTTATTCCTGAGGCAGAACACGCGTGCACGTTTCTGAGAAGGCAAAGCGCTGATTGGATGTATTGATACACATGTCACTGGTAACCGTTCCAAATATCTTTCTCAAATCCCCCAAAATCAGCAAACATTAAATGCGTGTAATCATGAGTTAATTCTCTCTCTTAAAAACGTTTACGTTTTCAAAACATCTTTTGAAACCTATTTAAACGCCTTAACATCATTCATTAATTTTTTACCGTCTCTTACAATTATCAAAATATTTCTGTGTTCTTACTGTGTGTTCATCTTTTTCAAGAAAACCCTTTTTCAAGCTTTTTTCTCAAAAACCCTAGTGTGAACATGGCGTCCTCTAGCACTGTCTCTGCAGGTTCCCAGCAAGATACTTCTTCTGATCAGTACCAAATTCCCTTCAGAACTCTACTCACACCGGTGAAGAACTTGGAAGTTTTGTCTGAACTGATCATTGATTTCACCAGTTTGAAAGAAAATGGCTTCGATTTGGCTGAAGAAATTAGGGCACAAGGATGGGAAAGGTACTTTGATAGGTTGGTGGGTCCAACGTTCCCTATATTGGTCAAAGAATTCTGGATACATGCGTCTTCATCAACACATCAGGTTACTTCATATATTATGGGCAAGAAGATAGTGATTACTGAAGATCACATTGCTAGACTGATTGGATACAACGGTGGTGGCATCTGCTGTATTGACATGGCAGAAAGAGCTGGAAACACTGCCATAGTTGCTAGACAGATTTTCACGCATAGGGTTCCATCCAGCAAGATCAGAGATTTGATGGATCAGCACAGAATCTGGGCAAAAATCATCTTGGGCTGCTTCAACCACAGGAAGCCCACAAGCTCTCCTGACTACATCAACATAGATCAGCAATTTCTGCTCTATTTTATTGCAAAGAAGACCAAGATCAACCTTGCTCATCTTCTGTTCAATCATCTGAAGACCAGCATCAAGGAGACGAGAGAAGAAGAAAAGACTAAAAGGGATTGGATACCCTTCAGAAGATTAATATCAGATATTCTAACTGAGAATAGGCTGATAGAACACCTGACAGAGGCGCAGGAAATAAGCTCTCTGGAACCAGCAGTTGGCAAGCAGCTGAACGCCAAGAATCTGAAGAAGATGAAACTGATAGAGAATATCAGAAAGGAGCCCAGCGTCACTCCTCTTGCTGACATCACCAGCAGAAGAGTCCCTTTGAGCGACTTTCCCATATTCTCTAAGATTGACTCTAAACCAGTCACTGTTCTCAGATACTTGGACGCGTGTAAAGCTGATGGCACAGATCCTGATCTGAACATCAAAGATCTACACCAGCAAGCACCAGAGGTTACCTTGAAGAAGACTAAGAAGAGAAAGGCTGCTTCAGAAGGACCATCCCAGCAGACCCCAAAGAAGAGAGGTAATCTGTCTTCTGTAAATGTTTTAAATTCATCTGCTGTTCCAACATTGATTCCAACCCCAGCTTCATATGAACTCCAAATTCCCATACCAACCATTAATGATACTGAACCAGAGTTTGACCCTTCTGAGTCACTAAATCTCAGGAGATCCCGCACCAAACCTCAAAATCCAAAACCCACAACATCAACAGAATCAGAACTTGATAAAGTTCTTTCTGAAATTGATCAACGTTCTTCCGCTCCCCTCTCAGAAAATCCAAACACTCAACCAGAAACTGCCCATTCACCTCAACCAGAATATACACTCTCACCAATACCAGAAAATCCACAATCACCAGAACCAGAAACTCCTCCACCTCCCTCTCCACAACCAGAACTTAATCCACCTTCACCTCAACCATCATCTCCACAACCTGAGTCTCAACACTCTGAAACTCCATCACCTGAACCTCAAACCCCTGAACCTCAATCACCTGAATCCTCTGAACCACAACCCTTGGCCATTCAACTGCCTTGTGGTACAACTGTGAACATACCCCAACTGCCATCCTCAACAGAAACTACCCCTCCTAATACTCCACACAGTCCAATAATTATTTCTGACTCTCCTACTCCCTCACCCAAACAAAATACAGATGACCACAGCAAGACCTTCATTGATCTAACAGTCCTTGACCTCCTTGCTGCCCTTAAATATAAAACCTCCATTCCCAAACCCAAACAACTAGATGTTGGTTCTAGCATCTTGAATTTTGAAACAGGCATGCAGAATTGGATTGCTTCTCTAAAGCAGGCTTGTCCGAGAGTGATTGATCCTGCTGCTTCAGACCAACTCTAGATACAATTCAGAAAATGGGTACACGCTGAAACCTTTAAGCTGCAAGACATAAACTATGAACAGGCTTAACAGAACTTCAGCAATCTGCTGAAAGAAGTTGAAGGTCCAGTCATGAGTTAGCTGCTGAAGGAGGAAGTGCTTCTTCTGGACAGTGAGCCCTGGTCTGAAAAGCGTCCAGCATCAACAGTTCAACCAGCAGAAGATGTGTGTCAAGAAGAAGACATTGCAGAAAGCTCTCAGAAGCACCCTGACTCTGACATCTCTCAAGCTGCCTTGGACAGGCAGACTCTTGAAGAGCTGAAGCAAAATGATCTTCGTCTGCAGGAGAGAATGGATGAAAGTGATCAAAGGATGAAAGCAAGGATGGATGTTCAGGACAACAAGATTGACTCAGTAGCCAGCATGGTGCGTCAGTAGAAGGAAACCACTGATCAGATTAAGAACATGCTTGAGGCTCTGTTCACACGCCTGCCACCTGCACCTTAGTTTTTTTTCTCTTGATATTTTCATTGTTTTCTTTGCATATCATCTGTACTATTTTTCTGGCTCTGAACTGAATACAATCGTTTTTCTGCACTGATTCTCTTACTTCAATTATTTTTTCCTCAATTATGTGCACTTTTTGATTGCTGACAAAAAGGGGGAGAAAGACTGATATTTTTTAATAACGGTTTACTGAGACAAAAGTCTCAAACATTCTAACACTCTGATATACTTGAATGTTTTTGTTCTGCATAGCTTACAGCTTACAGGTACAAGAATCTGATGAACTCTAATACACTGAAGCTCTGATGTTCTGATGTTCAAAGAAAGTCAATAAAGATCTGATCCTAAAGAACTCATGGAATTAAAGGGAAGTAATAAATTCAGGGGGAGTTTTTCCGATCTAAACTCTGATACCTCTTTATCCCTCATCTTCTTATCTTTGATAACTTCCTATTTAATTCTGATACAATTTATTATTTGGTTATCTCTGATACTTTTCTCGTTAATTTTCAATTGAAAAAAATCTAGTTTTTGTCATCATCAAAAAGGGGGAGATTGTTAGAACAAAGTTTGAATCTACTACCCTAAAGTAAAGTTTTGATGATAACAAAATGCAAGATTATATAAATTGAATGATTCATGTAAGACATATATGCTACCTAAAAATTATAGTGTGTTTTACAGAAACTCTGATGAGTATCAGCATAAGAATATCATCATCAGCATCAGAAGATGAAATATCATCATCAGCGTCAGAGGATGTTATATCAGATGCCAGAATCAGAAGATCAAAGCATGTGCTTACGCTGAAGCTTGATGAACAGATTTGCGCGTAACAATCTAAACTCTGATCAAGACCACAACAATTCATCAGCACCTTGCAGCGTCAGAATAAGCCAAAGCCAGAACACGCTTAATTGGCAACGGTACTGTGCATTCAAGATACTTTATTATCAACAGCATTATTCCAGACAAAGATCTTCTCAATATGGAAAGAATGTAATTGGCATTGAAACAGAATAACTGAATCCAACGTATCATTTCCAATGCTATATAAACAAGCAAGTGAGGAACAGATTGGCTAATGCTCTACAACTCTCTACACGCCTAAAGCGATTCATCTTCATCCTCATTCACAATTTTCTAAAGCTCTCAAATCACTTACTCTATTGTTTTAGCATTCTTGTTCTCATAAGCTTAATTTGTGTAGTATCACAGTTGTGATAAACAGTTTTGTAGAAAACATTCAACACACTTAGATTTCATTTATCTGTAAGAAAGTATTTCCTTGAGAAATCGGTTTGTGGTTTTGACTCAAGAAGGCTTTAGCAGTTGTTAAAGCAGTTGTAATATTCAGTTGAATATAGTGGATTAAGACCTCGTTGGAGAGAGGCGAAATCACCTTGACGGGTGGACTGGAGTAGTTTGAGATCAAACGAACCAGGATAAAAATAACGTGTTGTCTGCATTTGATTTCAAGTTTTACAATTCAACCCCCCTTCTTGTGTTTTTCACTTCTTTAGATCCTAGCTCTTGTTTGTTTTCTTTTTGGGTGTTTATTTTACTGCTTTGCATATTTATCTGTTTGCATTGCATCCTATGTGCGCTTTACTTTCTGCATACTAGATTTGGCTGGATTGTTAATATTCTGGATTTCTTGGTGGGTGGGTTATTCCATGAGGTAAAAGGCCTCATACCCAGGCTATGAGTAAATTCCATAGGAACTAGGAATAGAGTGGCCATGGCAGCTATGAGGCGGATGCTTTGTAGACCTAACCATTAGACCCATGACTTCAGAGGTAGTTCGGATAGGTGTTATCGTATGATGATACCGACATTCGAGCTCCTGTACTCTGATTTGGCTTTTAACCTTACCTTGACCTAGATTACATCCGTGATAGGGGTGGGAAAACTTTTCTTACAGGTACAGGTACTGTTGGTGACTTTGTGTTGCGAAGGTGACTCAGGTTCCCATGATAGTTTTGAGGCTTCGGGATTTTATTTTGATCTTGAAGTAGTGTTGTTCTGTGATGGTCTAGCCATGATCCAGTGTGAAACTTTGATCCTGTTGTTGTACCCCAAAATTTTCCCTCCCATATTCCTCAAAACATTTCAAGAAAGATCCTCAAGTTGCTTAAGGTAGTCCAAGGGTTGGCCAGACAAGCTCTCTCCTAAGGCAGTCTACCTCAAATTAGGGTTTCATGTTGCATCAAGATACTTGATTCCAAGGGACCCCAAATTCTCAACATTGTCCCAATATGTTTTCAAGAACATCCATGTCAAGTTTCAAGCCCTACAGAGGAAATTTTCTCAGTCAATTGCTCAAAGGCCTGAAAATCGACTATGCTAGGGCAAAAGTCAACTGTGGCCAACATACAGTCAAACTTCAAGATTTTTGGTCAACATCCTCATTTTGAAGTATATTTCATCATTTGATCAAGGATTGATCATGATTCATCAAATATTGCCCATAATTCATCAAGAACCAAAAGTTGCTAAATTAGGGTTTTGTAGGAAAAGTCAACTCAACTTTGACCAAGCATAACTTTCTCATACTTTATGAGAAATGACCCATCCAAAGCTCATTTTTAAGAGGATGCAATTACCTACAATCCATCTTCATCTCCCAAGTTCAAAATATGCACTCACAAGAAGTTATGAATTTGGACATTATAGGTCATTTTGAAAAGTCAACAAAAACACCTTTTTTGTCAAAGCTTCATACATGAGCATGGAATATAAAATTGATATGAGACCAAAATGGTTGATTAGAGAACATCTCAAGATTTCTAAAACGTCAAATAACACCTCCAAAGAGTCAAAATTGAGGAAGTTATACATTGGTGAAGTTGACCTTTTTTGCAAAATTTCCAAAAGTCAACTATGCCTAAAACTTCAATTTTTGCCAAATGGGCCCAATCTTTTTCACTTGTTTTGAGTTGGAAACATGGTCCACGAGCCCTAGCCTTTGAAACTTGTCATTATCTTATTTTTATTATTTATTTTGATTTTTATTTGAATTAAATCATTTTAAATCAAAACAAATTATAGAAAATCCAAAATATTGAAAACAAAAGATTTTGTGCTTGTTTCAGGTTTTAAATTACAGCTAGCATCAAATCAAACTCATGTAAAGGCTTGGTGTGCATAAAAAGATTGGATTTAGGCCATTTTTGGAAAGATTTTAAGGTGAATCAAATCAAGATCAAACTCATTGATGGAGGAAGATTGAGTGCATTCTTTCAACCCTAATTCACTCCTCAATACATAAGGAGTGTGTGCAGACCAAAAGAGGGGGAAAAGAGGCGCAACAAGGAGAACCAAACTTGAAAAATAACAACAAAAGTGCAAACTCGAATTCATTGTTCCAAGCAATTTCAAAGATTCCTGATCATTCATACCGTTTCCTGGGATCATAAGCAACATATACCAATCAAGAACAAGCTTTTTCTAGCACCCAAACACGCTGTAAGTCATCCATGACATCCATGTATTTTTGAAATCGGTTTGCATGATTTAGACATTGATAGAATGAATTAATGATATATTCTTGATCCTTAAGACATTTTAAAACTATCTATAATATTCAATTGCATTTTTATGGACTGTATCAAGATCTGCCATTGTTAGGTTTTCTTGGTTCGTTTTAGGGTTTTCTCGTGCAAGTGAAATTGGCCTAAATGGAAGAGACCACTGTGATCAGCAGATCGAACCCAACTGATCCATGGTCTTGAATTTCATTTACTTTGCTTGTATGTGATTTTTGATATGTACAGGGCTACAACTACAGCGCCATGTCCGTAGGTAAAAGTTATGAGTTTTAAACGACGGATCCAGGGAAGAAGACGATAGCGCGTCACCACTCTATTGGCCGATTTAAATTTTGGCGTGTTTGTTCTGGCCAAAAACCTATAGTTTTGATATGTTTGTTTGTTCTGCTGTATTGTTAAACTAACACCCAATGTAGTAATTCAGAAGGAGGAAGTCAGAAATTCATGATTCTGGGTTTGATCCCAGGCGTGACCCTCTGGCACATTTCCCCTTTGTTTTCACAAGATCCAGCGTTTACATCCGCTAGAGATTATCTTCTGATTTCATCAAGCAGGACCAGATCAAGCACCTCCTAGGCATTATCCTCTGGATCCATCGGTCTCGGCCAGATCCAGCACACATCATCTTCTGACGGTCACAATCTGCTGAATCTACTAGCTAGGAGTAGGCCCAGTACCACCATCCTCTGGACCATCATCTTCTGGACCTCCACCCTCTGGGCCATCATCTTCTGGACCTCCATCCTCTGGGCCATCATCTTTTGGACCTTCATCCTATGGAACGTCATCTTTTGATCAGAGCCGCTGGCAGTGGGCCCTTGGGTTATTTCTTTTACTTTTTTTTATTATACTCTTTCAATACTAAAATAATTTCTTTTTTTTTACTAATCAAAAATCACAAAATAATACTTTTTCACCAAATTAGGTTTAGATTTTATTTATTTTTATCAAAAAATTAATTAATTTAATTAGGTTGTTAATATTAGATAACTTTAATTCCTTTTGTAAATAATTAAAAATAATTAGAACAATTAGGGTTTTATTTTTAACTTAATCATATTTTCTTTTATTAAAAATAATAAAAAACATAAAAATAGGTCATGTATTTATTTTCATTAATTAATTTAATTATCTACTTAATTGTGCATTTAATTTTAAAAAACCTAATTCTTTTCTTAAAAATAATTTTTAAAAAAAACAAAAAAACATTTTTCTTTTGATTAGGTTAGAAGGGTCAAAACCCTAATTTCTTCCCGATCTTAATTTTTCTCGCGCACTTTATTTTTATCATTTATCATATTGATGTAACTGCCTACAGTTTGTAATAGTTTAATTAGGACGTTTATTTCCATTTATCGCTTTATTTTCAAAGGGTTTGTTTTTGGCTATGTAAATACCCGAAGCCTTGTAATAGCTTAGTTTAATTTCCGCACTTTAAATTCTGCAAAATATAAACTGTTAGATGTGTGATATAGGGATGCATGACAATAATGTATGTTAAACTTTAAAACAGTTAGATAACCCTAAAATGTGCAAAGATAATAAATCTGAAATTGAATCATTCGCACATGCGCACTCCTAGGGTACACCTGTTGGCTGAAGATTTTGATAAAATTATTAGAAGCCAAGCGAATTGAACGTTTCGATCGAAATGAAACAAAGCGTCATGTTTCGAAGTAGCAGAAGCTGTGTTTCGAATAAGCATATCAAAGCTTGAAGCTTCGAGTGGCAATTATGGGAACATATCTAAAGAAGTCTCGAAATAACAACAAGGTTGTGTCTGGGAAGTGCGTTCGAAACGGAGAAGTACCAAAGCATTTGAAATTCAAATGGAAGCGGGACATTCGAAGTTTGAAATTTATGTGCTGGAGCATTTGGAGACACGTGGAAAGAAGAGAGAGACATTGTTCTGCATGTTATGAATGTGGCATAATCCTATAGCAAGACCGTTATGGTCGAATTAGTATAAATAGAAGTCTTAGTATTAGGATTTCGTGTGTCATATCTATTGTACTAAATACTCAGTAACATTCAAACTACCACATGGCAAGGAAAACGAATGCAAGAGCAATGTACGTATGATAGCACCACATATTTATGATTTAATGAAAACCTTTTATAATTTCCAGTACTTTCCTTTATCTTTCTGCCAAATACCATTTACAAGTTTTCTCATTCAAAGTCCTTTTATTTCGAAATCTCTTCATTAAAGCTTTACATTTCAATGCTTTCTTTACATTTCAAGCACTTTACATTTCAGAAAACTGCCATACTTTTCATGCCTTTATCTTCAAGTTTTGTCTTTCGAAAGTCTATTTTTACTTAAAGTCATTTATAGATTTCTTGCATTAAACGCTTTCTTCATATTTTCAAATCTTTTACGTTCCAGAACATCTTTTACATTAACTGTTTTTATAATTCGAAGCCATTTACTTCCCTTTTATACAATTTTACATGTCTTTACAATTAACATTTATTCATGCAAGTTAGTTTCACGCACATACATTTTGATTACACCTTTAGACCTTTAAGAGAGGGATCGAAATAAACCAAACACCTATACAACACTCAAATACCAATCATGAATATCTGTTCGATCATGAGAGTAACCCTAATGACCAAGGAATCCTAGGATCAATCTAGTCGATCCTGTGAGTTACCAAAGAAATTGAATAACAGTCAGTAAGTTTATTCGATAGTTTGGAAGACTAGCGGTTGTTTACCAGAAATCACTGGAAACAAATTGGCACACCTGGTGGGACCAATAATTGGACATTAGAAATAAATATTGTTGAGACATAACCATTATAAAAACGTTGGAACCTAAGAAGTTTGCTGTTTTATGAACCTGAGAAGTGGTAAAATAACCAACAGCAACCAACCTTTATCCAGAAGAAAACGTTTGGCCAAAATGTCTAATTCTGACAATCAACAAGGGGAACAAAATACCCCACATACAACAGGCACTAATGTGTCCACTTCGATGGGAACATCTAATGTGATCCCTTCGAATGCACAGTCTGTTGCATCTTCAACCAGTAATATAGCCACCAATGGAGTAAGTGGCATATCAACTAATAGTTCGATCTTAGGAAATACTGGAACCATTGGTTACCCTGGGGGATTCGTTCCACCATCAGGGACACAATCCCATTTCGCCACTCCACTAACTAGACCACCCGATTTCGATGGTAATAGAACCAGAAATTCCTCTTATGGAATGCCAACTTCCTTTATGGCAGGTTTACACAATTCCACATCGAATTCATCACCACAATTAGGGTCTGGGTCTGGGGCGAATCAGTTTATGACAAACAACCAAGGGTCAGTGGGTTATAGCACAATGCCTCTTTTAACCACAGAAAACCAGTTGGCTTTTAGGCAATTGATGGATGACAGTGACCATAATATGATAGGGGTGTTAGCACAAACTATGCAGGAAATATTTGCCCCAATAGTACAAAATGTGACTATGACAAACAGGGAAAACGCTGACAACATGAGTCGAATAGCAGATTTCTTTGCTCCCCCAGAAAGGCGTAGGCAGAATCAGGCGGGATTTCGAGCAAACATGCCTGTTATAGAACAAATTGCTAACGACCCAATTTATAGACCACCTAGAGAAGAAGTTAACTTGGGGGCAAGGGAACCAAGGTTAGAAGCCCCAATAATCCCAGGCCCACAAAGAGAAATTATGGAACCGAGGGCAAGGGTCGAAAGGCTAGAAGCCCTAGAGTTTCGAGAAGAACAACCTAGGGGAGTTGTCCTGGTTGGTCGAAATCAAGATGCTGATGCTGTCGTTCATAGAATTCGAAACGATAACATCTTGGCAGAAAACAATCTAACCACCATGATAGAGAGAGTCATGACCCAGAATGGCCTCAACACAGGAATGAGAAGGCCAAATTATGCTTCTCCTACATTAGATTGCATAATGCATACTGATTTACCAAGGGGATATAAAGTCCCTAAATTTACAAAGTTCGCTGGGGATACCAATGAGTCAACAGTCGAACACATAGCGAGATATCTAACGGAAGCATGAGATATAGCCAATAATGAAGATCTCAGGATCAAATACTTCCCAAGTTCCTTGACTAAAAACGCCTTCACATGGTTTACCACTTTGCCTCCTGGGTCCATTGATACTTGGGCTCTCTTGGAGAGATTATTCCATGAACAATTTTACATGGGACAGTCGAAAATAAGCTTGAAGGAATTAGCCAGTGTCAAGAGAAAGTTCACCGAACCCATAGACGATTATCTGAACAGATTTAGGCTTTTGAAATCCAGATGTTACACAGTAGTGCCTGAACATGAGTTAGTCGAAATGGCCGCTGGTGGTTTGGATTACTCTATTCGAAAGAAACTAGACACTCAATATTTGAGGGATATGGCTCAGTTAGCCGATAGGGTTCGACAGGTCGAAAGGCTAAAGGCCGAAAAAGCCAGAGTCTTTAAGAATAGCAAGAAAGAAAGGATTTCCTATGTTGGAATTGAGGAAGCAGAAGAATATCCTGAATTCGAATTCGAAGAGGTCGAAATCGACCTCGCTGAATTAAAACAGGCTCCACCCTACTCCTGCAAACTATTGGTTCCCACGAAAGGGAAAGAGATTGTTGAAAATGAGAAAAGTGACAAATTCCCAAAGAAGGTTTATACCTTCGATGTCACTAAATGTGACGAGATTTTTGATTTACTTGTCAAAGATGGCCAACTAATTGTGCCATCAAATGTCAAAATACCTCCTTTAGATCAGAGAAAGAAGAGAGGGTTTTGCAAATATCATAGTTTCCTAGGCCACAAAACCTCACAATGTTTTCTTTTCAGGGACCTAATTCAAAATGCAATCAAAGATGGCAAACTAAAGTTTGCTGATAAGGCGAAGATGAAAGTGGACGAGGATCCCTTGGACGTCGCAGACACCAACTACTTCGAGCCTGCATGCATTGGAGAGATTAACATGGTGGAAGCTGACCAAAGCGATGCCCTAACAGGGGAGAAAGGTACTGAAACTGAAAACTGGGTGATGGTCGAAGTCGATAAGGAGGTCGATTGAAGCAGCACCTGTAGCTGTTGCAAGAGAAACCCAGGCTACTGAAGGCCAGGGAAATCAAAACCAAGAACTAACACAGGTCACTGAAGGCTTGAGGCTGGAATTGGAGAAAGTCCAAATCACGAAGCCAACTTCCCCTCAGAAGGAAATATGGGACACTCTAGGGGAACCCAGTGGAAAATTTGACTATTTGGTCAAATATTCTGCCCCAGAGAGTTCGAAGGTTCAGATTGAGGATATAAAGCCCACAGGATGGGGCGATGATGAAGCTAAGGGGGAAGATGTTGAGATAAATATGGTGGATATGGAGAGGCCTCGCTCTGAGATGGAGGAAGTAGAAAAATACTTAGAAAAAGAGAAGTATAGAACGGAGGATAATCACACTGGAGATGCTAGTCTCAAGGATTACCTCATGACATGCCACAAAGGAGATTCAGGCATGATATTGTGCCCTAGGTGCAGCATCCTCTGCAATCAGAGAATCGCTGCGAATTTCGAAAGGGTACAGAGGACTCAAACTGGCAACAATTGGCGCCAGGATAACCAGCTTTTTAGGTGTTATCCCAAGGCTGGAGAAAGTTTGCTGGAATTTGTGTTTCGCTGCTACAAAGGGGCAACCAAGTGCTTGATTTGCCCAAGGTGTTCTGCTGTGTATGACCAGAACATGGCCAGAGCCTTCGAAACGATTCCCTTCGCCCCTTGCTGCAACCATCAAGAAACTGTCCAGATGGGCCCACGTTTCGACAGCAGACACAAACAACGAAGGCCTGATAGCCCTCACCCCAAGGCTGCTCGAAGAGTGACTTTCAAACTCCCTGCTGAAGTGCCAACCGACAGATGGTTACAAGTCAGAAATGACAAAGGCAAAGATAGATGGAGAAACGCCAAACGAAATGCACGCCATGCTGTGACATACAGAAGGCAATTCAACACAGCAAAAAGGGAGGAGGTAAGATTAGAAAATTACAAGGGAAGGAACCCCATGTCAAGATCCCAGTGGCGCAGGTAACAAAGGATTCGAAAGGCTGAAAGGGAAGCTGTGGCAAACAAAGGGGTCACTTCAACAAAGAACCAAGGTGAATCTAGCACCAACAAACCAAAAAATCAAACTGAAGATAAACCTCCAGTTAATAGGAGGCTTTTCTCTGAAGTACAATAGGATGAACCAAAGGAATACACTCCAGGCCCAGAAGAGGACGAAGATATGATAACAGATAACTTCGAATCGGAGGGGGAGTCTTCATTCAACCTAAACTGTAACGTGGTATCTGTGCTTCCCTGTGAATTTGGGCAGGAAACCGAAATTGATGAATATGAGGAAGAAGATACCACAGATTTGATGAAACATAGGCCTGTGTGCTACTATGTGATGGACAATGGGGCTGTTGAGGAACAAAATGCGTTCTTCGAACGTCCAGAACCTGCTATAAAGAACCATCTTAAGCCACTTTTTATTCGGGCAAAAGTTGGTGTCCATGGTGTGAACAAGGTTCTAGTAGATGGGGGTGCTGCAGTCAATTTGATACCCCATTTCATGCTGAAAAGATTAGAGATCCGCGAAGGAGACATCAAGCCCCATAATATGGTTCTGTCCAATTATGAGGGAAAAATGGGCAAAACACTGGGAGTGGTCCAGTTGGAATTGACAATAGGCTCAAGCTGTAGGCCCACCATGTTTATGGTGATCGAAGCCAAGGCCAACTATAACTTATTGCTGGGAAGGGAGTGGATCCATGGCGTGGGGGCAGTTCCTTCGTCAATGCATCAGCGACTAGTTCTGTGGAGAGATGATGGAATCGTGGAAAACATCGAAGCAGACCAGAGTTACTTTATGTCAACAGTCAATTTAGTTGACAAGAGGGATTATGATAAAAATTTGGCAAAGATTGCTCCGTGTGTTCCAAATGATGAGATTAACGAAACCAGAAACGCCCACTACTACATGACCCTTCGCCATGATGGCCTTTACTGGGATAGAACAATAATCAGTGAAGAAGAGGGAGTCGAAAGCACTATACAAAAACGGCCAGCAGGCTGGGACTTCGACAACCTTATCCATGACTGAGTCCACCTTTTTCGAAAAGATTTCGGCCTATATGGCTGAGAACGAATCAAAAGCGACCTTAGAGGCTGAAATAAATAAATCAACTATAAAGATGAACGAAGTTAGTGGGGATGGCTCGAAATGCTCACCCTTCAGAGAATTTGAGATGGATCAAAGGTTGGATGCCATCTACGATAAAGAACCCTTAGGCTTGGAAAGGGACCCCATAAACTCAGGTGCCAAAATGTTGGCACAAGATCCACTCGAAGAAGTCAACTTAGGGGATGAAAAAACGAAAAGAATAACCTACATAAGTGCAAAACTCAGCCCAGGCCTCAAGAAGGAAGTAATCGAAGTCCTCAAGGAAAATAAAGATTGCTTCGCATGGGATTATGACGAGATGCCTGGTTTAAAGAGGGAGTTGGTCGAACACAGACTGCCAATCAAAGATGGCAAGAAGCCCATCAAACAAACTCCCAGAAGATTCGCACCAACAGTTCTCACAAAAATTAAAGTTGAGATCGAAAGGCTGCTGCGTTGCAAATTCATCAGAACAACAAGGTACGTCGAATGGTTAGCAAACATAGTACCTGTTATTAAGAAAAATGGTTCTTTAAGAATTTGCATAGATTTTAGGGATTTAAACACTGCAACCCCTAAAGATGAATATTCCATGCCTGTGGCAGAAATGCTAGTAGATTCTGCTGCAGGGTTCGAATACTTGAGTATGTTAGATGGATACTCTGGGTATAATCAGATTTTCATTGCTGAAGAAGATGTTGCAAAGACAGCATTTCGTTGCCCATGAGCCTTAGGCACCTACGAATGGGTGGTGATGCCTTTTGGTTTAAAGAACGCTGGAGCAACTTATCAAAGGGCAATGAATTCAATTTTTCATGATTTCATTGAAACCTTCATGCAGGTGTATATTGATGATATAGTCATCAAATCTATATCTGCAGAAACACATTTGCATCATTTGATCCAATCATTCGAGCGAATGAGAAAACATGGCTTAAAGATGAATCCCTTTAAATGTGCATTTTTTGTGCAGGCTGGAGATTTTCTTGGTTTTGTGGTTCACAAGAAAGGGATTAAAATCAACCAGAACAAAACCAAAGCCATAATGGAGACGAAAGCACCTACGTCAAAAAGGGAGTTGCAATCTCTGCTAGGGAAAATTAACTTCCTCAGGAGATTCATTTCGAACCTGAGTGGAAGAACCCAAGCTTTCTCTCCGTTACTTCGTCTAAAGCAAGGCCAAGCCTTCGAATGGAACGAAGCCCACCAGGAGGCATTTGACAGGATAAAAAGATACCTCTCTCAGCCTCCTATTTTGTCTCCACCTTCATGGAGGAAGCCCATGAGATTGTACATATCTGCCTCTGAAGTTAGTATAGGTAGTATGTTAGCACAAGAAGATAGCAATGGTATCGAAAGAGCCATATACTATTTAAGTAGAGTGCTAAATGATGCAGAGACCAGATATAGCAATCTAGAAAAGTTATGTCTCTGTTTGTATTTCTCTTGTATGAAACTCAAGTATTATATAAAACCCGTTGATATTTATGTTTCATCTCATTTCGATGTCATTAAACATATGCTTTCAAAACCAATAATGCATAGCAGAGTTGGTAA
Organism: Vicia faba; assembly: GCA_948472305.1. Taxonomy (NCBI): domain Eukaryota; kingdom Viridiplantae; phylum Streptophyta; class Magnoliopsida; order Fabales; family Fabaceae; genus Vicia; species Vicia faba. Next base: position 812,902,567 of record OX451741.1, on the reverse strand, counting down.
ATGGGCTTTAGCCTTAACAGAATATTCTTTGACTTTCATGCCTTTAAAAGCTATGAAAGGTCAAGTGATTTCTGACTTCATTGTGGACCATTCTTTGGTTGAGCAGACTTTCATGAGTTACGTCGAAATGCAACCATGGAAATTGTACTTTGATGGTTCAACCCATAGGAATGGAAGTGGCGTTGGAGTCCTTCTAATTTCTCCTGAAGGAATTCCAACAAAATTCAAGTATAAATTAGATGGTCCTCGTTGCTCGAACAACGAAGCTGAGTATGAAGCACTCATTGTTGGACTTGGAGCTTTGTTGGAATTGGGGGCAACCAGAGTCGAAATTAAAGGAGACTCTGAATTAGTGGTCAAACAAATTACAAAGGAATATAAGTGCATAAAGGAAAACTTAATGGTATACTTCGTCATAGTCAATAGGCTATTGAGGAAATTTGAATACATGGATATTCAACACATACCAAGGATAGAGAACCAAGAAGCAAATGACTTAGCGCAGTTGGCTTCGGGTTATAAAGTTTCTACCAGGAACTTTAAGGATTTAGTTGAATTAAGGGGTAGAGTTATGGCTACTAGATTCACACCATCAGATCTGGAAAGTATGAAATTGGGATATGCTGAGAAACAGGGATTCGAAATATTAGCCATAAATACTTTGTCAGATGCAGATTGGCGAAGTCCACTGAAGAGTTATTTAGCAGACCCAACTCTGAACGTGGATAGAAAGACAAAATACAGAGCATTGTCATATCTCCTCATGGGGAACGAATTGTTTAAAAAGACCCAAGAGGGTGTATTATTGAAATGCCTAGGAGAAAGTGAGGCATACTTAGCATTGTCAGAGGTCCACAATGGGGCATGTGGGGCACATCAAGCAGGCCATAAAATGAAATGGCTGTTATTTCGATACAGCTTGTATTGGCCTAACATGCTCAAAGATTGCATAGACTTTGCTAAAGGATGTGAGGAATGTCAGAAACATGCAGGGATTCAACATGCCCCTGCAAGTGAGTTGCATTCGATCATCAAACCATGGCCATTTAGAGGATGGGCATTGGATTTGATAGGAGAAATAAATCCTGCTTCGTCCAAAGGACAGAAATACATCTTGGTAGGAATAGATTATTTTACCAAGTGGATCGAAGCTATACCACTAATAGTTGCTGATCAAGAGGCTATTATTGAGTTTATACAGAAACACATTATCTATAGGTTCGGATTGCCAGAGAGCATAACCACAGACCAAGACTCTGTGTTTACTGGTAGAAAGATGCAAGAATTTGCCCAAGAAATGGGGTTTAGATTGCTAACGTCAACGCCATATTATGCTCAAGCAAACGGTCAAGTCGAAGCAGCCAATAAAGTGATAATAGGATTAATCAAGAAGCATATTGGCAAAAAGCCAAGAAACTGGCACAAAACTTTGGACCAAATATTATGGGCTTGTAGAATATCTCCTAAGGAAGCTACTAACACTACGCCTTTCCAACTCACATTTGGTCACGATGCAGTGTTGCCAGTAGAAATTCATCTACAATCAGTTCGAATTCAGAGACAAAACGAAATCCCAGCTGCATTATATTGGGAAATGATGATGAATGAATTAGTTGAGTTGGACGAAATTAGATTACATGCATTGGAAATTTTGATGAGACAAAAAGAAAGAGTGGCCAGAACATACAACAAAAGGGTAAAGAAAAAAGTATTCATTATTAATGACTTAGTTTGGAAAGTCATATTACCCATGGACAAGAAAAATAAAGCATTAGGTAAATGGTCACCTCATTGGGAAGGACCTTTTCGAATATTAAAAGTATTCTCAAACAATGCATACGAAATCGAAGAACTGGTGGATGATAAACGTATCCTAAAGGTTAATGGGAAATATTTAAAGAAGTATAAACCACGCCTGCAGGAGATTCGAATAGTAACAGCGTAACCAAGATATTATAAAAAGGCCAAAATGGCAAGATAGGATGCCAAAATGGCGTTGTTCGAATATTACATATAAGAAACCAAAATTGTAGTTAAATAAACATCGAAATTTAGAAATAAGAGTTATTTTTCAATCGGTTGAAAGTGTTTCGAAATGATTCAAGCCTCTGCTGAGCGAAACGCCTGGCTCCTTCCAAGGTTGCCACTTCTCCTTTAAGTTGTTCTGCAGTCTCCATTTCTGCAAGCCCCTGGTTGAGAAGCTCTTCGAATTGGTTACCAGCAGTATTGGTTTCGAAGGCTATTTGTTGTTCTTTAGCCTCCTTAACCTTCTGTTGAAGTTCCAGAATCTGCCTTTCCCAAAGAAGTATGGACTCAGCTCGAGCCTCATAATCAGTCTTCGCCTTCTTTAGATGCATAGCTTGATCCTCAGCTTCTTGAGAGAGTTTCGAAGCTTGTTCATAAGCAGCATCCATTGCAATGCGTTTCTCTTGAACCTTCTTGGCAACAGATTCGTCTTGGAGAAGGTAACCAGTTACGTTGTCCAGCAAAGCCTGAAGATCGAACAAGAGAGTACTAACTGGCAAGGAGCAGGTAGAAAGATTGACCTTTGTAAGCAACTCCTTCATAGTATAGCAAGCAGCACTATCTTGCTTGAGCACTTCGAATATATCCACATTGAGAATTGTTTTCCTAATCTTATTAAGAAGTACAATTCTTTCATCTGTGGGAAGAGGATAGCTGGTCAAACTTGTGCCAGCCCTAGCAAGTGGGACGTCCCTTTGAGCCAGCTTTGCCTTCATGTACCCAATAGGGTCATTTCGTCTCAGAAGTGCAAGCTCCTCGTCAGTCATTCGAGACAAAGAGGATTGAGGGAGTTCCACACGTAGGGGAGTCACGTCCATTTCAACCTCCATGGGTTCGTTGGTTGCATCACCATCCCCTTCATTCGTTTCATGCTCTTGATCTTCTTCATCATCATCCAAGTCCACCACTTCGATGCCTTCCTTTTCACTGCTATTTGCGTTGGACTCCGTCCCAGCAGTCGAACCATCATTAGCATCCTCCTCCTCAGACTCTTCATCTACAGATTCTTCGTTTCTTTGGCCAGAATCAGCTTTCTCTCCTTCAGTTTGAGTGTCCTTTGGGTCCTCTTGAAGAGTTTCAAGAGGGGACTTTTGAAGAGAAGCTCTTTGCAAATCCTCTGCAGATATTTGAAGTGGTGTTTCGTTTGTCTCTTTCAGAGGAATGGAGGTGCCTTAATCATCCTGCTGTTCATAAGTTCCAGCCAGAACCGCCATATTAGACGAACCTTTATTTTGTACGAGGTTGCTGGAATCTCCTTGAGGAGAGGAGTTGAGTGAAGCAGCAACTTTGGATGGTGAGTTCGAAGTAGTGGAAGAAGGATTCAAGATATTCTGCAAGGAGCAACAGAATGTTAAAAAAAACATGCACCAAGGTAATGAGAAACTATTTTCAGAGAGATTTTAAAAGTTCAATTTACCTGTGGACTCTCGGAGGAGAGGTTACTAGCTATGCGTTCCAACATTGTGTTGGAGGTCGAAGGTGGAATTTTGAATTTGGGTGAGGGAGCAGCATCCCTGGAATCTAGTCCAGAGACACTAGTTGGAACGGTACTTTTCGAAATATCTTTCTTTTGCTTCTTCTTTGAAGCAGTTGGTAAGTTTCCTCCAGCCTTGGGGTCTTCCCCAGTGGTGCTTGATTTCCGCTTCTTGGGAGTAGTAGGAGGAAGCTTGTTGGTTTGAAAAGATTTAAACAAAGAGTTAGATGCAAACCATAAAACATGAGTGAATTGGAAACATCAAGGCTAAGTGATTACCGTTGGAGTTGGAACACTGGTTGTTGTTGGTATTGTTGTTGTTGTTGTGGTTGCAGCAATAGTGGTTGTTTCGGGTGGAGTCACTTTGTCAGTAGTTTCGATTGAGGCTTGAGAGGCGCTCCCTTCTTTTGACTTCGAGGCGGCTGTCTTTATCCTGATGGCTGAAAATCGAAACAATTAAAGCAAAGGTTAAAGATATGGAAAATAAAAGACGTTTGGGATTTTCCCAAGCATTTGCACCTGTGCCTTGATCAGATTTAATTGACATGGCAGAAAGGTCGTATCGAAGGTGTCCTGGGAAATCATGAAGCCAGTGTCGAGCCCATGTCACAGTCTCAGATGGCTTTGGTTTCCTTTGAAGATGTTTGAACATCTCTTTGCAAGTGAACCACCAAGGATATGGGGGAAACCAAGCCAGAGCCAGTTCTGAGGTAGGTAATCTGGGAAATTTAGGTGGATGCATTTCGAATGCCAACCTATACCTATCCTCAGGTGACAACCCTGAAGGAAGTTTTAACTTAGAAACTTTTTGTTTAAATTTTTCCTTCAAGGTCTCAGCCGCTTGATGCACAGTGGATTCCAAGCGCGTGGGGTCATAAGTAGTTTCAAAATAATTTTGGAAAGCTTTAATCTCTTTGGCATGAGTAAACATACCTTTCTTTGTTGGTACCTGCACATCGAAGGCATCAATTAGTTTATGTTGAATTGTAAGTGTATCGAACATATAAGTTTGATAAAACTTGGTCCACCATTCCAGAAACCCTTTAGCTGTGAGATGGGTAGGTTCGAAGGTTATCAGCTCAAACTGGGCAAAGCCTTGATATTGTTCTTGCTGTATTTTGGCTTCTCGTGCCTTGAAAGTTCGCCCAGAAGTAATGGCACTCTCAGTTTGAAATAAAGGTTCAGGAATCAGTTGGCATAAGCCAAACTGTCTCGAAACAAAATTTGGTTGATAAGGGAAAAGAAAAATCTGGTTTTTGGCTGGAGTTATTCTTGAAGAAATGAGTCTAGGTAGCAAAAAAGCTCTCCATACATCCTGAATCTCCTTGCTCTTGATAGCTTCTGAGAGAGCCATAGTGAACCAGGAAGGTCCATGAGCCCTCGAAGCAAAAGGCGCCATGCTCTCTTCGAACTTGTGCCTTTTGGAGAATATCATGATGTACTTCGAGAATAAGACTTTGAAGTCGTCTTTGTCGTCATTTGGAGTTAATTTTCAAAGCCTAGTGCCTTCGACTATCCTATCAATTATCTCAGGATCTTGTTCATCAATGGTGTTGGCAGTTGACAAAGAGGGTTCGAACATGGCATTTAGCCATAGCTGAAGTAGCCAAAAAGGGCCAGCCAACAGAATATTCTTGGAGGTATGGGACTTGAGGCTCGAAACAGCTGACCTCAGGCTTTCATATAGGTCAACTAAGAGCAGTTCACTTAAGCACACTCTTCGATTTTCATGCAAATCCCTAGCTAGAGGAATGAACCTACTGGCTACCTGTAGGGATCTACTGCAGAAAACGTATCTTGACAGCCATAGGGTTAAGAAAGCAATATGTTCTACGTCAGACACATTGTCTCCCTCAGCATGGTAGTGACTGATAAACTTGGAAAAACTTGCTAACTTGACTTCGAAGTCAATTATGCTTGAGTGTTCTTCGTTGTCGGGGATGTATGTTTCTCCTACTGGCGATAGCCCAGTAATGGCCGCTATGTCGAAGAAGGTAGGGGTGATCATTCCACTTGGGAGATGGAAAGTATTATAGGTATTGTCCCAGAAATAGAGGGACGTGAATAGCAGAGGGTGGCTGTAAGTGAAACCAGGCTTCGATAGCTTAATCAAATTGTAGATACCTAATTCTTCCCATTGCTGGGATTTCTTAGCTTCTACTTTCTTGAACCAATTTTGATAAGCAGTATCAGAGGTGGGGCAAGATCGAAACGGCTTAAAATTACTTTTTACATAGTCCAATACAAAGGGGTCCTTAGGAGGAACAGTTGGATTTTCTATGGTATTTGAGCCAGAAGGTTCTATTGCCTTAGGGGCATCCATTTTGTTAAACAAGGGTTTGAAACTATAGCAAACTGGGAAAATTGTCCTGGTATCTTTTAATATTTCAAAAACCGTAAGAGGGCCATTTAAAGCTAACCTCTTACCAGCAACGGTGGTAGGAATGAGTACATGTGACGTATACAGCATTTCTTTTTCCTTTGAGATCATCTGAGGAGCAAGAACGGATTGGCCTTGGTGAGTGATAATCTTACTTTCCATTGTAGTTCCTGCAGTTTTTCCCTTCTTCTTGGAAACCTTTTTGAGTTGGGATGAAGTAGAAGAAGACATTTTTGAAAGATGTTGAAAGCTTAGGGTTTTTGGCGAGAGAAGGAGGGTAAAAGATTCAGAATGTAGAAAGAAAAGAAAAAGACTAAGTGGATGATGTTTTATAATGTGGAAGTTTAAGCATCCACTGAATGAGGGTGTGATACATGGAAATCATGGGTTGGTGTGATGAAGAGGTGGCGTAAAGTTAACATAGGTAATAGGCGTGATTTAAAGATAATCATTGTTTGTAATTGCACCATACTGTGAAGTGGCTCCAGGCGGTTAAGGAATCCAAAAAGTGCTATGATTGACGTGACTGGAGTCAAATGCATTAAATGTTACGATGATTCGAAGGTCGCATCAAAATCTTGTGTAGATGTTTAAAATAGGTATTTCTCAGAGAGATCGAAATACATATTTTAAAGGGGCAATTTGTTGGCTGGAGATTTTGATAAAATTATTAGAAGCCAAGCAAATTGAACGTTTCGATCGAAATGAAACAAAGTGTCATGTTTCGAAGTAGCAGAAGCAGTGTTTCGAATAAGCATATCAAAGCTTGAAGCTTCGAGTGGCAATTATGGGAACATATCTAAAGAAGTCTCGAAATAACAACAAGGTTGTGTCTGGGAAGTGCGTTCGAAATGGAGAAGTACCAAAGCATTTGAAATTCAAATGGAAGCGGGACATTCGAAGTTTGAAATTTATGTGCTGGAGCATTTGGAGACACGTGGAAAGAAGAGAGATACATTGTTCTGCATGTTATGAACGTGGCATAATCCTATAGCAAGACCGTTATGGTCGAATTAGTATAAATAGAAGTCTTAGTATTAGGATTTCGTGTGTCATATCTATTGTACTAAATACTCAGTAACATTCAAACTACCACATGGCAACGGAAACGAATGCAAGAGCAATGTACGTATGATAGCACCACATATTTATGATTTAATGAAAACCTTTTATCATTTCCAGCACTTTCCTTTATCTTTCTGCCAAATACCATTTACAAGTTTTCTCATTCAAAGTCCTTTTATTTCGAAATCTCTTCATTAAAGCTTTACATTTCAAGCACTTTACATTTCAGAAAACTGTCATACTTTTCATGCCTTTATCTTCAAGTTTTGTCTTTCGAAAGTCTATTTTTACTTAAAGTCATTTACAGATTTCTTGCATTAAACGCTTTCTTCATATTTTCAAATCTTTTACGTTCCAGAACATCTTTTACATTAACTGTTTTTATAATTCGAAGCCATTTACTTCCCTTTTATACAATTTTACATGTCTTTACAATTAACATTTATTCATGCAAGTTAGTTTCACGCACATACATTTTGATTACACCTTTAGACCTTTAAGAGAGGGATCGAAATAAACCAAACACCTATACAACACTCAAATACCAATCATGAATATCTGTTCGATCATGAGAGTAACCCTAATGACCAAGGAATCCTAGGATCAATCTAGTCGATCCTGTGAGTTACCAAAGAAATTGAATAACAGTCAGTAAGTTTATTCGATAGTTTGGAAGACTAGCGGTTGTTTACCAGAAATCACTGGAAACAACACCCCCACTTGGTTGCCTTCGGTAAATGGTCATTGAGTATAGGATGTTTTAGTGGTCGTCCTTTTGTCCAAAGATCAAAGTTGCCTCGGATATTGTTGCCTCGGATAAATGATCTAAGACATTAGGGTTATTACTAAGACGTCCTAACATTGGTTTAGTGACCGTACGTCCCTTTCGAATTGACCCTTAAAACTCCAACGACGATGCTACCTACTCACTAATAGTGGGATAGCATTGTCTAAAGGAAACAAACATAGAATGATTCTTTTTTCGAGTAGGTAGATTAGCTCTTAAATACTTGCTCAATCCAAACAAACTTTTTTCACACTTACACTCCTTTACAAACAAAGTTTTCAAAAACACTTCATTACACTCTTGAAGACAGAAGCAAGAGTTAAATCGAAGTCAAAATAAAATCTTTTCAAATCACACAAACACAAAGAAAATAATTTTGAAAATGATGAGCAAGTACCTAAGAGTATGTAGATAACTACGGATAGAAAGGGTGCTAATACCTTCCTTTTCTATAATCTACCCCCCGTACTCAGAAATATCTCGAAGAAGGAATTTTTCTGTGCTTTTTTCCTTTCCTTGTTGGATAAAATAAAAGTCGGTGGCGACTCTTGCTTACCGCGACATTTTGCAAACACAAACTCAAAAGGAAAACCAGCAAATCCCTAACAAAAGAGGGAAACATGTCCCGGTTCTGGCCACCGTATCACACCTGTCATGTTGCATCATAGCATATTTATTTCTATAAAAAAATGAAAAAATGATGTAAAAAAATAATAACTAGCATGTGCATGTCATCTTCCAGGGACATTCAAGAGTCTTCTTTCCATCAGAAATGGCTGGCCTCCCGTCAGATGAGTTTGATCCAGTTCGTGTTAAAGAGCCCACCAGGCATACTTTCTCTTATCAGATTCCTATTATTGATGTGTCCGAGTTGAGGAGGTTGAGTTCTTATCTGAAGGGTGATGTTCTGAGTAATTTCAACAAAAATTATGGCAATTTGTTATTAATCCTTAACACTCCAGTTGATCCAATGGCTTTGATCATTCTCTTCCAGTTCTATGACAAGGAATTACGGTGTTTTAATTTTCAAGATTATCAACTGGTCCCCACACTAGAAGAGTACACGTACCTACTTAATATCAAGTTATCCGATGAAGTTCCTTTTGTCCAAGTGCTGGAGAAGCCAAAGTTCAAAGTTATTGCTGAAATTCTTCATTTGAGTTGGAAGGAGGTGAAAGAAAATTGGAAATCAAGTGAGGATACTACAGGGTTTTATTTGGATTTCTTAGTGAAGAAAGCTAAAGACTGGGCAAAGAAAGGGAATTGGATCGACTTCAACACTCTGTTTTCTCTCATGATATACGGGATTGTCCTCTTCCCTCGCAAGAGAAATTTTGTGGATTTGGCGGCCATTTGTGTTTTTAGAAGTAAGAACCCGGTACCGACACTCTTGGCAGATACTCTTTACACCATTCATTCCAGGCATGGAAAAGGAGGTAATGTAAGTTTATGTCATTCAATGTTGTATCAATGGTTTAAGTTGCACCTACCGGTAAGTGGTCCTTTTGTGGATACCAGGCATTCTCTCTGATGGTCATCAAGACTTGTCAACCTCACTTCATTTGATATCCGATAGAATTATGACATGGGGGAAGTACGAAGTATTATCACTAGCTGCAGAGATTTCCCTAATGTTCCCCTCATAGGAACTAAGGGGTGTATCAACTATAATCCTATGCTTGCTTATCGTCAATTGGGATATGCAATGGATGGACCGCCAAAGGTTGAAGAAGTGTCTAAATCAGTGTATTTTGTTAGAGGAAGTGATCCTGTGATGTTGAAAAGAGTGACAAGTGCTTGGAAAGGAATCCACAAAAAGGATAGAACTACTTTGGGCAAGAAGGTTCCTATTGCTAGGGTTTCTTACCTGGATTGGATTTGAGCCAAGGTTAAGATTTTGCGGTTACCATTTGCAAGGTAGGCTCCTCTATATGAGCAACCTCCTGCTGTTCTGAGTAACACAGCATCAACCGAGGTGTTCACTCAGGTTCATGTAGATAACATTCAGCTTCGTGCAAAAGACTGCGAGGCAGGGATGAAACTTTATTGGGTAGATCAAGAAAAGGCCGACTTAGCTCGCACACTCAAAGAAGCTCAAGGGGAAACTTCTAATGCAACCAGTTTTAGGAAGAAGTCTCATGCTGAAATGGAAGAAGAGTTGAGTAAGACCCAGCAAGAGTTCCATAAGCTTCAGGCATCTGAGAATAGTTACAGGAAGAAGATTCAGAACTTGGAGAAATAGCTCAAATACAAAGATTCTCAGCTTAGGAAGGAAGTAGCCCAAAAGCGTGTCGCAGAAGATCGGTTCCGAGAAAGTAAAGTAGTCGCATCATAACTTTTGAAGGAGAAAGCCAGACTTGAGGAGTACTATCAACATCTTGAAGCATGTCTTATTCTGGAGATTTAGTTCTGTTATTTACTTTTGGTGTATTTGGTGACCCCCAGAATTGTTGGAAGGGACCATTTTTTTGTTGTTATTATTCAGTTTTTTTTTTGTTAAGACATGTATTTTGTTGTTTATCGTTACACTCTTAAATGTCCGAAGTCACTCGAACATTGTTTTTGTTAGTAAATAATTAAAGTGTTTGTCTTATTGTCCTTTTTCTCATTGATTGTATGCTTTATCTTTGGTCACACGCCGTGACTGATGAATAAAAGGACTCTTGAATACCTGGAAATGACAAACATATCATGCACATCATGCATTTCATAACATTACAGGTTATCTCAAGACGGTATTCTTATTCTTCTATTTTTCTTATTCAAAATTCAAGACGACTACTCATCGGTATTCCACCAGAAATAATTTGCCAAGACAGATGGAACAAGTTCAAGCTAAACTCGCTGAAATGAGGGCCTAGATGGCTACTCAGATGACCCAGTTCATGGAGGTCATTACCAACGTGAATCGCCGACAGGAGGAATTGGCTGCCATTGTCAACAACCAGCGCCTCTATCCAGGGGTTGGTGGAAATCAAGGGCTCTATCAAGACATTTATGTAGGAGTGGGGGATGTGCAAGATCAGCCTGCTGGAAATTTTCACGGGATGCCTGGAAACCCTTTTGTGCGCAACATAGGGAAATTTCCCCCATCTCCGGGACCTCGTCTTGTGGGGAGCAGAAGAGTTAATCAAGGTAGTGTAAGGAATTATTAGGAGCAGGATTATGACTTTGACCAGGATGAAGATCAGTTTTCTGTTCGGCGTTCAGAGTCGAAAGTTCAGGTTAAGGATATGAAGTATCGGTTGTTGGAAGAACGTTTGAAGGCTGTGGAAAGGCAAGGAGTCCTTGGTATGGATGCTAATGATCTCGGGTTGGTGTCTAGGGTGAAGGTTCGTCCAATGTTCAAGCCTCCTGTATTTGAAAAGTACAACGAAATGTCATGTCCTGTTACTCATGCCACTGCTTATTTCCGACTAATGTCGGTGCATACAGAGGATCAGGGTCTTTTGATTCACTTTTTCCAGGATAGCCTATCCGGGGAATCCCTGGAGTGGTACATGAAGTTGGAAAAAACTCATATTCGTTGCTGGAATGATCTTACTCTTGCCTTTGTCAAACATTATCAGTACAATGTGGATATGGTGCCTAATCACACTCAGTTACAGAATATGTCGTAGGCACCAAAAGAGTCTTTCAAGGAATACGCTCAGAAGTGGCGTGAGTTGGCTGCGAGGGTTCAACCTCCACTCATGGAGAGAAAAAGTATTGATATGTTTATGAGTACCCTGCAAGGGCCATTTTATGAGCACATGATAGGATGTAATTCGGCAGGATTTGCAGACTTGGTTATGGTTGGTGAAAGGATTAAGGTAGGTTGTAAATTGGGGGAAATTCAGATTGGAGGTTCTAGTGGCTCATCCAGGGGCAGTAAGAAACCATTCAACACTTACCCTAAGAAAAGGGAAGGCGGTGCAAGTGCGGTTTACTCTTATAGAGGAAGAAGGGAGGATCGTCAGCACCAACAAATCAATGTTGTTTCTATTCCTGTTAATGCTCCTCTGCAGCAGAGACCGAATGCAGTGCCTCAACAACAGAGACAGCAAGATGCTCCCCGTCAGTATAATAATCAACAGCAGAGACAGCCGAGAAAATTCGATCCCTTGCCGGTATCTCTCACTGAAGCACTCCACCACCTGCTTGATTTGAAGTTGATCAGTTTGAGAAATATGCCACCACCACCTGCAAGACTTCCTGATAACTATGATGCTAACGAAAGATTTGAATTCCATTCAAGCGGAGTTGGTCATTCCACTAAAAATTGTTTTCCGTTGAAGTGCAAGGTGCAAGACTTGTTGGATGCTAAGGCAATTGAGTTTATTCCAGTGACTGGTCCGAATGTTACACAAAATATAATTCCTAGACATGGAGGGTGTGTTGTCAATATGATTGATGATAATGGTGAAATGTTGAATTTAATCATGAATGTGGAACAAGTAACTACTCTGTTATGGTATGTTAAGAGGTATTTGCTTAACAATTCTATTTTCCCGGGTTGTACTTCAGAGTGTGCCAAGTGTAGAGAACAACCGAAGGGTTGTGATGATTTAAAAGTCGGTATCCAATTGATGATAAAGGAAGGTTCCCTGCAGTTTGATAGGAAACCGAGCTACCGCAAGGTTACTGAAGAAGATGTTTCTGTGGTATTTATTCCTTACATCCCTGTGTGCATTCCTGTCCTGTCTAGGGCGCCTCCTTTGATGATCACGGTACCTGGTCCCATGCCGTACACCAGTGAGAAGGCCATCCCATGGCATTACGGTGCCGATGTCTATTACCATGGGGTGAAGCAGGAGGTTAGTACTCGTGTGTCTGAGGAAGAACGTGTTGGAGGTAATGAAGAGGAAGTTCATAACTTTTCTGGTGTGGGTCGAATGACTAGAAGCAGGAGAGTATTTGGTCCTTATAATGTGCAAGATGCGGCAGATGCTTCCGCAAGAGAAAAAGGAAAACAGCAGGCGATGATTGGTAATCCAAGGGTTACGCCAGCCAATGTAACTCAGCCAATTCTGATACCAGAAGCTTCTTCAATTCCCGATGAGGTTGAAGAGTTAATGTGAATTATCAGAAAGAGTGATTATAGCATAATTGATCATCTGAGCCATACTCCTTCTAAGATGTCTATCTTGTCTCTGTTGATTTATTCAGAACCTCACATAAATGCTTTGATGAAATTGTTAAAGAATGCATTTGTGCCACATGAGATAACAGTCAATCAGTTTGAGAATGTTTGTGCTAATATATCTGTCGGGAGTGGTCTGGGCTTCACAGATTTTGATCTTCCTCCGGAGGGACCAGACCATACCAAAGTGTTGCATATTTCAATGGAGTGAAGGGGCACTACTTTATCCCGAGTTTTGGTGGACACAGGGTCATCTTTAAATGTATTGCCTAAGTCAGCATTGATGAAGATTGATTATTATGGACTGGAGCTGCGTCCTAGTGATTTGATGGTGAAGGCGTTTGATGGGTCTCGAAGGTTAGTGTTTGGGGTGGTGGAGTTACCAATCAAGGTTGGTCCGCGCACCTTCACGGCTACATTTTTTGTGATAGACATACATCCAGCATATTGTTGTTTGTTGGGGAGGCCGTGGATTCATAGAGCAAGGGCAGTCACTTCTACTCTTCATCAGAAACTCAAGTATCCTGCAGAGGGAAAGGTGATAACTGTGTGCGGAGAGGAAGAGTACATCGTGAGTCATTTGACATCATTCTGCTATGTTGAAGTTGAAGGAGAGATACATGAAACTCCATTTCAGGCGTTTGAGACAGTCCATGCTGTCAATTTCCCTCCTCCAGAACAGAAAAAGAAACCAGAAACTGTTATGTCTTCTCTCAAGGATGCGAGAGCTATGGTGGAAGGTGGTAACCCTGAAGGTTGGGGTCAGGTTCTAGATGTTACTCCAAAGTTTGATAAATTTGGTCTTGGTTTTAACCCATGTCAGTAGAGTGCAGCTCCCAGAGCATCTAGTTTATCCACTCCTGTGAAGTTTTCCCGTCCTTGTGCTGCTCAAGAAAGACACGTCAATACAGTTGGCGATGATAGGGTTGATGGCTACAATATTGAAGATTGGATTCGTCTGAGTATTCCAGGCCAGAAACTCAACAATTGGACTTCTGTGGATGTTATCCAAGTTTCAAGCGTTGAGGAGTAATTTTCTTGTTTCTTTTTAATCATATCATAATTCCTACGCTCTGCCCAAGGCGTAGTGGACCATTTGTGTAGGGCCACCATGTTTATTTTCAAGTTTATCATGAAATAAAGGACGTTTTTGCATTCAAAATTTTGCTTCATTTCTTTTTTATTTAAATGGCAATGTTTCTCTTTTCACACACTATCACTAAAAACGCCAAAATGCCATTCATGCAGATGCACTTCCACCACCGATCATATTGATAACGACTCTGCTATGGCTCATTATGACTTTGATACTCCTATTTATCAAGCTGAAGAAGAAGAATATGAGGATTGTGACCTTCCTGAGGAATTAGCAAGATTGTTAAAACAAGAGGAGAAGGTTATCCAGCCGAATCAGGATTCGATTGAGGTGGTGAATATTGGCACAGAAGAGGTAAGAAGAGAAGTCAAGATAGGAGCAGATCTCGAAGAAAGTATAAAGGTAAGATTGATTGAGCTACTCTGTGAGTATTCTGATATCTTCGCATGGTCTTATGCGGATATGTCTGGGTTAGATACAGACATAGTGGTGCATCGACTACCGCTCAAAGAAGGTTGTTCTCCTGTCAAGCAAAAACTCCGTAGAACTCATCCTGAGATGTCCAAGAAGATCAAGGAGGAGGTCCATAAGCAGTTGGAAGCGAATTTCTTAAAGGTCGTCAATTATTCACCATGGATTGCAAATATCGTGTTGGTTCCCAAGAAGGATGATAAGGTCAGGATGTGCGTGGATTATAGGGATTTGAACAGGGCCAGCCCTAAAGACGACTTCCCTCTTCCGCATATTGATGTGTTGGTCGATAATACTGCTCACTCCAAAGTGTTTTCGTTCATGGATGGTTTTTCGGGTTACAATCAAATTAAGATGGCTCCAGAGGATATGGAAAAGACAACATTCATCACGCCTTGGGGAACCTTCTTCTATAAAGTGATGCTGTTTGGCTTGAAAAATGTCGGGGCAACATATCAGCGCGCCAGGGTCACTCTCTTTCATGATTTGATTTACAAAGAGATTGAGGTTTATGTGGACGATATGATTGTTAAGTCTGACACGAAAGAGGAAGATCTTGTTCATCTGGAAAAATTGTTCGAGAGACTGAGGCAGTTCCTGCTGAGGTTGAATCCGAATAAGTGCACCTTCGGGGTGAGATCCGGAAATCTGTTGGGTTTTATTGTAAGTGAAAAAGGTATCGAGGTGGACCCGGCCAAGGTAAAAGCGATATAGGAAATGCCTGAACCAAGGACAGAGAAGGAAATATGTGGTTTCTTGGGAAGGTTAAACTACATTTCTAGATTTATTTCTCACCTCACAGCTACCTGTGAACCTTTGTTCAAGTTGTTGAAGAAAAGTCAGATAGTGAAATGGAATGAGGATTGTCATAAGGCCTTTGACAAAATAAAGGAGTATTTGCAGGAACCTCTGATACTTATGCCTCCAGTGGAAGGAAGGCCACTAATCATGTATCTAACTGTGTTAGAGAGCTCAATGGGTTGTGTCCTTGGTCAGCACGACGAGACAGGGAAGAAAGAGCAGGCTATTTACTACTTGAGTAAGAAGTTTACAGAATGCGAGTCGAGGTAATCATTGCTGGAAAAGTATTATTGTGCGCTTGCCTGGGCCGCCAAACATTTGAGGCAATACATGTTAACTCACACCACCTACTTGATATCCAAAATGGATCCAATCAAGTACATTTTTTAGAAGCCAACGCTTACAGGAAGGGTAGCCCGTTGGCAGATGATTCTCACCGAATATGATATCCAATACACTACTCAAAAAGCAATTAAGGGTAGTGTATTGGCCGACCATCTTGCGCATCAGCCCATGGACGATTATGAACCGATGAAGTTTGATTTTCCATATGAGGAAATTGTGTATATTCGGGATTGTAACATGACAGACCCAGACGAAGGACCCGAGCCGGGATCACGTTGGACGCTTGTTTTTGATGGTGCCTCTAATGCCATGGGTAATGGTGTCGGAGCTGTTATCACTTCCCCTTAGGGCTACCACATTCCTTTCACGGCTCGTATTTGTTTTGATTGCACTAACAACATGGCCGAATATGAAGCTTGCATTTATGGCATTGAAGTGGCGATCGACCTGCGCATTAAGTTTTTGAAAGTTTACGGGGATTCCAATCTTGTTATCAGCCAGATTAATGGGGATTGGGAGACTCGCCATCTGAACCTAATTCCCTATCGATAGCATGTTATGAAACTGATTCCGTACTTCGAAGAGATCACGTTTGAGCACATTCCCAGAGAAGAAAATAATATAGCTGATGCACTGGCAACTTTGTCCTCCATGTTCAAGGTTAAGTGGGCTAATGAGGCACCTTCCATTACCATCAGAAGTTTGAGTGAGCCAGCTTTCTATTTTGAAGCTAGTTTGGAATCAGATGGTAACCCTTGGTTTTATGATGTTAAACGATATCTTGAAACACAGGAGTACCCTGAAGAGGAATCCGTCATAGATAAGAAGTTCTTGAGAAGGTTTTCAGCCATGTTCTTTCTTAGTGGTGGGGTGTTGTATAGAAGGCATCATGACGGTTTACTGCTCAGATGTGTTGACAAGAAAAAGCAGCTAGAATCATTGAAGAGATACATGAAGGTGATTTCGGGACCCATTTCAACGGGCATACCATGGCTAAAAAAATTTTGCGAGCAGGTTATTATTGGTCCACCATGGAGACAGACTGTTACAATCATGCACGGGTTTGCCACAAATGTCAAGTCTATGCTGATAAGGTGCATATGTCGCTAGTACCTTTGAATGTCTTAACTTTCCCTTGGCCGTTTGCGATGTGGGGAATTGATATGATCGGCAAAATTGAACCGACTGCGTCCAACGGGAACCGCTTCATTCTGTTTGCCATCGATTATTTTACAAAATGGGTCGAAGTTGCATCCTATGCCAATGTCACCAAGCAGGTGGTAACTCGGTTCATTAAGCATAATATTATCTGTCGCTACGAAGTGCCTGAAAAGATCATTACCGATAATGGGTCTAATTTGAACAACAAGATGGTGAAAGAGTTGTGTGAGTCCTTCAAAATCAAGCATCATAACTCTTCCCCATACCGACCAAAGATGAACGGTGTTGTCGAAGCGGCCAATAAGAATATCAAGAAGATCGTACAAAAGATGGTGGTAACCTATAAAGATTGGCATGAGATGCTACCTTTCGCTTTACATGGCTATCGCACCACGGTGCGTACTTCGACTGGGGCAACCCCATTTTCCTTGGTTTACAGCATGGAAGCAGTATTTCCAGTAGAAGTCGAGATTCCTTCTCTTAGGGTCATGAGGGATGTCGAGCTGGATGAAAGTGAATGGGTACAGAATCGGCTGGATCAGTTAGAACTTATTTATGAGAAGAGCTTGACGGCTGTAAGCCATGGTCAGGTATATCAGCGAAGGATGAGGAAAGCTTTTGATAATAGGGTACAGCCTCAGTGGAGGAGCGATGATGCTCACGACTATGGATGGAGAGTATTTCCCTCTCCCTGTGAATGCTGACGTAGTTAAAAAATACTTTGCATAAAAAAATAAAAACCCGCTAAACTGAAAACTTGAAAGGGCGGTTTAGGAAAAAAGAGGGTGTCCTGGTGAATCGAAAATCCGAAAGGGCGATTTAGGCAAAAGTTAGGGACTTAAAACAAATGACTACGCTCAGCATGAGACCCTTTGTTTCTTTCCTTCGTTCCGTCGTCTGGCATAAGCTCGAAGCTAATCCAAGATTGATCTGTCTGACAGCAGGAAGATAAGAGTCATAGCAGAGTCGGGACTTGATAGATGTTCACATTTACATTGCCATTTGTAAACACTTGTTTGCTTTGATTTTGTAATTACTTCCTTCCAAATGTAAATGCCTTTTTCACAGGCTGATTTTTCAAAATCAATAAAGCATCTCCTTTCAAGTATACATATAGGTTTCTTTTCTCCTTTTTACTATTTCGTTTGCAAAAACGTCCAATATTTTGATAAGCATGTGCATATAAACTTCGTGGGCCTTACACGGATATGGTAATCTAAGTCATGGTTAGTTGATCGCTTGAAATGCGGATAACAAACACAACTACTACTGTGCAAGAGGCATGTTTGTTTCTCTATTTAATAAGATTCTCATTCACTTTTCTGGCGGATGCCTTGCCATTTGTTTCACAGCCCCGTGCTGTTGGTAAAGGTCTTGGGTCAAGGTAATATCAAGATTACAGCAGGTGCTCTGAGAAACATGCACTCTCATCACTTTTCTATGGGCCGAGTTTCGCCTCGTCGCCTGTGTATGAAATCCATTTTCGTCCTAGTACTCATCTAGTTTAGTTTCGCCTAACTAATTATTGAGTCGAGTCTCGTGTTTGCTTTCATACCTTGGACACTTTGACGATGTTCGTTTACCGAGTGCAGTGTTCATACTGTGTCCCTGGTTTGAAATCAGTCTCTTTTGTTCTTTGGATTCCTCTATCAGTTTTTGTCACTGTATATCCATTGATCTGAGACCAGCAGATGCTCTGAGAAACATGCACTCTCATCACTTTGCTATGGGTCGAGTTTCGCCTTGTTACCCGTGCGTGAAATCCAATTTCATACTCATCTAGTTTAGTTTCGTCTAACTGGTTTTTGAGTCGAGTTTCGTCTCACTTTTGTTCCTCTTTTCTGGGATTCTTTCAGTTCCTTCATACTGTCTATCTTAGTTGAGATTAGCAAGTTCTCCTAGAATCACGCACTCTAGTCACTTTGCTTTGGGTCGAGCTCAGAGTTTCGTCTCCTCACCCGCGTATGTTTTCTGTTCCAGAGCTTATTTTCGCCTATACTCTGTGGCTTGAGTTTTATCTCACCCTTTTTGAAGCCCAGTTTTGCCCTGGCACATTTGTCCACAAGTTTAGTTGCGTCTACTCTTCTTTTATTTTCGTTCTATTTTGACCTGCATTACAGCTTCATTCTAACGCATGTCTTGGGGGTTTTCTATTTCTGTTTCTTTCTTCTTCAAGAGTGTAAATTTTCAGGTTCTTTCGTATTCAAACATATTCAACCTTGCACGCTCGAAAGTTGTCACTTTTCTCACTTATCATGTTTAAGATATTTGAATAGGGGCAACTGTTGCACCCCAAAATTTACCCTCTTGATTTTTGGCTTATGTTTCATCATGAATATCATATTGCATTGCATTCATACATGGTGATGGGATCAAAGTACTTTGATTATCAAGTCTTCCTCAAGCTTTGAAAGTTGTTTGCATTGACAAGTTGCTCAAGTAGAACCTTATCATCTAAACCTCTGGATCTTTCAAGCCAAAAGTTATTGCATATCTCAAGATGTTTTATCCATCTCTTTGGACCATCAGAGGATTGAAGTTTATGATTGATTATGTGAAGGAACCACTCCTTTGATTCACCAGTCAATTTAGGGTTTTGTTTGAGCAAGATCATTGATTAATATACAAGTTTTGATTTGGAAGCTATAACATCTCATTGATATTTGGAAGGTCTTAGTACAAGAAATTGGCCAAGAGGTCCAGAGGATTTTAAAGTTTTGAAGATGGTTCATCAATCTCCTGAGATGTTAACCAAAATTAGGGTTTTGTCCAAGTTGAGTGGAATTAGTGTTGGTTCTTCCTCTTTTTCTATCTCCTATCTTTAAGTTTGCTCTTGAGGAATCTCCAAGCACCTTAGTTGTGTATTTTGTATATGTGTTGTTGACTAACTTCTAATCAAAATACAAAAAATATTTGTCTTTGTCTTTGCATATTTGTGTTTTGTAGGTACCAAGTTGAAGCATCTGAAAAATAAAGATTCCTGGTATTATTCTCCTAAAATCACTTTTTTGCAAAAGAAAATTAACAAAAATTCATTTTTTTCACTGATGCAATCGATTGCTCTTAGAGTGCAATCGATTGCACATAGTGTATTTTGCGCCATTTTTGAAAAAAGACATTGTGCCAATCGATTTGCACTGTAGTGCAATCGATTGCACGGCGTGAAAATTTGAAAAAAATCAGCAACTTTAAACTTGTCAAATTTTGGCTCCAATTTTCCTTCATTTTTGAAAGATGTATAATTAATTCAAATTTTAGTGTCAATCTTTCATTTTTAATAAGAATTATCATTAATTAAAATTTTGGATCTAATATTCGAAAGAATTATCATTAATTCAAATTTTGGCTCCAAGACTCAATTACCAAATTACCACTAATCCCAATCCTAAAACTCTATAAATAGAGCCCTCATTTCATTCAAATTTCAAGCTTTTGATAGCCAAATCCACCTTGCTAAAAAATCTCTCAATTCTCTCCATCTACCAAATTCACTCAAAGCTCCATTTTCAAAAAGTTAGTAAGCTTTGCATTGAAGCTTACTAATCTTTGAGCTAAACCTTCATCCAAACACTTTTTCTTTATCAATTCTCTACATTCAATCTTGAGCAATTGATTCTTGTGGTTGAATTGAAGCAAATTCTTGAAGTTGTGTTGATAATTCTCTAGATCTACCTTTGGTAAGTTGGATAATTCATCTTTCACAATGTGATCTCTTGTTAATCTTTGGGTTTGATTCATTGAGCATTATTTTGTGATTCCAATGGTGTTATTTTCTCATAATTTGATAGAATTTTCGTGCTCAATTGGATCCATGATCATAAGGTGTTTGATGGAAAGTTTGAACAAGAAATTGGCCTTTTAAAATGTTGTTTTGCTGCCTATAACAGTGTGCAATCAATTGCACAGAAGCCACTTTGCGCAGATTTTTGAAAACTGTACTGTGTAAATCGATTTACACAGTAGTGCAATCGATTTACACAGGGACAAAATGCATTTTTTTGCCTTGTTTTGGGGCAGCTTTGATCCAAAATGTTTTTTCTACTCACTCCTTTTGATTGTTGGTTTGGATTGCAATTTTAAATGTCCAGTTTCTCTTTAAACTCAATGGACTTTGTGATGTAGATGAAGTTATATAAATTTTCATCAATTCAAATCTACCTAAGAGTTAATTATTTAATTCATTTTTGGTGCTTTGGATTAATGATATGTTTAGTGCTTTAATCCATCAAGAGGAGTGGTTGAATTTAAAGATGAAAGAATTTTGAAATGGTGATCCAAATTAGCTTATCATTCCCCTCCCTCTTCATCTTATCCCTTTCTTTTTTAATTGTGTTACATGTTAAAGGATGGTGATCTCTATATCATTTATCCAAACATGAAATACATAGATTTCTATTGACCGGCCTCAAAATAGGTGCGACTTCTACATAAGTCCACTTATGATTGCTTAACATAGAGCTAAATTTCGTCCCAATTCGAATAAATGATCATTCGTGGCCCAAACTTATGATTGCAAGCCCAAGTATGTTAATTTGATCTCTTTGATCCAATAACCTTGAGATTCATTGTGTGGAGGCTTTGGTTCTACCAATCCTCTAATGGATCTATAACACCTTTGGTCAACGCGTATCACTTAAACATTGTTGATCATTAAATGTTACTTTTGAGGATTCCAAAATGGATGATATACTTGACAAAAAGCAAATGCAACTTGTTGTGTGGAGGCTTTGGTTCTACCAATCCTCTAATGAGTTCCAAATGCAAGTTTTAAGATGGTCATCCAACTAACCACTAATTTCTAACAATTGACTTTACTTTATGCTTTTATTTTTTATGCTTTATGTACCATTTAGTTTTAGCATTTTACATTTCATGCTATTTTCATCTTTGCTCACTTGATCATTTACTTTTATGTCATTTTTATTTTGCTCACTTGAGCTTTTCTTTTCCTTTTAAAGACACCTAATAATCAACATGAACCATAAAAAACTTTAATGATACTTGGACTATTTGGTTACTATCCTTGGCATTATGGAGCATGGGAATTTTTCTTGGACTTAGGATTAGAGACCTTGGCCTATCTTGGAGACTTTGTGACAATGTATAGTATTCCACTTTTGGCCTAAGGCTACTGTATTTCACTTTATTTGTGGAACACAACTTATTACATTGGCACTGCTATTGTATTTGGCATGTTTGATATTCCATGTAGGATATATACATGAGATTGTGAATACTATACATTGCCCATGGGGATCTGTTCATATCTGATAATCTCATTACTTACATCCTTATGGCGTAATTTTTGACATGATTTGTCTACTGATTCCAGCTTGCTTGAAGTTCTCTGAGTTTCTTTTTATTCTTGCTCAGTTGCTACGAATAGTTATCCGTTTGGTATTGCACTATCTCCTTTCTTCCATTTTCATTTTGTATAATTCTATGATTGCATGATGGGACCTATGTTGCTGATATATGCCAGGAGGCCCTCTGGTTTTTGTCTAATACATATGTTGTGTTTGCTGTTGATCGATGAGTCACTCAATTCATAAATTGAGATCACGACTTCCCTCTCATTGCATGTTCCCTATAGGATGTTTATTTCTTTTCTTCTTTATTTTATGATTGATCAGTCACTCAATTTAGAAATTGAGATCACGACTTTGCTCTCATTGCATGTTTCCTATAGGATGTTTATTGCTTTTCTTCTTTAATTGTTGATCGATGAGTCACTCAATTTAGAAATTGAGATCACGACTTCGCTCTCATTGCATGCTCCCTATAGGATAGTTTTGTTAAGCTTCCTTTAGCGTGTTAATTAAGGTAGGGTTTTCCTTTATCCTCAACCTTAGGGTCAACCACTGTATGATAACACTAGGGATAGTACTAGGTTAGTTTCACTTAGTTGTTTTCCCTTTTCTATGCATTCTGCATCTTAAAAAAAAACTGTTTTCTTGGAAAATCATAAAACACTTCTAATAAACTCAAACCCTTCTTCAAGGTAAAAGATACAAATCAATCTTATTTGTTTGTGTGCCTCTTGGTTTTGTTTTTAAACCTGTTTTAGCCGATGTTTCGCCATCGCACATGTTTGTTATCCTACTTTGATTCTCAATATCATTGTTAGGTGTGATGATTTGTCATTCGTTTTATTGATGTTTCGCCATCTTTTCCATGATATCTTGTTATCTTGAAGCTGATGTTTCGCTATCGCACATGTTTGTTATTCTACTTTGATTCTCAATATCATTGTTAGGTGTGATGTTTTGTCATCCATTTTATTGATGTTTCGCCATCTTTGTCATGATATCTAGTTATCTTGAAGCCGATGTTTCGCCATCGCACATGTTTGTGTTTACCTTGGGATTTGGTAAACAACCGCTGATCCTCCAAATGGTTACTTATTTGGTTACTCGCAGGATCGATCAGATTGATCCTAGGACATAGGTTGATTTTGAAGTTTTGATTAAATTGGATAAGGCTTTAAATAAAGAGGCTTTAAATGAAATAAAGAGGTTTCAAGTAAATTGCATGAAGAAAGGACTTGGTAAAATAAACAAGGCTTAAAGTAAAAGGCTTCGACAGGAATGTAAAGAGGAAAGCAAGTAAATTTCTGGAAAAGTAAATGACTTTGATTAATAAAATTGGTGTTTCACACATACATTTCTCAACAATTCTTTCTCACACGCTGGGTACTCGAATCTATATGAGTGACTTTGTATAGAATTGTGAACACACGCGAGAACTTACATGACTACTACTATTTATACTAAAACATCCCAAGTAACCGTCGGGCAGTTACACTGCTTCGAGATGATTCCACTTGGCACGTTCTCAACGTTCGACGCTCCAGATCTTTGCACGCTACACGTGGTAACTGCTGGAAACCGTTTTCCCTCCAAAAGCTTGAATTTCAAACTGCTCCACTCTGAACCATCGAACACTTTCGTCGAGAGACATCTTCGACGAGAAACACCTTCGACGTCGAAGGCAACCAACTTCTCCCTTGGAAGAAATCTTCTAAGTACTTTGCCATCTTTCGACGGGCATTTCGACAGACTTAGCCAGTCGAAAACATCCTTCAGTTTTAATGGCTGACATCAACAAAACAAAGGTGTCGAATTTAGGAGCCAACAAATTGCCCCCCAAGAATGCCTTATTTCGACTCTGAAAGAAAAAGGCATTCTTTGAAACGCCATTCGACACCTGTCTTTTCACGCTTAGTCACAAATTAACTTGTGCACTTTTTGTTGTTTTCTACCAACTATTGGCAATCCCAAGAAAACCATCATTTATCCGTACCTAGGACGTCACTTTCAGTACGGCGTGCAGTACCAATCGTCATTTCAGAATTTGTCATTATGACAATTCCCAAAAACGAGGACGCACGCTGCGTCCCTCTATTTCTGCAGAACGGCTAAAACAACAGGGGGCTGCCACGCGTCCCACTAGCTCCTGCAATAATTAAATGGCATTTAATGTCCTCGGTTTTGGGGATTTTCCCCCACTACTATAAATAGCAGTAAGTACCCCATTGTGGGACTTTTTACGCCATCTAGCTTTCAAACTTCTCTGTTTTCATACAACTTGTCATCTTTGCAAAAACATTTCCTCCTTCACTTCGTCTTCAACCCCAACACTAACAATGGCATCTGCTTCCAATGCTCCTGGCGCTACTGTACCATCTGAAAACGTTAAACCTAAGGTTTTCGTCACTGCTCCAGTAGTAACTTCTACAGGCAAACGAAGGGTTCCTGAACCCTTGGACATCGTCGTTCGCGATGCCTACTCACGCCACCTTATGATCCCGGTTGGATACTCCAACCAGATCTTTGCTATGTCTGGCCCCATGTATCCAAGTATCTCTGAGGCTATGAAGATCAAGAGCTATTTCCCGGTAGTTGAGAAACTCAAACCGGTTGCATGCGCCAAGAAAGACGCAGAAGACAATGAAGACCCTGCACATGAAAAAATCGACCTCCGCTTCTTCAACAGAGGTGTTAGGGCCTTCAGGTCTGGCCCTAGCCTTACTCCTGATTACGTTGCTTGGCTAGAAAAGATGGAGAAGCACCAAACTTCGATCTGGAAGGATATGGGGATTTTCGACCTGGTGATGCTGTCGAAGACAGGTTTGAACTATTCTCCGGAGATGCTGATAGCTTCTCTGCTGTTCTGGGACTACTCCCACTTTACTTTCCATCTTCCCTGTGGGATGCTAACCCCCACACTCTTCGATGTGGCCGCTATTACTGGCCTTCGACCCACCGGGGATTACTTCGATCCGGAGGAGATGTCGAAAGATCAAATTGGCTTCTCTGACACCAAACCAACATACACCACTTTCATCAACCACTATCACGACAGGTCGACAGATGTTGTGTCGGATGTCGAACACATAGCGTATCTAGCCCTATGGCTGACTCGCTTTGTATTTTGCTCGAAGTCTTTACAGGTGACCAAAAAGATGGTCACTCTCGCTACTCAACTGCATCATCGCCAAAATATCTGTTTGGCAGATTTGATTCTGGCTAGCCTCTATGATTCGATCAGCAATGGGGAAACTCTTCTAAAAATTATCGAGAACAGGGCCAGTTTGCTACTTGCTGGCCTTTTTGGCTGCTCCAACTGTGGCTCAATGCCACTTTCGAATCTTTCTTGCCTAAGAAGGTTCAGATAAATGAGCAGGCTCCAGAGATAGCGAACAGACGCGTCGAAGGAACTAGGCTGGCTCTGTTGACACCTATGGAAGATGGACTGGAGTTTCAGCAAACCTTCACCAACTTCGTTCTGATGTTTGCTCGAAGGAAAGATTTTGTTTCAACTATGGCTCCATTTGCTCGACGGCAGGTAGGCCCAGCATGGTTCACAAGGCCACATCCAAGGACGTCGAGTGGTCCTAATGTTGACGAACATACAATACTGTGGGAGGCGTTCCTCACACCAAGGATCATGCCTCTTCGATTCAGGAGCTCTAAGACTCACTTGAGTCTGATTGCATACCAACCAAACCTGGTATCTCGCCAGTTTGGTATTATCCAAACCCTACCTTCTCCGATTTTTCCATGAGAGAAGTCAATGTTGTACTTCTGCAATGATTACACCGAAGAAGCTGCCATCAAGCATATCGGAAGATATGCTGGTCGAACAGTTCTCTCGTTGTTTGACTACCAGCTCAATTTTCTTTGCTCACCATCCTTCGAGGAGTGGTGGAAAAGCTATTATGCTGAGGAGTTCTTCGACGAGAAGGACTTCATGGATGAGCTTCAGAAATCTTTTGTCCTTGTGTTGGACAAAATAAAGAAATGTAAGTTCATCCTTTTACATTACTTTGTCTTTTTTTCGACTGCTAGCCTGTTAACTTTTTTATTTGCTTTCAGTTGTTCGAAAGCCTGTAGCCAAGAAGGATACAGAAGGCCAACAGGGAGGAGGCCCTTCAACAAAGCCTCCACCGCCGGCGAAGACTACAGCGCCAGCGAAGACCTCAAACAACCAACAGGGGGAAGGCTCTTCGAAGAAGCCTTCTATATCGGTAACCAGACTTTCATTATTTCCTCCTGGCTTTCGATTTTTGACTTTCTATGCAATTATTAAATCGAATTCCCATTGGTTTTCTAGGCACCTTCGCCCAAGAAACGGCCAGCACTGGTGGTCGAATCTGGGAGCGATGAAGAAAGTGATTCTCCTCCTGCCCCTCTAAAAAGGCGAAAGTTGACGAAGGATGCTCCTGTTCCTGCTCCTGCTCCTGAAGGTCGAACCATCAGAATAAAGGTTGCTGGGAGAAAGCCTAGGCCACCTCCATTGATCATTGAGGAGCCAACGGAGGAGGAACTAAACGTTCTTCTTAACAAGCCTGTCGAAAGCGACAATTCCAGCCCTGGGGCTGAAGCTAATTTACAGGTAATCTCTTAGACCCTTTTATAACTTAGGCATAGATACCCATATTCGATTGTGTCTCTTTCGATCTCTGAAGATTTGTCTTCTTTCCTTTTTCAGGACACCACTGAAAGTTCTCCGCCAAGGACCTCTGAAACGCTGGAATCTGCTGAACTCAGCAGGCCACAAGAAAAAGGCTTGGGAAATGACGAAGCCCATACTGAAAATGAGGCCAATGCTGAAACGGTAGAAAAACCAGCAGAGGAACCTCAAACGGAGGAACAACAGCCAGAAACGGTTCAGGTGGTGGATCTGTCAGAAGAGAATCCTGAAGAAAGGGACCAAGGCAATGCTGGCGAAGAAAATCAAGGTGCTGCTGGCGAAGAGAACCAAGGTGACACTGGCGAAGGGCACCAAGGTGACGCTAGCGGAGAGCACCAAGGTGACGCTGGTACTGCCCCAGTCCGAGTCGAAGAGCAACAAGTCGAGGCACCTAACACTCAACAGCCTCAAACCCAAGACAATGTTGTTGCAAGGGTTACCTCAACGAAGCACAGGTCAAAAGAGGACTTAGAACTCTTGAAACAAACTGACCCTGTTAGCTATCTCAACGCAATCATCGAGAGCAAGAGTTCGTCTGATGCTAGTCAGGAGATTCCTACCCTGTCGAGGAAGTCTACTGAAACCTCTCCTCTCGATGAAGCTTTGGCGAAGGTTAAGGCCCAGTTCTTCAAGAAGGACTTGATGAAGGCTTTAGAGGGGGACCCCACTGCTCCATCATACTTGAAGGATGTCTTGAATGCTGTCGACTTGTTAGCTGTAGCCCCAGAAGTTTCAGGCTTGATCATAGAGTTACACTCTATGATTGATCAAGTCTCAGCAGATTACAGGCGCCAAAGGGGGTTTAACAGTCAGCTTGAGGTGTTGTATGGCAAAAGCTCCTCTGCGTGGACTGCTGTCTCGGATACGACTTCTCGAATTGCGGAGTTGTCGAAGCAAAAAGCATCTACGCGGGAAGAAGTCGATGCCATCGATCGAGAGAATGCTTCCTTCCGGGCACAAATCGAAGAAATAGAGGCGAAGATAAATGCCAACACTATACGCAAGGAGGAACTTCTTTCGACCATCTCAGACACCGAGAGCCAAACTGAAATCAAACAAGGCCTGGAATTCGCTGAGAAGGCCCAAGGCTTCGACGCTCAGATTGCCAAACTAGTGCAGGAGAACGCCTGGTGCAAGAAAAGGTTGGAGCTGCAGCAAGCCAAGTACCTTCGACTCAAGGACTCTATTCCCTTTTGATTGATTCTCTTTTGTAACCATATTTTGTAATCTATATTCGACAACATTGCCATCTTGGCTGAAATTTATAAAATTTCCATTTTGGCATTTTTATGGTTAATTTAGTCTTGTTCTTTTATTATTTTATTTTTATCTCTTGAAGTGTAAGTTTGTATTTTTTCAAATATTTACCATTTACTCTCAAGAGCCTTTTATCTTCACCTAACTCTTCGACTTCATAGGCTCCACCAGAAAAAGTTTGGATAACTCTGAAGGGTCCTTCCCATTTGGGTGACCATTTCCCCATGCTTCGATCCCTTCGATCCATGGGAAGAATTACCTTCCAAACTAGTTCTTCAGGCAAAAATACCTTAGGTTTTACCTTTTTATTATAAGAGTCTTCTACTCTTTTCTTCTGAAGCCTGAGTAGGTCGAGAGCGCGTAATCTCTCTTCGTCTAAATCCATCAGTTCGTCTAACATCATGTTCCAATAGACTTCAGAAGGAATATCATAATGCCTCTGAACCCTTGCAGATTGAAGACAAATTTCTGCTGGCAACACTGCATCATGGCCAAAAGTTAGCCTATACGGTGTAGTACCAGTGGCTTCTTTTGGGGACGTTCGACAAGCCCACAGAATCTGGTCTAACGTCTTATGCCAATTCTTTGGTTTCTTCCCAACATGTTTCTTTATCAAGCCAATCACCACTTTGTTAGCTGCTTCGACTTGACCATTCGCCTGTGCATAATAAGGCGTGGATGTTAGGAGTTTGAAACCTGTTTCCTGAGCAAATTCTTGCATCTTTCGACCAGTAAAAACTGATCCTTGATCAGTTGTTATTGTCTCAGGGATTCCATACCTAAAGATAATGTTCTTTTGAATAAATTCAATGACATTTTCCTGGTCTACATTGACTAAAGGGATAGCTTCGATCCACTTAGTAAAGTAATCAATGCCTACCAGTATGTATTTCTGACTCTTTGATGATGCTGGTCGAATCTCTCCAATGAGGTCCAACGCCCATCCTCTAAAAGGCCAAGGCTTCACTATCGAGTGAAGTTCGCTTGCTGGGACATGTTGGATGCCTGTATGGACTTGACACTCTTGACAACCCTTGGCGAACTCAACACAATCTTTCAGCATAGTGGGCCAATATAGTCCTTGTCGAAACAACAACCATTTCATCTTATGGCCTGTTTGGTGAGCCCCACATGCCCCAGCATGCGTAGTCGAAAGGGCTACGTATGCCTCAGTTTCACTTAAGCATTTTAGCAATACCCCTTCAGGCGTTTTCTTGAATAACTCATTACCCATGAGTGCATAACTCAACGCCCTGTACTTTGTTTTTCGTTCTGTCGAAGCTCCTGGATTTTGAAGATAGTCCACAATGGGTTTCCTCCAATCTTGCTCTGACAAATTATCAATGAACGAAATCTCGAAGTTACTGTGATCAGCATATCCTAGTCTCGTTGATTCCAAGTCTGATGGTGATAGACAAGTTGCTTTTATCTTTTCTCGAACTTCGATTGCTCTTTGTAATCTCGTTTTTGAAATCTTATACCCAGATGCAATTTGTGCCAAGTCATTGGCTATTTGATTTTCGACTTTGGGTATGTGTCGAATATTGATCGTTTCAAATTTTTTCAATAAACGATTTGCTATCACAAAGTACATAATGAGATTCTCTCTTATGCATTTATATTCCTTTGTGACTTTCTTAATGACTAACTCCGAGTCTCCCATGATTTCGACTCGAGTTGCCCCCAATTCCAACAATATCTCAAGGCCAGTAATTAGAGCTTCATACTCAGCTTCATTGTTCGAACAAGAACCTGATATTTTGTACTTGAATGTTGTTGGAATTTTATCTGGAGAAATAATCAAGACTCCTACCCCTGTTCCATCTTTATGGCTGGAACCATCGAAGTAGAATTTCCAAGGCTCTATCTCCACATAATTAATATCCTCGACTTGAATTGAGTGGTCGACTATGAAGTCTGCAACCACTTGTCCTTTTACTGCCTTAAGAGGCATAAAGGTCAAGGAGTATTTAGTTAATGCTAATGCCCACTTGCCAATTCGACTGTGCAAGATAGGTTTCGACAACATATACTTGAAAACATCAAAATGAGACGAAACATACACATCAACTGGTTTTATATACTGCTTGAGTTTTGTACAAGAGAAATACAAACATAGACACAATTTTTCAACTTCACTATATCTAGTTTCTGCATCGTTCAAAACTCTACTGAGATAATAAATGGGTCTTTCGACTCCATTCTCATCCTCTTGGGCTAACATGCTTCCCAGAGTTTTGTCGGATGCAGCTATGTACAATCTCATACTCCTATTGCTACAAGGAGGCACCAGAATAGGTGGCTTAGTGAGGTACCCTTTGATTTTGTCGAAGGCTTCTTGTTGCTCTTGCCCCCATTCGAACCCCTCTTTATTCAGTCGCAGTAAGGGTGAAAAGGCCTGAGCTTTCCCGCTTAGATTAGATATAAACCTCCTTAAAAAATTTATCTTGCCTAAGAGAGATTGCAGTTCCTTCTTATTCGACGGCGCTTTCGCTTCCAAAATTGCCTTCGTCTTGTTCTGGTTGATTTCGATTCCTTTCTTGTGGACAACGAAGCCCAAGAAATCTCCAGCTTTCACACAGAACGCACACTTCAAAGGGTTCATCTTCAGACCATGTTCTCTCATTCTTTCGAATGATTGTCGAAGGTGGTTAATATGATTCTTCCTGGAAACAGATTTTATAACAATGTCATCAATATATACTTGCATAAAAGTGTTAATAAAATCATGGAAGATAGTATTCATTGCTCGCTGGTACGTTGCCCCAGCGTTTTTTAGGCCAAAAGGCATCACTACCCATTCGTAAGTGCCTAAGGCCCCAGGGCATCGAAAAGCTGTTTTCGACACATCCTCTTCAGCAATGAATATTTGATTATATCCTGAATAACCATCGAGCATACTCAGGTATTCATAGCCAGCGGCAGAATCGACTAGCATTTCCGCCACAGGCATAGGATATTCATCTTTGGGTGTAGCAGCATTCAAATCTCTGAAATCTATGCATACCCTTAACGTACCATTTTTCTTAATTACTGGCACAATGTTTGCAATCCATTCGACATACCTTGTAACACGGATGAATTTGCATTTCAGAAGTCTTTCGACCTCCGTTTTGATCTTCGACAGTATTTCTGGAGCGAAGCGCCTTGGATTTTGCTTGATTGGCTTCTTCCCAGGTTTGATTGGCAACTGAAGTTCTACCAATCCTCTGTCGAGACCAGGCATTTCGTCATAATCCCATGCAAAACAGTCTTTAAACTCTTTCAGCAATTGGATTACTTCCAACCTAAGTTCTGGATCGATTTTGGCGCTGATGTAAGTTGGCCTTTTCTCTGATCCTTCGCCTAAGTTGATTTCTTCTAAAGGGTCTTGCGCTAACATTTTAATGTTGTTCGCCAAGGGGTCCTTTTCGAAGCCCAAAGGCTCATCGTCATATATGGCGTCGAGCCTCTGTTCCTGCATTTCTTCTGGCATGATATCAGGAGGTTTTGGATCGAAATCCTTTCCTGGGCCTACAGCAGATAATTGTTGATCATTGGCCTGTGTGGCCATGTACTTTACTTCGGCTTCGAGAGCCGTTATCATCTTGGTTTCGGCTACATAAGCCGAAATTCGCTTCAAAGATTGTGACTCAGTCATTATCACTGAATTCGCTTCCCCAACCAGTTGGTTGGATATCAGTTAACCCACTGAAGTCTATGTGGGACAAGTCATCTCTGTCCCATTGGAAACCATGCTCAGGATGCAGGTATAGGGAACAAAAAGTGTTTGGCGCTGGCGCCATGTCGAAGTCAGGTGTTGGACATGGCCCTATGTGAGCCAAGTTCTTGTCGAAATCTGCCAAACCCAGGTGATTCACTTCGCCAAGGTAATAGCTTTGATCTGCCTCTATGTTTTCGACCATCCCATCTGGACGCCATAGCAGCAGCCTTTGGTGCATTGATGAAGGCACAACGCCAACACCATGAATCCATTCACGGCCCAACAAAAGATTGTAGTTAGGTTTGGCCGATATGACCATAAACATCGTTGGTCGAAGGATCGACCCTACTTTGATATCTAGTTGGATCACTCCCATAGTGGTCCCTATGCCGCCCTCATAGTTCGACAGGACCATGTTGTGAGGCTTAATGTCCTCATCCCTTTTGCCAATTTTCCTTAGCATAGAGTGAGGAATAATGTTGATGGTTTCCCCACAATCCACCAATATTTTATTCACAGTAGTTTCTTCGAGTTTAGCCCTTATGAATAAAGGCTTGAGGTGATTTTTCATCGCCTCTGTAGGTGGCTCGAAGAAGCCATTTTGTTCCTCAGTAGTGCCATTGTCCATGACAAAATAACACACTGGCCTATGTTTGGCCATTTCTTGCTCCACTTCCCAGTCACTTGCTTCGACTTCTACCTGTCGATTGAATTCTCTGGGCAGCACTGAAACTATATTCACCATTATGTCCAAAGTATCATCAGACTCAGCATCGTCTTCGTCTTCGACTTCACTTTGGTTAGGCCAAACTAGCCTGTTGGTTACTGGCTCTCTTTCTAGAGGTTTCCTTTGCTTCCTTTGAGGAACGTTCGAACTGGTTTCTGCCTTTGGTTCGTTGGCAGCCTCCCTTTCAGCTTTTCGTCTCCTTTGATATCTCCTCCATTGAGATCGAGACATGGGATTTTTACCTTTGTAGTTGCTGGACACTTGTGCAACCTTAGGTGCAGCAACTTGAGGCTCTTTCTTCTGAGTCAAAGAGGAACCTCTTGGCACATCGAAAGAATGCCATTTCTCCTCACTTGGCCTTTTCCGACCAGAGGTTTTGTACCAAGTATCTACTGGCACATTTGTTGGAGGCCTAAAAGTCAATGGCCTCTTTTCTTGGTTAGAACCTCTTTGGGAGGCTCTTCTGGGATCATGTCGAAGGTCAACATTCTCCCTTCTCTTATTCGCTGCTCTTACGCCTTGAATGTGCTCAGCAGCTTTTTTATCAAAGATCGAACTGCATCTTGGACACAGCATCACCTCTGATTTCTTTTTCTGGCATCTTTGTAGAAAATATGCCAAGTTTTCATTTTCCCGAGGGAAAGCAGTCTTATTAGCTTGTTCTTGCCTCATGGCCTCTTCTGATGCTTTTGGGTCAGAAAGTTCGACCATGTTGATATTCATTGTATCTTTGTTAGCAAGAGTTAACTGCTTCATTTGTATCTCCAGATTCTCCGTCTGGCCTTGAACGGTGGCCAAGTGGGAACTGGGTTTTGATCCAGTTTTTTGTGCTTCAGCGGTCTCCGACTTCGGGTTTCCGACCGCTTTCTGGACAGCTTCAATTGTCTTCCTGGATAAATTTCCAGAAAAACTGCCAAAGATTGGCATGTTAATGTGGTCCTTTGAGACTTCGACCATGGTAATTCCTGGCTTCTTCGACTGGATCCTGGTTGCCTCTATCACGTTCACCTCAGAGGGTTCAGCATAGTGGGCTTCAGCCTGCAATGGATTTGAGTCGACAGCCATGGGGGATTTGTCAGCAAACTTCAATCTCCCTTCTTCGATAGCGTCTTGCACAAGATTCCTGAAAAGAAAACATTGAGAAGTTTTATGGCCCAAAAATTATGATATTTGCAAAAACCTCTCTTCTTTCTTTGATCAAGAGGAGGCACTTTTACCCCTGGGGGTATTATCATTTGGCCATCTTTAACCAGCAAGTCGAATATTTCATCACATTTTGTGATGTTAAAACTATAAGTCTTTTTTGGGAACCTATCGTTGATCCTTTCTGGACCAATGGGATTTTTCCCACTTGAGGGGACTAACAGTTTACAAGAGTATGGTGGCCCTTGTTTCAGTTCTGCTAAATCGACTTCTCCTTCTTCGACAGTTAAAGTATCGTCGAAGGATTCTAGATCTTCGTCATCCATCTCAACGTACGCTATCCTCTCTCTCTTGTGAGTTTTCGTTGCCTTAGCTTTTTCAGCTTTGAGGCGTTCTACCTGTCGAACTCTATCGGCCAGTTGGGCCATGTCTCTTAGGTACTGGGTGTCTAGCTTCTTCCTAATGGAATAATCTAAACCGCCTGCGGCTATTTCGACCAACTCATGTTCTGGCACTTGTGTAAAACATCTCGCCTTGAGCAACCTAAACCTATTTAGATATTCGTCTATAGGTTCAGTGAAACGTCTCTTCACACTGGCCAGTTCTTTCAGGCTTATCTTGGTTTGCCCCATGTAGAATTGTTCATGGAACAATCTTTCCAACTGGGTCCAATGATGGATCGAATTGGGGGGGAGAGTTGTAAACCAAGTAAAAGCGTTCTTTGTTAAAGAACTTGGGAAGTACTTGATCCTTAGGTTTTCGTTATTCGAAATGTCACCCGCTTCGATCAAATATCTCGCCACATGCTCGACAGTAGATTATGTCGTGTCCCCAGAGAACTTAGTAAATTTGGGGACTTTGCATCTAGGAGGTAAGTCCGTTTGTAACACGTATTCTGACAATGGAGATGTAAAGTTGGGCCTTCGAAAGCCCATGTTCATCCCATTCTGAGTCATGATCCTTTCAATCATGGTTGCCAGATTGTTTTCCAAACCCATGTTTTGGTATTGGATATGCTGAACCACTTCGTCAGCATTTTGGTTTCTGTTAACTAACCTTACCTCTGGGGTTATTACCCTAGGTTCCTCGACAGGTTGTTCCAATCGTGCCCTAAGGTTTTCTTCGACAGGCTGTTGAGCCTGGTTAATGGTGGTTTCTTCCTCTAAAAATATCCCCTGGTTTCCCCTGATTTGCGCCCTTTGGGGCTGTCGAATCGGTTGGGGTACTCCAAAGAAATCAGCCAAGCGCGCCATTTGCGCTGTCATTTGCTGATTCGATTGAGTAGTGTTTTGTATTAGAGGGTTTAGCACTGTACTCAAAGTTTGTGCCAACATTTGCACCATATCATGGTTGCTTTCGTCCATTTGTTGCCTCAAGACTGCTGTCGAGGCATTTGTAAGGCCATGGGCTACTTGGGACGTTCCTCCTAAGAGTTGGGTCCTATTTCTATTCGCCATGCCTACTCCAGAGCCTTGGAGTGGCGAAGAGGCACTCACTAAAGGGTCTGAAAAAGTGGACGCATCATTCGTCAGGCTTGCCACTTCAGAAGTTGGCATACCATAGAATGGAATAAATCCTGGGGGAACCAAAGGCCTTGTGCCTAAATTTCCCCTTGGTGGGGGAGTTCCCAAAGGCATCCTGGGGCCTGTTAACGAAGGTATTGGCCCCGTGGTTGTGACCGATACTGCTGGTGTCGAACCAACATTTGTCGCTTCACTTACGGTCGTACTAATCGTTGCTCCCACATTCGTTTGTGGGATTTCGTTATTGTTTGGCGGATTCGCCATCTCTTCCCTTCTTCTGGCAGTATTGTTATCGTTAGTGTATATTCTACCACTTCTCAATAACATACAACTCGAAAAGATGAGATTATTTTCAACAATCAACACACAGTCCCACCAGGTGTGCCAATTTGTTTACCTTGGGATTTGGTAAACAACCGTTGATCCTCCAAATGGTTACTTATTTGGTTACTCGCAGGATCGATCAGATTGATCCTAGGACATAGGTTGATTTTGAAGTTTTGATTAAATTGGATAAGGCTTTAAATAAAGAGGCTTTAAATGAAATAAAGAGGTTTCAAGTAAATTGCATGAAGAAAGGACTTGGTAAAATAAACAAGGCTTAAAGTAAAAGGCTTCGACAGGAATGTAAAGAGGAAAGCAAGTAAATTTCTGGAAAAGTAAATGACTTTGATTAATAAAATTGGTGTTTCACACATACATTTCTCAACAATTCTTTCTCACACGCTGGGTACTCGAATCTATATGAGTGACTTTGTATAGAATTGTGAACACACGCCAGAACTTACATGACTACTACTATTTATACTAAAACATCCCAAGTAACCGTCGGGCAGTTACACTGCTTCGAGATGATTCCACTTGGCACGTTCTCAACGTTCGACGCTCCAGATCTTTGCACGCTACACGTGGTAACTGCTGGAAACCGTTTTCCCTCCAAAAGCTTGAATTTCAAACTGCTCCACTCTGAACCATCGAACACTTTCGTCGAGAGACATCTTCGACGAGAAACACCTTCGACGTCGAAGGCAACCAACTTCTCCCTTGGAAGAAATCTTCTAAGTACTTTGCCATCTTTCGACGGGCATTTCGACAGACTTAGCCAGTCGAAAACATCCTTCAGTTTTAATGGCTGACATCAACAAAACAAAGGTGTCGAATTTAGGAGCCAACAGTTTGTTATCCTACTTTTATTCTCAATATCATTGTTAGGTGTGCTGATTTGTCATCCGTTTTATTAATGTTTCGCCATCTTTGCCATGATATCTTGTTATCTTGAAGCCGATGTTTCGCCATCGCACATGTTTTTTATCCTACTTTGATTCTCAATATCATTTGTTAGGTGTGATGTTTTGTCATCCGTTTTATTGATGTTTCACCATCTTTTCCATGATATCTTGTTATCTTGAAGCCGATGTTTCGCCATCGCACATGTTTGTTATCCTACTTTGATTATCAATATCATTGTTAGGTGTGATGATTTGTCATCCATTTTATTGATGTTTCACCATCTTTGCCATGATATCTTGTTATCTTGAAGCCGATTTTTCGTCATCGCACATGTTTGTTATCCTACTTTGATTCTCAATATCATTGTTAGGTGTGATGTTTTGTCATCCGTTTTATTGATGTTTCGCCATCTTTGCCATGATATCTTGTTATCTTGAAGCCGATGTTTCGCCATCGCACATGTTTGTTATCCTACTTTGATTCTCAATATCATTTTTAGGTGTGATGATTTGTCATCCATTTTATTGATGATTCGCCATCTTTGCCATGATATCTTGTTATCTTGAAGCCAATGTTTCGCCATCGCACATGTTTGTTATCCTACTTTGATTCTCAATATCATTTGTTAGGTGTGATGTTTTGTCATCCGTTTTATTGATGTTTCGCCGTCTTTTCCATAATATCTTATTATCTTGAAGTCGATGTTTCGCCATCGCACATGCTTGTTATCCTACTTTGATTCTCAATATCATTGTTAGGTGTGATGATTTGTCATTCGTTTTATTGATGTTTCGCCATCTTTTCCCTGATATCTTGTTATCTTGAAGCTGATGTTTCGCCATCGCACATGTTTGTTATCCTACTTTGATTCTCAATATCATTGTTAGGTGTGATATTTTGCAATATGTTTTATCGATGTTTTTGTTATTTGTTTTATCATTTGATGTTTCACCATCTTTGATGTGTTACCTTGTTATTATTTAGTCGGTGTTTGACCATCTCATGTGTTACCTGTTTTTGTTGTCTTAACTAAAAAAAATAAACCAACCAAAATACATAAGTCGAACTACGGCTGCTCTGATTCCTTAAAAGGGATACGTAGGCATTGGGGTAGGGCCCGATCGAGCATATCTTTTTATTTTACCTACATTGTTTTCTTTTTTTTCTTTCGCATTGCATTCCCTTTTCAGTTTTAAGCCATAGACATAGGATTTGACCACACCCATTAGATCAGACAACAAGAGTGGATACCGTAGAGTACTACGGGCGTGTGGGGTGCTAATACCTTCCCCTTGCGTAACAGACTCCCTTACCCGATCTCTCGGTCAAAAGACCATGATTTCTCCCTTTTCAGGTTTTCTCGATGTTTACCTTTCCCTTTCGGTGGGATAAAAGATGTTCGGTGGCGACTTCATTGATGTTTCATTACATCCATATGACACGTTCCGACCGCGTTGTTTCATTCTCAAGAGAAATCCAGTGATGAGAGCATTGAGAAATATCCTAATGTCTAAACCAATGTTGGATATTATCTCAGGATTTCAAGACTCTAGGAGTTATGAGGAACTTTTTCTGAAAACTCTCTAGTCATGACTGCTATCTTCATAGAGTTCTTCTTTTTGGTGTCTATATCCCAACCTGATTGAGAGTAACTTTTTGGTGAAGTGTTAGCGTATATTTTGTACAAGTTTGATGGAGTCAGTATCTATGAATTATTCTTCTTTGTGGGTCTTTGTTTAGTTGTGGTTGTATGTGTATTCTGATCTTGTTCAAAGACTATGGTTAAGGTTGAGGGTAATTGAACTCTCAATGATTTTGGAGGTTTTAAAGATTGCAATTTTCAACTGAGTGTCATGGTGTTGTGTTTTAGAGAGATCGGTCCAAAGTTTCCAAGAAGGAGGTGAGTTGATCATGACGTGTGAAGCATGTTATGCTGAAGGGCAGGTGTAGAATTCCATTACTAAGGAATAAGTGTAGGCTCTAGTGGACGGGATGCCTACATCTAGTGTCACGTGAAAAACATTTTTCAATGGTTTGGAGAAGGCACAACTGATGTTGGAACATTTATGCCGTAAAGACTTGGAAAAAGAGATTTTGAACAGATCTATGTCTCTCTTTTGAGATGAATGGTGCACCATTAACAAGGATGTCTTTATCTTCTTAGAAAATGCATTCATTGATTGGTTGGGTCGTTATAAATAAGGCATCGTTACAAACCGTAACACCCTTCCTTGGATATAAATACCCCTCACTTGTTCTTCCCTCCCATGTTTTTCCTCTCAGTATTGTTTGTCATGGCCTTATTTGGGGTTCATTCGTAAGCTTTTAAGCATTGAATAATTTTTGTGTGTCATCTTTTGGATAAAAGGGGGAGAGTTAATTGTTTTTAAGATGTTAGT
This sequence comes from Vicia faba, assembly GCA_948472305.1. Lineage (NCBI taxonomy): Eukaryota > Viridiplantae > Streptophyta > Magnoliopsida > Fabales > Fabaceae > Vicia > Vicia faba. The sequence continues at coordinate 812,863,883 of OX451741.1, read as the reverse complement.
GATGTTGAATTTGAGTCTTGTTTAGGGGTGTTGAGTGTTTCTGCTGTTTGCATGCAACAATTGAAGGGGAGTATGACCATTTGTAATAAGGGTTCTTTGTTTCTTAGTATGGTGGTTCTTATGTTGTGGGTGTATACAGGATGTCGTACCAGACGTTTTAACATCCTGTCCTATGTGCCCAATTTGCTTCTATCACATGATCTTCTAATTTATGTTGCTTCTGTCAAATGGTCTTCTAACTTGGGTTAGTCAAGTTAGAGTTCTTCTTGATTTTTTGTGGCTACAGGAAAATTCTCCTAGGGATTTGTGACTAGAATTGGTTATGGGTCTTAGAGGGAGTAACTTGGATGGTTACGAAGATGAAGGTTATTTTCTTCCTCGTGTTCACCAACAGAAGAATATAATTGGAGTTATGACTCCCTAGTGATGTGTTCCACTTCAATGTGTTTGAAGAGGTGATGAATATTGATTCTCGGGTGAATCTGAGTTGCTTTTGTTGAGGGGGAGAATCTTCAAATTCTTTGTTGTGTTTGAGCCAAAGAGTGTTGGAAGAGAATTATGGCCCTGGTTTGGACTGGCTGTGAAGATCTGTTAGACATGATGTCCTGACATGTTGAGAAGAATTTTATTTTTCTCTTGCTATGAGTATCCTCCATTGTACTCAGATAAATTATTTTGTCTGTTGATAACTTTCTGCTACTTGTGTTGACTATTATACCTCTGCTTATGTGTGTTTGAGTTTATCTTCATACCTAAGCTATTTTGATGTTTGTATGTGCAATGAGTATTAAATTTTTTAGCCAAAATAAGCCAAAAGGGGAGATTGTTAATACTCTGTTTTTTTATTGGAATTATGTTTGGTAAAATGAACTTAGCATAAACATGTTGAAAGAAGATGTTATAGAAACTGGAGAAACATGTCGAACAAGATGTACTATGCATAATCATTCGACATCGCGCATGTGTACAGCTGTGCAGTTGGATTTGTTTATATTTTACAGATGCAGAATATGCTGGGAATATTATGCTTTCCTATGTGGCGTTGAGTTTAAGGATTGAGAGATTCAAGCTTAATTCAAAGAGTTGTGTTAGTTTCTAATTATGTAGATAATTTAGTAAACTAATGATTCAAGTCCTAATTTTGTGAAGAAGTTTCTGCTGATTTGTAGCCACTGATTTGTTGCGCATGTGAAGCCCAATCCAGTCCAGAAGATTGCTTTAAATAGAATGTTACAAACACTGTTTCAGTGGCGGAAAGGATTGTAACTTTTGTTTGAGTTTTATGGATTTTTTTCTTGTGAAATGTGAGCCATTCTTGTATTATTTTGATACCTGAGTTGGATTGTCTCTATTGAGTTTTAAGCATTGTCAGTCACTCTTAAGATGCTAAGTATAGAGTGATTGTGTGTTTTGAAGTTTGTCTTCTAATTTCGTTTGAATTGTGTTCTTGTCACTGTTTCTGGATGGAAGGGATTTGAGAAGGGTCTCATACCTAGGTGAGTCTTAGGTAGAAGTTAAGAAAGGGTGTGATTAAGTGAGAAGTTGTAAACGATGGAATTTATCTTCAAATTGATACTATCTAGTTGATTTCATCTCGGGCTTAGTAGGCCCCATAGTAGGTGTTGTTGTACACCAAACTGGGTTAACAATTCTACGTGTTGTTTACTTTATGCACTATTTTATTATTTTATATTGTTCATTGTGTTATTGTTCATAAATCGGTGTCTCGAGATCTCTTAGGACATATGTGATATGAATACCAGAATTTCAATATTTACAACCAATTTTTATTCTTTGTTCTTGCATTTGTATAACTTCTCCCCCTTTGATAACATCAAAAAGAGAAAAAGGCCACAAAAAACATAAGAAGCATCAAGTAAAACTCTCAATTTCATATAAACCACTCAGAGGAATTGCAAAGATAATTTTGGTTAGCAACACCAACACTCACATAGAATAATGATGAAGTGAAATAGTATAAAACATAATTACGCAACAAAGCATTCAAAATAAAATCAAATGTAGTTCGTTATAAACACAATGCAATATTGTTCAAATGAGAATTGCAATAATCCAAACACAATATAAATTAAACCAACATGAGAAAAGAAATGAAAATGCATGCAAGAACGACCATATCCATAATGGAGCATAACTAGTTTCTAGGACCACATCCCCTAGGCTCTGGTTTCAGACCCCTGAACCGTGCTCCTCCCTTGTTTCCATGTTTCCTATCCAAAAAATCACACATCTCATGATAGATAATTGTGTAGTGATGATGATTTTTATCTTGAGCCTTAATTATGCTACGAATTCCATTTTGAGTGGAACCATGGTTGAATGCCATGTTCTCACGGATCTGAGCAAATTCTCCTCTGACATATAAGTCAAGGGAGTTGAATCTGGTGTCTTGGTCATTCATATTCTCTTGGACCAAACAGAACCGAGCATCATGAGTTGCTTCAAAAGTATCCCACCTATCTTTATGGTATTACTTCTATTTAAGACATATATTTTTAAGCATGGTGATAATTGACTGATTTTTCATCACTTGAACGTTTACCATTTTCATACCTTGAATCTTGACCAGTCTCATACTCGTATTCCATCCTCCATTGAGTCCAAGAGTCATTCTACCACTCTCCCCAACCTTTTCCCTCTTCTTCAGTTTGTTGCTGAAATGCCCAACCTGGTTGAACCTCTCTAGTTAGTTGAAATGTAGAATGATGAAGCCAAGCCTCGTCAACACCATAATTTGCATTAAGAATGTTTGTATTATCATGCTGAGCATTTTCATCTATCTCTTTCTCCTCAACATTTACTTGATCAAGCTCAAACGGATCATCATAGTTGTACATCCATTCATTGTTCCCTTTCACAATGAAGTAGTAATCCTCTCGACCCTTGTCCCACTTATACTTCATGTTTTCCAATGTTGTAGCAATGAAATCATTTGTTTGGCCAGGTGATATGCGGGGAAGATTTCACATATTAATGCAGAAGTGCCTGAGAACCCTACTAATCATAGAAGGATAACTCAAGGATGATCCCCTATGACACTCAAAAACTTATTCTCAAGAATGTACATTAAGTGTACCTCAGATTGATCAATCCTAGAGTGATCATCCTTTCTTGGATGAAAAATATAAGTGAAAATCCAATGAAGTGTGCGAGGATTTCTCTTCAAGTTTCCGGTAGACAAATTTTCCAAGTTTTCTAGGTTTGTCCTTGGTGCCTTTAGGAACGAGTTTAAGTAGGGCGTCCACTCAAAGTTATAACATAGTGAAGAATCGGACAAGTTTGTTTCATGACTGGATATTGAAATAACAAACATATGTCTCCAAATATCTTGATTAAAGTGGTAAGATTGGCTACCCATACAGAAACGAAAAATAGAATCATCCTTTTCTTCTAACCATGCATAAATGATTTTGAACAAATCCTCATTATAACCAGTATTAACCTTCAAAAGCTGGTCAATCTTTTGATGTTTCATGAGATCTTCTATCTTGGGAATGTGTAATGTTGCAATCGCAACGGGATCATATGTGTGTTTCTTTACCATAATACGACCTCTAAAGTTTGTCTCATAAGCCCTAACACAGTCTGGATGGAGTAGGGAAAGAACACTTATCGGTCCAAATGAAGAGAACCTAACCACATGCTTGCCCTTTATTCTCTTTGAAGGCATGGTTTTCTGATTTCAAGGATGCACACAAAGTGTTTGATAAAATGTGTTAGAGAGAGTGAGGATTTTGAGTACCCACTACCCAAACCTATGATAAATAGAAGATAACAACACAAATAAGAGGAAACAAGGTGAAAATTTGAGGATATTTTGTGGGTTTGAGAGGATTTTGGAATAAGGGTTTTGTATGAAATGACAAATTAAAATGTGATGAGATGAGAGAAATTTGGGGTTTGTAAAGAGATATGAAGAACGGAATGAGGGATAATGATGGTTGGGTTTGAAGAAAATGAAGATCTGAGTTGATAGAAGTAGATGGTTAAGGTGAGTAGTTCGGTTGAGAGAAGGAAGACAAAGTTTGGGAGTGTTTTGGAGCAAATGTATCGACTCAAGGTCTTAAGAGAAAAAAATTCAGAATTTTTAGCGAAGGAGTCGAATCATTGGTGCGTGGGAGTCAACTCATTTCGGGCAAAGACATTTGGATTTTGGAGATTTTTTGAAGGAGTCAACCCATAGGCTATGGGAGTCGAGTCCTACTATACCAAAACGAAAAAAATGTTTAAAAGTGTTTGAATGACTCGACCCATAGTATAAGGGAGTCAACTCCTACTGAACCAAATTGAAAATCATAAATATTGATGGAAATGTGTTGACCTATATAAGTTTGGAGTTGTCACAAGCTGCCCAGAAGTGAAATATGAGAAAATTCTTGACAAAACATGACCTTAAATTGACTAATGGAGTTTTTAACTGAGACATACATTGTGGACACGGACAAATTTATGCAATACAAATATTGAATTTGTGCAATAAGGATAGATGACAAGCACTAGCAACAAATCATCAAAGTTTAATTCAATTTGAATGATTTGGTTTATGAAACACATATAACGATGAAATACAAAAGATTAAAACACAATGTTACTATAAGCATATAGATTGAAAACACTCATAAGTTATCAATGAAATTTTTGGAAGTGAACAGTTATGGGATTACATCATTCATCAAGCATATGACATAAACATAAAATAAAATTGCAAGTGACATAGATAAAAAATGCATGAAATAAAAACTTGCTAGAAAAGATATAAATGAAATGATATTGCCTCACTGGATGAAAGACGAATGATGCACTTACAGAACGAGGAACTTTCAAACGAAAGTTGAAATAGCTGTAAAGAGTGCCTTGAAACTTTTAGACTTCAATGTTCCTACCACATTCATCTTTGACAAGATCCCATTATGGGCATTTGAGTATCAAGAGACTTTGCATCAACCATTTTGATAATGCATTATTTGTTACATAAACATCCCTTCTAGTTGACTTAGAGTGTGGTCACTTATGGTGATGTCTCCAAGAATATTTTTGATTTAATACCATTCTCATATTTAAGATCATCTTACTCCTCCGCAGGTTTCACCACTTTAGACTGATCAGTTCCTTCTTCGGTGTCTTTGAGTATGTCTTATTAAGATATACTTACATCATGAAAAACAATACCTTTCCTGACTTTTCTTTACCAATTATAACACCCTTTTTTTGTCTTCATAGGTCACTTATCCCATTTTATTTTCCCCAAAGTCAATGAATTAGGAAATGTTACCTGTCACATGTCTTGAACATCCACTTATCAAGAACTCGTATTCTCTTCATGGAGCCAAGAGATTAAATCTACAAAACCAATTAAGAGTGCTAGGTACCCAATTTTCACTGGGTCCTAGAGGGTGAGTATAAATCCTGTTGCACTTAGGAAACCATTGACAAGCGCCTTTAGGAACAAAAAATCTCCTAAATTTGCATTTGGAAATGTAATGACCTTTCTTGCAACAACAATGACAAGTTAAATGATGGTGAGAGAGACTTTTTCTAATTGATTCTTTTAAAACAAAGCTATACTTTTGTATGGAGGATTTAAATCCTTTTTAAATTTTCTAGGATCAATGGCAAAAGTAACATTTGGTTCTAATGCCTTGTTCAATTTGGATTTTAGGGTAATAACCTCTTTTTGCCAAATATGGCAAGTTTCATAACCAAACCAAGAAGGCTCCTCATCATCATTTTTATCTTTTTGAATATATAAAATGGATTACTTAAGGGCTTCCATATTTTTCTTAGTTTCTAAAACTTTGGCTTCTAAGTATGAAAAAGATTATTTTGTTTGAAGCCAGCCTTTTAAAAGCTTCTACAGCATCACCATGTAGTTTTTCAAAAGCAATTTACAATTCGAAATAAGACATATTATTATTAAGTTCATGTTTAGAATGGCTCACTGAAATTCTGGTACGGGAAACACATGTGCATGCTGATATCCCAACATCAGAACAACGTCACTATAAATGTTACAACATATGTTGACAGACTGAATAGATTTATCAAGATGCAAGTGATACTGAAATTAAATTGCAGAATGATAAATAACACATAGAGTTGTTAACTCAGTTCAGTGCAACATCACCTACATCTGGGGGCTACAAAGCCAGGAAGGAAATCCACTATTAGTAATATCAATTCAAAGCCTAAACAATCCCAGTTTATAATTTCTTACTTAATCTTTTCCCAGTGTAACTTCTACCTAGAAATCACCATCTAGATATGAGAAATCGCCATCTCACTTCCTAAATAACCTCAGTGATATCTAACAATCCCAATCTCAATAATTGTATAAAAAACAGCTCAACAAGAATACTAAACTTCCAATACACAAATACTTGGTGTTGCTTAAAAGCTTTATCCAAGAACAATACTCAACTCATTACCTAAAGGCTTCTAAGTGAGAACATTATGTCTACTACAAGTATCAAAAGATACAAAGGTGACTTACACCCACACAAGAGACTCTCAAAATCTAAGACTCTAAGCTTCCCCTAAATTTACAAATTATGAAAAACTTAATTGAAAGAATTTTCACAATAGGTTTATGTTTTCTCCTTTAAACATACCTCTACAGTCCATGGGCTTTGGAACCTGCATCCAAATATTTCTTGATCCACAAGTTGAGTGATGCACCAATTGTGCAACAAAATCTCCTTAAATCTTGGAACAAGCAATACCAAGTTTTCTAAATTGTCTCAAGGCCCAATTTAGTAACTTATGTATAGCTAGAGATACAAAACTTATTCCAGATTAAATTTTCTTGACCTGCGAAATTTACTGAGATATATCCAAAAGGAATATCACAGAATATAATTAAATATGTCAAGATTTAAAATAACTTGTACATGTTCTAGCACAGAATGTCATAACATCTCACAAAACATATTTCTTCAATGAACCTGCCCAACATGTTAGAACATCTCCCGTAACATCTTTATTGTGAACCATGTTTTAGCAAAATTGTTGCAAATCCCACAACCATGGTACTATCAATCTCCCCCTTTGGAAAATTTTGGATAAAACAACCAAAACCAAATAAAGCTAGAGAGAGGAATACAACCACAAGGAATAACACCATCAGAGGAATAAAATCACAAATCAAACTGCACAAAAATTGTACCAAATATACAACAGTTACACAAACACAAGCTATATTCTAAACATGTAAACTTTGTACATGAGGAAGAATATGGCCTGCATCTTCAGAACCATCGAAGTTACTCCTCATAAAATACACAACAAATTCTTGTCACTGAGAGATAAATCTCCATCTCAATAATTCAACACATTAAAAGAACATGCAGCAGAAGAAACACGCATAACTAATAGTACAAGACACAACAATGCTCATAACTCAAAACACAAGACACAACAGACAAGATGTTATAACATCCTATAGGACATCATGTAAACAGAAGCAAGTAAGGGCAGACAGAATCAAGACTCTCATGACAGATATTCATGCTCCCCCTAAATTATTGCATACCACAAGAAACAACACCAGACTAGACTCAAAGACAGTTTTCTTCCCCTTTTAGCTAAAAATTGACAAAAAACAGAGTGAAATGAAACTGACAAAATAAAAAAACCAACAGAAACAAGAATTGATTCAAGACAAATAAAAGAAAATTGAATCTAAAACTTGATGCAAAACTAATAACACCAAACCGACTTAAAGAAGAAACAAGAAAAACACTCAAACAGGACTAAACCAAAGAAAAAATACTTGACCCAAAGAGACAAAAACTTAGTCTCTCCAAAGAGACAAAGCCTAACGAGATAAAACAAATGACTCAAACAAAAACAAAAAAGAACATAAGACTCTTTTTTATATGAAAGATAGCATATAACAGCTATCCAAAAGAACCTCCCGGGTCAATGAAATTGACTCAATCTTCATCATCATATGAGTCTGAATCACGTACATGCACATGGTTTTTCTTGAGGGACTTCACCTTGAATACATATGTTTTCCATGTCCTGGATGTTCTAGTAGATGTTCCAACATTTGTTACAATGTTAGACACTACTTTATTTGAACCAAAATCCACTTCCTTCTTGGTTTCCAGCAGAAGAACCTTCTCTGCATCAGCAATTATGGAAGGTTTGCTCATGTTTAAACGCAACTTATGAGGATGGTGAGGTAGTAAGGCCTTTTAAATACAAGGAAATTTACCTAGATTGTAATGACACCTTGCTTGTAACAACAGTTTAGTCAATGAAAGCATTTTTGGAAGGAGATAAAATCTTCTTTAGAAACAGTGCACCACTCACCATAGGAGAGAGACACGCCCTTGTTCAACTTATCTCTTTTTCAAAGATTTGACTGCTGAAAATGTTACAACATTTGAAATGAAATTCTCCATGCCATTGAAAATGATTCTTCTAGGATTGCACACTAAACTAGGTGACATAATATAGTTGATAGACCGTCCAACCAATTACTACTATAATTATTCAGTAGTGCAATTCCAAAATTATCCATCATATTCTCAATACAACGTGCACCTCAAGTTATGATGAAAATACTTCCTAAAGCTTCTCAACCATACCAAGCTTATGAGTGTCAATATAAGCTTGTAGTAAGATCCTTGACATATAGATGACAAAACCAATGACTTTGTTCTGCAAGCAGAATAAAATCTTTGTACCTTGATTGCAGTAGCATGTCATACTATAATGTCATGAAATTTAATTTGACATTGAACTCTTTTAGTAATCAACCCAATTGAAAAATATGTCTCCCTCTAACACTGAACCTAATCTTAAAGATATACCAAGACTAAATTAGTTATAATCCAAGTGATCAGGATATCCTTCAATAATAGAATCTTCTTCTAACTTGGCAAAAATATTTTTACTCCAAGACTTACCATCATTATATATTTCATCTCTGAAACAACCGATGATCATAGATCAAAATAAACTCCAAATAATGAAATCCCTTTTTAAACAAAATGTTGTTTTATTGAGAACTTTCTTATTTAGTGTTTGTCAGCCCTTTAAAGTCTTCCACAATGTTTGGAGTATCAAATTGTTGCAATGATGTTTCAACATCTGGTTGAACATCAATACCTTAATGAACATATCACTTATTTTGATCTTGAAGTTAACATCACTAAAAGTACCTCTCTCAGTAGAGTAACTCAGAAACATACATTGTTCTCATTCAAGGACAAGATAAGAGCTATTATACCCCAAATTTTTCCCTTCCATTTCCAAGAAAAATTAATTCAAGACACTCCCTCAGGCTCATAGAAGTTTCGAATGCTCAAGACTTCCCAAGGATTGATCAGACAAGTCCTCCTCCTAAGAAATTCACCTATAACTAGGGTTTTGTTTTTCTCAAAGGAAATTGAGATTCTAATTCCTCAAATGGATTTCATAGTTCCTCATATGCTTCAAATAATCCTCATGTCAGGTTTCAGGCCATGCTTCACAAGTTTGCTCAGTCAATTGCTCTAATGAGTGAAAATTAGTTGTATTGGGTAAAAAGTCAACATTGATCAATCTACAGTCAAACTTCAATATTTTTGGTAAACATCAATATTTTGAAGTCACGTTCATCATTTGACCAATGGTTGATCATGATTCATCAAGGAAACTCAATATTCATCAAAAGTCAAAAGTTACTAAATTAGGATTTTTCTTAAGGAGAAGTCAACTGAATTTTGACCAAGCACAACTTTCACACACTTCATCAAATATTTCTCAACCAAAGACTATCTTGAAGGAAATTCAATTCTCTACAACTTTGACTATCTAAGCTCAAGGCCAGAAATGCCTCATTTGAGAGATATGAGCCAAAACTTTATAGGTCATTTTGAAAGTCAACAAAAAGAGACTTTTTGTGAAGGCAATTTACATCAAGTTAAAGACTTAAAATGAAAAACAATCAAAGTAAAAGTAGTAGGAGACATCTTCAGGTTTCCAAAAAGTATAGGATCACCTTCATATGACAAGAATTGAGAAAGTTATGAGTTACACAAGTTGAGTCATTTTGAGAAAATGCATGAAGCTCAAATTGAGAAAATTTGAATTTTTGGACTAATGGACCTAAGTTTTATGGTCTAAGCATGTTCATGATACCTTAGAGGACTCGTAAATCCATTCATGCATTTTTGTGATTTTTATTTCTTTTTTATTTTGATTTTATTCATTTAAATTCAAAATAAATCAAATAAAATACCAATTAAATGGATTAAGGTGTGTGGATATTGTTTTAATCATGTTAGAGGCCCAAATATAAATCTTGAGAAGCAAGAAACCGTGTGAGCTCGTGAAGATATGATTTGGCCAAATTTAAAAACTTTTCATTTTAATTTTAAATCAAATCTTCACATCTCTCAATCATGAGATCCAAGCCGACAAGTTTAACCTAATCTCCTCCTCTATATAAACACAACAAAGTCAGATGGCAAGGGACACGCATGCTGCCTCCAAGAATAAACCATAGAATTCTAAATAATTCAAGAAACTAGGGCAAGAACAAAACCTTGTTTGCAGTTATCCTCAATCAAGTTCAAGCATTCCATCATCATCCTGACGCTCCTAGGAAGCTTTCCAAGTCCTTAAGCAATCAAAATCGTGCCCAGAACACCACGTCTCATCCTCACCAGTTTTGGTAACTTTTTCAAATTCAAACCTTTAACTTATACATTGTTAACTAATTTGATGCATCCACGTGTGTTCATATACATCATTAGAACAGGTTTGATGCATAATATGTGAGCTTTAGCGCAGGAACAAGGACTTGCCATTGTTAGGGCCCCGAGCTTGTGAAGCTTCGAATCCATGGCTACAAGCCTTCTCAGTCAAAACTAACACCACCATTGAATTCGTGAGGTCTCAATTAGTGGATCGAGATGCTTTTCCTTTTTTCTTTGCTTTGATTTTGCAGGTTTGGCATTTGGTCTCTCCGAAGAAGAAGGTGGCACAACCGTCGGGGGTGGGGCTGACCTGGGTCAAGGGCATGCGTGGCTCCCTCCCTCTCTCTGATTGGTCCATTTAAAAGCATCTGACCCCACCACTAGCGCGCGTTTTCAATTCTTTTTTATTTATGATTTTTAGAGTTTAACTTGTTTTATATATATTACGTGTTATTGAATTAATGCGAAACAACTATGGCCCGGTGGTAAGTGAGACGCTTGTTAAACTAGAGGGCGTGGGTTTGATTCCACCTTTTTTCAAAATATTTTCTTTATTTTCCAGGTTAACGCAAGTTCATTATATGTTGATTGATACTCATTCTCAATCAGAAACAAGCATATGGCCTGATGGATGAAGCTATCACCTTTGAGCCAAAGGGGGTGGGTTCGATCCCCATCCCATACATTTTATTTTCTCAGTTTTTCTGACCCTTGTTTTTCATTCCATTTAATTATCTATTTTTCTAATTAACCAAAAACCATAAAATACTTTTTCAAAATATAATTAGTTTTAAGTTTATTTCTTAATCAATTAATTTTCTTTAACTAATTAGACTTTAGGTTTTTATTAATTAAAATGAATTAGAAATTAGGTTTTTTTTAATTATCTTTAACACTTAGATTAGTTTCTACAAAAATATGTTTTCTAACACATAGATTCTTAAGGTTCTAAACATCTTTTTCTAACACTTTCATTCATATTTTGCCAGTTATTTTCTTAGTCAAGTGTATAGGATGCACTCTCTAATGTAATAGAGTAGATTTATTTTTCGCATCCTTTTTCTTATTATGTAACTATTATGTAACTGCTCACAGGATGTAATAGCTTAGGATTAATTTTTCGCACATTATATTTTTAACTGTTAGTAATTAGGGTTTGCATGGAAAGACTAAATCCTGGACATAGAAAACCTTATTCTCAAGACTAAATAACTTAATTAACACACAACCACACTTGCACCTTTAGGGTAACCTCTCTTGTTACCTTACGACTATTGGTCATGTCTCTTGAAAGTAGGAGTACTTTAGAAAAATACCCTTGATACAATCATCACAGTCCTTACGATACAAAAGATCATAGTTCCTCGATGTCCCTCGAGTTGCCCATGAAAAGATGATCTAGTCCCTCGATGACCCTATGAGCAAAATGATGATAGTCCCTTCGATACAATTTCTAAAGTATCCTTACATGTTGCCTTCTATGACCATACGATGACCCTACGTCCGTCCCTTTATATCCAATAGATAAGATTACCTACCAACTAATGGTACGGATAATACTATCTCCAAAGGAAAAGGAAAAGAGTAGGAAAGACAAAAAATCTAGTGGGTCGGACTCTTGAATGCTTGCTCACAAACAAAACATTTTCTCATGTCACACTTTCAAAACAATAAATATTTTCAAAAACACTTTATATACATTCTTGAGGACTGGTACAAGAATTATTACAAAGCTGCCTTACATTGGCATTTCAAAATATTTTAAAACAATTCACACACAAAAAGCAAGTGAGCTAAGCAATTAAGATTCGGTAGATAACTACAGATGTAAATGGTGCTAATACCTTCCCTTTACATAATTTACCCCCCGAACTCAAAATATTTCAAAGGTATTTCCTGTTCTTTTCACCTTTCCTAAATATTGGATAAAAGAAAAGTCAGTGGCGACTCTTGCTAACCGCACATTTGTGGTAAAACTAAAAAAGTAAGTTCTCCCACGGTATTACAGAACTGACGACTCTAGTGGGGAAATAAACTCAAAAAGAGGGGTTACCTTAGAGTTTAGATCACTTTTACTTGCTTTAATTGTTTGAATTATTTGCTTTAAATTTAAGGGCTTGTTTGGGTATTACTTGTGTGAAAGATCCTACACCCAGATCTAATGATTCCTTAGGTAAGTAGCAATAGATCATAAAGACTGCATGGCGTATACCGATATGGTTAACATGATAGCTACAGTTAGTGTGACACTTTGGTTTATACTGATGTTCCTTGAGTCAGTCAAGAATAACATTAGGCTTCTGCGTGGTGTCGTTAACACTAACTTGCTTTTAGAACCTTAATTGACCCATCTTGGCCATTAGAAAGTAGTGAGATAGTCGGTTTTGGTGCAGTCTGAAGTTGGTTGATAGTCGAGGCTACGCTCATTAAGATTCGACTTTTGGGATGTTTTGGTGGTAAGTCAGTTGCCGTGCTAAAATAAACCCTACGAGAAAGATCTGTGATATGAGATTCTTAGAACCCGGTCACTATTTTAGGACAGGTTAAGCCAACTTAACTTCAATGGGGAAGGGTACTTACCTATGGACTTCATGCAGGCCTTTAAGCCTAAGGCTCTTGTATGACTTGTTTCTGTTTTCTACTTATTTAACATGAACATAACATCATGACATCATATCATCACAACATAACATTTTCACTAACCATTTTAAGGACCTAGGGATTTATCTTTGTTCTTTGTTGCAGGTTATGGCCTCCGCTCGCAGAAACACTATCTGAATCCACGTTTTAAGGGTACCTTCCATGCTTAAGGAGTTAGTCTCAAAGGTTCCTGAAAACTCTCAATTCACCAAAAGTTATGGTTATCTACTCAGTTTGGTTACCTTAGGTTTTGAAGAAGACGTCATGAGTGTTCTGTTCCAATTCTTTAATCCTAAACATCACTATTTTACCTTCACAGATTATCAATTGGTGCCCACAATGGAAGAGTTCTCTAAGATACTTGGAGTGCATATTTTTTATCAGACACCTCTCACTAGTTTAGAGAAAGTTCCAAAACCTGAAGTTATTGCATCATCCTTACATCTGAAGCGGTCAGACATTGTATCTAATTGGGAAACAAGAAATGGAGTTAAAGGTCTTCTTGCTAGATTTCTGATAGAGAAATCTCAGTTGTTTCTAGATGCTATGAGTTTTCATGCTTTTGTGGAGATCTTGGCTCTGTTGATCTATGGTTTGGTACTATTCCTTAATCCAGACCAACTCATAGATGTGAACACCATCAAAATATTTCTTACTCATAATCTTGTGCCTACTTTGCTTGGAGATATTTTGCACTCTCTTCACACTCGTACTATGAGGAAGCAGGGGAATCTCATGTGTTGCATACCTTTACTATCTAGTTGGTTTATTTCACACCTTCCCCGATCATTGATGAAGAACGAATAAGGTTTCAGGTGGTCTTGAAGGATAATGTCATTCTCTCATTCATATATCTATTGGTGTTCCCTATCTCAGGAGGACGTCACTATTATTTACTACTGTGGGGAATTCCCTAATATACCACTCCTTGGCATAAGGGGAGGTATTACTTACAACCCTTCTCTAGCTCTACGTCAATTTGGTTATGCTTGAAAAGACGGTCCTCATGATATGCTTATCTAGGGTATTGTATTCAGTTACGAGAATGATCCTCAAGGTTACCGTCAAAGTTTTATACGTGCTTGGGGCATGGTGAACAAGATTGATAACAAGACTTTGGGACAGAAGAACTCCATCCCTTTGGAGCCCTACCTCAGATGGGTGTGATCTCATGCTCAAAATCTTATAATGCCATATCCTACTGTCCTACCAGTAATTGTGGAGCCTGTTGTTGAAGGAGATGTTCCTCATACCATTTTTCATCCAGATATGCCTACTGACCTTGAAGAGCTACAAAAGTCTTTTACTCAATTGAAAGAAGAAAGGGATACCTTTGAGACTCAGTTTTATGCTAGCGAGAAGAAAGTGTTGGAGCTGACAAAATGACTTCATGAAGAGAAGAGCCTTATTGCATATGTCAACACAAAGAGGAAGCGTCCATGGGAGACTTGAGTCTTAGTATTAGGAGTTCATTTTTTCCTTGAAACCCTTTTATTTTCATTGTAAGCCTGAGAGGCAGTTATAATTTGAACTTACTAATAACAGTATTTGTTCATGTTTCCTTTTGATTAACAAATTTAAACCCCACGAGGTCCTTGAAAACATTGCATAGGCATCTACATGCCATACATATCATTGCAAAATGGGTTTCCAAGACAAGTTTCTCATCATCTTACTGTTTATTTAAGCAGAAATGGCTCTTGAACAGACGGTCAAAGATCTCCAGGCTCAAAATGCTCAGTTCCAAGAGATGTTCCTAAGCTTAGCCAAGGGTAAAGAAGAACCGAAGGCGCTCATCACCAAAGAGAAGAAGAAGAAGACAAAGAAACCAGTCGGCATCCTTAACATGGGGAACAGGTTCAAAGGTCTAATCAAGCGAGCTCAAGATCTTGATATCCCATTCGAAGAAGATGGTGAACAGGATGAAGATGGTAAGGGTGTTAAAACTAAGAAAATAAGCAACCTTGGTTCTGAAAAATGTTCAGTGAAGAGGAAAAAGATTATTTGGATGAACAATATCCACCTGCTGATGAGAAGTATATGCTGTTAGAAGAGCGTCTGAAAGCTATGGATATTCAGAAGGTGTTTGGCTTGAACTTTGAGGAATTGGGTTTAGTCTCAGGAGTCGTCATTCCTCCTAAGTTCAAGACTCCTACCTTTTCTAAGTATGACTGTGTTTCTTGCCCGAAGCTGCATTTGAGATCATATGTTTGGAAAATCCAACCACACACTACTGACAAGAAATTCTGGTTGCATTTCTTCCAAGAGAGTCTATTTAGAACACAGTTGGAATGGTACTATCAACTTGAAGGTACCAACATTCATACATGGGAAGATTTGGCTGCATCTTTCTATAGACAGTATCAATATAATTCTAATTTAGCACCAACCTGTATGGAACTACAGAGTATGTCCACGGGTTCTGGTGAAGGCTTTAAAGAGTACACATATAAATGGAGAGATCTTGCAGGTAGAGTTCAACCTCCTTTAGCTATAGGGAATTGGTTGACATGTTCATGAGTACACTAACATGTCCTTTCTATAATCACCTGCTTAGAAGTTCTTCAGTCGGTTTCATTGAGCTGATATTGATAGAGGAACATGTTGACAATGGAATCGGAAGTGGTAAAATTCAGGTGGATACATCTTCGAATATTGTGAAGAAGTCATACAATAATAAGAAAGAATCAAATGTTATGTACGGCCAGAAGGGTCGTAATAAGAGTTACTACAACCAATCTGTGGGGGAAGTTCTAATCTTTAATCATGCGCTAGCGCATTAACAACAACAGAATAATCAGCATAGGCAAGTCGCACCCAGGAGATAGTTCACAAAAATAAACATGTGGTTGTCTCAAGCATTGCAACACATGTTAAAGGCAGAGCTGATTACATTAAAGGATCCTCCTCAGAATCCCAATACTTCTCCTCCCAGTTATAATCCCAATGCAAGGTGTGCATATCACTCCAATAGTTATGGACATGACACTAATGGTTGTTAGGCTCTAAAAAATAAGATTCAAGATATGATTGACTCTACGGAGATTGAATTTGACCCTCCTGAGACTCCTAATGTGATTACCTCTCTTATGCCTAATCATGACAAGTTCATTAATGTCGTCGATGATGTTTTTTATGTTTCTCATGTGAGTAACTTGACTACATCTTTGATGATTATTAAGAAGAAGCTGTTGCGAGCTGGTTTATTTCCGGGTTGCATTAAAAATTGCTACCATTGTGCGTCCCAATCCAATGGTTGTGTGCTGCTGAAGGAAGGTATTTAGCATTTTATGGATGACCGTGTAATTCTATTTGAGAAAACTCCTTCTGTAGAAAGCTTATATGAAAGTGTGTCTCAAGGCCTGAAGCTTGAAGATGTGTTTGTGATTACAATTTCCGGTACTCCTGTAAAGATCACTTCTAAGGGTCCTGTGAAGATTACTGCCGAGTCTAGGGTTGCTCCTCTGATCATTACTGCACTTGGACCAATTCTATATTCTTCTGACAAGGTTGTCCCTTAGAACTATGGAGCTGATGTCTACCATTATGGCGTCAGGTAAGAACCATTGGCTGTTGAAAGTGAAAATACTGAAGTTACTGATCCCAATGTTGGCAATATTGTTGGGACTAGTAAGGTTACCAGAAGTGGAAAGGTTTTCTCTCTAGAGATCTCTCCAAAGGTTGTTACTACACCAGTTCGTATCACTGCTACTGAGTCAACTACTGAGACTCAAGGAAAAAAACTGATAACTGAGCCTGCCCAGACTGAGGCACCAAAAGAGGTTACTACTGAAGATACCTCCAAGAAAGAGATGAAGGAATTACTAAAAATTATTTGAAATAGTGATTATAAGATTGTTGAACAGTTGGGGTAGACTCCCTCCAGAATATCTATGTTATCTCTGTTGTGGTGCTCTGAAGCCCATGCTCAGGCTTTGGTACAGTTTTTGAAATTTGCTCATGTACCGCAGGAAATCTCTGTTGATCAGTTCAAAAATTATGTTGCTAGCCTGACAACTAATAATGGGCTAGGCTTTTCTGATGCCGATCTGGCTCCCGCAGGAAGGAACCATAATAAGGCGTTTCATGTCTCATTGAATGTATTGGCTAAAGTTGTTATAGACAAACTTGACTATGAAGGGGTTGCGCTAAAACCCAGTGATGTTGTGGTAAGATCTTTTGATGGTTCAAAGAGAATGGTGCGTGGAGAGGTTGATCTTCAAATCAAAGTGGGTTCCCAGGTCTTTGACTTTACTTTCTCCGTGATGGACATTCGTCTAGCCTATTCATGTTTGCTTGGACGCCCTTGTATTTATGG
Source organism: Vicia faba (assembly GCA_948472305.1). Lineage (NCBI taxonomy): Eukaryota > Viridiplantae > Streptophyta > Magnoliopsida > Fabales > Fabaceae > Vicia > Vicia faba. Next base: position 812,846,213 of record OX451741.1, on the reverse strand, counting down.
GGCAGGCACTGTTACTTCTACTTTACACCAAAAGTTGAAGTATAAAGTGAAAGGAAAAATCATTACAGTTTGTGGCGAAGAAGAATACATGGTGAGCCACTTGAACTCCTTCAAGTATGTTGAGATGAATGGTGAATTCCTTGATACTCCTTGCCAGACCTTTGAAGTTATTCCTCAGATAACTCCTATTGCTAAAGTTGCTCCTATTGTTCCTAAAGTTATCAGGATTCCACCAAGAACGGCTTCTCAGAAAGATGCTAGGGATGTGGTAGAAGAGGGTGGTTGCACTATTTGGGGTCAGCTTCCCGACATTCCTCACAAATCCTACAAATTGGGTTTGGGTTTCACCTCAGAGGCCCAGAGGGTCGTTCGTCGTGCTCGTGATAATTCTGGTAGACCGTAATTCCACATGAACAATAATGGAGTTCACAAAAATTAATTCAACACTGTAGAAGATGCTGATAGCGACTGTGGCCTAGATAGTTGGAATTTTCCTACCACCGACAGTGGGCTCAACAATTGGAAGGCTGAAGACTTTATACCAATCTCCTTTAGTCATGAGTAAACTCTATTTCCAGTTTTCTTGTTTTCAACTTTTTGGTTATGTAATTCGGACAATAAAACCTTGTGCCTTACCCGGGGCACAACGGTTCATTTGTTAGGGTTGTCATATTTCATTCACATATTTTCATTCAATAAATCATTGGATGTTTGCATTAAAATTTTGCACTCTTTGTCTTTCTTTTACTTTATTGCTTTCAAAATAGCTATGTGTTCTTACGCACCCACATAACAAATTGCAGATCCACATCCACTCTAGACCCAATTGATGACAATTCTGCTATTGCCAATTATGACTTCAAAAATCTGATCTACCAAGCCGAGGACGAAGGTGAGGAAGATTTTGAAGTGCCTGGAGATCCTTCTAGACTGTTATAGCAAGAAGAAAGGGTCATACAACCACATGAAGAGCCAGTCGAGGTTGTGAACTTGGGTACTGAAGAGGTCAGGAAAGAAATCAAGATAGGTGCAGACATAGAAGAGAGTGCCAAAGAGAGGTTAATCCAGATTTTATATGACTATGTTGAGATCTTTGCTTGGTCTTATAAAGACATGCCAGGGCTTGATACTTACATTGTGGTTCACCTTCTACCGATGAAGAAATGTTGTCCTCCTATTAAGCAGAAGGTTCGTCGTATGCATCCTGAGATGTCTGAAAAGAACAAAGCTAAGGTTATGAAGCAGTTCAATGCAGGTTTCTTAGTTGTTACGTCCTACCCTCAGTGGGTTGCAAATATGGTGCCAGTACCTAAGAAGGACAGTAAGATGCGTATGTGTATAGACTACATGGATCTGAATAAGGCAAGCCCCAAAGATGACTTTCCGCTTCTGCATATTGATGTTCTGGTTGACAACACCGCTCATCACAAAGTATTTTCCTTCATGGATGGTTTCTCTGGTTATAATAAAATCAAGATGGCACCTGAAGACATGGAGAAGACTACTTTTGTCACACTGTCGGGTACCTTTTGTTATAAAGTTATGTCATTTGGTTTGAAGAACGTTGGTGCAACATATCAACATGCTATGGTAGCTTTATTCCATGATATGATCCATCACGAGATAGAGGTTTACGTTGATGACATGATAGCCAAGTCTCATACTGAAGAATAATATCTCGACCACTTGCACAAGTTGTTTGAAAGGTTGAAAAAGTATAAGTTGAGGTTGAATCCAAACAAGTGCATCTTTGGGGGAAGATCCGGTAAACTCCTAGGTTTCATTGTTAGTAGTAAAGGTATTGAAGTTGATCATGCCAAGGTTAAAGACATTCGAAAATGCTAGCTCCCCATACCGAGAAGGAAGTTAGAGGTTTCTTGGGATGATTGAACTACATTGCCAGATTTATTTCCCATTTGACCGCTACTTGTGAGCCAATCTTCAAGTTACTGAAGAAAGATCAGGTAGTGAAGTGGAATGACAATTGTCAGATAGCTTTTGACAAAATCAAGGAGTACCTCCATGAACCTCCAATCCTGATGCCTCCAGTTGAAGGAAGACCCCTTATCATGTACTTAACGGTGCTATAGAACTCAATGGGGTGTGTATTGGGGCAACATGACGAGTCTGGTCAAAAAGAGCATGCAATATACTACCTTAGCAAAAAGTTTACTGACTGGGAAACAAGATACTCACTGCTCAAGAAAACTTGTTGTGCTTTGGCATGGGCTGCTCGCCGACTTAGACAATATATGTTGACTTATACTACTTTGTTGATCTCTAAGATGGATCCAATAAAATACATATTCGAGAAGCCCGCTCTCTCCGGAAGAATAGAAAGATGGAAGATGGTCTTGATAGAATACGACATTCAGTACACTACTCAGAAAGCAATCAAAGGAAGTATATTGGCAGATCATTTGGCTCATAAAGTTGTAGATGACTATCAGTCTATGAATTTTGAGTTCCCAGATGAGAATATCATGCTAGTTATTGATTATGAAGAACCTGGACCGTATGAAGGACCTGAACCAGGATCCTGATGGACTATGGTTTTTTATGGAGCTTACAATGTGCTTGGTAATGGAATTGGTGTTGTGATTTTCTCTCCTAAAGGTTTCCATACACCGTTTACCACTAGACTTTGCTTTGATTGTACTAACAATATGGCCGAGTACGAAGCGTGCATCATGGGTATCAAAGTTGCCATTGATATGAGAATCATGTTCTTGGATATATATGGGGACTCAGACCTGGTGATCAGTCATATTAAGGGAGAATGGGACACGAAGCATCCAAATCTCATTCCTTATCAAGAGCATGTGTTGACGTTAATTCCATGCTTCGAAGAAATCACTATTGAACATATTCCACGAGAAGAGAATCAATTGGCAGATGCACTAGCTACCATGTCACCTATGTTCAAAGTCATATGGGATAATGAAGATCCTCGGATTATTATTGAAAGGCTAGACGAACCGACACATTGCTACGAAGTTGATACTGATGGAGTAGAGGAAAAGCCTTGGTTTCATGAAGTGAAAATATACCTTGAGGATCAAGAGTACCCCAAGGGGACGTCTATCAATGATAAGAAGTTTCTAAGGAGGTTCTCCGCCAAGTTCTTTCTGAGTAGAGGAATCTTATACAAGCGCAACCACGATTCAACATTGCTTCATTGTGTAGATAAGAAAGAAGCTGAGAAAATTATGGAAGATATGAAGGTGTCTTTGGTACTCACTCCAGTGGGAATACAATGGCTAAGAAGATTTTGAGAAAAGGTTATTATTGGCTACCATGGAAACCGATTGCTATCATCATTCCAAACCTTGCCACAAATTCCAGATTTATGCTGACAAAGTACATGTGCCTTTGGTTCCTTTGAATGTCTTGACTTCTCCTTGTCTGTTTGCAATGTGGATCATTGATATGATTGGAGAGATTAATCCTACCACTTCCAATGGACATCATTTCATCCTCGTCGTTATTGATTACTTCATGAAATGAGTAGTGGCAACCTCATTTGCTTCTGTTACTAAGAATGTTGTGGCTCGATTTATCAAGCACAATCTCATCTATCGATACGGCATTCCTGAAAGGATCATCACAGATAATGGTACCAATCTTAACAATACTATGATCACAGAACTCTACACGCAGTTCAAGATTAAGCATCACAATTCTTCTTTGTACCGACCAAAGATGAATGGCACAGTGGAAGCCGCCAACAAGAATATCAAGAAGATCTTCCAGAAGATGACAGTGACATACAAAGATTGGCATGAGATGTTACCATTTGTTCTTCATGGTTATCGCACTTTAGTAGGTACATTAACTGGAGCAACCCTGCTCTCTCTAGTCTACGTTATAGAGGTTATCTTACCTGTTGAAGTCCAGATTCCTTCCCTAAGGATTACGAAAGACACATATTTAGATGAAGACGAATAGATTCAGACTCGACTTGACCAGATAAATTTAATTGATGAAAAAGGCTTGCAGTTGTTTGTCATGGTCAGATGCATCAGAAATGCATGATCAAGGCCTTTAACAAGAAAGTCAAACACCAGGTGTACTAGGCTGGTGATTTGGTAATAAAGCGTATTATCCTACCACAAGGTGATCCCAGGGGAAAATGGACTCCCACATAAGAAGGGCCTTTTGTGATCAAGAAGATATTTTTTTTGCGGTGCTATGATACTTACCACCATGGATGGTGAATATTTTCCGCACCCTGTGAACACGGACATAGTAAAAAAATACTACGCGTAAAAGAGACCCCCTAGGTTGACGACCTAGGCAAAAATAAGGCCATCCCAATGAACCAAAAGGGTTCGGGAAAAAATTAGGGACATATAAATAAAAATTATACACCCGGTAAGTCAAAAACCAGAAAAGGCGGCTTGGGTAAAAAAGGGTATCCCGATGGACTGAAAACCCGAAAAGGCGGTCCAGGAAAAATTTAGGGATTAAATTGTACGACTATGTCCCGTTGGATCATCTACTTACAGCCAACATTATTACCAATAACAAGTTCAGACGGTACAGATCAATCCAGTCATCTTCTTCCGACGACAAGTGATGAGATGCTAGAAAACATAGGGGCAATAACAGAGTTGAAACTCGACGGGATCATTTCCACATAACTGTTTTTCTTTGTTTACCACTTTATACTTTTCAGATTTTACGATGATTTCCTCTTACTAGGATGTATGTCTCTTTGTTTAAAACCGCCTGTTTATAGGAAAAATTTCTAAATCAATACAAGTTCTTTTCAAATTTTGAAACTGTTTTACTTCCTTTGTTTTGTTTGCAAATAAGTCCAATGATTACTTTGAATGAACATATGCATTTGAACATGGTTACTGGTTACGAATATTTGCATAAAAATAGGAATAACAATTACTAAAGACCCTAGAAGTTGGAATAAAGTTTTAGCTATTCTCAAATCCCCACAAAGCAATCCTCACAAAGTTACCGCCAACAAAGGTACACTTCCCAGCAGGTCTAATATGCCCTCGAGCAGAAATTGGGGCATTCTCCAACAGTTCATCTCTATATTCCCAATGGATAGCTTGACATGATCATTTCCCCAGCATCTTGCAGAAACTTCCTCAGCATATTCTATGGAGTTATGTTCCCCATCAGAGTTTTATTCCCTCAATGCAGTTTACAAGAATTTAATTTTCTAGCAGAAATTTTATTTCTCCAACATCTTAAAATCCCCGACAGAATTCTTTTCTCCAGCAAGGTTTATTCAAGGTGGCTATCCCCAGAAGAGTCGACACCCATATCTGAAACTTGGTCAGATAATGCATCAGATAATTATCAACCTCTTTTATCCCCAGTCAGGGTACATAAAAATTAAATTACTCAAATGACGGACTACTAACTTTCCTTGAATGCTTCTATCCCGAAGCAGAAGTCGGAGATCCCTAGTAAAATATCCACAAGCAGAAAGCGAGAATCCCCAGTGTTGTACCCCAAAATTTTCCCTCTCATTTCTCAAGTAATTTCTCACAAGATCTCCTTTGGTTCAAGACTACACAAGGATTGATCAGCTCAAGACACCTCCTCAAGCACTCATGACTGAAAATTATGGTTTGAGTTTGCACAAGGACAAATGGACTTTTAATGCCCCATATAACTTTCATAGATCATTTTGGACCCTCAAGATTGTTCATCTCAAAGTTTCAAGTCTTGGATTACAATTTTCCAAGAAAGTCATGCACAAGGGAAAAATGGTCAATTGCACACTAAAAAGTCAAGTTTTGACTTTTGGATCAAAATCAAGATTCAAGAATCATATTTCATCAAGGTGTGTTAGAGTATGAGTTTTGTTTCATCAAGAAAATCAAAGTCTATATTATGTTGAAAAAAGTCAAAATTCTAAATATTTAGAAATTTTTCTAAGTGTTTAAGAAATATGATAGATTCAGAACTTCTGGCCAGATCTTCACCATGATGCAAGTTGATTCTAGAAGAACTTCTAACATAAGAGTTACAAATCTCAATGAGATCTAAGACATTGCAGAACAAAACTTCTTCTAGAAATGCTGGGATTTCAAGTTATACATCTCCAAAGACACGTCCCTGAAACTTAAACATTCAGTAGATTCTGGACCTTTCCAAAACAGGATTTAGTTAGAAATTCTAGGCCAAATTTCATGTAAGATTTGTCCGAATTTGCAAGAGTAATTCAAAGAGGGTCTTCAAAGCGTGTTACAAGCTTTCTGGAAAGTCTGAGAACTCCCTCAGAACATGCTGGAGCAAAGAGATTCAAAGATCAGAAGTTGGATGTTTATTCTAAGTTATGCTGATGCTGAACTTCTGAATCAGAATTAAGCTATGATGTATAATCTCATATTACAGGATTTCTGGTTTCATGAATCTCATCATTATTTAATGCTCACAACCACTTTTGAGTTTTTATCTAAAGGACTTCCCCACGTGTGAGATAGAAGTACCATTGATGTCCTTGAAAAGCAAACTTTTGTGCAAGAGTATGTTGGGCTCATGCTTTGCTTTTGCTTTTGAGGGTACTTTTCCTCAATTTATGCTTACAAATCCAGCTTAGGCACGGCTAAAAGCTACTAAACACCATACTTGTTTAACTTGCTTCAAGAACAAGTCAGCGCCCTAGCATGATGGTTGTACCCTTGACCTCTCCAAGCTACTAAATCTTTGCCTATAAATTGAAATCCATTTGCAACTAAAAGAGGGAATTTTGTTGAGAATAAAAAGTTTTGAAACCTTGTTAAAAATTCCAGGAATCCGAAACTGCAAACACAAACACAAAACCTGCTAGTTTTTGTTTTTGTTTTTTTGCATTCAAACTCCAATTTCCCTCAAGTGTTTCTTCACCAAATCATCCATACAGCTTCTGATATACATTTAGAAGTTGTCTTAACTTCTATTTTCAGACTGTAACACGTGCCATCAGTCTCTACCTCAAAAAGTCAACTTTGTTTCTTGGCTGTTCCAGAATTTTCCAGCCATTCATAGTCCAAGTTAAAGGTTGTTCCAGTCTGTTGAGTGCGTGAAGAAGCTGGTCAGAACATCACAACAATCAAAATCAAGTTCCAGCTCACAGAATATATTTCAGCTACAAGGTAAGCTTCTACTGACTCTCATCATCTTACTGAGGCATTGTTAAACTTGCATGTCCAAAATACAATGTAGACATCCTGATTCTGATGTTGTACACATTCTGAGGTTTCATATACTTTCTGCCTAATGAGGGAGAATATCAGTTCAGAACTTCTTAAGGAAATTAGGATAGGCAGATACATGCTTGTTTCTGATTTATAGTCTTAATATTTTTTATGTCTCTGAAACCATGATGGAAAACCTTCCATAATTGTTATGTTTGTGTTTTCTATTCTGTGGAGAAATGGCTAAGTTGCAGATGTTCTGATTAGCATGGAGAAAGAGATGAAGCTTATCATCAGAACTTACTTTATGTTATATGTTTATGCGTTTGCTTCTAATACCGGATGTAAAGCCACCCCAGTGGTAGAAAGCGTGTGCATAAGACATTAGTGCTAAAGGTCTTGGGTTCTAGTCCCAGAAACATCTTTCTTTAGGTTCATTTATTAACATTTTTACCCATTTATCTGTCAAACAATATCCCTAGATCAGAACTTCTAGACATCCTCACCCAACAACATTATCACCTCACTCTCTCAAACAACCAGAACTTCTGATTTTCCAATGGTATTAGAACTTCTAGATTCCCGGCAACCTCAGAACTTTCATGTACATAGACCCATAACTTCTGACCTTCCTTTTTTCTGCTAACATTTTCTTTCTTGCAGTGTATCAGAGTCAGAGTTTTTGCCACTTACTTTTGTTCTCTCTTATTTCATAAATGCGTCGATTCTGATTCTTTTCCCTTTTTATTATTTTTAATATCACTTCTATTTTCATCAATCAAAAACACCAAAAAAAAATTATATTCACATACTTTATTTTCTTTTCTTTTAAAATCAAAAGACTAAAAATATTTTCTTAAGCAAACTTATTTTCTTCTCTTACCAAAAACAAAACAAGTTCATGTTAAATTCCTTGTACATTATTTCAATATGGTTGTAATAAATAATTAGGACTTTAATTTCTTGCAATCCCCATTTGTAAATTTGTACACCCCATCCCCTTAATGATTGTAATAGCGTAGAATATTTACTTTCTGCAATTTATTACTTTTATATAAATGCTAGTAAATTAGGGTTTGTAAAAATCAACAAGTTAGCAAACCCTAATACAAGATAAACAAGCATGTAAATCAAACAAATTTTCACACTTGCGCCCTTAGGGTAATTCCACTTTGTTGCCTTACCAAAATGGTCATGTTATGCATGTGGGATATCTTAGCCAAAAGTAATTAAAAATACAAGATCATAGTCCCTCGATGACGCCATCAATGTTGCCTTTCAAAATGATCTTAGTCCCTCAAGAGAAAATGCTAAGATATCTCACAACATTGCTATCATGGCTATACGATGATCCACGCCCGTCCCTATACATCCAAAGATAAGGCTTCTTACCAAATCAATGGTAAGATTGCGATATCAAAGGAAAGGAAGAAATGAACTAACATTTTTGAGTAGGTAGATTGTTCCTAGTTGCTTGCTCATTTTCAAATCAAACATCCTTGCTTATTTTCAAAACAAACACCAACACCTTCAAAAACACTTTCAAAACATTTTCCAAACATGAAATATTTTCAAGAGCTCAACATTTTGTATACGTTCTTACGAACGAGAACTATTACAAAGTTTTCCTAAACGATGGTGCCTTTTCAAAATACTTTCAAAAACCACACAAAGCACATTTTCAAACAAAAGCAAGTGATATAGCAAGCAACTAAGAGCCCATAGATAACTATGGATGAAAAGGGTGCTAACACCTTCCCTTTTCATAATCTACCCCCCAAACTCAAGAAATAATCTCAAAGGTCTTTTTTGTTCTTTTCAGCCTTTCCTTTTGGATAAAAGAAAAGTCGGTGGCGACTCTTGCTAACCGCAACATTTGCGATAAAACGCAAAACACCCAAGTCAGTTCTCCCACCGTATCACACCCAGCAAAATCGTTCCTAGAAGAAATTGAAGAATCCTATTATTCATCCCCAATAACAGTCATGGATTTATTTTCCCCAACTAAACATTGCTATACAAAGCTACCACTGTCGTCAGTGACATCTTGCATCCATACATCATTTACAAAATATCATAGCATACGCATACAAAACACATTCTCATGTATTTTGAGAGCATCATTACGCAATGCATTACATACACCATGACATTGCATAAAACTACCTTTGTTTTTCAGGTTAGTTCATAAACAGATAAACATTGTAAAAAGTTTATCATCCTTCAGATAGAATCAGTCGATGATTCATTCTGATACTCCTTTGGATACAGTCAGGAGTAGACTCATTCCAGTACATCTTCTAGATACAGTTCAGATACGATCAAGATATAGATCCATTCTGATATTCATTCCAGTACATCTTCTAGATAAAATTCAGATATGATCGAGATATATATTTATTCTGATATTAATTATGGTACATCTTTTAGATACAGTCAGGCGTAGACTCATTCTAATACAGATCTTAGATACTGTCGGGCGAAGACTCATTTTGATCCTCTTGTAGATACAGTCAAGACATAGACTCATTCTAGAACATCATTCATATACAATCGAGACATAATATTCATTCTGACACTCCCTAGCACATCTGCTAGATACAGTCAGACACGGACTCATTCTAGTATACTTCTCAGATATAGTCGAACGTAGACTCATTATGATACTCCTATTAATAGACACTTTGGGTGGCATCTATAAGCCCATCTCTGGAGACACTCCTTCACCTCTCCGAGTGACATCCTTAAGCCCATTCAAGAAATTCAATCAACCAACAGTGATACTTTATGCATTAGTGAGTACAAATTTTTGGGCACTTAAGTGTTCAATCCCCTTCCACCTTCAGATCACGAATGGTGTACATGTCAATCTAACTCCTCAGGTTTAAGAAGATTGAACAGGGGAAGCTGTTGTACCCCAAAATTTTCCCTACCATTTCCAAGACAAATTAATTCAAGACACTCCCCCAAGCTCATAGAAGTTTCAAATGCTCAAGACTTCCCAAGGATTGATCAGACAAGTCCTCATTCTAAGAAATTCACCTACAACTAGGGTTTTGTTTTTCTCAAAGTAAATTGAGCTTTTAATGCCTCAAATGGGTTTCGTAGTTCCTCATATTCTTCAAAGAATCCTCATGTCAGGTTTCAGGCATTGCTTCACAAGTTTGCTCAGTCAATTGCTCATATGAGTGAAAATCAATTGTATTGGGTAAAACGTCAACATTGATCAATCTACAATAAAACTTCAAGATTTTTGGTCAACATAAATATTTTGAAGTCACATTCATCATTTGATCAAGGGTTGATCATGACTCATCAAGGGAACTTAAGATTCATCAAAAGTCAAAAGTTACTAAATTAGGGTTTTCTTAAGGAGAAGTCAAATAAACTTTGACCAAGCAAAAATTTCACATACTTCATCACAAATTTCTCAACCAAGGCCTATCTTGAAGGAAATTCAATTTTCTACAATTTTTTCTCTCTAAGCTCAAGGCCAAAAATGCCTCATTTGAGAGATATGAGCCAAAACTTTACAAGTCATTTTGAAAGTCAACAAAAAGAGACTTTTTGTGAAGGAAATTTACATCAAGTTAAAGACTTAAAATGAAAAATAATCAAAGTAAAAGCAGTAGGAGACAAGTTGAGTTGCACAAGTTGAGTAAGTTATGAGTTGCACAAGTAAGAAAGTTATGAGTTGCACAAGTTGAGTAATTTTGAGAAAATGCATGAAGTTCAAATTGAGCAAACTTGAATTTTTGGACTAATGGGCCTAAGTTTTAAGGTCTAAGAATGTTCATGATATCTTAGAGGACTCCTAAATCCATTCGTGCATTTTTTTGATTTTTATTTCTTTTTATTTTGATTTTATTCATTTAAATTCAAAATAAATCAAATAAATTACCAATTAAATGGATTAAGGCGTGTGGCTATTGTTTTAATCATGTTGGAGGCCCAAATATAAATCTTGAGAAGAAAGAAATCGTGTGAGCTCGTGAAGATATGATTTGGCAAAATTTAGAAACTTTTCATTTTAATTTTAAATCAAATCTTCACATCTCCCAATCATGAGATCCAAGCCCACAAGTTTAACCTAATCTTTTCCTCTATATAAACACAACAAAGTCATATGCCAAGGGACACACATGCTTCCTCCAAGAATAAACCATAGAATTCTCAGAAATTCAAGAAACTAAGGCAAGAACAAAACCTTGTTTGCAGCTATCCTCAATCAAGTTCCAGCATTCCATCATCATCTCGACGCTCCTTGGAAGCTTTCCAAATCTTTAAGCAATCAAAATCGTGCCCAGAACACCACGTCTCATCTTCACTGGTTTTGGTAACTTTTCAAATTCAAACCTTTAATTTATGCATTATTAACTAATTTGATGCATTCACATGTGTTCATATACATCATTAGAATAGGTTTGTTGCATAATATGTGAGCTTTAGCGCAGGAACAAGGACTTGCCATCGTTAGGGCACCGAGCTTGTGAAGCTTCGAATCCATGGTTGTAAGCCTTCTCAGTCAAAACTAACACCACCATTGAATTCGTGAGGACTTAATTAGTGGATCAGGATGATTTTATTTTTCGTTTTGCTTCAATTTTGATTTGGTCTCGCCGGAGAAGAAGGTGGCACCACCGTCAGTGGTGGCGCTGACCTGGGTCAAGGGCATGTGTTGCTCCCTCCCTCTCTCTGATTGGTCCATTTAAAAACATCTGACCCCACCACTAGCGTGCATTTTTAATTCTTTTTTATTTCTTATTTTTAGAGTTTAGCTTGTTTTATATATATTACATGTTGTGATACGGTGGGAGAACTGACTTGAGGTTTTGCGTTTGTGTTCGCAAATGTTTCGGTTTAGCAAGAGTCGCCATCAGCTTTTTGTTTTATCCAAAGGAAAGGTCAAAAAGCACAGGAAAGACCTTTGAGATGTTTTGTTGGGTTCGGGGGGTAGATTATGAAAATGGAAGGTGCTAGCACCCTTTCCATCCATGGTTTTCCATGGGCTCTTAGTTACTTGTTTAGATCACTTGCTTTTGCTTTTCAATTGTTTGAAATGGTGCTTTGTGTGTGGTTTTGAAAATATTTTGAAAAGAGGCCTTGTCTAGGCAACCTTTGTAACAATTCTTGTTTGAATGTTTTACAAAGGTGTTTGTATTTTTAAAAGATGTTTCAATGTTTGAAAGTTTGTTTTGGGAAATGTATTGAAATGTGTTGTGATGTGTTTTTGAAAATAGCAAGGATGTTTGCAAGGATGTTTGCAAGTTTTGATCAAGTAACTAGGAGCATCTACCCCATTTACTCAAAAGTCTTTCCTACACATTTTTAACCCTTTGACATTGTTGTTTTACCATTGTATTTGGTAAACAAACTTTTTTTTGGATGTTAAACGGGACAGGCGCGGGTTATCGTATGACCATGATAGCAATTGTGTTAAGTATCTTAGCAACTTTTTGAGGGACTAGATCATTTTGTTTAGGAAACCAAGATAGCGTCATCGAGGGACTATGATCTTTTTGTTTTGATTTTGTTTTGCCAAGACACCTAGCATGCATACCATGGTCATTTTTAAGGCAACAAGTGGATGAAACCCTAGGGGTGCTTGTGTGTATTAGGTTGTCATTTTCATGCATTTTTTTTATCTTGTTTTAGTCAAGCTATTTATTGATTTTAGATTTTTGCTTACAAACCCTAATCTTTCTATCATGGCATATTTGAAAGCTATAAATGCGTAAAAGTAAATCTACAACTATTACAACATTGATATGGGGATGGGGTTAGAAATTTGAATAGGGGATTATTTGCAAGAAATTAAAACCCTAAGATTATTACAACCAAATTGAATTCTTTGTTCAAATAATAAATAAGCAAATATTTAAATGGACAATTAAATAAATATGCAATATATCATAAATATGCAAAAATGTTTTTTTTGTATTATTTTATGTATGTAAAAATGAATTATTTAATGTATTAAAAATAAGAAAATAAAAGATTATTTTTATTAAGGGTGGAAACCCTAATTTGTATTAAGAAAATATATATATATATATATATATATATATATATATATATATATATATATATATATATATATATATATATATATATATATATATATATATATATATATATATATATATATATATATATATATATATATATATATATATATATATATATATATATATATATATATATATATATATATATATATATATATATATATATATATATATATATATATATATATATATATATATATATATATATATATATATATATATATATATTATGTATTTATTTATGTACAAGAAAATAAATAAAATATGTACAAATGTTAAAAAATAAAAATAAAGTGAGAAAATATTATCTAAGTATATAAATACTAAAAATAAAAATATAATATTTTTATTGTATTATTTACAAGTTTTTTATTAAAGAAAATAAAAGTGTATTCTTAAAGTAATTATTTTTATGTTAGAAAAAAATAATAAAAATAACAAATAAAATGTGAAAATTTATGAAAATATTTTTAGGTATTTTTAATATTTAGAAAAAATAAAATAAAGTCAGAAATGAAAAAGAAAATAGAAAAAATATGCAAAAAATAAACAAATGGGCTGAGGGGTGTAAACAGCAAGTCAGGGGGTGTCAAAAGCATGGAACAAAACAGGCCCAGCCCACTTGCTTCATCTTCAACCTTGTGACAAACAAAAACGCGCACTTGATGTTCAAATCTGGAAATCCTGCATACGTGCTCTAAAGCAAAAACTTGCAACATGAAAGTTGTAGAGCATGATCATACGATTCTAACCATATAAAAAACTTAATCTAACTCTCAAAGACCAGAGAGAATTTCTCTGGCCCTAATTTCTAACCTAGATTTTTCAGAAAGTTCATCATTCAAATTCTCCCAACACATTTAACTTAAATGAAATCTATGCATATGTATAACTTGAGGGCAATGAGTACTACATTTTTTATTCACAAACCTAAGCCTAATGATTCCTAAATAGAGAGATAGAAGTTTGAACTTTACCTGTTTCAGTTGAACTCGAGTATGGCAATGTAGGGGTTTTCAGTGAGGCCTGAGATGCTTGTGAGCTTGCTTGAACTTCCTTTGACGTTCCCCAATGCTTAGTTTGCTTTGAACTTGCTTGAATCTCTCTATAGAACTCAACCTGCAAAGTCAGAATTAAAAAATGGTGAAGGGTGTAAATGGAGTTACAGTCACTGGCCAATGGTTGGGATAGTTCAGGTGGGTTGTTTAGAAGGTGTTTGAAGTGTTTGCAAGCAAAACGCACGAGTGGATTTTGCTTTGGATGTCCAAATGCAGAAGCTGCCCTGCTTTGCAAGTTTTTCGTGTTTTGATGTTCAAGGGTGTTTGAGGATTGGATAGCTCGTGTTTCTGGCTTGGTATGTTATGCAAAATTTGTTTGGAATGGTTACAAGAGTTGGTTTTATCAGATACCCAAGTTCTGTCCCTTTTGTAAGTTTTCTTGTTTTTTAAGAAAAGTGTGAAGTTATCAAGCAAAGAGCATGTACATGCCTCCTTCCTAGCTGCACAAAGTTGTTGTACTTTGCCCTGAGTTTGTGGAGTTGGTATACTGCAAAAAGCTTGGTTCAAGGCTCAAGGGAAACAAGTTGACATAAAGCCACCTTTATCAAAATGGCATTGTTAGCTTTTTGCCATTTTTAGATTAATTCAATGTGTAATCTTTCATTGATCAGAATAATGCCTTAAACCATTGAGTTTGCATTCAATTTTTGATTGTGGAAGGGTTTAGATACCTGTAAACAAGTACAAACAAGGCTGGATAGAAATTGCAACTTGTAGCATAGTGAAAAATGCCATGGATGAAAGTGATATTTTGCCAAATTCAAACCTTCGATTCTCCCTAACCACAAATGATTTTGGAGAGTTATTTGACATTTTGGAAAGCTTGTAACGTTATCTACAATCCATATTTTAAATGAATGTTTAGATTCTACTTGGAACTATGTGAAAAATTTCCATGAAGATAGGTCAAAATCCTGCCTAAACTAAGGCAAAATTTCACTAAGTTAAAAGTTTCATGGACCCTTGTTCCAAAAATCATAACTTGAGATCCAAGCATCTTTTGGGAAAACTTTGTGAATCAAAGTTGTAGATTTTGTGGAGGAATACAACTTTCATGTTGTAAGTTTTGTTTGAATCCAATTTCATTATGGTGAAAAATTGGGCAAAGTTCGGAAAAAATAAGAAAATTTCATAACTTAGAAAAATTCAAGTTATGAAATTTTTCAATCTTAAACCCTAATTTTCAAAATTAGGTTTCTTGATGAACAAGTTTCATGTTTTGACACATCTTGATGAAAAATAACCCTTGGCACTTGATTTTGACCAAAAAGTCAAAGTTTGACTTTTCAGTGTACAGTTGATTTTTGATCAGTTGACTGGAAAATTCTGTTAATCCAATGCTTTTGAGATCTTTTGAACCTTGTGAATAGGTCAATATGATTCCATTGAGTCCTTGAATCCATGTTTGAACCCAATTTCCCATTGGCTAGGTGAAAAATCAGAAATTGCCCTTATACAGTCAAAACCCTAAAAATGACCATTTTACCCTTTTGATGATCTGATCAAATTTCTTGAGGAGTTGTGGTCCAAACTTGATCAAGTGGTTCATATGAGTCTATAATATTGATGTGGATAAAAAATTATGAGGTTTTACTGTAAATTGGCCACAATTGACTTTTTCCCCAATACAGTTGATTTCTAGGTTAATTGTCCAATTGGCTGGGCAAGAATTTGAATCAAGGCTTGAAACTTGGTATGAGAAATATTATAAGTCCAACATGAAGTATGAAAGTCACTTTGAGCATTGGAAGTCCAAAAATCTTTGTGCAAACTCAAACCCTAATTTCAGGTCATTAGTGTAAGGAGATATCTTGAGCAGAGCCAAACCCTAATCTGGTCTTGAGTCCAAAGAGTCTTGTGAGGTGAAATCTTGATAAAATGAGAGGGAAAATTTTGGGGTACAACAGCTTCCCCTGTTCAATCTTCTTGAACCTGAAGAGTTAGATTGGCGAGTTTTCCTTTCGTGACTTGAAGGTAAAAGATGATTGGACACTAGAGTGCCCGTAAATTTGCACTCGTCAAAATATGGTTGAGGAAATGGGCTTAAAGATGCCATTTGGAGATGATTGAATCTTGCTGGAGATGGGCTTAGAGATGCCATCCAAGACTGTTTGTTGAAAATCAGGAGAATGAACATCAGAATGGTATCTGTATCTGGAACGTTTCTAAGTTGTATCTGGAGATTGGATTTGTATGAGCAAGAGAATGGCGTCCGTGTCTGGAGCGTATCCGAGCTGTAATTGTATTTGATTCTTGAATGAATATCAGAATAACTGTCGTGTCTGGAGTGTATCTGTATTGTATCTGAATCTGAAATCTGGATAAGCGACAGAATGACATCCATGTATGGAGCATCTCTGGGTTGGGGAAATGTTTGAATGAGTGACAGAATGGCTACCGTGTCTGGAGCGTATCCGAGCTGTAATTGTATTTGATTCTTGAATGAATATCAGAATGACTGCCGTATCTGGAGTGTATCTGTATTGTATCTGAATCTGAAATCTGGATAAGCGACAGAATGACATCCATGTATGGAGCATCTCTGGGCTGGGGAAATGTTTAAATGAGTGACAGAATGGCTACCGCGTCTGGAGCGTATCTAATCTGTATCTGATTTTGAATTCTGAATGAGTAATATAATGACCTCGTGTCTGGGGTGTATCCATACTGTATCTGAATAAGAGATCTGAATGAGTAACAGAATGACTTCCATGTCTTGGAGTGTATCTGTACTGTATCTGAAATCTGAATATTCGTTAGAGATAGCTTTTAATCTTATCCTAAAAAGGGTAAAATGTTAGCTGAAACACAGAGTTATGTGGCATGACATGTATGATGCAATAAAATGTGTCTTATCAATGTTATGAGATATGAATGTAATGTATGCGCATGTAAGTTGATTAACTGTCTTGCTGAGGAAAATAAATCCTTGATAGCCGGAGATAATGAAATCTTTGACTGCTGCCGGGGAGAAGGTTTCATCTTTGCTGGGGATTCATGGCCCAAAGTTTTTTCTCTACTGAGGATTTTAACTCTGATGAGAATTAAAGGTTTGAAATATGACTCCGTCGGGGATTGGGAGTTTGAAGTTTGGATTCTGGAAAGGATTCTGAAATTTAATTCCGCTGGGGGTATGTATTTCAAGGTTGTAGCTCCGCTGGGAATCTAGATGATGTACTGCAGGGGATTTCTTCTTGGAATAGCCGAAAGACGTTTTTCTATACTTTCAACCTGTCAGTAATTATTCTTTCATATTTCGTTTATTTGTAAACAGTGATTATATTCAGATGCATATGCTTATTTAATAAATCATTGGACGTTTTCAAATAAAACACGAGTGTAAAGAAAAAGAAAAGGCAAATAGTTTTCTGCACTTTGAAGTATCTTTATATTAACTTTGTGTAAGTATTTTGTACAAAGGAGACAAACATCCTAGTAAGAGAATGTTGTCATAAAAATTGAGAAAAATTTATACAAAGAAAGATGGCTATGTGTAAAGATTCCATGGGGTTCCCATTCTGCTATAGCCTTCGTAATTCTGGATATCTTGTCCATTCGTTGCTTCGTTCGAAGATGATTGAGTTGATCAGAATCCCGGAGCTTGTCTGTGAAGAGATTGTCCTTAAAGTGATCCGACGAGACATAGTCATACGCTTTAATTCCCTAACTTTTTCCTGGACCGCCCTTTCGGGTTTTCAGTCCACCGGGAAACCCTTTTTTTGCCCAAGTCGCCCTTTCAGGTTTTCAACTTGCCGGGTGTACATTTTCTTTATTTATCCCTAATTTTTGCCTGAACCGCCCTTTCGGGTTTTTGGTTCACCGGGATGCCCATTTTTGCCTAAGTCGCCCTTTCGGATTTTCAACTTATCGGGTCGTTTATGCGTAGTATCTTTTGACTATGTCTGCGTTCGTAGGGTGTGGCAGGTCATCACCGTCCATGGTGGTCAGGATCATTGCCCCACCAGAAAAGATGTTTTTGATCACAAATGGTCCTTCGTAAGTAGGAGTCCATTTGCCCTTGGGATCACTTTGCGGCAAGATGATCCGCTTGATTACAAGATCCCCAACTTGATATACCTGGCGCCTGACTTTCTTGTTGAAAGCCTTGATCATCCGTTTTTGATACGTCTGACCATGGAAAACAACAGTAAGTCACTTTTTGTCAATCAAGTTAAGTTGATCAAGCCGGGTACGAATCCAATCGTCTTCACTCAAAACAACATCCTTCATGATTCTCAAGGAGGGGATCTGAACCTCGATAGGCAAGACAGCTTCCATGCCGTAAACCATTCAATAGGGTGTTTCCCCAGTTGATGTACGCGCCGTGGTACGGTACCCGTGTAGAGAAAACGGTAACATCTCATGCCAGTCCTTGTAGGTGACTGTCATCTTTTGAATGATCTTCTTGATATTTTTGTTCGCAGCTTCGACAGCACCGTTCATCTTTAGCCGATAGGGAGATGAATTGTGATGTTGAATCTGGAACTGCTCGCACAAAGCGGTGATCATAGTGTTGTTCAGGTTTGTACCGTTGTCCGTAATGATCCTGTTGGGGATACCATACTGGCAAATGAGGTTCTGTTTGATGAAGCGGGCAACAACATTCTTTGTGACGGAGGCGAAGGAAGCAGCTTCGACCCACTTGGTGAAGTAATCAATGGCCACCAGGATGAAGCGGTGTCCATTGGATGTTGTAGGCTTGATCTCTCCAATCATGTCGATTCCCCACATTGTGAATAGCCAAGGAGCTGTTAAGACATTGAGAGGAACTGGAGGTATATGTACCTTGTCAGCATAGATTTGGCATTTGTGACAAGTACGAGAATGTTGATGGTAATCAGCTTCCATGGTAGACCAGTAATAGCCTGCCTGTAGAATCTTATTAGCCATCGTATGACCGCTTGAGTGGGTGCCGAAGGTACCATTGTGCAGTTCAGCCATGATCTGTTCAGCTTCAACCTTGTCTACACAACGGATTAGAATACAATCATGATTGCGCTTGTATAGGATACCATTGCTTAGGAAGAACTTTGATGAGAATCTCCTTAAGAACTTTTTGTCATTGACTGAAGCTCCATCAGGGTATTCTTGTGTTTCGAGATACCTTTTGATTTCGTGAAACCAAGGTCGGTCCACTACTTCTTCGGTATTAATCTCGTGACAATGTGCAGGTTCTTCCATCCGTTCAATGGTTATTTGGGGAGCCTCATTATCCCAGTTAAGTTTAAACATGGAAGACATTGTAGCTAGAGCATCTGCTAGCTGATTCTCTTCTCGCGGAAATTGCTCGAAGGTAATCTGCTCAAAATGAGGCAATAATGTCAAGACATGTTCTTTGTAAGGAATGAGGTTTGGATGTTTAGTATCCCACTCTCCTTTGATTTGACTGATAACCAAAGAGGAGTCCCCAAACACAATCATAGATTTGATTCCCAAGTCAATTGCGGCCTTGAGACCAAAGATACAAGCTTCATACTCGGCCATGTTGTTGGTGCAGCTGAAGCAAAGTCTAGCAGTGAAAGGTGTATGGAAACCTTGTAGAGAGATAAGTACCGTGCCGATACCGTTGCCAAGTGAATTGAAGGCACCATCAAAGTACAGGGTCCATTGGGATCCTTGTTCAAGTCCGTCATACGGTCCGTTATTTTCAATGTTGTCCAATGTCATAATGTCCTCGTCGGGGAAGTCGAACTTCATGGATTGATAATCTTTGACAGCTTGATGAGCTAGATGGTCAGCTAGCACACTCCACTTTATATATTTTTGGGTCGTGTACTGGATATCATACTCAGTCAGGATCATTTTCCATCTAGCTATTCTTCCAGATAAAGCAGGCTTCTCGAAGATATACTTGATCGGATCCATTTTAGAAATCAACAGAGTGGTATGAGTTAGCATATACTGCCTTAGCCGGAGAGCAGCCCATACCAAAGCGCAGCAAGTTTTCTCGAGCAGTGAGTATCGGGTCTCACAATCGGTAAACTTTTTGCTACGGTAATAAATGGCATGCTCTTTTCGGCCATACTCGTCATGTTGGCCCAATACGCACCCCATTGAATTATCCAACACAGTCAGGTACATGATTAAAGTTCTTCCTTCGACGGGAGGCATCAAGATAGGAGGTTCCAGCAAATACTCCTTAATTTTATCGAAAGAAACTTGACAATCATCATTCCATTTAACCACCTGATCTTTCTTCAACAGCTTGATGATTGGCTCATAGGTAGATGTTAGGTGAGAAATGAACCTTGCAATGTAGTTTAGGCGTCCCAAGAAACCTCTAACCTCCTTCTCAGTGCGAGGGGCGTGCATTTCTTGTATAGCTTTGACTTTGGTAGGATCAACCTTGATGCCTTTGTTGCTTACTATGAAACCCAAGAGTTTACCGGGCCTGACTCCGAAAGTGCACTTGTTAGGGTTTAGTCTGAGCTTGTATTCCTTCAACCTGACAAACAGCTTTTGCAGATGGTCGAGGTGTTCTTCTTCTGTTTGTGAACGGGCTATCTTGTCGTCTACGTAGACTTCAATCTCATGATGTATCATATCATGAAACAAAGCTACCATGGCGCCCTGATAGGTTTCCCCGGCATTCTTCAGTCCGAATGGAATTACTTTATAACAGAACGTACCCCACTGTGTAACAAAAGTAGTCTTCTCCATGTCCTTAGGGGCCATTTTGATCTGGTTGTACCCTGAAAATCCATCCATGAAAGAAAATACCTTGTGTTGAGTTGTATTGTCAACCAAGATGTCAATGTGCGGTAGTGGAAAGTCATCTTTAGGGCTAGCCATGTTTAAGTCTCTGTAATCCACACACATTCTGACTTTCCCGTCCTTCTTAGGCACGAGCACAATGTTAGCAACCCATTGTGGATAGGAAGTAACATCAAGAAACCCAGCATTGAACTGCTTCATCACTTCGGCTTTGATCTTTTCAGACATATTGGGCCTCATTCGGCGGACTTTCTGTTTAATTGGTGGAAAGTCTTCTCTTGTAGGGAGACGGTGAACCACAATATCTGTATCGAGTCCCAGCATGTCTTTGTAGGACCAGGCGAAGATCTCAACATATTCATTCAACAGCTGAACTAAGCACTCTTTGACACTTGACTCAAGGTTGGAACCCACTCTGACTTCTTTTCTGTCTTCGGAAGTACCCAAGTTGATTGTCCCTAACAACTCCCCGTGAGGTAGAATAGCCCTTTCTTCCTGTTGTAGCAGTCTAGCCAACTCTCCCGGCACTTCACATTCTTCATCACCTTCGTATTCGGCATGATTGACCAGATCTTCAGAGTCACTGAAGGCCATAGCAGAATTGTTACCCATGGAATCCGGAATGGAAGGGTACCTGCATTTTGTGAGTGTGGGTGTGTGTAAGGGATAGCCACCTTTAAACAAATAAAATGTAAAAAGAAAGAAAATGAACACAAAAGTTTATATATGAAAACGTCCATGATTCATTAAAAATGGCATATGAAGATGAAAAATCAAACCCTTACAAATGGACCTATGTACCTCGGGTAAGGCACAAGGCAAAAAGTGTACGAATTGTTTAAGAATTATTACAAACCAATAGAAATGTTCGAAAGATAAATTACTGATTGATGAAAGTAATGGGAATGAAGTCTTTCGCCTCCCAGTTGTTCAGCCCTCCTTAAACAGTTGGAAAGATCCAGTCTTCAAAATTGCTCTCCTTTTCACCATCCTCTAAAGCATTGACTCCTTGATGGGTGATCTTCAACGGCGGCCCTCCAGCCCGGGAGCGACGTAAAGCCTTTTGAGCAGAAGTAGTGAAACCCAAGCCGAATTTATCTGCCTTGAAAGGAAAATCTGGTAGCTGACCCCATACTGTGCTTCCTCCTTCCTCAATCACAGCCTTCGCATCTTTGAGGGATGACATTCGAGACACAGGTTTGGTAATGATGGGCGCAGAAGACACTGTCTTGGTTGCCGCAACTTCAGGAGAAACCTCTTCAAAGTGCTGAAAGGGGGTATCAATGAATTCACCATCCAGTTCAACATAGCAGAATGAATTTAGATGGCTTATCATGTACTCCTCCTCGCCATGAACCGTTATAATTTTCCCCTGGACTGGGTACTTTAGCATTTGGTGAAAAGAAGAAGTAACTGCCCCAGCGTTGTGGATCCAGGGCCTTCCCAACAAGCAAGAGTAGGAGGGATGGATGCCCATCACATGAAATATAGAGTTGAAAGTTTTCGTTCCCACTTTAATCGGGATGTCCACCTCCCCGTGGACCATCCGTTTAGAACCATCAAAGGCTCTGACGATGATGTTGCTGGGCTTCAAAGTTAAACCTTCACAATCTAATATGTCCAATGCTTTCTTCGGTAAGACATTTAAAGACGACCCAATATCAACCAGAACGTGAGAAAGAGTAGTCCCTCTGCATTCCACCGAGACATGCAGCGCGTCATTATGCTTTCTCCCCTTAGATGTTAGATCGACATCGGAGAAGCCAAGACCATTGTCGGCTGTTAGGCTAGCTACACACTCCTGGAACTGGTCCGCGGAGGGTTCCTGAGGCACGTGGGTCGTCTTCAAGAATCTGATCAAGGCTTTGGCATGAGCTTCGGAACAGAGCAACAGGGCCAGCATAGAGATTTTTGAGGGGGGTTTCCCTAGTTGCTCCACAACATTATAGTCGCTTTTCTTAATTATTTTTAAAATCTCCTCCATTTACTTTTGAGTGGTCTCGGGGATGACCAAAGGTTGATCCCTCATCCTAATGAGCGCTTCTTGGATCCCCTTACCTTTATCAGCAGCAACAGCAGAGGGTACAACCATGGGAGTCACAATTTCTTCAATAACTGGAGTTCTCGCAGATATGTTGACCGGCACAGGAGTAACCTTAGGAGCAATTGAGGGTACGAAGACTGCCCTTGGAGGAGCAATCTCCGGAGAGAAAATTCTTCCGATGTAGGTGATTTTACTCGGTCCAGCAATGTTTCCAATGTCAGGAGTCTCTTCATCGGAACTTTCTTCAACTGATTCAATCTGCTTAATACCGTGGTAGAAGATCTCTCCTCCATAGTTCCACGGTATTGATTTGTTGGACTTGTATGGGATAGGCCCCGACATAGTTATCTTCAGAGGTGTAATCTTTGGATCGGATGTAATCTTAACAGGTCTTTTGGAGACCTTGGAAAGATTGGCGGAAATGGTAATTATAGCAACATCGTTGATAGGAGTCGGAGTAATAGGAGTTTTCTCAAAGAGGATTTCTTTATTATCCATTAGGCGTTGGATGCCTAACTTCAACAACGGACAGTCGGATTGTAAGGACGAACAAAGGTAGCAATCTTTTTCACAGCCCGGGAAAATCCCGGCTTTCAACAGATTCATCTTGATTATTGGTAACAGAGTCATCAAATCATCAACAGTAGCAACATAAAGATATTCTTCAACAGCATGGACATTGTGACCATGTTTTGGCATTGGAGCAGAGATCACGTTAGGCTTTTCAGGGGCGTCGAATTCCACCTCTTTGGCATCTATCAAGTCCTGAATCTTATTCTTGAGGGCCCAACAATTGTTGGTGTCATGCCCCAAGCTGTCGGAATGATAAGCACACTTTGCATTTGAATGGTAGTAAGGAGAAGACGTATTCAGATTCTTTGGCGCCTCTTTCAAACTTGAAAGGTTTAACTTCAACAGATGAGGGAGAACCTGAGCAGGTGTCATATTGATCCGGGTGAATTACCGTGCAGGCCTTTCTACCCTTGCTTGGTTGGTTCTGGGTTGATTGTTTCTAGGCTGATCAGCTGCAGACTTCTGAATCATTACAGCCCCTACCGCTGGTCGGCGCTCAACTCTTCCTTGACTTCTCTGGGAGTAAACAACTGAGACTTCTTTCTTGGCAGGAAAGGTCTTTTTGATGGCAGTAGAAGCAGATGCATCCTTTTGAATTTTTCCGCTCTTAATGCCGGCTTCAACTCTTTCACCAGTCAACATTAACTCGGTGAACCCCGCAGATGAACTTCCAATCAAGTGATTAAAGAATGGACCTGACAGGGTCCCCAAAAACATATCCACAAGCTCTCTCTCAGACAATGGTGGTTGCACCCTTCCAGCCAAGTCCCTCCATTTCTGGGCATACTCCTTAAAGCCTTCATTAGAGACCATACCCATACTCTATAATTGAGTACGAGTAGGTGCTAAGTCCTCATTATATTGATATTGTCTGTAGAAGGCAGCAGCCAAATCCTCCCAATTGTGCATATCAGACCTCTCTAGCTGGTAGAACCAATCTAATTGTGTCCCCGAAAGACTATCTTGGAAGAAATAAACCCACAGATCCTTATCAGAAGAATGAGGTTGGATCTTTCTTACGTAAGACCGTAGGTGCATCTTTGGACAAGACAAACCATCGTATTTAGCAAATGTAGGTGTAGCGGTAGAAATATGCAAGAATAAGCCATTGGATTGACTAGACTTTATACAAAATCAAAATAAAAATCGCCACCTCGCTTTATTGTTTCCAAAGGAATGGGAAAAGAGCGAATAACCCAAAAAGAGGGGGAAAGATTCAAGGTAAGGGGGTTGGCTATGCAAAGGGAAGGTATTAGCATCCTAAACATCTACGGTACTCCGCATGAACCTCTTTGAAAAATCTGTATATTTTGGCTATAAAAATGTGTTGTATATAAAATGGATGGTGGAGGTGAGAAAAGAAATATTTTTATGATTTTTGCACCCGCCGCGGTTGCGAACCTTTAGTGCCTACGTACCACCTTTCGTGCAATAGGGGATCAGGGTACACGTAGTTCCTCTAGAAAAGACTTGTCTGTTGGTTGATTTTAAATAAGGAGACAAGTCGTCATTGTTAGGAGAGAAATCTCGACTAACGCCCACAAGGTATGAGAAAGATGGACCCTGCGTCAACAAGAGTGAGGGTTTGAGAACGCCTCTAGTACTCAAGTGGAAAAGTCGACACCTTTATAACCATAGGGATAGTAGAATGTTGCTCGACTATCAATGAATCATGTCTCACCTTGAAAAAAAGTTTTGAATGTAAAAGGTGCTCGAGCGCACAAAAAGATTTGAATGAGTTGAAGTGTTTTTGTTAATTTTGAAAGAAATGTCAAAGTATGATTAAATGTATTGAAGTTTGTTTAAAGAAAAGATGTTTTGAAAGAAAAGGCACTCGACAAGGTCGAGGTTTATTATGAAAGCGGTTCGAGTTTAAAAACAAAGAAGATTTTGAAAGAAGATGAGAAGGTTTTTAAAATTAAAGAAGATGGGAGGAGATGAAGGGACTATCCTAAAGCATAAGGTAAAAACTAAGGAAGAGAACCGTCTAACCAACAAGAATCCGATACTTGACATTATAAGCCAATGTAGAATTCCCATTCTTTGGAGTGAAACCAAGCAAGAAAGGATACTAGACCTCGTGAGAAGACCAAACTTCAAGTGTATTAAGTCTTCACAAAAATTGGGCAGAGTAACGGCTGTATACGGGTGAATTCCAGATTACAAACAAAGTATGTAATCACAATGACCTGCACACAAAACAAACAAATAACCCAATGTCTTGAGGTAAACCCCAAGAGCTCCAGACAAAATATCAAATAAAGTCACAAAGTCTCCAAGATAGGCCAAGGTCTCTAATCCTAAGTCCAAGAAGTCCATCACTCCATAATGCAAAGGATAGTAACCATGTAGTCCAAGTATCATTAATGATTTTTATGGTTCATGTTGATTATTAGGTGTCTTTAAAAAGAAAGAAAAGCTCAAGTGAGCAAAATAAAAATGACATAAAAGTAAATGCTCAAGTGAGCAAAGATGAAAATAGCATGAAATGTAAAATGCTAAATGTAAATGGTACATAAAGCATGAAAATAAAAGCGTAAAGTAAAGTTAATTGTTAGTAATTAGTGGTTAGTTGGATGACCATCTTGAAACTTGCATTTGGAACTCATTAGAGGATTGGTAGAACCAAAGCCTCCACACAACAAGTTGCATTTTCTTTTTGTCAAGTATATCATCCATTTTGGAATTCTCACAAAGCAACATGTAATGATCAACGATGTTTAAGTGATCCGCGTTGACCAAAGGTGTTGTAGATGCATTTGAGGATTGGTAGAACCAAAGCCTCCACACAATGAATCTCAAGGTTATTGGATCAAAGAAATCAAATTAACATACTTGGGCTTGCAATCATAAGTTTTGGCCACGAATGATCATTTATTCGAATCGGGACAATATTTAGCGCTATGTTAAGCAATCGTAAGTGGACTTCTGTAGAAGTCGCACCTATTTTGAGGCCGGTCAATAGCAATCTATGTACTTCATGTTTGGATAAATGATATAGAGATCACCATCCCTTAACATGTAGCACAATTAAAAAAGAAATGGATAAGATGAAGATGGAGGGGAATGATAAGCTAATCTGGATCACCATTTCAAAATTCTTTCATCTTTAAATTTAATCACTCTTCTAGATGGATTAAAGCACTAAACATATCATTAATCCAAAGCACCAAAAATGAATTAAATAATTCACTCTTAGGTAGATTTGAATTTATGAACATTTATCAAACTTCATCTACATCACAAAGTCCATTGAGTTTAAAGACAAATTGGACATTTAAAATTGCAATCCAAACCAACAATCAAAAGGAATGAGTAGAAAAAAGCATTTTGGATCAAAGCTGCCCCAAAACAAGGCAAAAAATGCATTCTGTCCCTGTGTAAATCGATTGAACTATTGTGTAAATCGATTTACACAGTACAGTTTTCAAAAATCTGCGTGAAATTGCTTCTGTGCAATCGATTGCACTACAGTGCAAATCGATTGCACACAGTGACAATAGCAAAAACAGCATTTTAAAAGGGCAATTTCTTGTTCAAACTTTCCATCAAACACGTTATGATCATGGATCCAATTGAGAACGAAAATTCCATCAAATTATGAGAAAGTAACACCATTGGAATCACAAAATAATGCTCAAAGAATCAAACCCAAAGATGAACAAGAGATCACATTGTGAAAGATGAATTATCCAACTTACCAAAGGTAGATCTAGAGAATTATCAAAACAACTTCAAGAATTTTCTTCAATTCAACCACAAAAATCAATTGACCAAGCTTGGATGTAGAGAATTGATGGAGAAAAAGTGTTTGGATGAAGGTTTAGCTTAAAGATTAGTAAGCTTCAATGCAAAGCTTACTAACTTTTTGAAAATGGAGCTTTGAGTGAATTTGGTAGATGGAGAGAATTGAGAGATTTTTTAGCAAGGTGGATTTGGCTATCAAAAGCTTGAAATTTGAATGAAATGAGGGCTCTATTTATAGAGTTTAGGATTGGGGTTAGTGGTAATTTGGTAATTGATTCTTGAAGCCAAAATTTGAATTAATGATAATTCTTTCAAATATTAGAGCCAAAATTTGAATTAATGATAATTCTTCTTAAAAAATGAAAAATTGGAACTAAAATTTGAATTAATGATACATCTTTCAAAAATGAAGAAAAATTGGAGCCAAAATTTGACAATTTTAAAATGCTGATTTTTTTTCAAATTTCACGTTGTGCAATCGATTGCACTACAGTGCAAATCGATTTGCACAGTGTATCTTTCCCAAAATTATGCAAAATTCACTTTGTGCAATCGATTGCACTCTAGGAGCAATCGATTGTACAGTGAAAAAAATGAAATTTTTTTAGTTCTTTTTTCTTTGCAAAATAGAGATTTTATGGAAATAATACCGGAAAACCTTATTTGCCATATGCTTCGACTCGGTACCTACAAAACACAAATATGCAAAGACAAAGACAAATATTTTTTTGCATTTTGAGTAGAAGTTAGTCAACAACACAAGAGAAAACTTAAAGATAGGATGCAAATGTGATGAATGAAACTATTTATTAATGATTGTGACTGAATGATAAAATATGGTATGAAAGTGAGACTGAAAAAGTTAGGGCCGAAATTTAGGGTACAACAGCTGCCCCTATTTAATTATTTTTTAGCCAGATAGGCGGAAAGTAATTAAATACAAACAAACCTGAATTTTGTCCCTGATGCGATGAGATGATATCATGTGTTATGAATGAATGCATGGACTCTTTTTTGACATATATTTTTTGAATGATGTATGAGATGAGACAGACTCTGTGGGAATATGGAAAGACTCGAAACTGGAAACTTATGGTAGTTCAGATGAAATGACGTGGAAAGACACGCCAGGGAAACAACAAGATACTTCTGGATATCTGTCAAGGCGACAAAGAGTAACCAGCAATACTTGGAAAAAAGATAAGAACCTGAGAAGGTAAGCAGCGACATCCAAGAATGGCATTGAATGAGGCGAGCAACGCTCTGGAAAAGACAATCAGAAACATCTAGAAGAACATTAGATGTGAGATGAGACCAAATTTGAATCTACATCAGAGTCGTCCAAGAAAGACGCTGGACGGAAAAGAAACACGACATCCAATACTGGCTTTGAATGAAGGGAAAACTCAACGTCTAATAATGGCTTTAGACGACAGAAAAAGTCACAACATCCAATAATGGCTTTGGATGGAAACAAAAGATCCTGACATTCAATACTGGCTTTGAATGAAAGAAAAGCTCAACGTCTAATATTGGCTTTAGACGAGAGAAAAGATCACAAAATCCAATACCGACTTTGAATGAGTGGAAAACTCAACGTCTAATAATGGCTTTAGACGAGAGAAAAGCTCAAGGCGTCCAATACTGGCTTTGGACGGCAGAAAAGGTAACAACATCCAATATTGGCTTTGGATGGAAAAAGAGATCTTGACATTCAATACTGGCTTTGAATGAAGGAGAAGGTAACAACATCCAATACTGGCTTTGGATGAATGGAAAACTCAATGTCTAATAATGGCTTTAGACAAGAGAAAAGATCACAACATCCAATACTGGCTTTGGACGACAACAAAAGGTAACAACATCCAATATTGGCTTTGGATGGAAGAAATATAGTTGAACTGACATCTGTTTTGGTAGGTGCCAAGTAAGTTGGACTTTGATCTCAAGGTGACATGTTAACTGCAACAAGACCTCGGAAAATGAAAATGAGGATGAAGCACTTTTGTTATGCATTATGTATGAATTTTGTTATGCATGATATGTGAATGATCCATGCATGTAATGCAGGCGTTTATGACAACAGAGTTTGACTCTTTTGTGGAGAATAGTTTGGAAGTTTGATTCCTCAAGACGGAGAACTCTGCCAAATTTGATTGGAAAGAAAAAAATCTTGCACCCAAATTTGTCACACTTGTAAAATGTATTGAACTGATGATCTTCTGAGGAAGGACATGGAGAGTTGCTGGGGATTTGTTCCAAATTAGCTGACTGTTGAAGATAGACTGATCATGGCTTCAGTCGAGAGTTGCCGAAAATGAGATGATCATGGCTTCAGCTCTGAAATGATTATTGGAAAGAACTGATCATGGCTTCAATTATGAAATGTTTGTTGGGAATAAACTGATCATGGTTTCAGTTCTGAGATGTCTGTTGGAGATAAATGCCCCTGTATGAGTCTTGAAAATGATTTTCTGGCTAACCAAATCTGAGAAAACTTGCACTGAGCAGCAAATCTTGAACTAATTCACAAATGGATCCAGAAGATACTTGCCCCTGATAGGATCACTGACCAAGTTTCTCGGCTGTTTGAAATTCCTTGACGAGGAAAACTTGTTTGCAAGCAAAATTGTTTATTCAAACATGGTAATTTTAATGCAAAGTTCATGCAAAAGTTTTGAATCCAAAATCATTTTTGAAATGATGCTATTGGTGTATAGAAAATGCATCACTGGTTAAAACACAATGGTTTATACTTTTAAAGTGGAAGAGAAAGCAAAGGTATGATACTAAAAACAAATGATTTGCAAAAGATCATAGGAGTCAGTTTACACAACCTTGCTGTAGTATGCTTTAAAAAGAAACCTGGCTTCAATTAGGTCTTTTGAGGGTTGTAACGTGGTCGGGTTCACGGTTTAAGAAATAAAGGATAAAGGCTCAAAGTTTATTTGTACCCAACCCAATCTTCGTGATGTTCTTCAGTCCTGCGTTCAGTTAATTCAGACTATGCATTCAGGTTCCAAGAGAGTTTGGAATTGCACTGATGGTAGTAATGAAGATGATTCAGAAGCTAAGGAATTCTTGAGAATGACAGTCATTTCTTCTTACATCTCTTTTTTTTTTTGAGGACTTTTGTCAACTCTGGTGGAGAATTTTGAGGATTTGAAGACCTCTTCTGATTGAATTTATTATTCCCAATTTTTGTCTGAACTGTTTCATTTGAGATTACAATCAGCGGGATGCCCCAGTTTTTTGCCTAAGTCTCCTTCAGAGGTTTTGACTTAGCGGGACTTTTATTTTGACTTTTCTTTTCATTTCATTTTCTTTTCTGAAAGATAATGACTGTCTTGCTCAATGATTACGGGGAACCATCTTTGTCATTTTTTGTTTGAGAGCATCTTTGACACTTCTTGCTGTGCGCAAAGGAAAGCTTGAACGCGACCTTTGTTGAAAGGTGTCTTGCACGATTTCTCTTGTAATTGAATGCACAATGAAATTAACTGAGAACTACCCATCCCCAGGTTAAGATTGCGGGTTTTTTTCGTATAGAAAGAAACTCCAACTTCTAGGCTCAAAAGGGGTGAACGAGGGGTTAACTTCCTTATTTCTCCAGTGTTTGGGAGTTGAAACAATGTCTGTATATCCTCAGCAAAGTTTTATTCGAAAGCATACCAGCAACAATTATGGGTATTTTGTTTTCATCATCCTCCCTCAGATCTTTGCATAAACAAAAGCTTGATAAAGGGAGTAAACAAGAGAAATGTATTTGAAAGCAATAAATGAAAATGATTTGAATCAAAACATTGCAATGCTCATTTCATTAAACTTAACATGAAAGTACAAACGGAATTTGAAAGCAACAATTTTAACATAAACAAGGAAAAATGCAAACAGAAAGAAACATGGCTTAGTGACTAATCAGTAACAAGGATGAGCTGTCCTGTCTGAAACACTAACTTTAGGAAGTGACTTGAGGGTATCCCTACTCAGTCTTCAGCCACTTTATTTTGGCAAAGGATTGTTGATGACATTAGGACCTGCCTCTTTGAAAGTGAGAGCATTTGTTTTCACCAATTCTTGCACTCTGTTTTTCAATGCATAACAGCTTTCTAAATCATGATCGGCAGCTCCCTGATGAAATTCACAATGAAGGTCAGATCTGAACCCGACTAGAGGAGGATTTCTAGGAATCAGAGGCCTAGTTGTAATCAAGCCTTTCTGCACCAATGCAGGATACAATTCAGTGTATGTCATAGGGATGGGATCAAACTGAGCCCTATTCCGATTCTGATTCTGCATAATATTCTATCGTTGAGGGACATGAACTGGTTGAGCATTGACCGCAGGAGTAACAGCCGCTACTTGTGGTTGATCAGTGTATTGAGGCCTACGGCGAGGTCCTCTTCTCTCAGTCGAGACAGCATTGGCTTCTACCTCTTTCTTCTTCTGAAAGTTCCCAAGGTATTTCTTTGCACCATTAGAAG
The DNA here is from genome assembly GCA_948472305.1 of Vicia faba. Classification (NCBI taxonomy): domain Eukaryota; kingdom Viridiplantae; phylum Streptophyta; class Magnoliopsida; order Fabales; family Fabaceae; genus Vicia; species Vicia faba. The sequence continues at coordinate 812,814,374 of OX451741.1, read as the reverse complement.
ATTCAACAGCTTTAGACACTTTACCATTCTTGATTCCTTCTTATAATCTCTGGCCAATAGTCATTAGGTCTGTGAAGCTGGAAGACACACTACCAATCATCTTCTCCCAAAAGAAAGGGGATAAAGTATCCATGAACAAACCAGTTAACTCTTTCTCTGCCAGAGGTGGTTCAACTTGAGATGCCAATTCTCTCCAACGTTGAGCATATTCCTTGAAAGATTATTTCTCATTCTGAGACATATTTTGTAGTTGGTGATGATCAGGTGCCATGTCAAGGTTGTATTTGTATTGATTTATGAAAGCATCAACAAGATCTTGGAAGCATTGGATACGACCTTTCTCAAGTTCCATATACCATTTCAATGAAGCTCCACTCATACTATCTTAGAAACAATGGATAAGCAGCTTGTCATTCTTTGTGTAAGCAGACATCTTTCGAAAGTACATCACCAAATGACTTCTTGGACAAGTATGCCCCTTATATTTCTCAAACTCGGGAGTCTTGAATTTTGCAGGCATAACCAGATCAAAAACTAGGCACATGTTGTTAGCATCAACACTGAAGAACTCATTTCCTTCCATAGCTCTGAGTCTCTTCTCCAAAGTCTGATACTGTTCTTTGAACTCTTCAAACTCACCAAATTCTTCTTGGCTCACACTTCGAGGACTGGAAGCATGGCACTCAAAGAGAGGATTCCCAAAAGCAGCTTGTGCAGCAGGTTGACGAAAAGCAGTATGAACGATTGGTTGAGGTTCAGCGAAAACTGGAGCTTGAAAGACTGGTCGGGAAGACTGACCAACCATTGAAGTAATTACAACAGGTGGTGAGTAATTCTGAGGTAACCCAAACTCTGGCCATGCAGTAGATGTATGCTGGATAGGTTGAGTGTCAACAGCAGCTGTTGGGATTTCAGATATCACAGTCCTTAGAGGTGGCTCTCCTCTGGAAATCAGGACTTGCATCATCTCAGTAAGTTTGGCCATGCCTGACTTCAACTCGTCGATTTCCATTCTGTGTTATTCTTGGTTTTCCATTCTCAATCTGACAGCAGCTCTAGTCCCGTAATTGTGTTGAGGAATCAGCTTGATGGTAGACGAATAACTGGAAGAAAGAAGCAACCGGGAATAAGATCCTGAATAACCTGGATGTATGCAGAATGATGCAGAGGATGCAGATGATATGCAATGTTATGCAATGCACTGTACGGTAACAAGATCACATGGTTCAGGGTCACGAGCCTGGAGTCAAAGATACAACCCATAAGGTATGGACTAATGGTTATCACCTGCCGAACAAGGTTCTAAGAGGTTCCCAGAGTCTACATCCTTCCTTCGGATATTACCAACTTCCTGATTAACTCGGTAGTTAGTAATATTCTCAAGAAAAACTCGTCCGAGCGTAGTATCGCGTGACAACTACTTCCGGATTACTCTGTTATAGCTTCCGCACTACACCTAAAAGGCCAAGAAGGGTTAGGTAATCTATGGTCCTCAGCTTCGGCAGGCTCCCAGGTCGAAAGCAGTACGTATTCCCGATTACTCGGTAAACGACACTACAGTCAAAGGGGCCTCCACTGAGTGGGGAATCTCATGCCTCCTTTTTTGGGATTACTCCCTCAAAGTTAACATGACTATACCGCCCGTCCTATCTTAAAGTTTGCCCAAGTCCGGGTATAGGAATTATGAGTAATCACCAAGCACCCTGTAAACCAGGAAAATCCAGACAAACATATATACAAAATATAACACATAAACAACAATAACACATATACAGATATAAACAAAGATAGGCTCAACCCACTTAGGGATGGACCAGCAAGAGGTCAATCTTTCCCCAGTGAAGTCGCCATTTTCTCTGTAGCGGTAGGAATGTGCAAGACTAAGCCATTGGATTGACTAGACTTTATACAAATCAAAATAAAAATCGCCATTGCGCTTTATTGTTTCCAAAGGAATGGGAAAAGAGCGAATAACCCAAAAAGCGGGGGAAAGATTCAAGGTAAGGGGGTTGGTTATGCAAAGGGAAGGTATTATCACCCTAAACATCTACGGTACTCCGCAGGAACCTCTTTGAAAAATCTGTATATTTTGGCTATAAAAATGTGTTGTATATAAAATGGATGGTGGAGGTGAGAAAAGAAATATTTTTATGATTTTTGCACCCGCCGCGGTTGCGAACCTTTAGTGCCTACGTACCACCTTTCGTGCAATAGGGGATCAGGGTACACGTAGTTCCTCTAGAAAAGACTTGTCTGTTGGTTGATTTTAAACAAGGAGACAAGTCGTCATTGTTAGGAGAGAAATCTCGACTAACGCCCACAAGGTATGAGAAAGATGGACCCTGCGTCAACAAGAGTGAGGGTTTGAGAACGCCTCTAGTACTCAAGTGGAAAAGTCGACACCTTTATAACCATAGGGATAGGAGAATGTTGCTCGACTATCAATGAATCATGTCTCACCTTGAAAAAAAGTTTTGAATGTAAAAGGTGCTCGAGCACACAAAAAGATTTGAATGAGTTGAAGTGTTTTTGTTAATTTTGAAAGAAATGTCAAAGTATGATTAAATGTATTGAAGTTTGTTTAAAGAAAAGAACTTTTGAAAGAAAAGGAATTCGACAAGGTCGAGGTTTATTATGAAAGCGGTTCGAGTTTAAAAACAAAGAAGATTTTGAAAGAAGATGAGAAGGTTTTTAAAATTAAAGAAGATGGGAGGAGATGAAGGGACTATCCTAAAGCATAAGGTAAAAACTAAGGAAGAGAACCGTCTAACCAACAAGAAGCCGATACTTGACATTATGAGCCAATGTAGAATTCCCATTCTTTGGAGTGAAACCAAGCAAGAAAGGATACTAGACCTCGTGAGAAGACCAAACTTCAAGTGTATTAAGTCTTCACAAAAGTTGGGCAGAGTAACGACTGTATACGGGTGAATTCTAGATTATAAACAAAGTATGTAATCACAATGACCTGCACACAAAACAAACAAACAACCCAATGTCTTGAGGTAAACCCCAAGAGCTCTAGACAAAATATCAAATAAAGTCACAAAGTCTCCAAGATAGGCCAAGGTCTCTAATCCTAAGTCCAAGAAGTCCATCACTCCATAATGCAAAGGATAGTAACCATGTAGTCCAAGTATCATTAATGATTTTTATGGTTCATGTTGATTATTAGGTGTCTTTAAAAAGAAAGAAAAGCTCAAGTGAGCAAAATAAAAATGACATAAAAGTAAATGCTCAAGTGAGCAAAGATGAAAATAGCATGAAATGTAAAATTCTAAAAGTAAATGGTACATAAACCATGAAAATAAAAGCGTAAAGTAAAGTTAATTGTTAGTAATTAGTGGTTAGTTGGATGACCATCTTGAAACTTGCATTTGGAACTCATTAGAGGATTGGTAGAACCAAATCCTCCACACAACAAGTTTCATTTTCTTTTTGTCAAGTATATCATCCATTTTGGAATTCTCACAAAGCAACATGTAATGATCAACGATGTTTAAGTGATCCGCGTTGACCAAAGGTGTTGTAGATCCATTAGAGGATTGGTAGAACCAAAGCCTCCACACAATGAATCTCAAGGTTATTGGATCAAAGAGATCAAATTAACATACTTGGGCTTGCAATCATAAGTTTGGGCCACGAATGATCATTTATTCGAATCGGGACAAAATTTTGCGCTATATTAAGCAATCGTAAGTGGACTTATGTAGAAGTCGCACCTGTTTTGAGGCCGGTCAATAGCAATCTATGTACTTCATGTTTGGATAAATTATATAGAGATCACCATCCCTTAACATGTAGCACAATTAAAAAAGAAAGGGATAAGATGAAGAGGGAGGGGAATGATAAGCTAATTTGGATCACCATTTCAAAATTCTTTCATCTTTAAATCAACCACTCCTCTAGATGGATTAAAGCACTAAACATATCATTAATCCAAAGCACCAAAAATGAATGAAATAATTCACTCTTTGGTAGATTTGAATTTATGAACATTTATCCAACTTCATCTACATCACAAAGTCCATTGAGTTTAAAGACAAATTGGACATTTAAAATTGCAATCTAAACCAACAATCAAAAGGAATGAGTAGAAAAAAGCATTTTGGATCAAAACTACCCCAAAACAAGGCAAAAAAATGCATTTTGTCCCTGTGTAAATTGATTGAACTATTGTGTAAATCGATTTACACAGTACAGTTTTCAAAAATCTGCGTGAAATTGCTTCTGTGCAATCGATTGCACTACAATGCAAATCGATTGCACACAGTGACAGTAGCAAAAACAACATTTTAAAAGGACAATTTCTTGTTCAAACTTTCCATCAAACACCTTATGATCATGGATCCAATTGAGCACGAAAATTCCATCAAATTATGAGAAAATAACACCATTGGAATCACAAAATAATGCTCAAAGAATCAAACCCAAAGATGAACAAGAGATCACATTGTGAAAGATGAATTATCCAACTTACCAAAGGTAGATCTAGAGAATTATCAAAACAACTTCAAGAATTTGCTTCAATTCAACCACAAAAATCAATTGACCAAGCTTAGATGTAGAGAATTGATGGAGAAAAAGTGTTTGGATGAAGGTTTAGCTCAAAGATTAGTAAGCTTCAATGCAAAGCTTACTAACTTTTTGAAAATGGAGTTTTGAGTGAATTTGGTAGATGGAGAGAATTGAGAGATTTTTTAGCAAGGTGGATTTGGCTATCAAAAGCTTGAAATTTGAATGAAATGGGGGCTCTATTTATAGAGTTTAGGATTGGGGTTAGTGGTAATTTGGTAATTGATTCTTGGAGCCAAAATTTAAATTAATGATAATTCTTTCAAATATTAGAGCCAAAATTTGAATTAATGATAATTCTTCTTAAAAAATGAAAAATTGGAACTAAAATTTGAATTAATGATACATCTTTCAAAAATGAAGAAAAATTGGAGCCAAAATTTGACAATTTTAAAATGCTGATTTTTTTTCAAATTTCACGTTGTGCAATCGATTGCACTACAGTGCAAATCGATTTGCACAGTGTATCTTTCCAAAAATTATGCAAAATTCACTTTGTGCAATCGATTGCACTCTAGGAGCAATCGATTGTACAGTGAAAAAAAATGAAACTTTTTTTTAATTCTTTTTTCTTTGCAAAATAGAGATTTTAGGGACATAATACCGGAAAACCTTATTTGCCATATGCTTCGACTCGGTACCTACAAAACACAAATATGCAAAGACAAAGACAAATATTTTTTTGCATTTTGAGTAGAAGTTAGTCAACAACACAAGAGAAAACTTAAAGATAGGATGCAAATGTGATGAATGAAGCTATTTATTAATGACTGTGACTGAATGATAAAATATGGTATGAAAGTGAGACTGAAAAAGTTAGGGGCGAAATTTAGGGTACAACAGTAGGCACCTTGAATTTAGGGGGAATCACAATCCCAACAACCAACCCTAGCTCTTAGAAATCCAGCCCAGGCACTCTCTGCACCTCCATAGCTGCCAGACGTTCTTCCAGATTCTTGTACTTGTCATCTACAGAAGGGTACTGCTGTTCTGAATAGTCTTCATCCTCCTCTTCTTCTTCTTCAGCCTCAGACTCAGATGGTACTGCAGCTCCTTTACCCTTTCCTACCCCTTCATCAGATGTTGGAACTGTGAATTATGGGCTTGCAGATCTTTGACCGTCTGCTCTATATCCATCTTGCTGAAATAAACAACAGAGAGATAAGTAAACCTGGTGTGAAGACCTGTTTATGCATATGATGAATGATGTGTATTCATGTAATGCAATCAAGGATTCAGAAATTCAAATTTGTTGTAAACAAAAAGGAACACACGTCATATTAATAAGATAGAATTTGTTAGTACATAAGTGCCCCATGGGCAAAATAATACAAAATTCTAATGTAAAAAGACGTTGCGCATCCTCTTTGGTGCAATGTAGGTGTTGAGAGTCCGCTCTTCGTGGAGTTGACGAGTAAGTTCCAAAACCTTCTTCTCACTGGCGTAGAAGTTGGCTTCAAAAGTGTTCCATTCTTCCTTGAGCTGTATCCAACTCCTTTGTAAATCTTCCAATGATGTTGGCATGTCAGGATGTAGGAGGGTGTATGGAACCTCTCCTTCCATAACAAGCTCTTTGATCACGGGAAGAATGTAGGGGTAAGGCATCATAAGACTCTGGGTGCGGATTCGTACCCACTTGAGGTAAGGCTCAAGGGGGATGGAATCCTTATGTCCCAATGTCTTACTGTCCACCTTATTGGGCATCCTCCAAGCTCGGATGAACCGTTGTCGAAGTCCTTGAACATCGTTATCGAAGTCAAAAACCAAGTCTGGAATCAGCATGTCATGAGGGCCATCCCTTCGGGCATACACAAACTGTCTCAGAGCCAAACAACAGTTGTAGGTGATGCCTCCCCTAATGCCAAGTAGTGGCACATTAGGGAATTCCCTACAACGATCAATGATGATGACATTTTCTTTGGACCGAGAACACCAATGAACATCAGAATGTGTAAGAGTCATCAATCGTTGTGACCACCTTAAGCCTTGCTCATTCTTCAAGACTGATTGGGGAAGGTGAGAAATAAACCACCTTGCTAGAAGAGGAGTACAACACATGAGAACACCTCTTTTCCTCATTGTTCGTGTGTGAAATGAGTGGAGGATATACCCAAGCAATGTAGGCACAGGATTCCGAGATATGAAAATCTTGACAGCATTCACATCTATAAGTTGATCAGGGTTTGGGAACAAGACCAACCCATAGATGAGAAGAGCCGCGATTTCCTCAAAAGGTCGCAGATCTAGAGAATTCCAGCAGTCTTGTACCTTCTCAAACAGAAACTTTGCCAAAAAAACCCTTGACACCACTTCTGGTTTCCCAATGACCTTTGACATCAGATGGTTGCAAGTGTAGGGCTTGAGCAACATCTTCAGGCTTTGGATCTCTTTCCTTACCGTTGTAAGGTAGTTAATGGAGAATAGGAATCCTCAAGAGTTGAGAAAATTCCTCCAAAGTAGGCACTAGTTGGTAATCAGGAAATGTAAAGCAATGGTGTAGGGGGTCAAAGAACTGGAAGAGAACTTTCACCATGTCTTCTTCAATGTTGGAGTTGACCAAGTTGAGAAGTCTACCATGTCTTTCAGTGAAGGGAAAATTCTCTGGAATCTTGGAAGCAAGCTCTTTGAGCTGAGGAGGGATTCTCACAAGGTTGACCTGGATTGTTTTCCTGCAAAGTGAATCCATTACCTACAAAACAGGAACAAAGATGAAGATCCAAACCCTTGAAATGGTTAGTGGATGCACATGATGTTTATGATGCTCATGATGTTTATGCACAAGTATATGTACAAATAAGTCACACAAGTTTCTAGTTTCAGGCTTGCATGGAGTTTCATAGGTAAGTACCCTCTTGAAGTTTAGTTGGCTCAACATGTCCTATAAATAGTAACCGGGTTCTAAGGAGCTCAATATCACTGGATTATTTTCTGTGTTCATTGTTTCAGTTTTAGCCACTTTACTGGCGACCTAAATATTCCAAGAAAACAACCCTCAATGAGTGTAGTATCGAGTATCTACCAACTTCGGACTGCACCAAAGTCGGTCATCTCACTACTCCTAAAAAGGCCAAGATGGTCAAGTAAAGGATCTAAAATTCCACTAGTGATTCATGACATCACTCAGCGGCCCCGTATTCTCTTTGATTAACTCAAAGGCTACTGGTACCCACAAATATGTCGCACTAATATAGCTATTGCTTCAACCATGTCGATATACCCCGCACAGTTTCCACAATGTATTGCTATTTACCTATGAATGTTTCCCAAATCCGGGTAGAGGATTTCAAACCAAAACAATAGAACCAAATGTAAAGCAATCAAAGCAAGCAAAGTAAGCATGTAAAGGTGATTTAAACCCTAAGGTAACCCCATTTTTAGAAATCTCCCCAGTAGAGTCGCCAGTTCTGTGATACGGTGGGAGAATTGACTTGAGGTTTTGCGTTTGTGTTCGCAAATGTTTCGGTTTAGCAAGAGTCACCACCGACTTTTTGTTTTATCCAAAGGAAAGGTCAAAAAGCACAGGAAATACCTTTGAGATGTTTTCTTGGGTTAGGGGGGTAGATTATGAAAAGGGAAGGTGCTAGCACCCTTTACATCCATGGTTTTCCATGGGCTCTTAGTTACTTGTTTAGATCACTTGCTTTTGCTTTTCAATTGTTTGAAATGGTGCTTTGTGTGTGGTTTTGAAAATATTTTGAAAAGAGGCCTTGTCTAGGCAACCTTTGTAACAATTCTTGTTTAAATGTTTTACAAAGGTTTTTGTCTTTTGAAAAGATGTTTCAATGTTTGAAAGTTTGCTTTGGGAAATGTCTTGAAATATGTTGTGATGTGTTTTTGAAAATAGCAAGGATGTTTGCAAGTTTTGATCAAGTAACTAGGAGCATCTACCCCACTTACTCAAAAGTCTTTCCTACATATTTTTAACCCTTTGACATTGTTGTTTTACCATTGTATTTGGTAAACAAACTTGTGTTTGGATGTTAAACGGGACAGGCGCGGGTCACCGTATGACCATGATAGCAATTGTGTTAAGTATGTTAGCAACTTTTTGAGGCACTAGATCATTTTGTTTAGGCAACCAAGATAGTGTCATCGAGGGACTATGATCTTTTTGTTTTGATTTTGTTTTGCCAAGACACCTAGCATGCATACCATGGCCATTTTTAAGGAAACAAGTGGATGAAACCCTAGGGGTGCTTGTGTGCATTGGGTTGTCATTTTCATGCATTTTTTTGTCTTGTTTTAGTCAAGCTATTTATTGATTTTAGATTTTTGCATACAAACCCTAATCTTTCTATCATGGCATATTTGAAAGCTATAAATGCGTAAAAGTAAATCTACAACTATTACAACATTGATATGGGGAGGGGGATACAAATTTGAATAGGGGATTATTTGCAAGAAATTAAAACCCAAAGATTATTACAACCAAATTGAATTCTTTGTTCAAATAATAAATAAGCAAATATTTAAATGGACAATTAAATAAATATGCAACATATCATAAATATGCAAAAATGTTTTTTTGTATTATTTTATGTATGTAAAAATGAATTATTTAATGTATTAAAAATAAGAAAATAAAAGATTATTTTTATTAAGGGTGGAAACCCTAATTTGTATTAAGAAAATATATATATATATATATATATATATATATATATATATATATATATATATATATATATATATATATATATATATATATATATATATATATATATATATATATATATATATATATATATATATATATATATATATATATATATATATATATATATATATATATATATATATATATATATATATATATATATATATATATATATATATATATATATATATATATATATATATATATATATATATATATATATATATATATTATATGTATTTATTTATGTACAAGAAAATAAATAAAATATGTACAAATGTTAAAAAATAAAAATAATGTGAGAAAATATTATCTAAGTATATAAATACTAAAAATAAAAATAAAATATTTTTATCGTATTATTTACAAGTTTTTTATTAAAGAAAATAAAAGTGTATTCTTAAAGTAATTATTTTTATGTTAGAAAAAATAATAAAAATAACAAAATAAAATGTGAAAATTTATTAAAATATTTTTAGGAATTTTTAATGTTTAGAAAAAATAAAATAATGTCAGAAATGAAAAAGAAAATAGAAAAAATATGCAAAAAATAAACAAATGGGCTGAGGGGTGTAAACAACAAGTCAGGGGGTGTCAAAAGCATGGAACAAAACAGGCCTAGCCCACTTGCTTCATCTTTAACCTTGTGACAAACAAAAACGCGTGCTTGATGTTCAAATCTGGAAATCCTGCATCCGTGCTCTAAAGCAAAAACTTGCAACATGAAAGTTGTAGAGCATGATCATACGATTCTAACCATATAAAAAACTTAATCTAACTCTCAAAGACCAGAGAGAATTTCTCTGGCCCTAATTTCTAACCTAGATTTTTCATAAAGTTCATCATTCAAATTCTCCCAACACAATTAACTTAAATGAAATCTATGCATATGTATAGCTTGAGGGCAATGAGTACTACATTTTTTATTCAAAAACCTAAGCCTAATGATTCCTAAATAGAGAGATAGAAGTTTAAACTTTACCTGTTTCAGTTGAACTCGAGTATGGCAATGTAGGGGTTTTCAGTGAGGCCTGAGATGCTTGTGAGCTTGCTTGAACTTCCTTTGATCTTCCCTAATGCTTAGTTTGCTTTGAACTTGCTTGAATCTCTCTATAGAACTCAACCTGCAAAGTCAGAATTCAAAAATGGTGAAGGGTGTAAATGGAGTTACAGTCACTGGCCAATGGTTGGGATAGTTCAAGGGTGTTTGAGGATTGGATAGCTCGTGTTTCTGGCTTGGTATGTTATGCAAAAGTCGTTTGGAATGGTTACAAGAGTTGGTTTTATCAAATACCCAAGTTTTGTCCCTTTTGCAAGTTTTCTTATTTTTTAAGAAAAGTGTGAAGTGATCAAGCAAAGAGCCTGTACAGGCCTCCTTCCTAGCTGCACAAAGTTGTTGTACTTTTCCATGAGTTTGTGGAGTTGGTAAGTTGCAAAAAGCTTGGTTCAAGGCTCAAGGGAAACAAGTTGACATAAAGCCACCTTTATCAAAATGGCATTGTTAGCTTTTTGCCATTTTTAGATTAATTCAATATGTAATCTTCCATTGATCAGAATAATGCCTTAAACCATTGAGTTTGCATTCAATTTTTGAGTGTGGAATGGTTTAGATAACTGTAAACAAGTACAAACAAGGCTGGATAGAAATTGCAACTTGTAGCATAGTGAAAAATGCCATGGATGAAAGTGATATTTTTCCAAATTCAAACCTTCGATTCTCCCTAACCACAAATGATTTTGGAGAGTTCTTGGATATTTTGGAAAGCTTGTAACATGCTCTACAATCCATATTTGAAATGAATTTTGAGATTCTACTTGGAACTATGTGAAAAATTTCCATGAAGATAGGTCAAAATCCTGCCTAAACTAAGGCAAAATTTCACTAAGTTAAAAGTTTCATAGACCCTTGTTCCAAAAATCATAACTTGAGATCCAAGCATCTTTTGGGAAAACTTTATGAATAAAAGTTGTATATTTCATGGAGGACTACAACTTTCATGTTGGAAGTTTTGTTTGAATCCAATTGTATCATGGTGAAAAAATTGGGCAAAGTTTGGTAAAAATAAGAAAATTTCATAACTTAGAGAAATTCAAGTTATGAAAATTTTTCAATCTTAAACCCTAATTTGCAAAATTAGGTTTCTTGATGACCAAGTTTCATGTTTTGACACATCTTGATGAAAAATGACCCTTGGCACTTGATTTTGACCAAAAAGTCAAAGTTTGACTTTTCAGTGTACCGTTGATTTTTGATCAGTTGACTGGAAAATTCATCTGTCAATCAAATGCTTTTGAGATCTTTTGAACCTTGTGAATAGGTCAAGATGATGCCATTGAGTCCTTGAATCCATGTTTGAACCCAATTTTCCATTGGCTAGGTGAAAAATCAGAAATTGCCCTTATACAGTCAAAACCCTAAAAATGACCATTTTACCCTTTTGATGATCTGATCAAATTTCTTGAGGAGTTGTGGTCCAAACTTGATCAAGTGGTTCATATGAGTCTATAATGTTGATGTGGATAAAAAATTATGAGGTTTGACTGTAAATTGGCCATAGTTGACTTTTTCCCCAATACAGCTGATTTCTATGTCAATTGTCCAATTGGCTGGGCAAGAATTTGAATCAAGGCTTGAAACTTGGTATGAGCAATCTTATAAGTCCAACATGAATTATGAAAGTCACTTTGAGCATTGGAAGTCCTAAAATATTTGTGCAAACTCAAACCCTAATTTCAGGTCATCAGTGCAAGGAGATGTCTTGAGCAGAGCCAAACCCTAATCTGGTCTTGAGTCCAAAGAGTCTTGTAAGGGGAAATCTTGATAAAATGAGAGGGGAAATTTTGGGGTACAACACATGTTATTGAATTGATGCGAAACAACTATGACTAGGTGGTAAGTGAGTCGCTTGTTAAACGAGAGGGCGTGGGTTCGATTCCCCCTTTTGTCAAAATCTTTTCTTTATTTTCCAGGTTAACACGAGTTCATTATATGTTGATTGATACTCATTCTCAATCACGAACAAGCATATGGCTTGATGGATGAAGATATCACCTTTGAGCCAAAGTGGGTGGGTTCGATCCCCACTCCATGCATTTTATTTTCTCAGTTTTTCTAAGCCTTGTTTTTCATTCTATTTAATTATCTATTTTTCTAATTAACCAATTAACCAAAAACCATAAAATACCTTTTCAAAACATAATTAGTTATTTCATTACCAATTAATTTTCTTTAACTAATTAGACTTTAGGTTTTTATTAATTAAAATGAATTAGAAATTAGGTTTTTTTTAATTACCTTTAACACTTAGATTATTTTCTACAAAAACATGTTTTCTAACACATAGAATCTTAAGGTTGTAAACATCTTTTTCTAACACTTTCATTCATTTTTTGCCAGTTACTTTCTTAGTCAAGTGTATATGACGCACTCTCTAATGTAATAGTGTAGATTTATTTTTCGCATCCTTTTTCTTATTATGTAACTGCTCACAGGATGTAATAGTTTAGGCTTAATTTTACGCACTTTACATTCTGCACATTACATTTTTAACTATTAGTAATTAGGGTTTACATGGAAAGACTAACAACTGGACATAGAAAACCTAATTCTCAAGACTAAATAACTGAATTAACATACAACCACACTTGCATCTTTAGGGTAACCTCTCTTGTTGCCTTACGAATATTGGTCATGTCTCTCGAAAGTAGGAGTACTTTAGCAAAAGACCCTCGATACAATCATCATATTCCCTACGATACAAAAGATCATAGTCCCTTGATTTCCCTCGAGTTGCCTACGAAAAGATGATCTAGTCCCTCGATGACCCTACGAGCAAAATGATGATAGTCCCTTCGGTACAATTTCTAAAGTATCCTTACATGTTGCCTTCTATGACCATACGATGACCCTACGCATATCCCTTCACATCCAATAGATAAGATTATCTACCAATTAATGGTACGGATATTATCTCCAAAGGAAAAGGAAAAGAGTAGGAAAGACAAAAAATCTGGTGGGTAGGACTCTTGAATGCTTGCTCAGAAATAAAAAAAATTCTCACATCACACTTTCAAAATAATAAATATTTTCAAAAACACTTTGTATACATTCTTGAGGAGTGATACAAGAATCATTACAAAGTCTGTCTTTCATTGGCATTTCAAACTATTTTCACACAATTCACACACAAAAAGCAAGCAAGCTAATCAAATAAGAGCCCGTAGATAACTACAAATGTAAAGGATGCTAATACCTTCCCTTCACATAATTTACCCCCCAAACTCAAAATATTTCAAGGTCTTTCCTTTTCTTTTCACCTTTCCTAAATATTGGATAAAATAAAAGTCAGTGGCGACTCTTGCTAACCGCACATTTGCGATAACACTAAAAAAGTCAGTTCTCCCACCGTATTACAAGAACCTTTGAAGACTTTACAGATAATATATTCTTCTTTGCTATGGATAACAAAAGAGAATAACATATATCCCTATATCCACTAGGACACTCACCTTGCATTGGACTAAACAGATCCATATAACAGGTTCTAAAATTTTTCAATTGTATGATGTTGCACATTTTGGTGTGACATCTTGACTTTATCTTCCATGAACATTACGCTACAGAATAATAAATTAATTACTTGTGTAGTTCACAAATAGAAATTTATTTTAAATCCTCATAAGAACTTCATACATCTCAGTAGAGACAAAAGATTTTTCCTTGATGACACATACCTTAAGACTTTGAACACACACTTGACATATGTTTAACACAATAGTCATCAGTACTTTAGTAAGAAGACCATTACCAAAACTTAGATACTCCATCACGTATTCTTTATATACCCAATGCCCTTATACTTCCCTTTTAGCATCAAAAACAAAAGGAACAGTTGATTATAATGAGACTTAAACAAACCACCATAAACACTTTTACTACAGTCAAGTGTTTGGATCAGTCACTGCCAAAATACCAATCATCTTAGTTGAAGATCTAAGAAAGATTTGAGAGATAAGGCAATTAACTCCTTCCCTGAGTTTTAACCACTACTTGGTTAGCCCACGATAAACATGACCTTTGAGGAAGTAAGCAAAATTGTTAAGATCAACTTTTCACAGAAGAAACGTCTTCAGTTCAAGTATATTCCTTTAGCTTGAGTATTCTGATGTCTAGTATAATGTTGAGACATTAACATTGATATCCTTGACTCATTTTTCCTTTTGATAAAAATAACCTTTTGTCACTTGAGTTTTCTCTTTGCTAATAATAACTTGAAAACCCAACCCCTTTTAACCTTCCAATCATTATTCCACTTGAGGAACCTCCTCCAACAAAACTGAACTAACCTTATAAACTTGATCATGATATCAAGTTTGAAGGATGATAGAGTCACCTCACCCTGAAAATAATAGATGGTGGACAATCCTTCATTATCTTAAGACATAAGATCATAACTAAATCACATATTATTTCTTCATGATTGACAATCCTCTTTATTCTAGATACACAGATCTTTGAATAAAATAGCCACCATATAATGAGATAATTCTTAAAAACAAAAATCTTCACCAGAAGTTCATCTCCCAGTTAACCCAGTAACATCCTTGGAAAATTCATAATCAGAATCACTTTCTGTAATACGGTGGAAGAATTGACTTGGGTGTTTTTTCATTTTATCGCAATTGTTGCAGATAGCAAGAGTCACCACTGACTTTTCTTTTATCCAATAAGGAAAGGGTGAAAAGAACAGGAAAGACATTTGAGATATTTTCTTGATTTCGGGGGGTAGGTTATGAAAAGGGAAGGTGTTAGCACCCTTTTCATCCATAGTTATCTATGGACTCTTAGTTTCTTGCTAGCTCACTTTTGAAATTGTTTTGTTTGAAATGTGTTTGTGATGGGTTTTAAAAGTATTTTTGAAAAGTGCCTTCGTTTAGGAGAACTTTTTAATTATTCTCGTCTCTATAAAAATGTATACAAAGTGTTGACTTTTGAAAATATTTCATGAAAGTGTTGGTTTGTTTGAAAGATGTTTTGTTTTGAAATGTTTATGAGCAAGCAACTACGAGCATTCTACCTACTCAAAAAGTCGTTGTTCTTTTCTCTCTTCCTTTAACATTGTTATCTTACCATTGATTGGTAAGAAGCCTTATCTTTTGATGTGAAGGGACGGGCGTGGGTCATCGTATAATCATAGATAGCAATATTATGAGATACCTTAGAACTTTCTTAAGGGTATAAGATCATTTTGAAGGCAACATTTGAAGCGTCATTGAGGGACTGTGATCTTGTATTCTTGATTGTTTTTGCTAAGGTGTCTCATATGCATAACATGACCATTTTCACAAGGCAATAACTGGGGTTAACCCTAGAGGTATGAGTGTGCAAGTGTTTTAATTTCATGCTTGATTTATCTTGGATTAGGGTTTGCTAATATTGATTTTATTTTTCCATACAAACCCTAATTTACTAGCATTTATGTTTGATAGTAATAAATTGCGGAAAGTAAATGTCTATGCTATTACATCATTAGGGGACGGGGTATACAAATTTACAAATGGGGATTGCAAGAAATTAAATCCTAATTATCTATTACAACCATATTGAATTTGAATAAATGTACAAGAAATGAAATGAATATAATGTACAAGTATAAATGGATAAGGAATGGATTTTTGTTTGGAAAGATAGTTCTGACCTAATTAACTTAAAAGAAAATAATTAACTAAAATAAGAAAATTTAAGTTAAATAAAAGAAATTAATTTATTAAAGAAAACAAGTTTTTTTTTTAGGTTTCTTTATGAAAGGAGTTTTATCTTGGCTAAGTAGTATAAATTAAATTAAGAAGACCTAAATTCTAAGTTAATTTTAATTAAATTAAAATAAATAAACCTAAGTCTAATAATTAATAAACAAATTTTGTAAGAAAAATGTTTATGCCTTTTGATCTTGAATAAAAATAACACAAATATTTAGTATAAATAAATAAAAATATTTTTTGTCTTTTTGTTAATAAAATATTAATATTATTAATAAAAAATAAAAATAAAATAAAATAAATAAAATAGTCAGGAGGGTGAAAGTTTGATTTGGGGTGTTTTGTAGAAAACAGTTTTTGTATTCAAAGCCTGGCCCATTTTTGTTTTTGTAAACAGAATAAATAAAATAAAATGAATGAGCTTGCGTGATGCTGGACAAATGGGGGGTTAGTTAAAGCAAAGACACCAGGCCTAAAGACTCTAGGCCCAGGCACGCTAGTTAGAAACAAAAAAAAAAGAGAGGAAATGTTAGAAAAATATGAAAAATGGCAGGCTATGGCTCAAACCCACGCCCTCAGCAATATATGTGCGCTGCCTTGCCACTGGGGTGGCTATACATCCGTAACTTAAAAAAAACTATAAATATATATTACAAAATACTTCCATGGCCTGAACTTCATCTTCAACCTCATGTCAGCCAGTTCACATGTATCTCATTCATTTCTCAACCAAAATAGAAAATGCAAACATGAAAGTTGTGTAAAATCTCATCACAATTTAAAAAATATAACTCATTAAAACTATAAGTCAAAGATGAATGAGAATTTTGCTGGCCCTAATCTGAACCCTAAGTTTTCCAGAAATTTCAATCTCAAAATTCTCTAAGCTCAGGCAAGATAAATGAAAACTATGGACATGGTTAGTTTCAGGACAATGATGTCTACATTTTGTATTTGAAAATGCAAGTCTAACAATGCCTAAATGAAGATATGAAAGTTCAGAAAAATACCTCAAAAACTGGAAATCGTGAAATGAGTTTGAGCTTATTTCAAGTGATGGTAATGATCAGGTTAGATTCCTTGAACCTCTAGGAAGCTAATGCAATAGTTGCCTTGAGCTGAGGATGGCTGAATCGTGCTGGAGAAGTCCAAGTGCAAAGCTTTGTTTTTTAAAATGGAGGTTGATGATGGAGGTGTTATATTTGTGTAACAAGTGCTTAGATTGTTTGTATATGATGTTTAGAAGATTTTGGAAGTGAAGGGTCAAGAAACTCACGAATGGATTAGGTGTTTGAGATTTTTGGCCAGAAAATGAAACAATGGAGGTTGTTTATTCAATCCTGACTTTGAGATGGTTTAAGGGATTAAGTCTTTGTGTATTGGCTTGCAAATAGTGCATATATTTATAGGCAAAAGGTTTTGTCTGCTACAACAACTCAGAATTTGAATTTCCATGTCTTAGCAACTTTACTTGTTTTTGAAGCAAAGTAACAAACATCTTCCCAAAGCTTGTACCATGCTATTGTAGAGTGGTTGAACTTTAAACATGCTTGCTTTTGGCTCATAGATGTTGTGTGTGCAGAAAGAACAAGTTCAATGTTCAAGGAGAGTGAACTTTGTGATTAAAGTCACTTTTCCAAAATGGAAGTGTGAACTTTCTTCCCAAAATGGCAAATTGATTTAGATAAATCTTGAATCAATTGGATAATAGCTTAATCAGTTGTGTAAACCATTAATTATGGAGTGAAACACAAGTTTAAGGCCTGCAAAGAAAAGATTATGCAACATGCTTGAAGATTGGATAATTGTTCATCACAAATATGCCTTGCAAATCAAGTTTGAAACCCTAACGTCTTGCCTTCGATTCTCTCAGCTCAAGTATGACCTCAATGAGTTCTTAGACATTAAGTTAAGTCAAAAATATGCCTAACTAGGTCAAAATTTCACTAAGTGTTTTTGTTTCATGTACATGTCTTCATGAATTTATAACTCAAAATCCAAGCATTTCTAGAAAAGGTTCAGCCCTACAATGTTTTAGATCTCATTGAGATATACAACTTTCATGTTGGAAGTTTTTCTTGAATCATTTAGCATCATGGTGAACATTTGGCACAAAGTTATGAAAAAAGTAAAATTTTCCAACACAGAAAAATTTCTAAGTTAGAAATTTTGACTTTTCAAAGTGAATTTTGACTTTTGATTTCTTGATGAAAAATCTCCATATTTTAACATGTCTTGATGAAATATGATTTTTAAAACTTGATTTTGATCAAAAAGTCAAAGTTTAACTTTTCAGTGTACAATTAACTTTTCATCAGTTGACCAAATTTCAACTATCAGTTAATTGATCATGAGAAATGTTTTGAACCATGTCATTAGGTCAAAATTATGTATTTGAAATCTTGAGATTATGTTTCAAGCCAACAAGTCATGTATTAGGTCAACAGTCGAAAATTGAGCCTTCTCAGTCAAAACCCTATTTTTGACCATTTTGCCCTTTTGGTGATCTGATCAAATTTCTTGAGGAATGGTAATCCAAACTTGAAAAATTGACATTTATGAGTTCAAAATGTTGATATGGATCAAAAATTATGAAGTTTGGCTGTAAATTGAACACAGTTGACTTTTTCCCCAATACAGTTGATTTTAGGTCAACCGATCAATTGATTGAGCAAAAATGTGATCCAGAGTTTGAAACTTCACATGAGAAATATTGAGTGTCAAAAATGATCCATGAAAGTCATATGTGAGATTAAAAGTCCAATTATACTTGTGCAAACTTAAACCCTAGTTTTGAGTTATCAGTGTTGTAGAAGTGTCTTGAGCTGATCAAATCTTGTGCATTCTTGATCCAATGGGAATCTTGTGAGAGAAATCTTCAGAAAATGAGAAGGAAAATTTTAGGGTACAACAGTTTCCCCTGTTCAATCTTCTTAAACCTGAATAGTTAGATTGGTGGATCCGTCATTCGTGACTCGAAGGTAAAATATGATTGAACACTAAAGTGCCCAGAAATTTGCACTCAATGATGTATTGATTCGGGAATGGGCTTATAGATGAAATTTGGAGAGATGATGGTAGAAACTGGAAGAAACATCAGCATAAATCTTTGGTCGACTCATGCTGAAAACTAGATGTCTTGGATGTCTTTAACTGGAAGAATTAATTCTGATCCAGAAGAGGTCTTCGGATCAATGATTTTTTCTGCAAGGAACAAGGGGTTAGCTGTATGCAAAGGTATGTATTGTGTAATGATGTTCTCAAAATAAATGAGATTATGTTACATGTATATGTTATGTATGTTATATGAGGTATAAATGTGACATGTTGTCGAAGCGCATCCTTGTCAGATACTGGGGAGTTTTGAGAAGTTAAATCTCGGATTATTATTGGAGATGAAGAGTATGTGTATCTTCAGACTTTGTTAAAAATGCTTCCACTGGGGATTCCTAATTTGTTGAGAAGAACTCCGCTGAGGAATATTGACTTTTCCTGAGAAGACTCTGGAGAGTGTTGATTTCTTCTTGGGGGAAAGAGCTCATGATTTCTAGTCGTCTGTTTCTCTAGTGGTGAATTATCTCTTGAAAGTTAGTTATTTGGTCGAATTCCAGGTTTCCCACCAACTTGCTGGGGATAGTGGCAAACTCTACTGGGGAAGAGGAGTTTTGTTAGTGATTGAAGAAGTTAAAACTAGTATCTGGTCGGGTCCAGGCTTTATATTAATTTGAACTTGAGGTTAACTGATATCTAGTCGGGTCCAGGTTTCAGTAATTAGAGAAGTTAAACTATTATCTGTTTGGGTCCAGGTTTTAGTAACTTAAAATTTGAGATTAACTGTTATCTGGTCGGGTCCAAGTTTCACAATAAATTGAGGATAGGATGAAGTTGAACTAACATCTGGTCGGGTCCAGGTTTTAGTAACTTGAATTTGAGATTAACTATTATCTGGTCGGGTCCAGGCTTCAGTAATGATTTGAGGAAGTTAAACGTCTATCTGGTTGGGTCTAGGCTTTAGTAACTTACAATTGAGATTAACTGTTATCTGGTCGGGTTTGGGTTTCAGTAGCAACTTAAACTGTTCTTTGGTCGGGTCCAGTCTTCACAGTAAATTAAGGGTAGGATGAAATTGAACTAACATCTGGTCGGGTCCAGGCTTCGTAGTAACTTGTTTGGATAGGAATGAAGTTAAAATATTATCTGGTCAGATCCAGGCTTCATAGTAACTTGCTTGGATAGGGATGGCTCTGTTGATAATTAAGGGATTTTGCCCATTGACTTGTAATAGTCTTAGAGGTAGACTCGAGCTGGGGACTTTTTCCATTTGTTGGGGAAATAATCCCTATTGAAGAGAATATTTGATGACCCGCGGGGGAGGTGTATCTTTCCACAAGGCTTATTTTTAAGACCAACTCAGTTAGGGAGAGGGTTTTCAAGAGATTAGAACTCTGGTTGGGAATTGCGTGAATCCAACTCTGTGGAGATAATGTTATTGAAATAACTCTATGGGGATATCTCAAATGCATTTAAGGAGATGCCTGTCACTGTTTTTAAGCATACATTGGCTAAAAGTTTAATCATGTTCATATGCATATGTTCATTCAATTTTAGTCATTTGACACTTTTGCACTCAAAACAGAAAAAACAGAAAAAAAAGGTTTGCACTTCAAAGTATATTTGTATTGATGTTTTGCCCATGAATAGGCGTTTTTGTACAAAGATACAGAGATCCTAGTAATAGGAAATTATTGAAAGAATAAAAGGAATACAAAACAAAAATAACAGCCACGTGGAAGTGATCTCATTGTATTCCAACTCCACTATTGCCCCTATGTCCTCGAACATCATCCCTTGCCACTGAAAGAAGTTGATGGGATTGATCTTGGACCATTTGAACTTGGACTTTGGTAATAAATCTGGCTGCAAAGATCCCATAGGACATAGTCATACGCTTTAATCTTTAACTTTTGGCTGAATCTCCCTTTTGGGTTTTCAGCCCACCAGGATACCCATTTTTGCCCAAATCGCCCTTTCGAGTTTTCGACTTGTCGGGTGTATAATCTTTTGCATATATCCCTAACTTTTGGCTGAACCTTTTTTGGTTTTCCGGGATGCCCTTATTTTTGCCTAGGTGTGTCAACCTAGCTGGTCATTTTACGCGTAGTATTTTTTTACTATGTCCGCGCTCACAGGATGTGGGAAGTCTTCGCCATCCATAGTAGTCAGCATCATGGCACCACCAAAGAATAATTTCTTTACAACAAATGGTCCTTCATAAGTGTGAGTCCATTTGCCACTAGGGTCGCCTTGTGGTAAAATGATGCACTTTATCACCAAGTCACCAGTCTGATATACTCGAGGCTTGATCTTTTTGTTGAAAGCCTTGATCATACATTTTTGATACATTTGACCATGACAAACAGCAACCAATTTCTTCTCATCAATCAAGTTCAACGGATCCAACCTAGTATGAATCCATTTGTCTTCATCTAAGTCTGCTTCCTTCATGATCATTAGGGAAGGAATTTGAACTTCGACAGGTAGGACAACTTCCATGCCATAGACCAAAGAGAACGAGGTTTCCCCAGTTGATGTTCGAGCTGAAGTACGGTTGCCATGGAGAGAAAATGGTAACATCTCATGCTAGTCTTTATATGTTACCACCATCTTTTGCACAATTTTCTTGATATTTTTATTGGCAGCTTCTACTGCGCCATTCATCTTAGGTCTGTACATATAAGAATTATGATCCTTGATTTTGAACTGAGTACAAAGTTTGGTAATCATAGCATTGTTGAGGTTGGTTCCATTGTCAGTGGTGATTCTTTCGGAGATACCGTAACGGTAGATAAGGTTATGCTTGATAAATATGGCTACAACGTTCTTGGTAACTGAGGCATATGAGGTTGCTTCAACCCACTTTGTAAAGTAATCAATGGCAACAAGGATGAAATGGTGTCCATTGGAAGCGGTAGGTTTGATCTCTCCAATCATGTCAATGCCCCACATTGCAAACGGACACGGAGCGGTCATGACATTCAGAGGAATTGGGGTACATGGACCTTGTCAGCATAGATTTGACACTTATGACAAATCCTTGAGTGATGATGACAATCAGTTTCCATTGTGGACCAATAGTAACCAGCCCTCAGGATTTTCTTGGCTATAGTGTGCCCACTAGAGTGAGTTCTAAAGATTCCATCGTGTATGTCTTCCATAATTTTCTCTGTCTCCTTCTTGTCTACACACCGGAGTAGAGTAGAATCATGATTTCGCTTATACAGGATTCCATTGCTTAGGAAGAATTTGGCTGAGAATCTTCGCAAGAATTTTTTATCATTGATGGAATCTCCTTCAGGATACTCTTGTTCTTCAAGATACCTCCTTACTTTATGGTACCATTGTTTCTCTTTGTTAGTATCAAGCTTATAGCAGTGTGCAGGTTCGTCAAACCTTTCGATTGCAATTATGGGAGCTTCGTTATCCCATTTGACTTTGAACATGGAAGACAATGTTTCTAAGGCGTCAGCCAACTGATTTTCTTCTCTAGGGAAATGTTCAAAGGTGATTTCCTCGAAGTATGGTATTAGGGTTAACACAAGCTCCTTGTAAGGAATAAGGTTAGGATGCTTAGTTTCCCATTCTACTTTGACTTGACTGATCACTAAAGCAGGATCCTCGAACACATTCAAGAATCTGATCCTTAAGTCAATGGAAGCCTTTAGACCCAAGATGCATGCTTCGTACTCAACCATGTTGTTCGTATAATCGAAGCATAATATAGTAGTGAATGGAGTATGGCAACCCTCAGGAGAAATAATCACAGCACCAATTCCATTGCCCAAAGCATTGGAAGCCTCATCGAAAATCATAGTCCATTGGGATCCTTGTTTAGGTCCGTCATGCAGTCCAGGTTCTTCATAGTCAGTTACTAGCATAATATTTTCATTCGGGAAGTCAAAGTTCATAGACTGGTAATCGTTAACAACTTGATGAGCCAAATGATCTTCCAATACACTTCCTTTGATGGATTTTTGTATGGTATACTGGATGTCATATTCGGTCAGAATCATTTTCCATCTAGCTATTCGTCTGGAGAGAGTTGGCTTCTCGAACATGTACTTGACAGGGTCCATCTTAGAAATCAATAAAGTGGTGTGAGTCAACATATATTGTCTTAGTCGGCGAGCAGCCCATGCCAGAGTGCAGCAAGTTTTATCGAGCAGTGAATATCTGGTTTCACAGTCGGTAAACTTATTGCTCAGGTAGTATATTGCATGCTCTTTTCGGCCAGACTCGTCATGTTGGCCTAACATACACCCCATGGAGTTCTCTAATACAATTAAATACATGATCAAGGGTCTTCCTTCAACTGGAGGCATTAAGATAAGAGGTTCTTGTAAATATTCCTTGATCTTGTCAAAGGCAATTTGGCAGTCGTTGTTCCATTTGATTATCTGATCTTTCTTCAAGAGTTTGAATATTAGCTCACAAGTAGCAGTTAATTGAGAGATGAAGCGAGCAATGTAGTTAAGTCGACCCAAGAAGCCTCTAACTTCCTTTTCAGAACGAGGAACTGGCATTTCTTAAATGGATTTGACCTTCGCAGGATCCACTTCAATACCTTGGCTACTGGCAACAAAACCCAGAAGCTTTCCATACCTTACCCCGAAGGTGCACTTGTTAGGATTTAGCCTTAGCATGTACTTCTTCAACCTCTCAAATAGCTTGTGTAGGTGAACGAGGTGCTCTTCTTCAATTTTCAACCTTGCAATCATCTCATCCACATAGACCTCTATTTCATGTTGGATCATATCATGAAATAAAGCTACCATAGCTCTTTGATATGTTGCGCCTGCATTCTTCAATCTGAACGGCATGACTTTGTAAAAAAAGGTGCCCCATTTTGTAATAAAGGTGGTCTTCTACATGTCTTCGGGAGCCATCTTGATTTGGTTGTAGCCAGAAAATCCATCCATGAAGGAGAAGACTTTATTTTGAGCGGTGTTGTCAACCAAGACGTCGATATGAGCCAGAGGGAAATCATCTTTGAGGCCTGCCCTATTTAAATCCCTATAGTCTACACACATATGAACCTTCCCATATTTCTTTGGTACAGGAACCACGTTTGTAACCCATTGAGGATAAGATGTCACAACCAAGAATCCTGCATCAAATTGCTTCATCACTTCCGCTTTTATCTTTTCAGACATGTCAGGCCGCATCCGACGAACTTTTTGCTTGACAGGAGGACAATATTCTTTTGTTGGTAGACGATGAACCATAATGTCAGTATCCAACCCTGGCATGTCTTCATATGACCAGGAAAATACTTCAACGTAGTCATGTAGCATCTGAACCATCCTGCTCTTAATACCATCTTCTAAGTTGGCGCTGATGTTGACCTCTTTCTTGTTTGTCTTGGTACCCAAGTTAATAACTTTGACTGGCTCTTCATGAGGTTGGATAGCTTTCTCCCATGCATTAGAAGTCTGGCTAGTTCCCTAGTATTTCACAATCTTCCTCGCCTTCGTCTTCGGCTTGGTTAATCGAATGTTTGAAGTCATAACTGGAAATAGTAGAGTCGTTGGCAATGAGATTCGGAGTGGATGAGGATCTTCAAGTGTGTGTGCATGTAAGTTACATGGCTATTTGAAAAATGCAATAAAGAAAAAGAAAGACATTGAGCACAAAATTTGAATGCAAAGGTCCAATGTTTTCTAATAAATGATCATATGATAAATGAACATGAACAAAACCCTTAATAAATGGACCATGGTTCCCCGAGTAAGGCACATGGCTTAAAAGTCATTGTTTGGAATTAAAATTACAAATAAAAGTTCTTGAATTGACAATAAACAGTAATTACTTCTCAATGAAGGATATGTGAGTGAAGTCCTTTGCGTGCCAGTTGTTCAACTTTCCTCTGGAAGTAGGGTAGATCCATTATTCAAAAGCACATTAATCGTCAGAGTCTTCCACAATGCTTACTTCATGGTTTCTGATGTGAAGAGGTGGCTTTCCCACACGAGCGCGCCTGACCTCTTTCTGAGCTTTGATGGTGAAACCCAGCCAAAATTTGTCTACTTTAAATGGAATGTCAGGGAGTTGTCCCCAGAAAGTACAACTTTCATCTTCAACCATGGCACGAGCATCTTTAAGTGAAACCATTCTTGGTACAACTTCATCAGAGGAGATTTTGGTGGCGGAAACCATAGGAGGAACAACTTCGAAACCTGGCACAGAGTTTCTATTAACTCACCATCCATTTCCACATACTTGAAGGAATTGAGGTGGCTCACCATAAATTCTTCTTCGTCGTAAACAGTAACGATCTTCCCTTTTACTGGATATTTTAATTTTTGATGAAGGGTGGATGTTACTGCCCCTTCCCCATGGATCTAAGGGCGCCCAAGAAAACAAGAGTAGACGGGACGTATGTCCATTATATAAAAGGTGGAGTTGAAAACTTGTGATCCCACTTTAATAGGGAGATCCACCTCTCCATGCACCATCCTTATAGACCAATCGAAAGCCCGTACAACTATATCGCTTGGTTTCAACACCAGGCCTTCACAATGTAGTCTGTCTAAAGCACCTTTGGGTAAAACATTTAGGGAGGAATCGATATCAATCAGGACATGAGCCAAGGTAGTTCCCTTGCATTCAATAGAGACATGCAAGGCCTTGTTATGATTCCTTCTAACTGGTGTCAAGTCAGCGTCAGAGAAACCTAATCTATTGTCAGCCGTTAAACTTGTCACACAATTATAGAACTGGTCAGCTGTAGTTTCTTGTGGCACATGAGCTTTCTTCAAGAACTTGATTAAAGCTTGGGCATGAGCATCAGAACAGAGTAGTAATGACATCATGGAGATTTTGGAGGGGGTTTGCCCCAGTTGTTCGACTATTTTGAAATCACTATTCTTTACAATTTTTAGGATTTCCTCCATCTCTCAAGTGGAGGGCTCTTCAGCATCAACATCTTTGGTCGGTGCCTCTATCTTAGCAGGCTCACTTACTTTTTCTTTGCCTCTAGTGTTGGCAATAGGCTTGTTATTGGTTATGTGAACAAGAGTTGTTGTAGTAGTCAGAGGTGAGATGTTAGGGGAGGAGATCCTCCTCGTTCTTGTTACCTTACTAGAACCTGTAATATTTGTAACATCGTTAGTATTGTCTTCATTGATCCATGAATCTTGCTTTATTCCATGATAGTAAACTTCGGCACTATAGTTCCATGGAACTTCTTTGCTAGAAGAGTAAGGAATCGGCCCAGGGGCAGTGATTATTAAAGGAGCAATTTTTAATTCATTTGAAATCCTAATAGGACCCTTTGAGGAGATCCTAAGAGGCTTGTTGGATATTGTTATTATGGAAAGGTATTCAACTTTGTTGGTCAAACTCTTGATGGTAGGAACTTTTTCAAACGGGATCTCATGACTATCTATCAGGCGCTGAACACCTTCTTTCAGCCACTTGCATCTATTTATTTATTCAGTATAGCAATAACATTCCTTTAAACAGCCAGGGAACACCGTAGCTCTCAGCAAATTTTCCTTCATAGTAGTCAGTGGAGTAGTCAAATCTTCAACGGAGGAAATAAAAGTAGTGTCATCAATCGCATTAACACCTTTGCCATGCTTCGGCATTCGTGTAGTTATCACATTTGAGTTATAGGTGGATCAAACTTAATAGTTTTATTGTCTATCAAATCTTGAATCTTATTCTTCAGAGCCTAGCATTGATCAGTTTCATACCCAGGGTTGTTGGAGTGATACGCTCACTTGGCATTCAGATTGTAATTCGGTGATGTAATATTTTGATTTGATGATGGATCACGCAATGTCACCAAGTTGGCCTTCAACAGATGTTGCAAGGCTTGGGATAGTGACATGATAATCCTTGTGAATTATCTTCGAGGAATTTCGGATCGTTGAGGGTTCGATGATTATCTTTGAGCAGATGGAGCGTTAGAGATCAAAACAACATTAACAGATGGACAGTGATCCTTCTTGGTATGGGCCGTGGATCCATAAACAACATTGGCTTCTTTCTTTCCAGTAAAGGGTTTCTTTATAGTGCTTGAGGTAGAAGCAGATGCCATGGGGATTTTTCCACTCTTGATTCCACTCTCGACCCTTTCACCAGTCAGAATTAACTCAGTGAAACCGGAAGATGAGCTACCAATTAGCAAGTTGAAATATAGGCGAGTTAATGTACCCATGAACATATCAACTAGTTCTTTATCAGTTAGTGGTGGTTGGACCCTACCAGCAAGATCCCTCCATTTTTGCGCGTACTCTTTAAACCCTTCATTAGTACCCATTGTCATTCCTTTAAGTTGAACTCCTATCGGTGCAAAATCAGCGTTGTACTGATATTGATGATAAAAAGCAGTGGCCAGATCTTCCCATGTGTGAATGAGGGAACCCTCCAATTGGTAAAACCATTCTAACTGAGTCCCAGCCAAACTCTCTTGGAAGAAATGGACCCAGAGCTTCTTATCAATAGTATGTGGTTGTATCTTGCGGTCGTAGGACCTCAGATGAAGTTTTGGGCATGAAACTCAGTCATACTTGGTAAAGACTGGTATTTTGAACTTATAGGGAATGACGACCCTAGGTACTAAGCCCAAATAACCAAAATCTAAACTAGGTACGGCTTGAATTTCAACAGCTTTTAGTCTATCCTCTAACTGCGTGTATTTATCCTCGGCTGGTGGATACTGCTCATCAAAATAGTTTTTGTCCTCAGAAGATTGATCATTTTCACCCCTAGCACGGGTTCTCCTTGCCTCTTCCACCTGGTTCGCATCTTCTTCGGATGATTCTTTAACTATCTGCACCTGACGGACTGGGCCTTTAAACCTTTTCCCCATATTGATGAGGGCCTTCTTCATAGTCTTCTTTCTGGTTGCAAGTAGTGTCATCAGCTCTTGTTATCCCTTCTCCAGGGTCAGCAAGGTCTCTTGGAACTGGGAATTTTGTGCTTGCAAATCTTTCACGGTCTGCTCGGTATCCATCTTACTGAAATAAACAGTAGAAAGATGATGAAACTTGTTGTGGAAAGCTTGCTTATGTTATGATGCATGAAATGCGTATGCAAATGATTTCAAGGACTTAGAAGATTTAAATTTGTTTAGACAAAAAAGGAACAAACATTAATTACATTAATAAATTCAGATTGATTACAATCATGTCTCTTGGGCTTACAATGGAGGAAGCAAATACAAAATAAACTCCTAAAACAAAAAAGAATCAGGCTTCTAATGAGCGCATCCCCTTTGGTGCAATGTAGGCGTTCAAACTTCGTTCTTCATAAAGTTATCTCGTAAGCTACAAACCTTCCTCTCGCTTGCGTAGAACTGAATGTCGAAGGTGTTTCTCTCCCCTTTCAGCTGAATCCAAGCTCTTTGTAAATCTTCAACAGAAGTAGGCATATCAGGATGAAGGACAGTATATGGAACGTCTTCCTTGGTAACAGGCTCCATGATGATAGGTAGGATGGATTCATAAGGCATCATGAGGTTTTGAGCACGAGCCCGCACCCACTTGAGATAAGGCTCCAAAGGAATGGAGTTCTTATGCCCCAATGTCTTGCTATCAACTTTGTTAACCATGCCCCAAGCTCGTATGAATCTCTGACGATAACCTTGGACATCGCTCTCATAGTTAAATGCAATTCCTTGGACCAGTGCATCATGAGGACCATCCCTCCTAGCATACCCAAATTGTCGCAAAGCTAAACAAGGATTGTAGGTGATACCTCCCCTAATTCCAAGTAGAGGGGCATTAGGGAATTCCCCATAACGGTCAATAATAGTAATGTCCTCCAAGGATCGAGAACACCAATGAATATCAGAATGCGTGAGTGACATCAATCTATTAGACCATCTCATTCCTTGCTCATTCTTTACAACATATCGAGGTAGGTGCGAAATAAACCACCTAGCCAACAGAGGAGTGCAACACATAAAAAGTCATCTTCTCTTCATGGTGCGAGAGTGAAGAGAATGCAAGATATCCCCAAGTAAAGTAGGCACTGGATTACGAGATAGAAAAATTTTGACTGTGTTCACATCTATGAGTTGGTCAGGATTGGGAAACAGTATCATCCCATAGATGAGAAGAGCCAAAACTTCTTCAAAGGCTTGTAAATCCAGAGAATCCCAAAAATATTGAGCCTTCTCCAACAAAAACTTGGCTAGAAACCCTTTGACACCACTTCTTGTTTCCCAATTGGCCATAATATCAGATCGTTACAAATATAGAGCTCGAGCGATCTCCTCAAGTCTTGGGTCTCTTTCCATACCGTTAAAGGGTAGTTGATCAAGAATAGGGATTCCTAAGAGCTGAGAAAATTCTTCCATAGTGGGAACAAGTTGGTAATCAGGAAAGGTAAAGCAATGGTGTTTAGGGTCAAAGAATTGGAATAGCACATGTACCATATCCTCTTCAAAGTTCTTTGTAACCAAGTTGACAAGACGACTGTATTTCTTGGTGAATGGAGAATCATTGGGAACCCTTGATGCTAATTCCTTGAGTTGAGGAGGCACTCTTACAAGGTTGATTCGAATGGTGTTTCTTCGTGCGGAAGCCATGTCATACAAAACAGCACAAAGATAAATCCCAAAGTCCTTGAAATAGTTAGTGTAAATGCAATGGTATGATGTCATGATGTTATATGCAAATAAACATATACAAGAAAAGAAAACAAGTCCTTAGGTTTAGGCTTGCATGGAGTTCATAGGTAAGTACCCTCTTGAAGTTTAGTTGGTTCAACCTGTCATAGAAAGTAATCGGGTTCTAGGGGATCTCAATATCATTGATCTTTCTTCATTGAGCATTATTTCAGCGCAAGCCTCTTTTTTTACGAACGAAATATCTCAATAGTACGATCTTAATGAGCGTAGTATCGGTTATCAACCAACTTTGGACTACACCAAAGCCGGCTATCTCACTACTTCCTAATGGCCAAGTGGTTCAATTAAAGGTTCTAAGGTTCGCTAGTGCATCATGACATCACTCAGCGGCCCCGTATTCTCCTTAATTTGCCATAAGGGATACCAGTACCAACAAATATGTCACACTAACATAGCTATTGTCTCAACCATATCGATCTATGCCGTACAGCCTCCACAAACTTTGCTATTTACCTAATGATGTTCCCAGATCCGGGTAGAGGATCAATACAAGCCCAAACAAGGACCCACAAATGTAAAGCAAACAAATCAAACAATGAAAGAAAATAAATATGATCTAGCTCTAAGGTAACCCTGCTTTTAAGTAATTCCCCAGCAGAGTCGCCAAATCTGTAATACGGTGGGAGAACTAACTTGGGTGTTTTTTCATTTTATCGCAATTGTCGCGGATAGAAAGAGTCGCCACCGAATTTTATTTTATCCAATAAGGAAAGGATAAAAAGAACAGAAAAGACCTTTGAGATATTTTCTTCAGTTCGGGGGGTAGGTTATGAAAAGGAAAGGTGTTAGCACCCTTTTCATCCATAGTTATCTATGGGCTCTTAGTTGCTTGCTAGCTCACTTTTTAAATTTCTTTGTTTGAAATGTGTTTGTAATGGGTTTTGAAAGTATTTTTGAAAAGTGCCTTCGTTTAGGAGAACTTTGTAATGATTCTCGTCTCTATAAAAATGTATACAAAGTGTTGATTTTGAAAATATTTCATGAAAGTGTTAGTGTGTTTGAAAGATGTTTTGTTTTGAAATGTTTGTGAGCAAGCAATTGCGAACGTTCTAGCTACTCAAAAAGTCTTTGTTCTTTTCTCTCTTCCTTTGACATTGCTATCTTACCATTGATTGGTAAGAAGCCTTATCTTTAGATGTGAAGGGACGAGCATGGGTCATCGTATAGTCATAGATAGCAATATTATGAGATACCTTAGCATTTTCTTAAGGGTCTAAGATCATTTTGAAGGCAACATTTCAAGCGTCATTGAGGGACTATGATCTTGTATTTTTTATTGTTTTTGCTAAGGTGTCTCACATGCATAACATGACCATTTTCACAAGGCAACAAGTGGGGTTAACCCTAGAGGTGTGAGTGTGCAAGTGTTTTAATTTCATGCTTGATTTATCTTGGATTAGGGTTTGCTAATATTGATTTTATCTTTCCATACAAACCCTAATTTACTAGCATTTATGTTTGATAGTGATAAATTGCGGAAAGTAAATGTCTATGCTATTACATCATTAAGGGATGGGGTATAAAAATTTACAAATGGGGATTGCAAGAAATTAAATCCTAATTATCTATTACAACCATATTAAATTTGAATAAATGTAAAGAAAAGAAATGAATATAATGTACAAGTATAAATGGATAAGGAATGGATTTTTGTTTGGAAAGATAGTTTTGACCTAACTAACTTTAAAAAAAATAATTAACTAAAATAAGAAAGTTTAAGTTAAATAAAAGAAATTAATTTATTAAAGAAAACAAGTTTTTTTTTTTGTTTTTTAGGTTTTTTTATGAAAGGAGTTTTATCTTGGCTAAGTAGTATAAATTAAATTAAGAAGACCTAAATTCTAAGTTAATTTTAATTAAATAAAAATAAATAAATCTAAGTCTAATAATTAATAAACAAAGTTTGTAATAAAAATGTTTTTAATGTTTTTTTATCTTGAATAAAAATAACACAAATTTTTAGTATAAATAAATAAAAATATTTTTTGTCTTTTTGTTAATAAAATAAAATATTATATTAATATTAATAATAAAAAAGAAAAAGAAAATAAAATAAATAAAATAGTCAAGAGGGTGAAAGTTTGATTTGGGGTGTTTTTGTAGAAAACAATTTTTGTATTCAAAGCCTGACCCATATTTGTTTTTGTAAACAGAATAAAAAAAATAAAATGGATGGGCCTGCGTGATGCTGAGAAAATGGGGGGTTAGTCAAAGCAAAGACACCAGGCCCAAAGAATCTAGGCCCAGGAGCGCTAGTTGGAAACAAAAAACAAGAAGAGGAAATGTTAGAAAAATATGAAAAATGGCAGCGCTGGGGCTCGAACCCACGCCCTCTGCAATATATACGCGCTTCCTTGCCACTGGGGTGGCTATACATCTGTTAATTTAAACAAAACCATAAATATATATTATAAAATACTTCCATGGCCTGAACTTCATCTTCAACCTCACGCCAGCCAGATCACCTGTATCTCATTTATTTCTCAACCAAAATGGAAAATGCAAACATGAAAGTTGTGCAAAACCTCATCACGATTTCAAAATTATAACTCATTAAAACTATAAGTCAAAGATGAATGAGAATTTTGTTGGCCCTAATCTGAACCCTAATTTTTCCAGAAATTTCAATCTCAAAATTCTCTAAGCTCAGGCAATATAAATGAAAACTATGGACATGGTTAGTTTCAGGGTAATGATGTCTACATTTTGTCTTTGAAAATGCAAGTCTAACAATGCCTAAATGAAGAGACGAAAGTTCAGAAAAACACCTTAAAAACTGGAAATCGTGAAATGAGTTTGAACTTGTTTCAAGTGATGGTGATGATTAGGTTAGCTTCCTTGAACCTCTAGGAAGCTAATGCAATAGTTGCCTTGAGCTGAGGATGGCTGAGTCGTGCTGGAGATGTCCAAGTGCAAAGCTCTGTTTTTGAAAATGGAGGTTGATGATGGAGGTGTTACAGTCGTGTAACAGATGCTTGGATTGTTTGTAGATGGTGTTTAGAAGCTTTTGGAAGTGAAAGGCCAAGAAACATACAAAGTGATTAGGTGTTTGGGATTTCTGGCCAAAAATGCAACAATGGAGGTTGTTTATGCAATCCTGACTTTGAGAGGGTTTGAGGGATTAATTATTCGTGTATTAGCTTGCAAATAGTGCATATATTTATAGGCAAAAGGTTTTGTGTCCTACAACAACTCCGAATTTGAATTTCCATGTCTTGGCAACTTTACTTGTTTTTGAAGCAAAGTAACAAACATCTTCCCAAAGCTTGTACCATGCTATTATAGAGTGGTTTAACTTTAAGCATGCATGCTTATGGTTCATAGATGTTGTGTGTGTAGAAATAACAAGTTCAATGCTCAAGGAGAGTGGACTTTGTGATTAAAGCCACTTTTCCAAAATGGAAGTGTGAACTTTCTTCCCAAAATGGAAAATTGATTTGGATAAAGCTTGAATCAATTGGATAATGGCTTAATCAATTGTGTAAACCATTATTTATGGAGTGAAACACAAGTTTAGGGCCTGCGGAGCAAAGATTATGCAGCATGCTTGAACATTGGATAATTGTTCATCACAAATATGCCTTTTAAATCAAGTTTGAAACCCTGACTTCTTGCCTTCGATTCTCTAAGATCAATTATGATCTTAATGAGTTCTTAGACATTTTGGAAATATTGTAACATCCTATACAACCTTTATGTTAGACATTTTTGAATAATCAAATTGGAACTATGTGAAACTTGGCCAAGAAGTTAGGTCAAAAATCTGCCTAACTAGGTCAAAATTTCTCTAAGTATTTTTGTTTCATGTACATGTCTTCATGAATTTATAACTAAAAATTAAAGAATTTCTAGAAATAGTTCTGCCCTACATTGTTTTAGATCTCATTGAGATATACAACTTTCATGTTGGAAGTTTTTCTTGAATCATTTAGCATCAAGGTGAAAATTTGGCACAAAGTTATGAAAAAAGTAAAATTTCAAACAATTAGAAAATTTTCTAAGTCTTAGAAATTTTGACTTTTCAAAGTGAATTTTGACTTTTGATTTCTTGATGAACAATCTCCATATTTTAACATGTCTTGATGAAATATGATTTTTGAAACTTGATTTTGATCAAAAAGTCAAAGTTTGACTTTTCAGTGTACAATTGACTTTTCATCAATTGACCAAATTTCAACTATCAATTAATTGATCATGAGAAATGTTTTGAACCATGCCATTAGGTCAAAATGATGTATTTGAAATCTTGATATTGTGTTTCAAGCCAACAAGTCATGTATTAGGTCAACAATCAAAAATTGAGCCTTCTCGGTCAAAACCCTATTTTTGACTATTTTTCCCTTTTGGTGATCTGATCAAATTTCTTGAGAAATGGTAATCCAAACTTGACAAATTGACATTTATGAGTTCAAAATGTTGATATGGATAAAAAATTATGAAGTTTGATTGTAAATTGACCACATTTGACTTTTCCCCCCAATATAGTTGATTTTAGGTCAACTGATCAATTGACTAAGCAAAAATGTGATCCAGAGTTTAAAACTTGACATGTGCAATCTTGAGACTCAAAAATGATCCATGAGAGTCATATGGGGGATTAAAAGTCCAATTTTACTTTTGCAAACTCAAACCCTAGTTTTGAGTTATCAGTGTTGTAGAAGTGTCTTGAGCTGATCAAATCTTGTGCATTCTTGATCCAATGGGAATCTTGTGAGAGAAATCTTGAGAAAATGAGAGGGAAAATTTTGGGGTACAACACTTTCCTAATTAAGCCAAGAAATAGAAAACCCATACAGTTGTTCTTGAGATAAGTAAGGCATTCTGCTCCATAAAGATCCAAGGTCTTCATACTATGAATGCTTTGACATTTATTGATCTATACTTCAATTCCAACCTTTTCTTTAGCATCACAGACTTGCTGAAGTCAGTATAAATGTTCTGGAAATTTGATCTAGAAATTTTGTCCAATCTCTTTAACACCTGATTGAATTTCCTTTCAAGGAACACAATAGTAATAAGAAACCCTTCTGAAATTCTGGTATACAGATAACTAATGTCATAACACATGTTAAGACATTAATATCTACACAAAAACACTTGGAAAACATAGAGCATACTGATATACAACTGTATCAGTTGAAAGTCGTGACAGATGTTCCCACATCTTATACGACAAGTTGATCAATCAAAAACATTACTAAACAAAACATAAAGATAATGACACACATATATGATGACCAAGTTCAGTGGACACACACCTACTCTGGGGGCTACCAAGCCAGGAAGGAAGACATTATCAGCATTATTAATTCAAAGCTAAACTCCCTCATTTACAAGTTCTCGCCTAATCCCTACCCAATGAAACTTCTACCTAGGAACATTCTAAATATGATAAATTGACATCTCACTTCCTAAATCACCTCGGTAATATCTATATCAATTATAACATGTTCAGTCAGGACTCTGGACTAACAACCATACTTGGATTTGCTTCAAAGCTTCATCCAAGAACAATACATGATTCATTATCTAAAGGCTTCTGAATCTACATAAATCATGTCTACCATAATGTATCAAGTCAATACAAATGGTGACTTACAACACAAGAAAGTACATGACTTTTAAAACCCTAAACCCTTATTTTTCTTTCTAAATTTGTTATACTTGGTTTAGTTATCAAACCCTAACTCTAAGTCTTCCTTTTATAATCTTCAATGTAGTGGACTTGGGCTTCAAATCACTACTGACCTGTTGCAGATGAGGCATCCGAAATATCTCTTAAATCATAGAACTTCAATCATTAGTTCCCTAATTTATCTCCATAATTAGAAACTAATTTAACTCCCTGATTTCAGCTTGAATCTCTTCAATCTTCAAATTATGCGCCACATAGGTGTACACAATATTCCATAATATTATGCATTTGAAATATATCAATTAAATCCAACTATAAAGTTGGTCACAGGAGCGATGTCGAATGACTCTTCATAGGACATCTTCATTCGACATGTCTGTCTTTTTGCATGACAAACCATCTTGAACAACATCTTTAATTTCTTCTTCTTGGACACAACATATGATTACCAAATGTTCCCAAAATGTTCCATATTTGTAACCTACTCACAGAATCCAAACATCTGGCTTTTCAAGCTAGAACATCCTATTTAACATGTTTCTTCTTAATTTGTTTTACTAAAATTAATTCCAACCATAAAAATATAGAATTGACAATCTCCCCCTTTGGAAAATTTTGGCTAAAACAAATTTACAAGTTACACTCTAGTTTCAGTACATTCTTCAATCAGAACTTTCAGCTCTGGCAAATAGAATGCACAACAGAGATAGCAGTCTTCAGCTATCAGCAACATTAGTCTTCATATTTCATTAACATTAGCAACATAGAGAATGACATAAGGGATACGTCTTCTCAATCAGGTGGATGTTAGAACATTATGTTTAACATCTTTTCACAATCCCATTGCAGCAAATTAAACTCAACACCAAAGACCAGCAATCTTAGGAATAAAAGAGTAGAAAGTCCTGAAGTCATTTTGGTGTACACGAGGAAGAATATAGATAACACTCCCCCTCAACCTAATAACTTATAACATAAATTGTGGCATAAGAGAAACATTAAGAAGCAACAACCAGTCAACCTAGGGGACCTCACTGTTACTCTTGGATAACTCAGAACACAAGACACAATTATGTTTATAACTCAGATCACAAGACACAAAAGCATCCAAAAATACCAAACCAGAATAGTACATTCTATTCGAAATAGGATATTATATTCGACATCTTTGCAAAACAACTGCAACCACAGACCTTAGACTTAACAACATATGAACAATACTTCTCTCCCCCTTTTTGGTCAAAAATTGAAAAACATATCCCTCATAAAACCAGACCCAAAAGGTACTTACCCATACCCGAATAAAGGCCATAAGGACTTATGTAAACATCAAACAATCATAATGTGAGACGAAGAGAAGCAATGACCTCAATAAATACCCAAGCAATTTCTTATGAATTAATGACCCTAGATTGTGACAATTAGTTTTAGTCAAAGAGAACGTCATTTAATGAAGATCAATGTACCAAGGTAAATGTGCATCATCCAAGACTATTTCAAACTCCCACATTTTTAGGTGCATCGTCTATAGAGAGGTTTACCAACTTTTATTTCGCTTGGAAAAATTCTCCCAGAACTTATAGTTCCAATAAATGCTTATGCCTAGTCAAAAGCAAGTTTTTCACTCCTTCTTGACATATTCTTGAATACACCTCCCATATTGGTCCTTGGTATTATTAAAGGTAAAACATGTCCTGAACAATGTCCTGACATTTTGTTAGACTTTGTCTACTTACTCTTGATTCTTCAAATTAGACTGTAACATCTTCCCATTCTAATCCACATAGTCAGAAATGCCTCTTTTGACAATAATGTTGAGCATCAAACTTCACATTCTAATCCCAGGCATCTGCCAAGGACAACCACCAAAAATCCTGATGTTACAACATCATTTAGGACATCAGCTTCTTATCACATAACCCATTCACTTTGGTTCTTGATCCACCATCCATACGACTCATTATGCTTGAAAGTCACACATTCTACAACTCATTCAGGTTATAACAAACACCTGAATACCATGGAGAGAAATAAACTCTCATACACTTTCTGAAGTAAGGAGTTTAAATTGCAGACTTGTATCAACACATCAAACAAATACACAACTCCCGTCAGGTTATTTTACATTAGACACATGCACAACCTTCATTAGAATAACAATCAACAGATAAGGTTACCTCCTCACAAGATGATAGAACATTTGGTCTGACATCCTTCTTCTGCACACCACTTAGCACAAGGATTCTTCATCATGCCAACCAGTCATGACAAATATTCACCCTACACACTATGCCAAATTAGGTCAGTGACTTGACTTTACTCCACCATGGGCTTCAAAAAAGCTTCCTTAACTGAAGTAGCAAGCCCTTGAGATGATGTTTCAACATCAATTCATACATCTGTCTCAATCATATGGATTTAGTCAATAACTATGGCTTAAGTATAATTCTTTATTATTGGGATAGGAATTACGTTTCGTAAAACTAACTTAGCATTGACATGTTGAAATAAGATGTTCTATTAACTGGAGTAACATGTCAAATGTGATGTCTTGTAATATAGTGGGAGAACTGACTTGGGTGTTTTGCGTTTGATCGCAATTGTTGCGGATAGCAAGAGTCGCCACTGACTTTTCTTTTATCCAATAAAGGAAAGGGTGAAAAGAACGGGAAAGACCTTTTGAGAATTTTCTTGAGTTCGGGGGGTAGGTTATGAAAATGGAAGGTGTTAGCACCCTTTTCATCTATAATTATCTTCGGGTTCTTAGTTGCTATCTCACTTTGAAATTCTTTATTTGAAATGTGTTTGTGATAGTTTTGAAAGTATTTTTGAAAAGCGCCTTCGTTTAGGCAAACTTTGTAATGATTCTCGTCTCTATAAGAATGCATACAAAGTGTTGACTTTTGAAAATATTTCATTTGAAAGTGTTGGTGTGTTTGAAAGATGTTTTGAAAATGGTTGTGAGCAAGAAACTACGAGCGTTCTACCTACTCAAAAATTATTTTTTCATTTCCTCCTCCTTTAGATATTGCTATCTTACCATTGATGGTAAGAAGCCATATCATTGGATGTGAAGGGACAGGCGTGGGTCGTCGTATAATCATAGAAGGCAACATTGTAGGATACCTTAGAAATTTATCTTAAGGGTCTAAGACCGTTTACCAAATGCAACATTGAAGGGTCATCGAGGGACTACGGTCTTATATTCGAGGGTCATTGCTAAAGTATCCCACATTCGAGGGACGTGACTATTTTATTTGAAGGCAAAAAGTGTGGGTTACCCTAGAGGTACATGTGTGAATTGTGTTTTATTTTCAAGTATTTTTCTTTGAAATTAGGGTTTTCTAAGGAATCATTTTGAGTCTTTTCATACAAACCCTAATTACTAGCAATAATATTGAAAGCGATAAATTGCAGAAATTTAAAGTCCTACGCTATTACATCTTTTTTGGGGATGGGGATACAAATTCCAAATGGGGGATGAAAGTAATTAAAACCTAATTACTATTACAACCAAATTGAATAATGAATAACAATATCTAATAATAAAAAGATACTGTAAAAAGGAAGGAAAAATTGTTTTAAAAAAACTTAATGCATTGACGCATGCACTTATGCATCAATACATAACACTTCTTGCCCCTGGAAATCAAAACCAACTCAATATGTATTGATGCATAATGGTTTTCATTGACTCATTTCTATTTTGCATCGACACGTGCACTTATGAATCAATACATATCAATTCTTGCTCCTGGAAAACGTTTTAAAAAACCTTTATGCATCGACACATACACTTATGCATTGATACAAAACGTTTTTTAAAAACCTTTATGCATCGACACATGCACTTATGCATCGATACATATCACTTCTTGTTTCTTTAAAATTAAATTAACTCAGTATGAGTCGACATATTCACATTTCTTATCAACTCATATGAAATTAAAAGCTCTGGATTCAGCAGTTCGTATCGATGCATAATGGTTTGCATCGACTCATACAAATTTTTCCTCTCTGTAATGTGTCTTGATAACAGTATGTATTGATACATAATGCATTGTATCGGCTCATCCCGTATTTTGTAACCAATATGAGTCGATGCATATGAGATATGCATCAACTCATACTACTGTTTTATTTTCTAACATTTTTCTGATACATGTAAAAGTCATTTCTCAACACATGATTAATGAAAATGAAAAGTAAGCATGTTGTTAGCTTCAGGGAAATGATATCTATATTTTGTATTCATAAATAAAAAACTAATGATTCTTGTATGAAGAGTTCAAAGTCAAGAAAACTTCCCTTAAAACTGAAATTCGTGTTTTGATTTAGAGTTTCTGTATTGTCTTGGAGAAGTCAAGTTGCAAGTGGCTATCTTTGAGTTTGAAAAATGGTGATAGTGATGTTACAAAAGTTTTTATTGTGTTTGAACAACTTCTATATGAAGAATTTGGATGATTTGTGATTAAAACTTGTAAGGTATGAGAGATTCAAAGATTTGGACTTCAAAGCTCAAAGATGGAGGTTTTGTGAACAGTTTTGGTTTTTTGTGAGTGAAGGGATTTTGAGTGCTTGTTTCTCTTTCTTTTTTTATGACCTCCTTCTCTTACAATTTATCCCTCTATTTATAGGCAAAAGGTTTGGGATAAAGGTTAATCGGATTTTGCAAGATCACATGTTAGTTTGGTTGGAATGTAAATATCAATTTATGTTAAGTCTTCTATGGTCCTAAGATGAAGTACCAAAGTTGCTTGTATAGAGGGGCTACTTTCCATGATTTATGGTGGAGTATAATCAGAAGTAAGCAAGGTATGGGCTCAAGACAAATTTTGTACTAAAAAGCTTGCTTTTCAAGAATAGCAATGGTGCCTTTATGCCATAAAATGGAAAGATCTTTTGGACAATGGCTCAAACACTTGGGTAATAGCTCAGAAGTAAGTGTAAGCATTAAATTATGGTGAGATTTTCAAGTTAGAAGGTCTGTAACACATGATTATGCAGCATAGCATATAGATTGGATTATGTGTTCTTCAACAAAATGTCTTGTAATTTAAGAATGGATGTCCAACTTCATGACTTTGAATCTCCTAGCTCAAGTATGATAAAGTCATGCTCTTGGATGTTTTATAAATCTTGAAACATCCACTACAACCTTCATGTTTTCCACTTTTGTTAAATCAAATTAGAACTAGGTGAAAATTGTCCAAGAAGTTGAGATAAAAATTGAGCAAAACCTGTTGAAAATTTCTCTAAGTGTTGGATAAAAATGTCATGACTTCATGAGCCCGTATCTTCAAATCTAAGGGTTTTTTGGACATCAACCCTCTAATACAAAGTTGTAGAATTTATAAAGATCTACAACTTTCATGTTGAAAGTTTTCTTTGAATCCTCTAGCGTCTTGGTGAAAAATTGTCATGAAGTAATGAAATTATCAAGGTTAAAGACACTTACAAAAATTTCTAAGTCTTGAAAAGTTTGACTTTTAACATTGACTTTTGACTTTCTTGATTTCTTGATGATCAAGCTTTGTATTTTTAAATATCTTGATGAATTTTGATCTTTGGAATATAATATTGACCAAAAAGTCAAAGTTTGACTTTTTCTGTATCGGTTGACTTTTCATCAATTGATCCAAATTTCAACTATTAAACCTTTGATCCTGGGGAATGATTTGAGCCATGAAATTATGTAAACATGTCGTGTTTGAGTCCTTGAAATTATGTTTCAAACCAATAGATTGTGTATTAGGTCAAAAGTCGATGATCAGTCGTTCTCAGTCAAAACCTTGATTTGTGGTCTCACTGTTTCGAAGGTGATTTTGTTTGATCAATTCCTTAATAATCCTTGAGCATTGGAGATCCTTTGTGAGGAAAGTATTGGGAAAAGAGAGGGAAAATTTCCCGGTATAACAGCTGCCCCTGTTCAATCTTATTAAACCTGAAGAGTTAGATTGGCGGGTCCGCCATTCGTGACTTGAAGGTGGAAGATGATTGAACACTAGAGTGCCCAAAAATTTTCACTTGATGATGTATTAGTTAATTGTGTTGGTAATAGGACTAAATATGCCATTTGGAGAAGTGATAAAGAATTTGTCGGATATGGGCTTATAGATGCCATCCAGAGTGACTGTTGGTAGAAATTGGAAGAAGTGTTAGAATAAATCTTTGGTCGATTTATACTGAAACAGTAGATGTATTTTGCTTGTTTTTAACTGGAAGAGATAAATCTAACCATAAGTGGTTTGTTGTTTGGTGACTTCACTAGGGAAATAAATCTAACCAGAAGAGGTCTTTGTCTGCCCGTCTTTAATCTGGAAGAAATAAATCTAACCAGAAGAGGTCTTTGTTCACCTGTCTTTAATCTGGAAGAAAAAAATCTAACCAGAAGAGGTCTTTGTTTGCCTGTCTTTAATCTGGAAGAAATAAATCTAACCAGAAGAGATCTTCATTCTCTTGTCTTTAATGTGGAAGAAATAAATCTAACCAGAAGAGGTCTTCGTTCTCCTGTCTTTAATCTGGAAGAAATAAATCTAACCAGAAGAGGTCTTTTGTTTTGTTGATTGATTTTTCCTGCAAGGAATAGGCTTAGTTGCATGTAGATGTATGCATGGCGTAATGATGTTCTCAAAATAAATGATATTATGATGTATGCATTTGTCATGTATGTGCTATGATGTATGAATGTGAAACATTGAAGTGCATCTTTATCTGGAAAATAAATCCTTGACAAATTGTTGGGGAGTATTGGGAAGCTGAATCCCGGACTACCACTGGAGATGAAGAGTATGTGTATCTTCAACTTTGTTAAGAATGTTTCTGTTGGGGATTCCGGTTTTGTTGTTCGAGGAAATTCTGCGGGGAATGTTGATTTCTGCTTGGGGAATAGAGTTCAAGAACCTTGGTTGTCCATTAATCTACTGGGGAATCATAACTTGACTAGGGAGAAGGAAAGTTAACTGGTATCTTGTCGAATTCCAGGCTTTGAAGCAACTTACTGGGTATAGTATCAACTCTGTTGGGGATAAGGGGTTTTATCTGTTGATTTGTAATGGTTTTAGAAAAGAACTCGAGTTGGGGAATTTGTAGTCTGTCGGGGGATCAGTAGTTTGTTGGGGAAATAAACCATGTTGAGGAAAGAATTTTGAAGACCTTATTGGGGAGATGAATTCTTTTGGAGATGAACTCCGCAAGGTTTCTCTTGTATTTTAGGAACAAATTAGCTGGGGAAATGATTGTCAGGAGATTGGAACTCCGGATAGGTACTGTATGAATTCAAATTTGTGGGGATAATTTTGTTGAAGTAACACTGTGGGGATAATTTTGTTGAAGTAACTTTGTAGGGATATCCATGAATTTGGCCTTGTGGGGATTTGTGGACAGCTTGAACTTTATCTTCTCCTAGAGTCCTTAGTAAATGTTGATCAGAGTGACAAAACTTTTACTAATAGACAAAATGATGATATAACGGGACATAGTCGTACACTTTAATCCCTAACTTTTTCCCGGACCGTCCTTTCAGATTTTCAGCCCACCGGGATATCCTTTTTTTCCCAAGCCGCCTTTTCAGGTTTTCGACTTGTCGTGTGTACAATCTTTTGTATATATCCCTAATTTTTGCCTGAACCTTTTGGCTCGCCGGAATACCCTTACTTTTTCCTAGGTATGTCAACCTAGAGGGTCTCTTTTCATGTGTCGTATTTTTCGACTATGTTCGTGTTCATAGGGTGTGTTGAATTATCATTGTCTATGGTAGTAAGTGTTGTAGCAATGCCAGAAATTATTTGCACGATCGCGTTGACTTTTCATATGTGGGAACCTGTTTTCCCCTAGGGTTAGTCT
This sequence comes from Vicia faba, assembly GCA_948472305.1. NCBI lineage: Eukaryota > Viridiplantae > Streptophyta > Magnoliopsida > Fabales > Fabaceae > Vicia > Vicia faba. Next base: position 812,771,204 of record OX451741.1, on the reverse strand, counting down.
GGTGCACTTTGATGTTTGACCAAATGTCTGATAGTCTTAAACTTCCTAGGTATCTTTTCTAAGAATTCTCATGGAAGGATCTGAATCCGTGATACTGACACCATCTGATTCTACTAGCACAGACAAGCAATTTGGTGGTATCAGAGGTTTTCATAGTGGATTTTGTTCAAACCCGTGATCAATGTAACATTTCCTCCAAGTGATCCGGATGAAAATATGCCCCTGGCTATTCATCACTTCTTGAGAGATTCTTTGAATCTCGACTCAACTGCCCTTGATGGTCATTTCATGCCCCTTGGTTATGAGAGATTCGTCATTGGAAGCGTCTTTCCATTTGAAGTGATTTTATTTATTGAGAGAGTTTTCGTTCATTGGATACTCGTCGTGTGAATTTCTTTGTTGTCAAACAATTAGCCATATGCAAACAGTGGTATTCAAATAATGCAAAATTTATGTCTGTCTTGAGAAAAAAATTTGAGAAATGCACTTTTAAAGAGAAACAAAAATTTGTAAGAATATGAATTCAACTCAAGATCTACAGTAAACCCATACAGGAGTCAGGATACATTTTGTAACAACACACTTTCGAACTAACCCTTGCTTCAATTAGGACTTTTAAGGGGTTGTAACGTGGCCTGGTTCACGGTTTAAGAAACAAAGGATAAGAATCAGAGTTTATTTGTACCCCACCCGTTCTCCATGATGTTCTTCAGCTCTATCATCAGTTAATCGCGCGTTTGGATTTCAATTAAGTCTAGAATGATTTTTTAGGTGATAGGTTCAGATATTGGAAGTTTATTTGAGAAGGCAGTCATTTCGCAACATATTTATGTTGTTGAGGATTTGTAATGACCTCTTTTTTGATGATTTATTATCCCTGGTTTTTGCCTGACTGTTCTTGTTTTGATACTACAGTCAACAGGATGCCCCATTTTTTCTTGAGTCTCCTTCATAGGTTTTTGGCTCAGTGGGCTTTTCTTTTGAGAGGTAATGACTGCCTATTTTACGGGGAACCATCACCGTCTTTTGATTCAGAAGGATGTTTGTGTATGAAGTGAAAGCTTATGACTGAATTAACTGAGAATACTACCCTGCCTCAGGTTATTATTTAAAGGTTTCAATTTGTGCATAAAAGAAATCTCCTACTTCTTTGTCTCAAAGGGGTTGACTAGGGATTATCTTCCTTATAACTCCACTGTTTGGGATTTGAAACAACGCTTGTACATCATCAGAAAAGTCTATCCAAAACCCATATTGTATGAGATTATGGTATTATGTTCGTCATCCTCCCTATAAAGACTTATAGCTTGTAATCGAGAGTTGAATATCATACAAAAAAGAGTAAAATCATAATTTTAGTATAGTGAAAATGAATGGATTAACTCAAGATAAACATATGCAATGCATTTATGAGAACAACCAAAGTCTAACATAAAGATAAGTGTTTAAACAAACAAAGAAATTACAACTAGAAATTCGAATGAACAAAAAGCTTCTCCGCCTAAATTTGTCACTTCAGATGGTGTGCCTTTGAGGGATAACAGAATAATTCAATCTGACCATCTTATGTGAATTCCAACACTCCTTCGTCGATCAGGTCTTGAATCTTGTTTTTCAACTCCCAACAATGGTTAGTGTCATGTCCACGACTGTTGGAATGGTATACACACCTTTCATTATGTTTGTAACAGGGAGAAGAAGTATTAGGTTTTTGAGGAGGCTCCTTCAATGCAACCAGCTTGGCTTCCAACACATGATGCAATGCTTGAGCCATGGACATGTTGATCTCGATAAATTGTCTTTTGGGAGTATCTTGCTTATGCTGACTACCTTGTCGTTGTTGGCGAGGTCGTTGTTGGACTCGTGTTGTAGTAGCCATTTTGAAAGTTGTTTTCTCGACCAAACCAATTGCTTATCTTACCGGAGGCTGATTAATGACTTGATCCCCAACCTTGACTGTTTGCTTCATACAGTTATATTCGTCTTGATGAAGCTTGTTGATGAGAGTTTTCAACTCTTCTTGTCCACGAGCTAGGTTTTGGATAAGAGTCATTTGTCACAGCATTTGGATTCTCATCGTTTCTATCTCCGCTTGCAAATGTCTCATCTGGCCCTCCTTGTTGTCTTCAAGATTGTTATTGGTCATGCTCTCAATGAGAAGTGCTTTCACTTCTTCTTGCCCCTTGGATAGATTCAGGAACAATTCTTGAAGCTGATACTTTTGGGTCTGAAGATCTTGGATAGTTTGCTTGAGAGCCATTTTTATTGAAATAAACAGTAAGCGGGTGAGAAAACCTGTATGGGGAAAACATGTCATGATATGATGCATGGTATGTGGACGTAATGTTTTCAAGGATCTCGCAGGGTAAACACAAGAAAATGTTAGAAGTTAAATTTTGACTACAACTTTGATTGAAGAACTTCATATCGTTGAATGTCCTTCCATGAGAATCAAGGTCACCATATCAAGTGGGTCATAGCCATTGACTCAAGTTAACGTGCTTTGGTCTTTGACAGCATTTAGTTAGAGGAAAATAAATCCTCTTGCCCCTCGATATACGTTTTGGTTCAATATAACCCTGTATCACAGGCCCTTGAGACCCTTGAAATGGTTATTGAAAATGCTATGGAAGGATGTCATGGTGTTTATGTACAAATAATCATATACAAACAAAGCAAACAAGTCCCTAGGTTTAGGCTTTCATGGAGTTTATAGGTAAGTACCCTCTTGAAGTTTAGTTGGTTTAACCTGTCCTACAAATTAATTGGGTTCTAGAGAATCTAAATATCATTGATCTTTCTTCATTGGGCATTGTATCAGCACAATCAATCTTTTCTTGCGGCCGAAATATCCCAAAAGTCCAATCTCAATGAGCGTAGTATCGAGTATCAACCAATTTTCAGCTTTCCACTGAAACCGGCTATCTCACTACTTCCTAATGGCCAAGTTTTTCAATTAAAGGTTCTAAGTTCAGTTAGTGCTTCATGACACCACATAGCGGCCCCGTATTCTCCTTGATTCAACACAAAGGATACCGGTACCCATAAATGTGTCACACTAACGTAGTTATTGCTTGAACCATATTGGTCTATATCGTAAAGTCTCCACAATATTTGCTACTTACCTAATAATGTTTCCAGATCCGGGTAGAGAATCTATATAAAATCCAAACAAGGACCTAAAATGTAAAGCAAGAAAGTCAAACAATGAAAGCATTTAGAGGTGATCTAGTCTCTAAGGTAACCCCACTTTTAAGTAATGTCCCCAGCAGAGTCACCAGTTCTATAATACGGTGGGAGAACTGGCTTGGGTGTTTTGTGTTTGATTGCAATTGTTGTGGATAGCAAGAGTCGCCACCGGTTTTCTTTCATCTAATAAAAGAAAGGGTGAAAAGAACAGGAAAGACCTTTTGAGAATTTTCTTGAATTCGGGGGGTAGGTTATTAAAAGGGAAGGTGTTGGCACTCTTTTCATCTGTAGTTATCTACGGGTTGTTAGTTGCTAGATCACTTTGAAATGCTTTGTTTGAAATGTGTTTGTGATGGTTTTGAATGTATTTTTGAAAAGTTCCTTCGTTTAGGCGAACTTTGTAATGATTCTCGTCTCTATAAGAATGCATACAAAGTGTTGACTTTTGAAAATATTTCATTTGAAAGTGTTAGTGTGTTTGAAAGATGTTTTGAAAATGGTTGTGAGCAAGCAACTATGAGCGTTCTACCTACTCTGTTCATTTCCTCCTCCTTTAGATATTTCTATCTTACCATTGATTGGTAAGAAGCCTTATCATTGGATGTGAAGGGACATGCGTGGGTAGTCGTACAATCATAGAAGGCAACATTGTATAATACCTTAGCAATTTATCTTAAGGGTCTAAGATCGTTTACCGAAGGCAACATTGAAGGATCATCAAGGGACTACGATCTTGTATTTGAAGGTCATTTCTAAAGTATCCCACATTCAAGGGACATGACTGTTTTATTTGAAGGAAACAAGTGTAGCTTACCCTAGAGGTGCATGTGTGAATTGTGTTTTGTTTTCAAGTATTTGTCTTTGAAATTAGGGTTTTCTAAGGAATGATTTTTAGTCTTGCCATACAAACCCTAATTACTAGCAATAATATTGAAAGCGATAAATTGCGGAAATTTAAAGTCCTATGTTATTACATCTTTTTCGGGGATGGGGATACAAATCACAAATGGAGGATGAAAGCAATTAAAACCTGATTACTATTACAACCAAATTGAATAATGAATAATAATATCTAAAAATAAAAAGATAATGTAAAAAGGAAGGAAAAATTGTTTTAAAAAACTTTAAGCATTGACACATGCACTTATGCATCAATACATACCACTTCTTGCCCCTGGAAATCAAAACCAACTCAATATGTATTGATGCATAATGATTTTCATTGACTCATTTATGTTTTGCATCGACACATGCACTTATGCATCAATACATATTAATTCTTGCTCCTGGAAAATGTTTTAAAAAAACCTTTATGCATCGACACATACACTTATGCATTGATACAAAACGTTTTTTAAAAACATTTATGCATCGACACATGCACTTATGCATCGATACATATCAGTTCTTGTTTCTGGAAAATGAAATTAACTCAGTATGAGTCGACACATTCGCATTTCATATTGACTCATACAAAATTAAAAGCTCTGGATTCAGCCGTTCATATCGATGCATAATGGTTTGCATTGACTCATACACATTTTGTCTCTCTGTAATGTGTCTTGATAACAATATGTATTGATGCATAATGCCTTTTGTTGTACCCCAAAATTTTCCCTCTCATTTTTCAAGAATTTTCTCACAAACTTTCTTTTGGGTCAAGACTGCACAAGATTTGATCAGTTCAAGATACTTCCTCAACACTGTTGACTCAAAACTAGAGTCTGAATTTACACAGTACCATTGGATTTTTAATGCCCCCTATGAATTCCAAGGATTATGTTGGATTTCCAGGCATCTGGTCAAAAAGGAAACTATTGAAAGAGCAAAGCAGATAAATTTGATTTTCTGATAAAATTGAAGGAAAAAAAACAAGTTTGCTTCGATTCATGCTTAACTATGACTGAACTCTCCCCTGCATGCAATATTCGACTGAGTATTTGTTTCCCTTTGAAACAACTTCCTTTGATTCAGGAGGCAAGGGTATCCTATTAGCTTCCTTCGATTCAGGGGCAAAGGCCTCTTTTTGGTTTCTTTCGATTGCACCATTTACCTCTTTTTGGTTTCCTTCGATTGCACCGTTTACCTCTTTTTGGTTTCCTTAGATTGCATCATTTACCTCTTTTTGGTTTCCTTCGATTGCATCATTTACCTCTTATTTTGTTTTCCTTCGATTGCACCAAAGGCCTCTTTTTGGTTTCCTTCAATTGCACCTTTTACCTCATTTTGGCATCCTTCAATTGCACAATTTATCTCCTGCATACATCCTTCGATTGTACCCTTTACCTCCTGCATGCATCTTTCATTTGGGAATGTGGCCCCATTTGATGCAAGCCTCGTTTGGGCATTTAGAGCTCTTGCATGTATCTTTCGTTTGGGCTTGTGGCCTCCTTTGAATGAAAGTTTGGGTTACGTCCTCCGTTTGGGCATGAAGCAGCCTCCTTCGAATGCAAGTTTGGGTTACTTCCTCCGTTTGGGCATGAAGACTTCTTCGATACCAGTTTAATCCATAAGCTTCATTTGGGCACTTTGCTCCCTTTGAAGCAACCTCCTTCGAATGCAAGTTTGGGTTACATCCTCCGTTTGGGCATGAAGACTCCCCCGATACCAGTTTAACCCATAAGCTTCGTTTGGGAACTTTGCTCCCTTTGAAGCAACCTCCTTTGAATGAAAGTTAGGGTTACGTCCTCCGTTTGGGCATGAAGCAACTTCCTTCGAATGAAAGTTTGGGTTATGTCCTCTATTTGGGCATGAAGTCTCCTTCAATGCAAGTTTCATCCATAAGCTTCATTTGGGAATTTTTCTCCCTTCGAAGCAACCTTCTTTGATACATTTCTAAAACTCTTCGACACACAAGTGGAAAATAGAAATTTGAAGGAACACTGATCAAATCCATAGGCCATGCTACATGATCTTACTTTACAGGCCTCAATTCTTGTATTTCACTCCATAATTAATTGTGTTACACCATGAATTAAGCTACTATCCATGTAATTAAGCCTTTGTACAAAATATTTTTTCCATGAGGTAAACTTGCTAGTACAAAAAATTTCTTAAGCCCATTCTTTGCTTAAATCCTGATTATACTTCACCATAAGTCAGGGAAATCAACCCCTTTTAACCAACAACTTTAGTACTTCACCTTGGGATCATAGAAAGTCTGACATAGCTTAATATTCATGTTTCAACCAAGCCATATTTTTTTCAAACTCCCAAACCTTTTCTCTATAAATAGAGAAACTATTGACAAAGAAGAGGGCCAGATTTTTGCTGTACAGAAAATCATCAAATCCTCAAACACTCTCAAACTCTCAAACTCTCCAACATTCTCAAACCTTCAAAACTCTAAAACTCTCACAAAAAATCTCAAATCCCTTCATACAGTAGTGTACCCTTCAATTCATTCCCCTAAACTATAGTATAACACAACCTTCGATTCACTCCCCCAAACTGCAGTATAACAAAACCATCGATTTTCTCATAGCTTGTCAAGTACCAAACTTTTGATTCAAGCAGAGAAGTGGTCCCAGTAGCTTAAGGAAGATTCCGGCAAAGCCTAATCCACCACTAAGGAAGTCACATACAGCTCCTTTAATTGGCACTTCAAGAAGTAAGTTCCTCTAAACTTGGAACTTTCCATTTAAATATCATTTGTACATATAAATAAAAGAAAAATGTGGATATCACATCTAGGAAGTTGACCATGCTTTAGCTTTCGATTATCACTGCCATGTATAGTTAGTCTTTGGATTTTTGTGCCAAATAAACTTGTGTTAACCCTGGGCATGTAGTTTTTGAAAGTTACCTTTGACAGGCTGAATATTGAAGCCCTTCGAATCTCAACTTGGGAGCTTTGCCTTTCTGCAACCGAAGGGGGGAGCTGGGCACTTTAAACGTTAGAAACAAGTTTACCTTATGCCCAATCGAAGCAGTCTCGTGAACGGATGAAACAGACCATCCCAGTGGTATAAACAGCGCGTGTGAAAAGCATTTCTGTGTAGGGTCCTGAGTTCAAACCTTGGCAGGACCAAAACAGTTTTTGCCTTTTTGTTTGTGTTCTTTTTCTTTTTTAACAAACTTCAAATATTTTTGAACCAATCAAAACAAATCCTTTTGAGTTGATTTTTCACACACTATTTATTTACAAGTTTTATTTCATGAATATATAAAAATATCACAAAAATATTTTATTTTCATAATTACTTTAATTAATCAAAACCTTTCCTTAACAAAAAAAATCAAAACAAAATTCATTTTCTTTTTATTTCAATTCTAGTATATTTATTCACATTCAATATGGTTGTAATAGATAATTAGGATTTTATTTATCGCAATCCCTATTTATACATTTGTATTCCCATCCCCAAGTGATGTAATAGCATAGTAAATTTACTTTCCGCAATTTACTGATTTCATATAAATGCTAGTAATTAGGGTGTGTATGGCAAGATTAAAACCAATGCTTAGAAAACCTTAAATTCAAGACAAAAATGCATGAAATCAAACGCACTTGTACATATGCACCTCTAGGGTTAACTCCACTTGTTGCCTTGAGAAAATGGTCATAATATGCATGTGAGACGTTTCAGCAAAAACAATCAAAATATCATAGTCCCTCGATGACGCTTCGAATGTTGCCTTACAAATGATCTTAGTCCCTCAAGAGAAATGATAAGATATCTCACAACATTTCTATTCATGACTATACGATGACCCACGCTCGTCCCTTTTACATCCAAAGATAAGGCTTCTTACCAATCTATGGTAAGATAGAAATATCAAAGGAAGGAGGAAACGAATGAAAAGACTTTTGAGTAAGTAGAATGTTCTTAGTTTCTTGCTTGCAAATCAAAACCATTTCCACATTTACACTTTCAAAAACATCTTCAAAAAACAAACATCTCTTTGAACTATTTTCAAAAAAGTATAACACTTTGTATGCATTCTTATAGAGACGAGAATCATTGCAAAGTTTGCCTCAACGAAGGCGCTTTTCAAAAATACTTTCAAAACCCACCACAAAGCATATTTTCAAACAAAGCAAGTGATCTAGTGAGCAAATAAGAGCCCATAGATAACTATGGATGAAAAGGGTGCTAACACCTTCCCTTTTCATAATCTACCCCCCGAACTCAAGAAATAATCTCAAAGGTCTTTCCTGTTCTTTTCACCCTTTCCTTATTGGATAAAAGAAAAGTCGGTGGCGACTCTTGCTATCCGTAACAATTGCAATCAAATGCAAAAACACCCAAGTCAGTTCTCCCACCGTATTACAGAACGGGCGACTCTGCTGGGGAAAATACTTAAAAGTGGGGTTACCTTAGAGACTAGATCACATTTAAAGTGATTTCATTGTTTGACTTACTTGCTCTACATCATGGTTCCTTGCTTGGGTTTGTTTTGATCCTCTACCCGGATCTGGGGCACCTCTTTAGGTGAGTAACAATAGATTATGGAAATTGTATGGCCTAGACCGATATGGTTGAAGCAATGGCTACGTTAGTGTGACGCATTTGTTGGTACCAGTATCCCTTGTGTTGAATCGAGGAGAATACGGGGCCGCTGAGCGGTGTCATAAAAAACTAACTGACCTTAGAACCTTTAATTGAACAACATGGCCATTAGGAAGTAGTGAGATAGTCGGTTTCGGTGGAAAGCTGAAAATTTGTTGATACTTGATGCTACACTCATTGAGATCGGACTTTTGGGATATCTCGGCCATAAGAAAATATTGATTGTGCTGAGACAATGTCTAAAAGAAAGGTTAGTGATATTGAGATCCCCTAGAACCCGGTTACTTCCTAGGACAGGTTGAGCCAACTAAACTTCAAGAGGGTACTTACCTACAAACCCATGCAAGCCTAAACCTAAGGCTTTTGTGTGCTTTGCTTGTGATTATTATTCATGTCATCATAAACATCATAACATCATAAAGCATTCTCTCTAACCATTTCAAGGATTTAGGAATTTATCTTTGTTCTGTTTTGCAGGTCATGACTTCTACTCGTAGGAATACCATCCGAGTTAACTTCGTGAAAGTGCATCCTCAACTTCAAGAGTTAGCATCAAGGGTTCTTGGAGATTATCCCTTCACCAAGAAATACAGTCGACTTCTCAACTTAGCTACTTCAAACTTTCAAGAAGAAATGATGTGTGTGCTCTTCCAATTCTTTGATCCCATGCATTATTGCTTCACCTTTCCTGACTACTAATTGGGGCCTACTTTAGAATAATTCTCTCAACTGTTAGGAGTACTTGTGCTTGATCAAATATCATTCACCGGTTTAGATGAGACTCCAAAGCCTGAAGTCATTGCGAAAGCATTACATTTGAAGAGATCCGACATTGTGGAAAATTGGGAGACAAGAAGTGGGGTTAAGGGTTTCTTAGCCAAATTTATGTTGGAGAAGGCTTGTTTGTTTTGGGGAGATATGGATTTCCAAGCTTTTGAAGATGTCTTGGCCCTTCTAATCTATGGTTTGGTTCTATTTCCCAATCCAGACCAACTCGTAGATGTGAATGCTATCAAGGCCTTTCTCTCTCATAATCATGTACCTACTCTGCTTGGAGACATTCTACATTATTTCCATACTCGCACCATGAAGAAAAGAGGTACTCTCTTGTGTTGCATTATCTTGCTCTCTAGGTGGTTTATTTCGCACCTACCTCGATCAACATTGAAGAATGAGCAAGGCTTGACATGGTCTCAAAGGATGATGTCACTCACACATTCTGATATTCATTGGTGTTCTCGATCCTTGGAGGACATTACTATCATCGACTGTTGCAGGGAATTCCCTAATGTCCCTTTACTTTGCATTAGGGGAGGTATTACCTACAACCCTTGTTTGGCTCTACGGAAGTTTGGGTATGCGCGAAGAGATGGTCCCCATGACGCACTCGTCCAAAGCTTGGTATTCGATTATGAAGGCGACAATCAAGGCTATCGTCAAAGGTTCATACGAGCTTAGAGAATGGTGAACAAGGTGGATAGCAAGACTTTGGGGCATAAGAATTCCATTCCTTTGGAGCCCTATCTTAAGTGGGTACGAACTCGTGCTCAAAGTCTCGTTATGCCATATCCCTCCATCTTACCTATCATCATTGAGCCTGTTGTCGGAGGAGATGTTCCATATACTGTCCTTTATCCTAACATGCCTACTTCTCTCGAAGAATTACAAAAGTCTTGGATCCAGCTCAAAGAAGAACGAGATACCTTTGAGACTCAATTTTATGCTAGTGAGAAGAAGATTATGGAGCTCACGAAACAGCTCCATGAGGAGCAAAGTTTGAACGCCTACATTGCACCGAAGAGGATGCGCTCGACCTTTTTGTCTTAGGAGTTTCCTCCACTGTAAGCCCAAGAGGCATGTTTTTATTCAATTTGAACTTATTAATGAAATTGATGTTTGTTCTCTTTTTTCTAAACAAATTTAAATCTTCTAAGTCCTTGAAATCATGTGCATATGCATTTTTCATGCATCATAACATAAACAGGTTTTCCACAACATGTTTCCTTATCTTTCTATTGTTTGTTTCAGTAAGATGGATATCGAACAAACAGTGAAGGACTTGCAAGCGCAAAATGCATAGTTCCAAGCAACCTTGATGGCCCTGGCCAAGGGACAACAAGAGATGATGACACTGCTAACAACAAAAAAGAAAACTAAAAAGAAGGGCCTCGTCAACATGGGTAAGAGATTCAAAGGGCCTATTCGTCAGGTGCACATAGTCTAGGATTCGTCTAAGGAGGACGAAAATCAAGATGAAGAGGCTAGGAGCACCCATGTTGTGGTTGCAAATGATCAAGCTTCTGAAGATGAAGACTACTTTGATGAGAAATACCCTCTGGCCGAGGATAAATACAAACAGTTGGAGGATAGGCTAAAAGCTGTCGAAATTCAAGTCGTGCCTGGTTTAGATTTTGGTGAGTTGGGCTTAGTACTTGGGGTCGTCATCCCCCATAAGTTCAAAATATTAGTCTTCGCTAAATATGATAGGGTTTCCTTCCCAAAGCTTCATCTAAGGTCTTACATGCGCAAGATGCAACCACACACTACTGACAAAAAGCTCTGGATCCATTTCTTCCAAGAGAGTCTGGCTGGGACTCAACTACAATGGTTCTACCAATTAGAGGGTTCTCGCATCCACACATGGGAAGACCTAGCCACTTCTTTTTATCATCAATATCAATACAATGCCGACCTGGCACCAACAAGAGTCCAACTTCAAGGTATGACGGTGAGTGCTAACGAAGGGTTCAAAGAATACGCACAAAAATGGAGGGATCTTGCCGGGAGGGTCCAACCACCACTAACTGACAGAGAATTAATTGACATGTACATGGGTACATTGACCGACCCATTTTTCAATCTTTTGATTGGCAGTTCTTCGTCTGGTTTCACCGATTTGATACTAACTAGTGAAAGGGTAGAAAGCGGCATTAAGAGCGGAAAAATCCCAATGACATCTGCTTCTACGTCAAACGCTGTAAAGAAGCCTTTCACTGGGAAGAAAGAAGAAAATGTTGTGTATGGGGCAAGGACCCATGCCAAGAAGAGTCACTGACCCTCCGTTAATGTTGTATTAATCTCCAACCCTTCGTCTACTCAAAGGCAATCATTCAATAATCAACAACTTGAAACTCCTCGAAGACAATTCACAAGGATTAGCATGTCACTGTCCCAAGCCTTTCAACATCTGTTGAAGGCCAATATAGTGACGCTACATGATCCACCATCCAATTCAAACACTTGATCACCAAAATACAAATCCCAATGTCAAGTGTGCATATCATTCAAACAGTCATGGGCATGAGACCGATCATTGTTGGGCGCTAAAGACCAATATTCAAGATCTTATAGATAATAAAACAATTGAATTTGATCCACCTGCTACTCCGAACGTGATAACCGCACCAATTCCGAATCATGGCAAAGGTCTTAACGCAATTGATGATACCACTTTTGTTTCCTCCATTAAAGATTTAACAACTCTGTTAGCTATTGTGAAAGTTAACTTGCTGAGAGCCTGAGTGTTCCCTAGTTGTTTAAAAAATTGTGTCTGCTGTGATCAACAAGTAGATGGGTGCAAGTGGTTGAAAGAAGGTGTGCAACGCCTGATAAATAGTCGCAAGATTCTGTTTGAAAAGATCCCTGTTATCAAGAGTTCAACCAAAAAAAACGAAGAATGTCTATAAAAACAATTTCCAATAAGCCTTTTAGGATCCCTTCAAAGGGTCCTATTAGAATTTCAAATGAACGAACCATTGCTCCTTTGATAATCACTGCCGCTGGACCTATTCCCTACTCTTCTGACAAAGCAGTTCCATGGAACTTTGGTTCCGAGGTTTATTATCATGGGGTAAAACAAGATTCTTGGATCGACAAAAATGAACCTGATGTCACCAACATTTTCAGTTCTAGTAAAGTGACGAGAACAGGGAGGATATTTTCCTCTGATATTTCACCACCCATTACTATAATGATTCTTGTTTGCATAACCAATAACAAGTCCAACACCAACACTAAAGATAAAGAGAGAGAAGGTGAGCCTGCTAGGATAGAGGCACCTACCAAAGAGGCTAATGCTGAGGATCCTTCCACTCACGAGATGGAGGAAATTATGAAAATAATAAAGAAGAGCGATTTCAAAATAGTCTCTAAAATTTCCATGCTGTCATTATTGCTCTGTTCGAACGTTCATGCCCAAGTTCTGATCAAGTTCTTGAAGAAGGCCCACGTGCCCCAAGAAACCACTGCCGACCAGTTCGAGAACTTTGTAGCAAGTTTAACGGCTGACAATGGATTAGGATTCTCCGATGCTGATTTGACTCCTATGGGAAGAAACCACAACAAAGCCTTACATATCTCTGTTGAATGCAAGGGAACCACCCTAGCTCATGTCTTAGTTGATATTGGCTCATCATTAAATGTGCTACCCAAAGGTGCTTTGGACCGGCTAGATTTCGAAGGACTGGTTTTAAAGCCAAGCAATATTATCGTGAGGGCCTTCTATGGGTCTAAGAGAATGATTCATGGAGAGGTGGATATCCCAATTAAAGTTGGCTCATAGATCTTCAATTCTACCTTTTACATAATAGACATACGTCCCGTCTATTCTTGTCTGCTTGGGCCCCCGTGGATCCATGGAGCAGGGGCAGAAACGTTAACCTTTCATAAAAAATTAAAGTATCCAGTAAGAGGTAAAATCGTTACTGTTAGCGGTGAAGAAGAATTTATGGTAAGCCATCTTAACTCCTTCAAGTATGTAAAAATGGATGGCAAATTCATAGAGACTCCATGCCAGTCCTTCGAAATTGTTCCTCATATGGTTGCCGCCACTAAAATCTCCTCTAACATATCAAAATCTGATGAAGTTATTCCAAGAATGGTTTCGCTCAAGGATGCTTGTGTCGTGGTCGAGGATGGAGACTGTACTATCTGGGGCCAGCTTCCCGATATTCCGTTTAAAATAGATAAATTCGGATTGGGTTTCACCATTCAAGCTCAAAAAGAAGTTAGGCGCGCTCGCGTGGGAAAGATACCTCTCTGCATCGGAAATCATGAAGTGAATGTTGTAGAAGATTCTGATGATGAATGCCCTTTCAAAGAACGGATCTACCCTACGGTCAAAGGAACGCTCACCAACTGGCAAGAAAAGGGTTTCACACCCATCTCCTTCATTGAGGAGTAATTGTTGTTTACTGTTTCTTGTCAATTCAAGAATTTATGTCTGTAATCTTAAGTTCCAAAACAATGACTTTTAAGCCATATGCCTTGCCCGGGGCACTATGGTCCATTTGTTAAGGGTTTTGTTCATGTTCATATATCATATGATCATTTAATATAAACCATTAGACCTTTTGGCATTCAAAATTTTGCATTCATTGTTTTTTTCTTTTCCTTTATTACATTTTTTCTCAATAGCCATGTATCTTACATGCACACACACACACACACATTTGCAGATCTTCATTCACTCTAGATCTCATTGCCGACGACTCTACTATTTCCAGTTATGACTTAGAACATCTGATTTACCAAGATAAAAACAAAGGCGGGGAAGATTGCGAAATACCAGGGGAACTAGCCAGGCTTATAATGCAAGAAGAGAAAGTTATTTAACCCCATGAAGAGCCAGTCGAAGCTATCAACTTAGGTACTGAGGCAGATAAAAGAGAGGTCAATATTGGCACCAACCTAAAAGATGACATCAGAAGCAGATTAGCTCAGATGTTACATGACTATGCTAAGGTGTTTGCTTGGTCGTATGAAGATATGCCCGGTTTGGATACCGATATTGTGGTTCATCGTTTGCCAAAAAAAGAAGATTATCCTCCTGTTAAGAAAAAGGTTCGTCGCATGCGGCCTGACATGTCTGAAAAGATAAAAACCTAGGTAATCAAACAGTTTGATGCAGGTTTTCTGGATGTCACATCCTATCCTCAATGGGTTGCAAAAGTGGTCCCCGTGCCAAAGAAGGACGGAAAGGTTCACATATGTGTGGATTATAGAGATCTGAATAGCGCAAGCCCCAAGGATGATTTTTCTCTATGACATATCGACGTCTTGGTTGACAACACCGCTCAGCACAAAGTCTTCTCCTCCATGGATGCATTTTCTGGCTACAACCAAACCAAGATGGCTCCCGAAGACATGGAAAAGACTACCTTTGTTACACAATGGGGCACCTTTTGCTACAAGGTTATTCCGTTTGGACTAAAAAATGCAGGGGTGGCATATCAAAGAGCTATGGTAGCTTTATTTCATGATATGATTCATCACGAAATAGAAGACTATGTGGATGATATGATTGCGAGATCACAAACCGAAGAAGCGCATATGGATCACCTACACAAGCTATTTGAGAGGCTGAAGAAGTATAAATTGAGGTTGAACCCTAATAAGTGCACATTCGAAGTAAGATCTAGAAAACTTCTAGGTTTCATTGTCAGTGGTAAAGGCATCGAAGTTGATCCTGTAAAGGTAAAAGCCATTCAAGAAATGCCAGTCCCCCGTTTTGAAAAGGAGGTCAGAGGATTCTTAGGTAATCTTAATTACATTGCTTGTTTCATCTCTCACTTGACTGCTACTTGTCAGCCAATCTTTAAACTCTTGAAGAAAGATCAAGTAGTCAAATGGAACGATGACTGTCAAGCTACCTTCATCAAAATCAAGGAATATTTGCAAGAGCCTCCTATCCTCATGCCTCCAGTTGAAGGAAGACCTTTGATTATGTACTTGATTGTGCTAGAGAATTCTATGAGGCGTGTGTTGGGCCAAAATGACGAGTCTGGCCGAAAAGAGCATGCAATATACTACCTGAGCAAAAAGTTTACCGACTGTGAAACTAGATATTTACTGCTCGAGAAAACTTGTTGCACTCTAGCATGGGCTGCTCGCCGGTTAAGACAGTATATGTTGAATCACACCACTCTATTGATTTCTAAGATGGACCTTATCAAGTACATCTTCGAGAAGCCCGCTCTCTCCAGACGGATAGCTAGATGGAAAATTATTCTGACTGAATACGATATTCAATATACAACACAAAAAGCCATCAAAGGAAGTATATTGGCAGATCATTTGGCCCATCAAGCTATGGATGATTATCAATCTATGAACTTTGACTTCCCGGATGAGAATATCATGCTAGTGACCGACTGTGCAAAACCCGGACCGTATGACGGACCTGAACAAGGATCCATGTTGTACCCCAAAATTTGCTCTCTCATTTCTCAAGAAATCTCTCATAAGATCTCTATTGGTTCAAGACTATACAAGGTTTGATCAGCTCAAGACACCTCCTCAAGCATTGATGACTCAAATTAGGGTTTGTGTTTGCAAAAGGACAAATGGACTTTTAAGGCCTAAAATGACTTTCATGGATCATTTTGGATCTCCAATATTTCTCATGTCAAGTTTCAAGCTTTGGATCACATTTTTGCTCAATCAGTTGATCAATTGACCTAAAATCAAGTATATTGGATAAAAAGTCAATTGTGGTCAATTTGCAATCAAACTTCATAATTTTTTATCCATATCAACATAATGAACTCATATATCTCAATTGATTAAGTTTGGATCACAATTCCTCAAGAAATTTGATCAGATCATCAAAAGGGCAAAATGGTCAAAATTAGGGTTTTGACTGAGGAGGTTCAAATATTGACTTTTGACCTAACAAATGACTTCTTGGTTTAAGACATGATATCAAGGATTCAAATGCACCATCTTTACCTAATTTCATGGTTCAAATCACCTCTCAAGATTATTGGATTGACAGATGAATTTCAGTAAATTGATGAAAAGTCAACTGTACACTGAAAAGTCAAACTTTGACTTTTTGATCAAAATCAAGTTTCAAAAATCATATTTCATCAAGACATGTCAAAATATGAAACTTGTTCATAAAGAAATTGAAAAGTCAAAATTCATTTTTGAAAAGTAAAAATTTCCAAGACTTAGAAATTTTTCTAAGTGTTGGAAAGTTAACATTTTTTCATAACTTTGAGCCAAATTTCCACCATGATGCAAGATGATTCAAGGGAATTTTCCAACATGAAAGTTGTAGATCTCAATGAGATCTAAAATATTGTAGGGCAGAAATTTTTCTAGAAATTCATGTATTTCATGTTATGAATTTGTGAAGACATGCTCATGAAATATAAACACTTAGTGAAATTTTGCCCTAGCTAAGCAGATTTTTGGTACAAACTTCATGGCAACTTTTCACCTAGTTCCAAGATGAATCATAAAAAATGTCCAACATGAAGGTTGTAAAGGATGTTACAAGCTTTCCAAAATGTCCAAGAACTCATCAAGACTATACTTGAGCTAAGAGAATCGAAGACAAGAAGTTAGGGTTTCAAACTTGTTTTGCAAGACATATTTTGTGATGAACATGAACCAAATCCATAGCCATGCTGCATAATCCAACTTTTTAGGCCCTTTAAATTGTGTATCTATCCTTAATCAAAATATTACACAAACTTTATGGCTATTATCCATTAAATCTAAGCTTTTTAAGTTAACTTGCCATTTTTGGAAGAAAGGCAAGACTTCCATTTTGGAAAAGTATGCTTTTGCAAATGTCAACCCTTCTTGAGCCTCCCAATGGATCGTTCTGCGCACACAACATATACAAGTCAGAAGCAAGTTTGTTTAAAGTTTAACCACTCTACAATAGCATGGTACAAGCCTTGGTAATATGTTTGTCATGTTTGCTTCAAAAACAAGTAAAGCTGCCACAACTTGAGATTTCAAATTATGAGTTGTTGTAACACTTGAAACCTCTTGCCTATAAATATATATATATATATATATATATATATATATACTATTTGCAATCTAGGACACAGATGCACAAGCCCTCAAACTCTCCCAAACCCAGAACTTCATAAAAAACCTCTGTTGTTGTATATTTTGACCAAAAACTCCAAACTCAGAATCCACTCGTGCGTTTCTTGGCTTTTCAGTTCCAAAGGTTCCTAAACATCATCTACAAACAATCCCACACCTTTTTACACGACTGTAACACCATCTTCACCAACTTCCATAACCAAAAAATAGAGCTTGCATCTTGACTTCTCTAGCACGATTCAAGCACTCCCAGCATCAAGTAAGCATTGCATTAGCTTCCTGGGAACTTGAGGAAGCTAACCTGATCATCACCATCACTTGAAACAAGCTCAAACTCATTTCACGATTTCCAGTTTTTGAGGTATTTTTCGGAACTTTCATCTCTTCATTTAGGCATTGTTAGGCTTGTTAGAACAAAGTTTGAATCTACTACCCTAAGTTTAAGTTTTGATGATAACAAAATGAAAAGATATATTAATTATGTGATTCATGTAAGAACTATTTGCTACCTAAAAATTACTTTCTGTTTTACAGAAACTCTGATGGGTATCAGCAAGAGTACATCATAATCAGCATCAGAATATTGGATATCAACATCAGCATCAGAAGATGCTATATCAGATACCAGAATCAGAAGAACAACTCACGCTTATGCTGAAGCTTGATGAACAAATCTGCGCTCAACACTCTGAACTCTGATAAAGACAACAACAGTTCATCAGCACTTAAGCAGCATCAGAATGAGCCAAAGCTAGAACACGCTTAAGTGGCAACGGTAATGTGCATTCAGGATGAGTTATTACCAACGGCATCATTCCAGACAAGATCTGCTTAATAAGGAAAGATTGTTATTGGCATTGAATCAGAATTATTGCTCCAACGTTCACTAATTCCAATTCTATATAAACAAGTCAATGAAGATTGAATTGGCTAATGCTCTACATCAATCTATACGCCTAAAAGCTATTCATCATCTTCCTCACTCTCAGTTTGCTAAAAGCTCCAAAATTCCTTACTCAATTATTTTAGCAATCTAGTTTCAATAAGCTTAAGTTGTGTAGTATCACAGTTGTGATAAACAGTTTTGTAGAAAACATTCACACACCTAGATTTCAATTCTTTGTAAGAAAGTAATTCCTTGAGAAAACGGTTTGTGGTTTGCATCAAGAAGGCTTTAGCAGTTGTTAAAGCAAATTGTAATATTCAGTTGAATATAGTGGATTAAGGCCTCGTTGGAGAGAGGCGAAATCACCTTGACGGGTGGACTGGAGTAGTTTGAGATCAAACGAACCAGGATAAAAATATCGTGTTCATTGCATTGATTTTCAGTTTTATAATTCAACCCCCCTTCTTGTGTTTTTCACTTCTTCAATTGGCATCAGAGCACCTGGTTCTGAGATAAAACACTTAACCGTGTCAGTACAAGATCCAGCGTCAGAAAAACACAATGGCAGGAACTTATCATCACACCAGCAATGACAACAATGAAGATAGAGACAGATTCAGCGGCAAACCTCCAGTCTTTGATGGAGAAAATTTTGATTACTGGAAAGACAGAATTGAAAGCTTCTTTCTGGCACATGATGCTGATCTGTGGGACATGGTGACAGATGGATACACGCACCCTGTGAATGCAAGCGGTCAGAAGATTGATAGGAAAGCAATGTCTGACCAACAAAAGTGTGACTTCAAAAATCACCACAAGGCCAGAACCATCCTTCTCAGCGCCATCTCTTATGCTGAATATGAAAAGATCTCTAACAGAGACACAGCAAAAAACATGTTTGACTCACTCAGAATGACGCATGAGGGCAACGTTCAGGTCAAAGAAACTAAAGCTCTTGCGCTCATTCAGAAGTATGAGGCATTCAAAATGGAAGAAAGTGAATCCATTGAAACAATGTTCTCAAGATTCCAGATTCTGGTAGCTGGTCTCAAGGTTCTGGATAAAGGATACTCTACTGCTGATCACGTAAAGAAGATCATCAGAAGCTTACCAAAGCAGTGGAGGCCAATGGTTACAGCTCTGAAGCTAGCAAAAGATCTCAACAAAATTTCTCTGGAGGAACTTATCAGCTCCCTCAGAAGTCATGAGATAGAGCTAGAAGCTAATGAACCTCAGAAGCAAGGTAAGCCTTTAGCATTAAAATCTAACAAAAAATATGAGTCTAAAGTTTTGCAGGCAGTTGAAGAAACATCTGATGGATCCTCATCAGAAGAAAATGAACTTTCTCTCCTCTCCAGAAGAGTGAATCAACTGTGGAAGCAGAGGCAAAGGAAGTTCAGGAATCCCAGAAGATCTGATCAGAACGAGTCTTCTTCCAGATACAAAAGGACAGATTCTTCCTCTGGATACAGAAGATCTGAAGGCTCCTCAGGAAGCAGAAAGCCAAACACCAAGGACATCATCTGCTATGAGTTCAATGAGCAAGGACACTACAAGAGTGACTGCCCAAAGCTTCAGAGGGAAAAGCCCAAAAAGAAGTTTGGAAGAGAAAAGAAGAAAAGTCTCATGGCTACATGGGATGACTCTGACTTGTCTGAAGCTGACTCAGAATCAGATGATGAGAGAGCAAACATAGCTCTCATGGCCAACATTTCAGAAGATAGTGAAGCTTCTGAATCAGACTCAGAATCAGATACTGAAGAGGTATTTCCTGACTTTGCAGTTAATTTTACCAAGGCTGAACTTGCTGAAAGCCTTAACGAAATTCTGGAAAGGTACCAGCAGATTAGAGTTAAATTCAGAAACCTGAAAAGGAATCTTGAATCTGACTCTGATAAGACTGAGAGTCTTAAATTGGAAAATTCTGAGCTGAGAAATAAAATTTCAAAATTAGAAAATGTTTTACAAAACTCTCAGAAGGAACCAATTTCTGAAACTCCCAGCAGTGCTGATGAGATCATCAAGGAGTATGATCACAATTTCCAGAAGTTCCTTGCTAAAAGCATAGATAGAAGCAAAATGGCTTCAATGATCTATGGAGTTAGCAGAAACGGCAGGAAAGGAATAGGATACCAAGGTAAGGTTCCTACACCAAAGAATGTCATGGATTTAACCATTAAACACACTCCTCTGAACTCACATTTTGTGTATGGTCACACACATGATATTAAATACACTAGCAGTAAGTATTCTGTGAAACCTAAATTCAACGAGAGTTTTGGTAAATCTAACAAATCAGGACCCAAGAAAATCTGGGTACCTAAGGATAAAATAATACATGTTGCAGATATCTTTAGCAGTGAATCAGAAACACCAGTCATGGTACCTGGACTCTGGCTGCTCGCGACACATGACGGGAATAAGGCATATGTTCCAAAGCCTGGAACTTAAGCCTGGAGGCCACGTTGGCTTTGGAGGCAATCAGAGGGGAAAGATCATTGGCTCTGGAACTGTAGGTAATGGAAATCTTCCCTCTATAAATAATATTCTGCTAGTAGATGGATTAATGCATAACCTGTTATCCATAAGTCAATTAAGTGATAACGGTTATGATATAATCTTTAATCAAAAATCATGTAAAGCTGTTAGTCAGAAAGATGGGACTATCCTGTTTAATGGAAAGAGGAAAAACAGCATCTATAAAATCAAACTTTCTGAACTGAAAAGTCAGAATGTAAAGTGTCTTCTGTCTGTTAACAACGAGCAGTGGATCTGGCATAGAAGATTGGGGCATGTTAGTATGAGAAGAATATCTCAGATTAACAAACTCAATCTGGTCAGAGGACTTCCTAATTTGAAGTTCAATTCAGATGCTATGTGTGAAGCATGTCAGAAAGGCAAGTTTGCAAAACCTTCTTTCAAATCTAAAAATGTTGTTTCTACCTCTAAGCCATTAGAACTTCTGCACATTGACTTATTTGGACCAGTTAAAACTGCTTCAGTCAGTGGCAAGAAGTATGGGTTAGTAATCGTAGATGACTATAGCAGATGGACATGGGTAAAGTTCTTAAGACACAAGGACGAGTCACACTCTGTGTTTGTTACCTTCTGTAACCAAGTTCAGAATGAAAAGGATCTTAGAATCGTTAAAGTCAGAAGTGATCATGGTGGAGAATTTGAAAACAAAGATTTTGAGTCATTCTTTAATGACAGAGGCATTCTGCATGAGTTCTCTTGTCCTAGAACTCCCCAACAAAATGGAGTTGTAGAACGAAAGAACAGAACATTGCAAGAAATGGCCAGAACCATGATCAATGAGACAAACGTTGCTAAGATCTTCTGGGCAGAGGCAATAAACACAGCGTGCTACATTCAGAATAGAATCTCAATGACCTATTCTGGAAAAGACTCCATATGAATTGTGGAAGAACAGAAAGCCCAACATTTCATATTTTCATCCATTTGGATGTACTTGCTTTATGTTAAATACAAAGAATTATTTGAACAAGTTTGACTCTAAAGCACAGAAGTGTATTATGTTAGGATACTCTGAATGCTCAAGAGGGTACAGAGTATACAATACAGAAACACAGATTGTGGAAGAATCAATCAATGTTCGTTTTGATGATAAGCTTGACTCTGAAAAGTCAAAGCAGAATGAAGTTTTTGCAGGTATGGAAATTGAATTTACAGGTTCTGAAGACAAGTCATCAGAAGCTCTCAACACAGACACCCCTTCAACATCTGAAAGGAGCACTGCTAGCAATCCTACAACAGCTGCTGATCAACCTCAGAAGAGACTACTCAGAAGCAGCTTGGATCACCCAGAAGAAACTATCCTAGGAAGAAAGGAAGATCCAATCAGAACAAGAGCAAGCTTCAGAAACTCTGAAGAAACCCTCATGGGACTTGTGTCTCTGATTGAACCGTCTTCTATTGATGAAGCACTTCTGGACAACGAATGGATTCTAGCAATGCAAGAAGAGCTGAATCAATTCACCAGAAATGACGTATGGGATCTTGTTCCCAGACCAAAAGGATTCAACGTCATTGGAACAAGATGGGTGTTCAGAAACAAGCTAAATGAACAAGGTGAAGTCATCAGAAACAAAGCACGACTGGTAGCACAAGGTTATAGTCAGCAAGAGGGAATAGACTATACAGAAACCTTTGCTCCAGTCGCCAGGTTAGAATCTATCAGACTTTTAATTTCATTTGCTGTTAATAGAGGCATCACTCTGTATCAGATGGATGTCAAGAGTGC
Source organism: Vicia faba (assembly GCA_948472305.1). Lineage (NCBI taxonomy): Eukaryota > Viridiplantae > Streptophyta > Magnoliopsida > Fabales > Fabaceae > Vicia > Vicia faba. The sequence goes on along the minus strand of OX451741.1, from coordinate 812,748,502 downwards.
ATTCTTAAATGGTTATATAGAAGAAGAGGTTTATGTGCACCAACCCCCTGGTTTTGAAAATACAAAACATCCAGAACATGTTTTCAAACTAAAGAAGTCACTATATGGTCTGAAACAAGCTCCCAGAGCTTGGTATGAAAGACTAAGTAACTTTCTGTTAGAAAATGAATTCACCAGAGGGAAGGTGGACACTACCTTATTCTGTAAGTCAGTTAAGAATGACATCTTAGTCTGTCAAATTTATGTTGATGATATTATTTTTGGATCTACTAATCCTTCTCTTGGAAGAAAATTTGCTAAGTGTATGCAGGCAGAATTTGAGATGAGCCTCATGGGGGAACTGAAATTCTTTCTAGGAATTAAGATCAATCAAACTCTAGAGGGAACTTACATTCATCAGAGCAAATATGTCAGAGATCTTCTGAAGAAATTTGAACTCTCAGAATGTAAGCCATCAAAGATTCCAATGCATACCACGTGCATTCTGGAAAGAGAAGAGGTAAGCAAAAAGGTAGAACAGAAGGTCTACAGAGGTATGATTGGTTCTCTCCTTTATCTGACAGCTTCAAGACCTGATATCTTATTCAGCGTATGTATTTGTGCTAGATTCCAATCAGATCCTAGAGAATCTCACTTAACAGCTGTTAAGCGAATTTTCAAGTATCTGAAAGGTACTACTAATCTGGGTTTATTTTATAGAAAATCTAGTGATTACAGCTTAGTAGGCTACTGCAATGCTGACTTTGCTGGAGACAGAGTAGAGCGTAAAAGTACTTCTGGAAGCTGCCAGTTTCTGGGAGAAAATCTGATCTCTTGGTCCAGCAAAAGGCAATCCACAATTGCGCTGTCAACAGCAGAAGCTGAGTACATAGCAGCAGCAGGATGTAGCACACAAATGCTCTGGATGAAAAGTCAGCTTGAAGACTTCCAGATTTTTGAGAGTAACATCCCTATACTCTGTGACAATACCTCTGCTATTTGCTTAAGTAAGAATCCCATTTTACATTCTAGGGCTAAGCATATAGAAATAAAACATCACTTCATTAGGGACTATATTCAGAAAGGAATTTTGAACTTAAAATTTATTGATACAGACCATCAATGGGATGATATCTTCACTAAACCCCTTTCTGAAGATAGGTTCAATTTCATTCTGAAACATCTCAGCATGAAAATCTGCCCAGAGTGAAAATGTTTTAATTCCATATATTAATCTTCAGAATGTATTTGTTTTACTGTTAACTTCTGATCAATCTCTTTTCAGAAAGATAGATACAGTAGTCAGCATGGTGCACAAGCAGACTGAGATTGCTGATCAGATTAAGGCAATGCTGGAGACTCTGTTCACACGCTTCCCGCCCCAACCTTAGTTTTTTCATTCATGATATTTTCAATGTTTTCTTTGCATATCATCTGTACTATTTTGTCTGGCTCTGAATTTTAATATGACAAGTTTTTCTGCTCTGATCGTTTTAGTTCATCACTTACACTTTTTGATTGCTGACAAAAAGGGGGAGAACAAGAATGATATTTTTCAATAACGGATTACTGAGACAAAAAGTCTCAAACATTCTAACTCTGATATACTTGAATATGTTTTCTGTTTTTGCATAAGTCTACAGGTACAAGAAGGTAATCACCTCTGATACACTGAAGCTCTGAAGCTCTGATATTCTGATCTGAAGTTCTGATAGTCAAAGCTCTGATATTCTGATCTGAAGCTCTAATATTCTGTTGTTCAAAAAATCAATAAAGATCTGATCCTGAAGACTCTCGGAATTAAAAAGGGAAGTAATAAATTCAGGGGGAGTATCTCTGATCCCAACTCTGATATCTCTTTATCCCTTATCTTTGATAACTTCTTATTTAATTCTGATGCAACTTATCATTTAGTTATCTCTGATACTTTTCACACTAATTTTCAATTAAAAATATCTAGTTTTGGTCATCATCAAAAAGGGGGAGATTGTTAGAACAAAGTTTGAATCTACTACCCTAAGTTTAAGTTTTGATGATAACAAAATGAAAAGATATATTAATTATGTGATTCATGTAAGAACTATTTGCTACCTAAAAATTACTTTCTGTTTTACAGAAACTCTGATGGGTATCAGCAAGAGTACATCATAATCAGCATCAGAATATTGGATATCAACATCAGCATCAGAAGATGCTATATCAGATACCAGAATCAGAAGAACAACTCACGCTTATGCTGAAGCTTGATGAACAGATCTGCGCTCAACACTCTGAACTCTGATAAAGACAACAACAGTTCATCAGCACTTAAGCAGCGTCAGAATGAGCCAAAGCCAGAACACGCTTAAGTGGCAACGGTACTATGCATTCAAGATGAGTTATTACCAACGGCATCATTCCAGACAAGATCTGCTTAATAAGGAAAGATTGTTATTGGCATTGAATCAGAATTATTGCTCCAACATTCACTAATTCCAATGCTATATAAACAAGTCAATGAAGATTGAATTGGCTAATGCTCTACATCAATCTACACGCCTAAAAGCTATTCATCATCTTCCTCACTCTCAGTTTGCTAAAAGCTCCAAAATTCCTTACTCAATTATTTTAGCAATCTAGTTTCAATAAGCTTAAGTTGTGTAGTATCACAATTGTGATAAACAGTTTTGTAGAAAACATTCACACACCTAGATTTCAATTCTTTGTAAGAAAGTAATTCCTTGAGAAACCGGTTTGTGGTTTGCATCAAGAAGGCTTTAGCAGTTGTTAAAGCAGATTGTAATATTCAGTTGAATATAGTGGATTAAGACCTCGTTGGAGAGAGGCGAAATCACCTTGACGGGTGGACTGGAGTAGTTTGAGATCAAACGAACCAGAATAAAAATATCGTGTTCATTGCATTGATTTTCAGTTTTACAATTCAACCCCCCTTCTTGTGTTTTTCACTTCTTCAAGGCTTTCATTTTCAAAGGTAAAATGTAGATATCATTTCCCTGAAGCTATACATATTCATAGTTTTCATTTATATGGCCTTAGCTTAGAGAATTTTAGGTTTGAATCTCTAAAAAAAAGTTAGGTTAGGATTTGGTACTTTTAGAAATTCATGCTCATCTTTGAGAATTAGTTTAAGTTATTTACATATTTAGAATCGTGGTGAAATTTATAACAAGTTTGATGTTTGAAGTTTTGAGAATGGATGAGAAATGAGTGAGTTATAGGGTCCCTGGCTGGAGGTTGAAGATCAAGTCATTTCTAGGACTGGATTTATGTTATATATTTATGGTTTTGTTTAAATTAACGGATGTATAGCCACCTGTTGGCTCCTAAATTCGACACCTTTGTTTTGTTGATGTCAGCCATTAAAACTGAAGGATGTTTTCGACTGGCTAAGTATGTCGAAATGCCCGTCGAAAGATGGCAAAGTACTTAGAAGATTTCTTCCAAGGGAGAAGTTGGTTGCCTTCGACGTCGAAGGTGTTTCTCGTCGAAGATGTCTCTCGACGAAAGTGTTCGATGGTTCAGAGTGGAGCAGTTTGAAATTCAAGCTTTTGGAGGGAAAACGGTTTCCAGCAGTTACCACGTGTAGCGTGCAAAGATCTAGAGCGTCGAACGTTGAGAACGTGCCAAGTGGAATCATCTCGAAGCAGTGTAACTGCCCGACGGTTACTTGGGATGTTTTAGTATAAATAGTAGTAGTCATGTAAGTTCTCGCGTGTGTTCACAATTCTATACAAAGTCACTCATATAGATTCGAGTACCCAGCGTGTGAGAAAGAATTGTTGAGAAATGTATGTGTGAAACACCAATTTTATTAATCAAAGTCATTTACTTTTCCAGAAATTTACTTGCTTTCCTCTTTACATTCCTGTCGAAGCCTTTTACTTTAAGCCTTGTTTATTTTACCAAGTCCTTTCTTCATGCAATTTACTTGAAACCTCTTTATTTCATTTAAAGCCTCTTTATTTAAAGCCTTATCCAATTTAATCAAAACTTCAAAATCAACCTATGTCCTAGGATCAATCTGATCGATCCTGCGAGTAACCAAATAAGTAACCATTTGGAGGATCAGCGGTTGTTTACCAAATCCCAAGGTAAACAAATTGGCACACCTGGTGGGACTGTGTGTTGATTGTTGAAAATAATCTCATCTTTTCGAGTTGTATGTTATTGAGAAGTGGTAGAATATACACTAACGATAACAATACTGCCAGAAGAAGGGAAGAGATGGCGAATCCGCCAAACAATAACGAAATCCCACAAACGAATGTGGGAGCAACGGTTAGTACGACCGTAAGTGAAGCGACAAATGTTGGTTCGACACCAGCAGTATCGGTCACAACCACGGGGCCAATACCTTCGTTAACAGGCCCCAGGATGCCTTTGGGAACTCCCCCACCAAGGGGAAATTTAGGCACAAGGCCTTTGGTTCCCCCAGGATTTATTCCATTCTATGGTATGCCAACTTCTGAAGTGGCAAGCCTGACGAATGCTGCGTCCACTTTTTCAGACCCTTTAGTGAGTGCCTCTTCGCCACTCCAAGGCTCTGGAGTAGGCATGGCGAATAGAAATAGGACCCAACTCTTAGGAGGAACGTCCCAAGTAGCCCATGGCCTTACAAATGCCTCGACAGCAGTCTTGAGGCAACAAATGGACGAAAGCAACCATGATATGGTGCAAATGTTGGCACAAACTTTGAGTACAGTGCTAAACCCTCTAATACAAAACACTACTCAATCGAATCAGCAAATGACAGCGCAAATGGCGCGCTTGGCTGATTTCTTTGGAGTACCCCAACCGATTCGACAGCCCCAAAGGGCGCAAATCAGGGGAAACCAGGGGATATTTTTAGAGGAAGAAACCACCATTAACCAGGCTCAACATCCTGTCGAAGAAAACCTTAGGGCACGATTGGAACAACCTGTCGAGGAACCTAGGGTAATAACCCCATAGGTAAGGTTAGTTAACAGAAACCAAAATGCTGACGAAGTGGTTCAGCATATCCAATACCAAAACATGGGTTTGGAAAACAATCTGGCAACCATGATTGAAAGGATCATGACTCAGAATGGGATGAACATGGGCTTTCGAAGGCCCAACTTTACATCTCCATTGTCAGAATACGTGTTACAAACGGACTTACCTCCTAGATGCAAAGTCCCCAAATTTACTAAGTTCTCTGGGGACACGACAGAATCTACTGTCGAGCATGTGGCGAGATATTTGATCGAAGCGGGTGACATTTCGAATAACGAAAACCTAAGGATCAAGTACTTCCCAAGTTCTTTAACAAAGAACACTTTTACTTGGTTTACAACTCTCCCCCCCAATTCGATCCATCATTGGACCCAGTTGGAAAGATTGTTCCATGAACAATTCTACATGGGGCAAACCAAGATAAGCCTGAAAGAACTGGCCAGTGTGAAGAGACGTTTCACTGAACCTATAGACGAATATCTAAATAGGTTTAGGTTGCTCAAGGCGAGATGTTTTACACAAGTGCCAGAACATGAGTTGGTCGAAATAGCCGCAGGCGGTTTAGATTATTCCATTAGGAAGAAGCTAGACACCCAGTACCTAAGAGACATGGCCCAACTGGCCGATAGAGTTCGACAGGTAGAACGCCTCAAAGCTGAAAAAGCTAAGGCAACGAAAACTCACAAGAGAGAGAGGATAGCGTACGTTGAGATGGATGACGAAGATCTAGAATCCTTCGACGATACTTTAACTGTCGAAGAAGGAGAAGTCGATTTAGCAGAACTGAAACAAGGGCCACCATACTCTTGTAAACTGTTAGTCCCCTCAAGTGGGAAAAATCCCATTGGTCCAGAAAGGATCAACGATAGGTTCCCAAAAAAGACTTATAGTTTTGACATCACAAAATGTGATGAAATATTCGACTTGCTGGTTAAAGATGGCCAAATGATAATACCCCCAGGGGTAAAAGTGCCTCCTCTTGATCAAAGAAAGAAGAGAGGTTTTTGCAAATATCATAATTTTTTGGGCCATAAAACTTCTCAATGTTTTCTTTTCAGGAATCTTGTGCAAGACGCTATCGAAGAAGGGAGATTGAAGTTTGCTGACAAATCCCCCATGGCTGTCGACTCAAATCCATTGCAGGCTGAAGCCCACTATGCTGAACCCTCTGAGGTGAACGTGATAGAGGAAACCAGGATCCAGTCGAAGAAGCCAGGAATTACCATGGTCGAAGTCTCAAAGGACCACATTAACATGCCAATCTTTGGCAGTTTTTCTGGAAATTTATCCAGGAAGACAATTGAAGCTGTCCAGAAAGCGGTCGGAAACCCGAAGTCGGAGACCGCTGAAGCACAAAAAACTGGATCAAAACCCAGTTCCCACTTGGCCACCGTTCAAGGCCAGACGGAGAATCTGGAGATACAAATGAAGCAGTTAACTCTTGCTAACAAAGATACAATGAATATCAACATGGTCGAACTTTCTGACCCAAAAGCATCAGAAGAGGCCATGAGGCAAGAACAAGCTAATAAGACTGCTTTCCCTCGGGAAAATGAAAACTTGGCAGATTTTCTACAAAGATGCCAGAAAAAGAAATCAGAGGTGATGCTGTGTCCAAGATGCAGTTCGATCTTTGATAAAAAAGCTGCTGAGCACATTCAAGGCGTAAGAGCAGCGAATAAGAGAAGGGAGAATGTTGACCTTCGACATGATCCCAGAAGAGCCTCCCAAAGAGGTTCTAACCAAGAAAAGAGGCCATTGACTTTTAGGCCTCCAACAAATGTGCCAGTAGATACTTGGTACAAAACCTCTGGTCGGAAAAGGCCAAGTGAGGAGAAATGGCATTCTTTCGATGTGCCAAGAGGTTCCTCTTTGACTCAGAAGAAAGAGCCTCAAGTTGCTGCACCTAAGGTTGCACAAGTGTCCAGCAACTACAAAGGTAAAAATCCCATGTCTCGATCTCAATGGAGGAGATATCAAAGGAGACGAAAAGCTGAAAGGGAGGCTGCCAACGAACCAAAGGCAGAAACCAGTTCGAACGTTCCTCAAAGGAAGCAAAGGAAACCTCTAGAAAGAGAGCCAGTAACCAACAGGCTAGTTTGGCCTAACCAAAGTGAAGTCGAAGACGATGCTGAGTCTGATGATACTTTGGACATAATGGTGAATATAGTTTCAGTGTTGCCCAGAGAATTCAATCGACAGGTAGAAGTCGAAGCAAGTGACTAGGAAGTGGAGCAAGAAATGGCCAAACATAGGCCAGTGTGTTATTTTGTCATGGACAATGGCACTACTGAGGAACAAAATGGCTTCTTCGAGCCACCTACAGAGGCGATGAAAAATCACCTCAAGCCTTTATTCATAAGGGCTAAACTCGAAGAAACTACTGTGAATAAAATATTGGTGGATTGTGGGGCAACCATCAACATTATTCCTCACTCTATGCTAAGGAAAATTGGCAAAAGGGATGAGGACATTAAGCCTCACAACATGGTCCTGTCGAACTATGAGGGCGGCATAGGGACCACTATGGGAGTGATCCAGCTAGATATCAAAGTAGGGTCGATCCTTCGACCAACGATGTTTATGGTCATATCGGCCAAACCTAACTACAATCTTTTGTTGGGCCGTGAATGGATTCATGGTGTTGGCGCTGTGCCTTCATCAATGCACCAAAGGCTGCTGCTATGGCGTCCAGATGGGATGGTCGAAAACATAGAGGCAGATCAAAGCTATTACCTTGGCAAAGTGAATCACCTGGGTTTGGCAGATTTCGACAAGAACTTGGCTCACATAGGGCCATGTCCAACACCTGACTTCGACATGGCGCCAGCGACAAACACTTTTTGTTCCCTATACCTGCATCCTGAGCATGGTTTCCAATGGGACAGAGAAGACTTGTCCCACATAGACTTCAGTGGGTTAACTGATATCCAACCAACTGGTTAGGGAAGCGAATTCAGTGATAATGACTGAGTCACAATCTTTGAAGCGAATTTCGGCTTATGTAGCCGAAACCAAGATGATAACGGCTCTCGAAGCCGAAGTAAAGTACATGGCCACACAGGCCAATGATCAACAATTATCTGCTGTAGGCCCAGGAAAGGATTTCGATCCAAAACCTCCTGATATCATGCCAGAAGAAATGCAGGAACAGAGGCTCGACGCCATCTATGACGATGAGCCTTTGGGCTTCGAAAAGGACCCCTTGGCGAACAACATTAAAATGTTAGCGAAAGACCCTTTAGAAGAAATCAACTTAGGCGAAGGATCAGAGAAAAGGCCAACTTACATCAGCGCCAAAATCGATCCAGAACTTAGGTTGGAAGTAATCCAATTGCTGAAAGAGTTTAAAGACTGTTTTGCATGGGATTATGACGAAATGCCTGGTCTCGACAGAGGATTGGTAGAACTTCAGTTGCCAATCAAACCTGGGAAGAAGCCAATCAAGCAAAATCCAAGGCGCTTCGCTCCAGAAATACTGTCGAAGATCAAAACGGAGGTCGAAAGACTTCTGAAATGAAAATTCATCCGTGTTACAAGGTATGTCGAATAGATTGCAAACATTGTGCCAGTAATTAAGAAAAATGGTACGTTAAGGGTATGCATAGATTTCAGAGATTTGAATGCTGCTACACCCAAAGATGAATATCCTATGCCTGTGGCGGAAATGCTAGTCGATTCTGCCGCTGGCTATGAATACCTGAGTATGCTCGATGGTTATTCAGGATATAATCAAATATTCATTGCTGAAGAGGATGTGTCGAAAACAGCTTTTCGATGCCCTGGGGCCTTAGGCACTTACGAATGGGTAGTGATGCCTTTTGGCCTAAAAAACGCTGGGGCAACGTACCAGCGAGCAATGAATACTATCTTCCATGATTTTATTAACACTTTTATGCAAGTATATATTGATGACATTGTTATAAAATCTGTTTCCAGGAAGAATCATATTGACCACCTTCGACAATCATTCGAAAGAATGAGAGAACATGGTCTGAAGATGAACCCTTTGAAGTGTGCGTTCTGTGTGAAAGCTGGAGATTTCTTGGGCTTCGTTGTCCACAAGAAAGGAATCGAAATCAACCAGAACAAGACGAAGGCAATTTTGGAAGCGAAAGCGCCGTCGAATAAGAAGGAACTGCAATCTCTCTTAGGCAAGATAAATTTTTTAAGGAGGTTTATATCTAATCTAAGCGGGAAAGCTCAGGCCTTTTCACCCTTACTGCGACTGAATAAAGAGGGGTTCGAATGGGGGCAAGAGCAACAAGAAGCCTTCGACAAAATCAAAGGGTACCTCACTAAGCCACCTATTCTGGTGCCTCCTTGTAGCAATAGGAGTATGAGATTGTACATAGCTGCATCCGACAAAACTCTGGGAAGCATGTTAGCCCAAGAGGATGAGAATGGAGTCGAAAGACCCATTTATTATCTCAGTAGAGTTTTGAACGATGCAGAAACTAGATATAGTGAAGTTGAAAAATTGTGTCTATGTCTGTATTTCTCTTGTACAAAACTCAAGCAGTATATAAAACCAGTTGATGTGTATGTTTCGTCTCATTTTGATGTTTTCAAGTATATGTTGTCGAAACCTATCTTGCACAGTCGAATTGGAAAGTGGGCATTAGCATTAACTGAATACTCCTTGACCTTTATGCCTCTTAAGGCAGTAAAAGGACAAGTGGTTGCAGACTTCATAGTCGACCACTCAATTCAAGTCGAGGATATTAATTATGTGGAGATAGAGCCTTGGAAATTCTACTTCGATGGTTCCAGCCATAAAGATGGAACAAGGGTAGGAGTCTTGATTATTTCTCCAGATAAAATTCCAACAACATTCAAGTACAAAATATCAGGTTCTTGTTCGAACAATGAGGCTGAGTATGAAGCTCTAATTACTGGCCTTGAGATATTGTTGGAATTGGGGGCAACTCGAGTCGAAATCATGGGAGACTCAGAGTTAGTCATTAAGCAAGTCACAAAGGAATATAAATGCATAAGAGAGAATCTCATTATGTACTTTGTGATAGCAAATCGTTTATTGAAAAAATTTGAAACGATCAATATTCGACACATACCCAGAGTCGAAAATCAAATAGCCAATGACTTGGCACAAATTGCATCTGGGTATAAGATTTCAAAAACGAGATTACAAAGAGCAATCGAAGTTCGAGAAAAGATAAAAGCAACTTGTCTATCACCATCAGACTTGGAATCGACGAGACTAGGATATGCTGATCACAGTAACTTCGAGATTTCGTTCATTGATAATTTGTCAGAGCAAGATTGGAGGAAACCCATTGTGGACTATCTTCAAAATCCAGGAGCTTCGACAGAACGAAAAACAAAGTACAGGGCGTTGAGTTATGCACTCATGGGTAATGAGTTATTCAAGAAAACGCCTGAAGGGGTATTGCTAAAATGCTTAAGTGAAACTGAGGCATACGTAGCCCTTTCGACTACGCATGCTGGGGCATGTGGGGCTCACCAAACAGGCCATAAGATGAAATGGTTGTTGTTTCGACAAGGACTATATTGGCCCACTATGCTGAAAGATTGTGTTGAGTTCGCCAAGGGTTGTCAAGAGTGTCAAGTCCATACAGGCATCCAACATGTCCCAGCAAGCGAACTTCACTCGATAGTGAAGCCTTGGCCTTTTAGAGGATGGGCGTTGGACCTCATTGGAGAGATTCGACCAGCATCATCAAAGAGTCAGAAATACATACTGGTAGGCATTGATTACTTTACTAAGTGGATCGAAGCTATCCCTTTAGTCAATGTAGACCAGGAAAATGTCATTGAATTTATTCAAAAGAACATTATCTTTAGGTATGGAATCTCTGAGACAATAACAACTGATCAAGGATCAGTTTTTACTGGTCGAAAGATGCAAGAATTTGCTCAGGAAACAGGTTTCAAACTCCTAACATCCACGCCTTATTATGCACAGGCGAATGGTCAAGTCGAAGCAGCTAACAAAGTGGTGATTGGCTTGATAAAGAAACATGTTGGGAAGAAACCAAAGAATTGGCATAAGACGTTAGACCAGATTCTGTGGGCTTGTCGAACGTCCCCAAAAGAAGCCACTGGTACTACACCGTATAGGCTAACTTTTGGCCATGATGCAGTGTTGCCAGCAGAAATTTGTCTTCAATCTGCAAGGGTTCAGAGGCATTATGATATTCCTTCTGAAGTCTATTGGAACATGATGTTAGACGAACTGGTGGATTTAGACGAAGAGAGATTACGCGCTCTCGACCTACTCAGGCTTCAGAAGAAAAGAGTAGAAGACTCTTATAATAAAAAGGTAAAACCTAAGGTATTTTTGCCTGAAGAACTAGTTTGGAAGGTAATTCTTCCCATGGATCGAAGGGATCGAAGCATGGGGAAATGGTCACCCAAATGGGAAGGACCCTTCAGAGTTATCCAAACTTTTTCTGGTGGAGCCTATGAAGTCGAAGAGTTAGGTGAAGATAAAAGGCTCTTGAGAGTAAATGGTAAATATTTGAAAAAATACAAACCTACACTTCAAGAGATAAAAATAAAATAATAAAAGAACAAGACTAAATTAACCATAAAAATGCCAAAATGGAAATTTTATAAATTTCAGCCAAGATGGCAATGTTGTCGAATATAGATTACAAAATATGGTTACAAAAGAGAATCAATCAAAAGGGAATAGAGTCCTTGAGTCGAAGGTACTTGGCTTGCTGCAGCTCCAACCTTTTCTTGCACCAGGCGTTCTCCTGCACTAGTTTGGCAATCTGAGCGTCGAAGCCTTGGGCCTTCTCAGCGAATTCCAGGCCTTGTTTGATTTCAGTTTGGCTCTCGGTGTCTGAGATGGTCGAAAGAAGTTCCTCCTTGCGTATAGTGTTGGCATTTATCTTCGCCTCTATTTCTTCGATTTGTGCCCGGAAGGAAGCATTCTCTCGATCGATGGCATCGACTTCTTCCTGCGTAGATGCTTTTTGCTTCGACAACTCCGCAATTCGAGAAGTCGTATCCGAGACAGCAGTCCACGCAGAGGAGCTTTTGCCATACAACACCTCAAGCTGACTGTTAAACCCCCTTTGGCGCCTGTAATCTACTGAGACTTGATCAATCATAGAGTGTAACTCCATGATCAAGCCTGAAACTTCTGGGGCTACAGCTAACAAGTCGACAGCATTCAAGACATCCTTCAAGTATGATGGAGCAGTGGGGTCCCCCTCTAAAGCCTTCATCAAGTCCTTCTTGAAGAACTGGGCCTTAACCTTCGCCAAAGCTTCATCGAGAGGAGAGGTTTCAGTAGACTTCCCCGACAGGGTAGGAATCTCCTGACTAGCATCAGACGAACTCTTGCTCTCGATGATTGCGTTGAGATAGCTAACAGGGTCAGTTTGTTTCAAGAGTTCTAAGTCCTATTTTGACCTGTGCTTCGTTGAGGTAACCCTTGCAACAGCATTGTCTTGGGTTTGAGGCTGTTGAGTGTTAGGTGCCTCGACTTGTTGCTCTTCGACTCGGACTGGGGCAGTACCAGCGTCACCTTGGTGCTCTCCGCTAGCGTCACCTTGGTGCCCTTCGCCAGTGTCACCTTGGTTCTCTTCGCCAGCAGCACCTTGATTTTCTTCGCCAGCATTGCCTTGGTCCCTTTCTTCAGGATTCTCTTCTGACAGATCCACCACCTGAACCGTTTCTGGCTGTTGTTCCTCCATTTGAGGTTCCTCTGCTGGTTTTTCTACCGTTTCAGCATTGGCCTCATTTTCAGTATGGGCTTCGTCATTTCCCAAGCCTTTTTCTTGTGGCCTGCTGAGTTCAGCAGATTCCAGCGTTTCAGAGGTCCTTGGCGGAGAACTTTCAGTGGTGTCCTGAAAAAGGAAAGAAGACAAATCTTCAGAGATCAAAAGAGACACAATCGAATATGGGTATCTATGCCTAAGTTATAAAAGGGTCTAAGAGATTACCTGTAAATTAGCTTCAGCCCCAGGGCTGGAATTGTCGCTTTCGACAGGCTTGTTAAGAAGAACGTTTAGTTCCTCCTCCGTTGGCTCCTCAATGATCACTGGAGGTGGCCTAGGCTTTCTCCCAGCAACCTTTATTCTGATGGTTCGACCTTCAGGAGCAGGAGCAGGAACAGGAGCATCCTTCGTCAACTTTCGCCTTTTTAGAGGGGCAGGAGGAGAATCACTTTCTTCATCGCTCCCAGATTCGACCACCAGTGCTGGCCGTTTCTTGGGCGAAGGTGCCTAGAAAACCAATGGGAATTCGATTTAATAATTGCATCGAAAGTCAAAAATCGAAAGCCAGGAGGAAATAATGAAAGTCTGGTTACCGATATAGAAGGCTTCTTCGAAGAGCCTTCCCCCTGTTGGTTGTTTGAGGTCTTCGCCGGCGCTGTAGTCTTCGCCGGCGGTGGAGGCTTTGTTGAAGGGCCTCCTCCCTGTTGGCCTTCTGTAGCCTTCTTGGCTACAGGCTTTCGAACAACTGAAAGCAAATAAAAAAGTTAACAGGCTAGCAGTCGAAAAAAAGACAAAGTAATGTAAAAGGATGAACTTACATTTCTTTATTTTGTCCAACACAAGGACAAAAGATTTCTGAAGCTCATCCATGAAGTCCTTCTCGTCGAAGAACTCCTCAGCATAATAGCTTTTCCACCACTCCTCGAAGGATGGTGAGCAAAGAAAATTGAGCTGGTAGTCAAACAACGAGAGAACTGTTCGACCAGCATATCTTCCAATATGCTTGATGGCAGCTTCTTCGGTGTAATCATTGCAGAAGTACAACATTGACTTCTCTCGTGGAAAAATCGGAGAAGGTAGGGTTTGGATAATACCAAACTGGTGAGATACCAGGTTTGGTTGGTATGCAATCAGACTCAAGTGAGTCTTAGAGCTCCTGAATCGAAGAGGCATGATCCTTGGTGTGAGGAACGCCTCCCACAGTATTGTATGTTCGTCAACATTAGGACCACTCGACGTCCTTGGATGTGGCCTTGTGAACCATGCTGGGCCTACCTGCCGTCGAGCAAATGGAGCCATAGTTGAAACAAACTCTTTCCTTCGAGCAAACATCAGAACGAAGTTGGTGAAGGTTTGCTGAAACTCCAGTCCATCTTCCATAGGTGTCAACAGAGCCAGCCTGGTTCCTTCGACGCGTCTGTTCGCTATCTCTGGAGCCTGCTCATTTATCTGAACCTTCTTAGGCAAGAAAGATTCGAAAGTGGCATTGAGCCACAGTTGGAGCAGCCAAAAAGGCCCAGCAAGTAGCAAACTGGCCCTGTTCTCGATAATTTTTAGAAGAGTTGCCCCATTGCTGATCGAATCATAGAGGCTAGCCAGAATCAGTTCTGCCAAACAGATATTTTGGCGATGATGCAGTTGAGTAGCGAGAGTGACCATCTTTTTGGTCACCTGTAAAGACTTCGAGCAAAATACAAAGCGAGTCAGCCATAGGGCTAGAAACGCTATGTGTTCGACATCCGACACAGCATCTGTCGACCTGTCGTGATAGTGGTTGATGAAAGTGGTGTATGTTGGTTTGGTGTCAGAGAAGCCAATTTGATCTTCCGACATCTCCTCCGGATCGAAGTAATCCCCGGTGGGTCGAAGGCCAGTAATAGCGGCCACATCGAAGAGTTTGGGGGTTAGCATCCCACAGGGAAGATGGAAAGTAAAGTGGGAGTAGTCCCAGAACAGCAGAGAAGCTATCAGCATCTCCGGAGAATAGTTCAAACCTGTCTTCGACAGCATCACCAGGTCGAAAATCCCCATATCCTTCCAGATCGAAGTTTGGTGCTTCTCCATCTTTTCTAGCCAAGCAACGTAATCAGGAGTAAGGCTAGGGCCAGACCTGAAGGCCCTAACACCTCTGTTGAAGAAGCGGAGGTCGATTTTTTCATGTGCAGGGTCTTCATTGTCTTCTGCGTCTTTCTTGGCGCATGCAACCGGTTTGAGTTTCTCAACTACCGGGAAATAGCTCTTGATCTTCATAGCCTCAGAGATACTTGGATACATGGGGCCAGACATAGCAAAGATCTGGTTGGAGTATCCAACCGGGATCATAAGGTGGCGTGAGTAGGCATCGCGAACGGCGATGTCCAAGGGTTCAGGAACCCTTCGTTTGCCTGTAGAAGTTACTACTGGAGCAGTGACGAAAACCTTAGGTTTAGCGTTTTCAGATGGTACAGTAGCGCCAGGAGCATTGGAAGCAGATGCCATTGTTAGTGTTGGGGTTGAAGACGAAGTGAAGGAGGAAATGTTTTTGCAAAGATGACAAGTTGTATGAAAACAGAGAAGTTTGAAAGCTAGATGGCGTAAAAAGTCCCACAATGGGGTACTTACTGCTATTTATAGTAGTGGGGGAAAATCCCCAAAACCGAGGACATTAAATGCCATTTAATTATTGCAGGAGCTTGTGGGACGCGTGGCAGCCCCCTGTTGTTTTAGCCGTTCTGCAGAAATAGAGGGACGCAGCGTGCGTCCTCGTTTTTGGGAATTGTCATAATGACAAATTCTGAAATGACGATTGGTACTGCACGCCGTACTGAAAGTGACGTCCTAGGTACGGATAAATGATGGTTTTCTTGGGATTGCCAATAGTTGGTAGAAAACAACAAAAAGTGCACAAGTTAATTTGTGACTAAGCGTGAAAAGACAGGTGTCGAATGGCGTTTCAAAGAATGCCTTTTTCTTTCAGAGTCGAAATAAGGCATTCTTGGGGGGCAATTTGTTGGCTCCTAAATTCGACACCTTTGTTTTGTTGATGTCAGCCATTAAAACTGAAGGATGTTTTCGACTGGCTAAGTCTGTCGAAATGCCCGTCGAAAGATGGCAAAGTACTTAGAAGATTTCTTCCAAGGGAGAAGTTGGTTGCCTTCGATGTCGAAGGTGTTTCTCGTCGAAGATGTCTCTCGACGAAAGTGTTCGATGGTTCAGAGTGGAGCAGTTTGAAATTCAAGCTTTTGGAGGGAAAACGGTTTCCAGCAGTTACCACGTGTAGCGTGCAAAGATCTGGAGCGTCGAACGTTGAGAACGTGCCAAGTGGAATCATCTCGAAGCAGTGTAACTGCCCGACGGTTACTTGGGATGTTTTAGTATAAATAGTAGTAGTCATGTAAGTTCTCGCGTGTGTTCACAATTCTATACAAAGTCACTCATATAGATTCGAGTACCCAGCGTGTGAGAAAGAATTGTTGAGAAATGTATGTGTGAAACACCAATTTTATTAATCAAAGTCATTTACTTTTCCAGAAATTTACTTGCTTTCCTCTTTACATTCCTGTCGAAGCCTTTTACTTTAAGCCTTGTTTATTTTACCAAGTCCTTTCTTCATGCAATTTACTTGAAACCTCTTTATTTCATTTAAAGCCTCTTTATTTAAAGCCTTATCCAATTTAATCAAAACTTCAAAATCAACCTATGTCCTAGGATCAATCTGATCGATCCTGCGAGTAACCAAATAAGTAACCATTTGGAGGATCAACGGTTGTTTACCAAATCCCAAGGTAAACACCACCCCAGTATTAAAGGAAGCGCACGTTTATGTTCAAGGTCATGGGTTCAAGTTCCAGCGCTGCCTTTTGTCATATTTTTCTCAATATTTTCTTTCCTTTTTGCCACAATCTTGCACGCTTGGGCCTAAGGCCATTGGACCTTGTATTTTTACTGAGACTCACCCCCCTGCCTGCTTGTCGCAACACAGGCCAACTTTTTTTATTTTTGTTTATTTTTCTGATTACAAAAACATTAATGGGCCAGGCTTCAAACAAAACTATTTTTTCTAACATACACCCTAAATGCCATTTTCACCCCCCTGACTTTTATTTTTATATTTTATTTTATTTTATTTTTCCTTAATATTTTTATTATTATTATTTTTTTTATTAATAAAAATCGAAAAAATAGTTTATTTATTTATATATCTAATATATTTATATTCACTTATATTTTATTCCTTTAAAAAACAAAAAGACAAAAATATTTTCTTAAACAAACTTAATTTCTTTTTCTTAATAAATTAATAATTAGATTTAGGTTTAGTTATCTTCTTTTTTAATTAAAATCAACTTAGAATTTAGGTTTTCTTTTAATTAATTAATTTCCATACTATTTTTATTAAACTTAAAACCTTTTTTTCTAAAAAACCTAAAAATGCTTTCTAATTTAATTTATTTTCTTAATTAATTTAGGTTTAATTTTCTTAATTTAATTAATTACTTCTTTAGTTAATTAGATCAAAACCAAACTCTTTCCTCAAAAATCAAACAAAATCCTTTTCTTTTCCATTTATATCCTTGTACATTATATTTTCATTTCTTGTACATTATTCAAATTTCAATATGGTTGTAATAGATAATTAAGTTTAATTTCTTGCAACCCCCATTTGTAAATTTGTATACTCCATCCCCAAATGATGTAATAGCGTAGTAAATTTACTTTCTGCAATTTATCGCTTTCATATAAATATGCTAGTAATTAGGGTTTGTATGGAAAGATAAAATCAACAAGTAGATAACCCTAATCAAATATTAAATGCATGCAAATCAAACACACTATTAACACATGCACCCTTAAGGTTAACTCCACTTGTTACCTAAAAAATGGCCATGTTATGCATGTGGGATGTCTTAGCAAAAACAATCAAAAATACAAGATCATAGTCCCTCGATGACGCTACAAATGTTGCCTTTCAAATGGTCTTAGTCCTTCAAAGATAAATGCTAAGATATCTCACAACATTTCTATTATGACTATATGATGAGTCACGCCCGTCCCTTTACATCCAAAGATAAGGCTTCTTACCCATCAATGGTAAGATAGCAATATCTAAGGAAAGGAAGAAATGAACAAAAGACTTTTGAGTAGGTATAAACGTTCTTAGTTGCTTGCTCACTTTCAAAACAAACATCCTTGCTCACTTTCAAAAACAAACACACACCAAACACTTTCAAAACAAACTTTCAAAACATGAAATTTTTCAAAAAGTCCAACACTTTGTATACGTTCTTACGAAACGAGAACCATTATAAAGTTTGCCTAAACGAAGGCACATTTTCAAAAATACTTTCAAAAACCACCACAAAGCACATTTTTCAAACAAAG